>OU896719.1:3797092-4460073 GCA_918026855.4 Phaedon cochleariae | reverse complement strand
ATTTAGGGAATACAGAAATAATGGCAATAGGTCTGTAATTTTCAATTTCAGAACTTTTCCCGGATTTAAATACTGGACAAACTCGTGATAGCTTCCAAAGTGATGGAAATTTACTTGATCTCAAAATCAAGTTGAAAATGATCTCTAATGGTCGACATAAGGAATTGATAAATGTTTTCACAATTTTAGCAGGGATTCCTTCCGGTCCACACGTCAATTTATTCTTGAGTTTTTTGGCAGCATCCAATATATGTTTTTGTGTAATTTTAGTCATGTCAAGAAATAGACTGGAATTCAAAAGTTCTTCATTAATTTGATTATCAGTTAAGATGATATCGTCATGATCAACAACATATGCATTTCGAAAATTAGTTGCAAATGCATTCACGATAGATTTAGGCGTGGAAAAGATCTCATTATTGAAATTCATTCGTCCTGGAATACGAGACTTTTTCTTTTTGGAGTTCACATAATTCCAGAAGCCAGACGGGTTTTTCTTCAAGCTATTCTCTGAATTTTCAATGAAAGCACTATATGCCAATGAAATATCACGTTTAATAGAACGCCTGAGTTCTTTGGTGCGTTGAAGGTAAAATAATAGTTTTCGTTTTTTATACATTTTCAGGAAGTGATTCTTTGATCTAATTTTGCGAATGATTTCATTGTTGAACCACATTGGATATTTATAAGACTTGCATTTTTTTAACGGAACAGATTCCTCTATTACATTATTTAGGATGTTGCCAAAAGTCTCGCTTACACTATCAACATCACAGAGGGACCCTATATTCCAATCAATTTCACTGAGGAGATCAACGAATTTATCTGCGTCAACACGACGGAAGTCGTAGCGTTTGGCATTAGAAATGAAGTTTTGTTTACTACCAGTCCGTGTTGATAATTCAATTTTCATAGCAGGATGATGGTTATCAATTGGCACTAATGGGTCGTCAGGATTCACTACACAAGCATATTCAGGTGGTGAAATCACTAAATCAAGAAGCCTGTTGTTTAGATTTTTCACTCTATTTGTCTGCACTAGATCACAAAATTGGATGAAATTATGTAACCGGGAGACATTGTTCGATTGGTTGCCAGTGTCATAGAACTCTTGAAGTTCAGGGATATTAAAATCACCAATTATAACTGCCTTATTGATGTGTTCAAAGTTTTCCAGAGACTCCAAGAAATCATCATATTCCATACTCGTTAGATTAGGAGGTATATACAATATTATTACGTAGAAGAATTGATGATTATCGTCCGATATTTTCACACACAGACAGTCAATATTAGTAATGGTATAGGTGAACTCAACAAGCTCGGAGTGGTGAGAGTTATTATCAACTGCAAGGATTACTCCACCACCTCGCATTCCAGTAGTACGATCTTTACGGTAGACAACGTAATCTTCAGGAAAGAGTTCTGAATTAAACACTCCGTCATGTAACCAGCTTTCGGAAATGGCAATGATCTTATGCTCGTTCACAAGAATATTTTCAAAAAATAAGTGGGTTTTAGTGTTTAGCCCCCTGCAATTTTGGTAAAATATCGAGAGATTATTATAGTGTATTGGCCTGCTAGATGTATTCATTCGTTTTTTTTAATAATAGAGGAAAAACCGCTTTTGTATTTGATAATATAGTCACCTTCTCCTGCATCATTGAGTTGGTTCAATTCCCTTCTAAGATTGAGATAGTGATCGCGCTGTAATGCAGTTTGGTCGGGTCTGATGTAAATCGTTTTGAATCTCTCTTTTGTCTGTAGTTTTCTACTGCCTTTAACAAGTATAGGAACAGTTGATTTGTTGGGAAGTGTAAGTTTCTTTGGGCGAGATTTATTAGTTGAGGGACGACCAAGTCTTATGACTTCAGAGCCATTCGCATCAAAATCGGGTATGATTGACGATACTGCATCTCGGACAAATTCCTTCAAGTTCCCCACATCTTCCGGAATACCGAAAATCAGAACATTGTTTTCCCGCTGTCTTATGCTGTTTATTCCTTTCATAACATCAACAATGTTTTGGGAATTCCCAGGAGATTCCGTGATTTTTTTTTCCAATGAGTCGATTCTATCGGATAGTATATATAATCTACAGGTAAAAAGCCCACACACAAAAATGAATTAAGGTGTATGGAAGAAGAACATATTACCATATTTATATTTCACAAATATTTGTTGACTAGATTGTCTATGGATTGGAATAAAGTCCACATTTTTTCTCCTTTTATTTCACTGTTTTGAATGCCACTCTATGTGTTCAGTGGTATATACACCAATTTTTCAATTCGAACAACTGAAATATCATGAATATATCCTAAATATCTTGGTGTTGCATTTGAAATTTATTCAAGTACTGGTTAAACCAGTATAAATCCATCGATGCACAGACTTGTCAAAAAACGTCTCTGGAATGCTCCATGGAAAGAGCTATGTAGATACATTTTCATCACATGTGATCTCACAGGAGCATATCTTGTTCGAATCTGATGTTGCATCACTAATATAAGTCTGTGATTTCATCTGAGGCGGACATTCATCTTTGCTATATCTCTGATAAGAACATCTTTGTGATGAAATATGGCACATTTGAAATGAAGCAGTGATGAAGTTGCTGCATGTTTTGCGATGTATTTGCCAACTAGGTAGTAGTATATTCACCAATTTTTCAATTTCAACAATCGAAATTCCATGAATATATCCTGAATATCAAGGTGTTGCATATACAGGGTGTTTCAGTTTTTTGTAGTAGGACTTCAACAGCTTGAAGAAGACATTTTTTTAAGATGAAAACCTCATACGAACATATTATATGCGTGGAAGCTTCGTTTCCGATTTAGATTAGTTCCTGATTTTTTTTAATGTTTTTTGAATTTTGTCCTACTATTTTCGGAATAATTGATTGAAATTTGGTACACATAATACACTGCAAAAACTCAATATTTGAAGCTATTGAGCGTTTTTGAATACTTACAGGGTGATAGACTTTCAGGGGTCGTACCCAGTTTCACCCTGTAGAACTTTTTTGCGTACCGTCCCTGCTTTCAATGGGCTATAGATTCAGATTGTCCTTTCAATTTAGAAACTTTTTGCCTCCATGTAAATTTTTCGAAAACTGTATGGATCTCGAGATAAATGCAAAAAATAAATTACTTGTAATTAAACCGTTATTTCTGAAACACACTTACTTGACATTTCTCAAAAATTTTATTGAAAAATAGAATGACCGAAAGCTTCCATACCAAATGAAATTCAGTTGCAATATTAGGTTGACTTTTTTGAACACCATTATAATCAAAACTAGGACAAACAAAGAAAAACTTCTCTAACTGGATTGCAAAATCTGAAATTGTATTGTAGAAAATTCTAGGACACTCTGTATAACTGAAACTGGTTAAACTTTCGATATCAGGGACTGTATGACCCACGGTCTAGGCGCTATACATCGCTAGAAGTCCATCCTTATCGCTAGACTGTCGCTTCTGACGGTTGAGGTGTAATTTAATCTCGTGAACGGCAGTTCTAATTTTATCAGTACCCTTAGATGTGGTTCTTATCTCGAAATCCATACAGTTTTCGAAAAACATACATGGGGGCAAAACGTTTCCAAATTGCAGAGACAAACTGAATCCATGTCCCATTGAAAACAGAGGCGGCACGCAAAAAAGTTCTACAGGGTTAAATTGGGTACGACCCCTGAAAGTCTATCACCCTGTAGGTATTCAAAAACGCTCAATAACCTCAAATATTGAGTTTTTGAAGTGTATCAGGTGTACCAAATTTCAATCAGTTATTCCGAAAATTGTAGGAGAAAATTCAAAAAACATAAAAAAAATCTGAAACTTTGACACCCTGTATATCAGAAACGAAGCTCCCACGCATATATGTTTGTTTGAGATTTTCATCTTGAAAAAATGTCTTCTTCAAGCTGTTGAAGTCCTGCTACAAAAAACTGAAACACCCTGTATGATTGATACAAGTTCTTGTGAAACCAGTATATTTCTATTGATGATTAGGGATGGAGCCAATGCTTGTCAGACAGACTTGTCAAAAACGTCTCTGGAATGCTCCATGGAAAGAGTTACGTAGAGACATATTCATCACTGTGATCTCACAGGTGCATAAATATCTTGTTCAAGTCTGATAATGCATCACTGCTATGAGTCTGTGATTTCATCTGAGGCGGACAATCATCTTTGTTGTATCTCTGATGGGAACATCTCTGTGATAAAACATGTCACATTCGAAATGCAGCAGTGATACTGCATGTTTTGGTCAACTGGGTTTATACATACACATAAGACAATAAAAGTATGAATTCAGATGGGAGAGTCTGATTTCAAAGAAAAACGTCATAAATGCAGTGGAAAAAGTCTATTCAGAAAAAATGGACTGAATTCAGAGAAAAAAGTCTGAATTCAGGGAAGAAATGAATAACACACGCCAGCGTCCTTCCTATACAGGGTGTTTTTTATATATTGCGACAAAATTCAGGAACGTGTTCTTTGGACAAAAATTCGCAAAAAAGTTCCTATAAACATAGGTCCTAAACCTTTTAGATTTTGTGCTACAGGGTGGTAAAGTTTTAACAAAAAAATGATTTTTTTTCGATAACTTAAATACCCCTGTAGATATTTGTCCAAAGATTGGTATGCAGGGTCTGTGTATCCAGAGCCATATACCAACATACTTTTTAACATTTTTATGTTCTCCAGTGGCGTGTGTGCGGGTTTTCCGCTGAATACTTTTATAAAGAAAAATGGTACGTCACTGGTTTTTCTTGTATTAAAAAATATTTTTATATTAGCCGTTTTATTTGCAACATTTTTGATCCCTTGGACTTTGTCCGTTAGATGCACAAAAAATTAAAAAACATCTACTTTGACTGATCGCTAAAATTTATTTTTTCTATGATCATTATGAAAAGTAAGTTTTTTTTTCAAATTTTATTTAAAATTTCATTGTAGTTCATAATATGTCACTTTATTTAACATGTTAAAAAAGTGACATATGAGTAACGTGTTAATATTTCACGCTTCCAAAATCGCGAAGTAGCCTGTGAACATAATTTTTTTTAACGTAACTACGGAAAACGCCGCCGCAACGATAATCACATTCTTGTTTAAGACGTCAAAATTGATGTCAAAGTAAATAATTTAAGTACAAGTTGACAAGATTAATTTGTCAAAAAAATGGCTAACAATTACACATATAATGAAATGTGCGATATGCACTTCATTTATGGACTGGCTAACGGAAACGCACGAGAAGCCTCGCGTATTTATGCTGAACGTTACCCGAATCGTGTTATTCCTCATCACTCCATGTTTACGCGTTTACACCAACGTCTAAGTGAAACCGGCAGCCTTAAAAAAATTCACCGCTGAAAACGGACATCCCCGAACAGTTACTCCTCAAATTGAAGAACAGGTGCTCAATGAATTCGAGGAAGATCCCACCACAAGCACTAGGAAAATTGCTCAGACGGTACACATTAGTAACTTTACAGTTTGGAATATTCTTAAAAGAAACCTTTTATACCCGTATCATATTCAGCTGGTGCAGGCACTTTGGCCAGGCGATTTTCCGAAAAGAACGGCTTTGTGTCGTTGGATGCAAGAACGCATAAGGCAAGATGCACCGTTTATAAGAAAAATACTTTTCACCGATGAGGCTAATTTCTCCAGGGACGCAATTATGAACTTCCACAATAACCACATATGGCATTATGAGAACCCACATGCTGTGGCAGAAAACCGTCATCAGCACCAGTTTTCACTTAATGTATGGGTCGGCATTATTGAAAACTTTCTCATCGGTCCATTTTTTTTACCAGCAAGGTTGACTGGGCAAGTGTATCAAGAATTTCTTGAAAATGAATTACCAGTGATGCTAGAAGATGTCCCCATTCAGCCGAGACAGCAAATGTTTTTTTTTACATGACGGTGCTCCAGCCCATTTTAGTTTAGTGGCTCGGCAGTATTTGGATATTACGTATCCAAATCGTTGGATAGGTCGGGGAGGTATTAACCCTTGGCCCCCACGGTCTCCCGACTTAAATCCGCTGGATTTTTTTTGTGGGGACACCTTAAATCACTGGTTTATAGAAATCCAATTGATAATGTGGAGGAATTGCGTAATCGTATTATAACGTCTTGTGACATAATTCGGCAGACACCAGGAATTTTTGAACGTGTCCGCCAATCAATGCGACGTCGATTAGATGCTTGTATTGATGTTGGAGAAGCACACTTTGAACAACTTTTGTAAAAATAATGATATTACTTAAATAAATAATAAAAAATGAAATATTTTTTATCACTTAAAAACTTGTATTTTAAATTAAAGATTGTAGAAGGAAAAGTTTCAGATCCTCAATTACAATTTTATTAAATTGGGCTGGCTTTTGTACTTAATTAATTATTAAAATTTAAAAAAAAACTTACTTTTTCTAACGATCATAGAAAAAATAAATTTTAGCGATCAGTCAAAGTAGATGTTTTTTAATTTTTTGTGCGAAAACCGTTCATCTAACGGACAAAGTCCAAGGGATCAAAAATGTTGCAAATAAAACGGGGAATTTAAAAATATTTTGTAATACAAGGAAAACCAGTGGCGTACCATTTTTCTTTATAAAAGTATTCAGCGGAAAACCCGCACACACGCCACTGGAGAACATAAAAATGATGAAAGTAAATGGCTCTGGATACACAGACCCTGCATACCAATCTTTGGACGAATATCTACAGTGGTATTTGAGTTATCGAAAAAAAATCTTTTTTTTGTTAAAACTTTACCACCCTGTAGCTCAAAATCTAAAAGGTTTAGGACCTATGTTTATAGAAACTTTTTTGCGAATTTTTGTCCAAAGAATACGTTCCTGAATTTTGTCGCAATATATAAAAAACACCCTGTATAATCCAGTTAAATTTTATTTTCACCAGGAAAGTTTTGGCGTAGTTTTGATTTTTTCATTGTACCTGTTATTCGGTGTGCTGAAACCGAATCTGAGGTTTGCCAACAAAATTTCGTGACGGAACATTGAAAATAATCTAAATAAAGGTGAAAAATATGATATTTTAGTGGTTCTTTGCTCATAACTCTGGAAATATCAACTTTTCTCGTATAAACCTTCCATAATAAATTGTAGTCTATAAAATTTGCTATAATTTTGGTTCAATGATTTTTTTTTTGCTCGATAAACCGTTCGGGCTCAAGCGCTACTTGAAAATTGGCGTTTTTCGACTGTTCACGGATAACACACATTTTCCACCACTAAACAATAGATTTATATCGATGGAAATCAGTTAGTGAATTTCTTGCAGTTCCCTACTATTTTACTGATTTCATAAACATATATGATAGTATAGTATATTTAAAATGAATGATATTGGGTCTTTTATTAAGGCAACAATACCTACAGTAGCCAAAATTCGACAATTATTCCTAGTGAAATAAACAACCCTTGACATGGTTTTCTTCTGTGTATTCTACTCTCTCGATTCAAAATTCAACATGGGAAGAGACTTTTGGCTAACACATATTACATAAATATATTTATATAAGCCGATGTCGCTTAGATGGTCCTGGCTGTGGTTCATCAAAGTCAGGTTCTCGAAGAGGTCCAGGTTGTTTTACTATACACGGAATTGTTCATCTGAAATATGCAAATGAATGAACGGTTACGGAATTAACTGTGAGATAAGACATACCATCCAGATCGTGTGAGCTTCTGTCTTCAGTATGCTCATGGTTTTCTTCTTTGGTTTCTTCTTCATCAAATCCACTACTATCTTCCGGAGGCTGGACGTTTTCACACAGCCCTTCGCACGATGTACAGATAGGGGAATTGTTTTCTTGCAACCGCCATTGCGTTGGCAGCCTCTTTTACATTTGCAAGAAATGTGCCGTAGTTTGATGGATTCAGGTGCAGGATTCAAAGTGGTTGTTACTGGCACGAGACCACTTCTTGTTTTTTTCCACCCCCATTGGTTGGGGTCTTTTTGTTGTTCGTTTAGTATGTTTGGTCATATAACCACTGCTGCACTTGAAAGTAAACTCTCAGTGGTGTTCTCGTGCAGCAGCTTCGGTAGGGGGTAGTGAGGCAATATTTGTATTACTTTCATATGAAGAAGATATGTATTGCCTGTATCTTATATTGTTCAGGCTAGTCCTTTGTCGTTTTCCATAAAGAGCCATAAGAAACTTGTTTCCTGCTTTAGCAAATATCGTCCTGGCTTGCGAGAGGACCTTTGAAAATTTCAATAACAGGTGGAAGGTCATCATCCTCCTGCAGAACTTTGAGGAATTTGAGTTGACCCTGATCAAACAAAGCAAAAGTAGTATCACAACCTCTCATCGCATGCAGGAACAAAATATCATTTGATATTGTTTTACCAGCGGCAAGATGGGGTTTGTATAAAGAGTTTGAGACACCTTTTCTTTTCCTGGTTTCAGAAAGAACACATTCTCTATATCAGGACTGCAAAGGCCCATCAAAATTACCAAAAGGTCGATATCTTCCCCCACCACGGTCACAGATTCATTTGATGAAGCCAACGAAAGAGATGTTTTGATGATTAGGACATCAGCATCCTCCACAGCTTGTTTTGAAACAATTCTGACACAACCAAGTTCTTCCTTCAACATGGATATCAACCGGCTCTTGTTTTTGGAGTTTGCAAAGAAACTCTCCTGGTGGGGAGAGGGGATCGATACAGGGCCTACTCAATCTCCCGAAAAAGCAGGTACCTACACGGTGACGTAATTGGCCTTAACCTATAAAGGAGTCGAAAGAAAGAGTTTGCAGTTATTAGATCTTTTGAGGAGGCCGAGAGACAATGGATAAAATGAAAAGACTTACAGGTTTCTATTTGAACAAAATATAAGTGCTATATAATTCTGAAAATACCTTCTGTGTTGTACTCGAGTTATCATGGAAGTTGAAAACAGTATGCATTTCCTTTCATAATGAATAACAATTTTGGAGTGAAAACATGGGTTTTTGTCTAAATATGCCAACTTTCAGATAGCGCTAGAGCCCGAACGGTACATCGAACAAAAAAAACTATTGGAAGGAAAACCACCAAAACATCATATTTTTCACCTTTCTTGGAATTTTTTCAATGTTCCGTCACGAAATTTTGTTAGCAAACCTCAGATTCGGTTTCAGCACACCGATAAACGTACGGAATGAAAAAATCAGAACTACCCCAAAACTTGCCCGCTAGAAACCCTTTGAGCACAAGGTGCCTGTATTAATACGCTTCCGCTGAATTCTATGCTGACAATGTTGAATTGATAATTGATTTGTTGGCCATCCTCGGAAAGGTTCTGAAGCTCGACCCTAGAGTCTTCGTCCTTTCTCCCACAGATGCCTCCTCACCTTGCTTTCCCGCCAAAACCGGCAAACTTTAGCGGAAAACGTGGGTAAACCCTCGCTAGACTTGCCGGTTACCATGCCAACGGCCATCGGTTCACAAGGAAGCGCCGACTCATCGCTGACTTAGAGATGGGCACAGCGAAAGATAAACATATCGACGTTTGCTCGCATTTCGTTAACTGAAATAGTATATTATACCCTTGATTAAATACACTATACCTTTTCAACTTCAATTTCGGAATCGGTGAGTTATATTTCGGAAAAAGTATTCTCGATTTCAGAATTGGTTAGTTCGATTTCAGAAATGGTAAACTCAATTTCAGAATCGGTGAGATGAATTTCAGAAAAAGTCCATTCAATTTCAGAAATGGTAAGTTGTATTTCAGAATTATCATTGGTAGGTTCAATTTCAGAAAATGAAATCCTTTTATATGTTTGAAATGTTTTTAATTGCAAAAGAGAAGACTGTTTACAGTGAATGGAACGGTGTTTGAGAGCCCTATGTTGAATCAGATTGAACATAATATATATAGGGTGCCTTCAAGTCAGAAGTGAAGAGCTTCTTGCAAGAGAATCGCCAAAGGGTCATAGCTGGAGATCCGAACAGATTGCTCAACCAGATAGAATTCAGACTGCGATGTCTTGAAGAATGTGCAGATCATTCAATGAACATGATAACACCTCAAATGTGTTTGCATTCTTATAATCATGTGCAACGTCACTATCTTCCAGCGATTCAGATGGAAGGCATCTGTGGATTAAATTGTTTTTGAAAAGTTGAATATTTTAAATATGGTTTGTTAATCTCGCATGCAATTGGAAACATTTCGAACAAATATAAGGATTTTTTTTATGATATTGAACCTACCAATTCTGAAATACAACTTACCATTTCTGAAATTAAATGGACTTTTTCTGAAATTCATCTCACCGATTCTGGAATTGAGTTTACCATTTCTGAAATCGAACTAACCAATTCTGAAATCGAGATTACTTTTTCCGAATTATAACTTACCTATTCCGAAATTGAAGTTGAAAACTCAATGATTATATCCCTAGGGTGAGAAGGGAGCTGTTATATAGCAAGCACTTTGATATCAAGTGTTTCCTTGTGACATTCTAGCAAATAAAGTTCATATAAACATGTGTCCTAACTTGCTCCGTTTTTGAGATACAGGATGTTGAAGGAAGTATATTAATTGTTTTCATTCCTAACCCCCCTGTATAAGCTTCCATGGTGCCAAAATTCAGTATGGATGGAGACTGAGAAAGCCCCTGAATTTGAGAATGATTCTAATTGGGGTTATCAAGTAATCTCAATGGAAGTCTTGAAAACACCTACATTAATTTAGAGTCAAATCGAATATTATCTCGAATCTAATTACACCAGAAGAAGCTCCATATTATTATCAACTGAACCACAACGTTTTATTGAAATTGATGAAAAGACAATTTGATTAAGAAATAAATAAAACAACATTTTTTCATGGAAATATTGATACCCTGTATATCGAAAACGAAATAAGTTAGGACACATATTCATATGAACTTTATCACCTAAAATATTACAAGGAATCGCCTCTTGGATGTTTTTGGTGTCAATCAGATACACCCTGTATATACCTTACAGAAATGAAATGAAATCATATGAATATAGGTATGATTTACCACTAAATTCAGCTATCATCACGACTGAAGTACCTACTCTTTCATTTTGGTGCAAGAAATGCAAAAATCATTTCGAATTGATAACTAATAAAATTTTTATCTTCAATATTTAGTCTCTAGCATAACATATTATGTTTTCTCGGTGATTAAAACTTGAATTTCATATAATTCCAAATTAATAAATAATATTATAATTAATATATAATTAATAATAATTAAAATTGAGTGTCCACTATAGGTAACTTTTTATAATTGAATATACAACATGAAAGAATAAAAATTATCATTTAAATTTGGGTATCGCGTATTCTGTAACTATAGAGAAATTTTCTTCTTGTCAGGAATACCTCCCAGGTAACACAAACCTCTCCGCAAGATCTCAGAGAGATCAACATCAGGATCATATGCGAACTTCCATCGTAAGGTAGTAAAGATCGCTATGTGCTGTTACTAAGCGAATTTCTTCCTGAAGTCCCATGTAGACATCTTTCAAAACTCACCTTTCAGTTATCGATTTCATTTCCACAATGAATTCCCAAAGTTATTACGAAATTAACCTGAATCAGAAATTTTCACTGCGAGTTCCTTAAGCTAGCTGGAATGTAAGCTGAACAAGAAATTATTGTTGCGAGTTTCTGAAGCTATCAGGTATGTAACGTTAACGAGATATTCTCACTGCGAGTTCGTTCAGTTGACCCGAACGTAATCTGAATCAAAAATTCTTATTGTGAGTTCTTCAAGTCATTCCGAGGGTATCACAAACAAGAAATTCTTGGTGCGAGTTCCTATAACGATATCTCGAACGTTCATATTAGGCAAGAGCAAAATATCAACACACGACATGTTCCTTAAATTTCAAAAAAGACTCCCACCATCATTACAGATATAGGGTGATCAGAATTCTGAATCTTGAACCACCCTGTATTTATTTCCAATTCAATGTCAGTGGATAGTAAATCAAACGTTTAGATAGAGACATGTGAGCCGTTCTGACCGATAATAATAGTTTCGACACAAAAAAATTCTTAAATAGATTTTTTTTGTTTTTGAACACCCTATATCTCTGTAATCATTCCCGCTAGACCCCGAGTGTGAGGCATTGATGCAATCGGCTTTCCAGGGAGAAACTAAAAACGCGATAAAATACAGGATGTCCCATTAAAAAAAAATCATCCGCTGATATCTTGGAATTCGAACACCCTATATATATATGAACAAAATTTTAGGTGATAGTTCTCATGAAACCATAAACCTGTTGTATTTGATTTTTCCCCATATATCTGACGGTTTGGCTGATATCGAAGGAGAACACACTATTGACTCACCTGGTATATGATATCCCATCCCATAATCAGATGTGAGAAGTTCGAAAAAGAAAAATATATTTTGGCCTATACAAACTGAGATATCGCGTAAAAAATGTACCTATCGGCCTGATTAACCTCAACGCTCTGTAACTTTCTCTCAACCATGCATATATTATACTCATGAGGCTAGGTAAAAACAAAGTTTAGAGAATAAATATTCTCTAAACTGTGATACAAACTAGTATGACTCCAATATTTCTAAAAAACCTATATCCCCCACTTTCCCGGAAAAAAATTGATCAACCTGTGTAACATAGTCAGTGTACAAGATGATAATTATGATGTAACAATCAAGTACAGGGTGAAGAACCGTGAATCAAACAGTTTGAGGAGAATGATTTCATGAATAGTGCAGAAACATTTAAAAAATTGTTCTAAAATTGTTCTATCCGTCATTCGGTTGCCCCCTTACGAGCAACCCTCAGAAGTCTTCGAGAGTCTTATGCGAGCAAGGAATGACGGGGGCCTTACCTTTTAACGTGTGATCCCAAACACTTTCTTGGGCCATCAGAAAAATGTCTGCAGTCGACGGGACTCGAACCCACGACCGGCAAGCGAATGCGGAATAGAATATGGACACTCTGTCACACGGCTATCTGGTCAGTCATGACTTTTCATTGCAGAATTGTTTCTGAAGATAAATAATCTGTTTTGATACCTGACCTTGCATAGTTGATCAATCACCATCATATACCTATTTACTATGCTCTATGCTTCCATTTCATAAGCGCAAGAGCCCGTGAGCTTCAACTTACGGAGTTCCCTGGCACTGCTGGTAGCCTATGAATACTACAAAAATCCTTGGTAACTTGAATATAAACAAGGATATCTCGAGGAACTCGCTAAATGATACTCATAAGAATGTCTTGAACAGTTCGTGATGCGAACTCTCAGAGGCCTCGGCAGGAGCCTTTTTTCGTGAATTCCTTGGTTCACTTGTAGTTGCGAGTAAATTGACGCAAATCTCCCGAATTTCCCATTGCAAGCCTATGTGTGGGAATATCTTAAATAACTCCTAGGTACGCACACTAACAGACCTCGTCAGTAGTAATTGATGCGAATCTCCTGAAGTACTCGCCACAAGGCTATGTGTGCGAATATCTTGAATAATTCGGTTCTGCGAATATACTTGGAGTTTGCACCAGTGGCAATTGATGCGAATCTCTCAAAGCTCTCGGAAAGAGGTTCTGTATGCGAATTTCCCAAAGAACTCGCCTGAAGGTATTGTATGTGATTTTCTTCGTGGGATATCGCTTAAACCTCGTTGAGAATATCCCGGTGGCGGACATTTGGAGCAAAAATAGTGTTCTCGGCAACCGCTCAAAGAAGTGAAGAAAGGCGTCACAATTTCCTGGAAGGAGCTTGCCGATATATCCTTAAGACCTCTTTGTGTTGGCTGGACTATATACTGATAGTTTCTTGATGTGAACAATTTTGTATCTTAAGTAATAACAAAGCTATCAACATGGCTGCAGACAAATTAATTCCCTATATATTTCTCGCAATGAACAAGTGCGTTATATCGAATTCATCTCAGATATATCACTTTGTGACATTCATTCAAGTATCATTGAAAGGACAAAATTGGTGTTTATAATGTATCTGAGGCATATCAGATATATATGTATAGGTGAAAGACATATTCAGGGAGAAGAAAATTTGACGTTACATGCGAGGTACATTAACTGTTCAAATAATGTTTCTGCAACATCGGATGAGAACAGGAATATGTGGTTACGTATCAGATATGTTCGTTTCTTCTGAAAACCCTGGAACTATCAATATTTCTAAGCAATATTCGATCTACGAGAAACATCGATATACTCTGCCCACCTCTACCCCACAACAACCGCCGCAGCCGCTCTGATCCATGACGACGGCGCGCCAGACAATCCCACCGGCCGCATCAACAATCGCCGCGTGCCTTGCACCTCGACAGTCGACAGTCGCAAGATGGCTGTGGCTCGATAACATCCCCGCCGCGACCACCGACTACGCCGCTCCAGCAACTATCGATGTTTTAACAACAATCGCGGCGTGCCTTGCTCCTTGACAGTTGCAAATCGCATGGTGGCTGTGGCTCGCTGACGTCTACGCCGTGAGTACTCCGCGGCCAGTGATCATCGATGTTTTAATAACAATCACGGCGTGCCTTGCTCCTTGTCGGTGGCTGTGGCTAGCTAACCTCTACGCCGTGAGTATCCTCTACTCCGCGCCAGCAACAATGAATTCAATATAAACACCTGGAAGGGAGACGGCTGTTATCTCGAATAGCATAAAGTGTGTCAGGGACAGCTGCAACAAAGATAGCATGATTTACGGTAGCCTGTCTCTTTTCTTCCCGTATTGTTCAATGGTGGATTGGTGTTTACGTTTTATTTTATCTAATATTTAAAGTACTTTAAATTGTTTTCTCTCATCTAAACACGCAAGACAGTGGAGACATAAGTTCATTGTCTTCGGTTATGTGAAATATCTATTCATTTGGCGTATTTTGTTTCATAAAAAGGACTGAATTTGTTGGTGTGAACACTGTGAACTGATTGTTGAGAAGGTTTTGATAAACAATGGTGATTTATTGTGTCGCCTTTGGATGCAAGAACCAGCAGGACAAAAGGAAATTGTCATTCCATGGGTGAGTTGAATATTGTTCAGATTCTTGGAGAAAATAGTTCTTGAAATGATCATCACTTATAGGTGCACAATGTTCTCAGTCTCATAATATGTTCAAAAACTCGAGGGGTAAATCTCCAGGAAAAATGTGTACACCAGACTTCCAATTAACATAGACTTCCAAAGACTTCCAAAGACTTCCAAAGACTTCCAAAGACATCCAAAGACTTCCAAATACTCCCAAAGGCTCCAAAAGATTTTCAAAGACTTCCAAAGACATCCAAAGACTTCCAGAGACATCCATAAAGACTTCCAAAGACTTCCAAATACTCCCAAAGACATCCAAAGAATTCCAAAGACTTCCAACGGAGTGTACACCAGACTTCCAAGGAGATTTACCCCGAGATTTACCCCTCGCAAAAACTATACCTATAGTATTTGTCAAAGTTAAATACTTTCTTGACTTTACCATAAATCTCTTTTAAGTAATATTATTTGTTGCAGTTTTCCATAAGACATTCTTGAATTATGGCTTAGGGCAGTTCGTAGAGAGAGTTGTACTCCATCTAAAACCAGCTAGCTTTTGGAGAGCATTTCCTGCCAACTGATTATTCATTTAGACATACCTGGTACTGCATGGTTATTGAAACCAGATGGTATACCCAGTATATTTCCATTTCCTAAGCATTTGTTACCAAAAAATGCTGATTCTCGAAAGAAAAGAAAAAACTAATAGGTACCTAGTTGATTAATAATGAGAAAAAAGTATGTTTGCACCTCTTTGAAATAAAAAACTAGCTAATTAATTTTCAGGATGCATCTGTGGACGTTCATAACTTGGGTCCTGAAGGAAGATGTTTCTCATATTATGGACTTTGATTTGCCTATGACTTCCAGCTCCCAAGTTCCGAAGTTCATCAATGAAGAAACTCAAACTGTTCCATTGAAGAAGAATGTATTGAGAATTGTATTTTTCCAATTTCTAATAGGGATATGTTTGTATGCAGTGTCCTAATGGAAAAACAGAAATCTATGGAAATTATGCTCAAAATGGACCTAAGGTACTCAATACCATTCAAGAACCTCTTTTCCAATTTTTCCTATAATGATAGTGCTGAGACATTGTGCTTTGCCTTCCCTGTACAATATATTTTGTGACATTTGAATGAAAATATATAATTTCGATTCTGTATTCATTTGACTTCCTAATCCTGTGGAAATGGTGATGAAATTTCATTTTTGATTCAATAAAAAAATGAATAATAATTTTTTGATGATAATTGATCGCAACTTTATTCTTTTTCCTATATGGATATTTTTATTCAATCACGTTCACTCCTAAATAAAAGCAAATAACGAGAAAATATTTCAAATAATGCGAGCGCTTCTAGTGGTGCCCGCGAGAGTCTCGTTTTTGAGAGTCTCGCATGGTCTTGTCTCGTTTTCGAGGCAAGACTCGAGACGAGACTCGGACAAGACGACACGTGACTTTTATTGGTCTCGTCTCAAGTCTCGTGCGAGACTTCTCTTGTCTCGTGCGAGAGTCTCGCAGGTAAATATTTCTGCGTGACGACTGCAGACTTGAGAATTACCGGCTACTTCAGTCCCGGCAGAAAGATTATTTTCACGTGCTCCGTTAACTATAAGAAAACATCGGAATCGCCTAAAAAGATGAATCTGCACGATGTTTGTTTTGTCTTAACGACTGGGTGAAAAACAAAAACATTTGTGATCGTGAAGGCTGATCTGACTGATAAAGGTTTTTTTCTTAGAGACCTATTTCTTAAATGAGTAAAATAATGTTGGATTAAAGTTTTTGTTCAGTTTATTTGTTTAGAATATACGTGTTACTTTTTCTTTTATTTTTATGACTTTCGAATATATAATGAATGCTATGTTTTTTTTCTTGTTCAGATGTATGATGTAAATAGGTATGTATCTATTAGGTAATTACTTTTCGATGAATAATGTTATTTTTGTTGTAATTTTCTCTTCCTACTTCTACATTATTAGAAAGTAGTTAAAGGTTAATATGCCGTACTAGACTGGAACAAGATTATGCATGACGAAATTGCGATTGGTACAATTGCGAGACTCTCGTACTAGACGCGAGACAAGACGAGACTCGTGGCTGCGAGACGAGACTCGAGACAAGATTTCATATCTCATCGGCGAGACGAGACTATGAAAATCTCGTCTCGTTGGTCTCGTGTGAATCACTAAGCGCTTCCCATTAGCCAACATAAGATAGAAAGAGATAGGTATCCGTAAACACTGCGGGTTGCCTGAACAAAACTTTTGCCTCACTCATCGTTCACAGAGGGTCCCTTCCAGGTGTTTATATTGAGTTTATTGGCCAGCAACTATATCGATGTTTCAGCAATAATCGTGGCGTGCCTTGCACCCGGCAGTCGGCCGTGAATCGCAAACTTCTCAGCCGCGAGCGGCCAGTTACTATCGATGTTTTGACTGATAACTATCGATGTTTTGACGATGAGCGAGGAGGCTTTTTTCGGGCGGTCGGGCTTGCTGGAGACGCACGTCCGCGGCCAGTGGTACAGGGTGTTCGTGACCTTGGAGGACGACTACCTCAGCATCACGCTGGACGAGGCGTACGAGAACACGACGACGCTGAACGGCACCGGTACGTTGAACAACAACGTCGAGACGCCAGGAGGAGCGAGCGAGACGCCTGAGGTGCCGGAGTCGGTGGCTAATCAGAAGAGGTGGGTATAATAAGCGTGGAAGGGACACGTTGCGTTTATTTTCCAAAGGACACACAATGTCACTACCTACTCATTCAGACAGTTATCTATTTGGATGCAAATCATAGACTTCGTCTGATAAATAGATAAGTAGGAAGAACTGCTTCCTTAGACAGTTCTACAAGAGTCTAGATTGACATCAGTTACAATTGAATAAATGAATAGGAGCAAGTGTACAAATAGGCAGTTGCAAATGTTCAATTAGACAGTTACAAAACTGTTTTTTCTGTGACAGGAAAAAAGTTTGGCATTTCATCTCTGTTGGCAGGTTATAAAATGTCACTTTTCATAAATTACTTCTTTCCCGTGGGAAAATAGTGAGTACCATTTTCCCGGATATATATCATATATATACAGGGTGATCCATGGTGGATGGCCTATTCGAACTATCTGGAGAACGAAAAGACAGAACATTCTGAAAATTGGGATGCTCTGATAATTCAACATTCTCTATCAGTCTAAAATATTTTCATCGATACGGTGTTGCCACTTCTATTAGAAACAACTAGCAACTTTGTTATTTCAAATGGAACACCCTATATTTTATTGCATTCTTAGATTCTTCTTGAACAGCTGATTTCATCAACGTATCACACATGGGGTCGAGCAGGAATGATTACAGAGATATAGGGTGTTCAAAATCGAGATTTTTCAATTTTAGGATTTTTTTGTGTCGAAACTATTCATAATCGATCAAAACGGCTAACTTGTCCCTATCTCAACTCTTGATTGACTATCTACTGAAATTCAATTGGATAAAATTCAGGGTGCTTCAAGATTCAGAATTCTGATCAACCTGTATCTGTTCCAATTAAATATCAGTAGTTAGTGAATCGAATGTTAAGATAGGGACATGTAAGCCGTTTTGATCGATAATGAATAGTTTCGACACCAAAAAAATCTTAAATTGAAAAATCTCGATTTTGAACACCCTATATCTCTGTAATCATTCCTGCTAGACCCCAAGTGTGATACATCGATAGAATCAGCTCTCCAGGAAGAGTATAAAAATGATATAGAATATAGGGTGTTCCATTCAAAATAACGAAGTTGCTAGTTGTTTCTGATAGAAGTGGCAACACTGTATCGATGAAAATATTTTAGACGGATAGAGAATGTTCAATTATCGAAGTACCCCCATTTTCCGAATGTTCTGTCTATTCGTTCTCCAGATACTTCTAATAGGCCATCCACCGTGGATCACCCTGTATATTCACTGTTGATGGCGTTAGTTGTGCTATAGTTTCGAAAAATGAGTCCACAATACCGTCTCCGAGAAAAAAATGCAAGTCCTTTTATCTTCCATTCGAACTCGCGGTTACATTACTACGAAGGCGCTGAAGGGCCACCTATACTTTTTTTTTCGAATCCCGACTTTAAAGTCGGACCCCCGACTTTAAAGTCGGGGGTCCGAGATTAAAGTCGGGGGTCCGACTTTAAAGTCGGGGGTCCGAGATTAAAGTCGGGGGTCCGAGATTAAAGTCGGGGGTCCGACTTTAAAGTCGGGATTCGAAAAAAAAAGTATAGGTGGCCCTTCAGCGCCTTCGTACATTACTGAACGACCACTGAATTCGCAATTTTTTGAAATCAAATCACAGGATTAGACTGACAGAAAAGACATCAGATATTTGATCACTTCAAAAGAATGATGAATATGCCTATACAACGCAGGTGTCCCTACTGTTAAAAACTTAAAAGTTCACGTCGATAATTTTCAGATTTCAAAATAATATAATATCTTCTCAATATTGATTCGTCTTTTCTTCTGTAAGAAAAAAAAAGTGTATTAAACACGGGAGAAATATTAGATTTCAGCTCACGGTTTTTTGTCTCCCTCCGCAACAACACAACCTGGAGCTAAAATCGACTACTTTTTTCCCTTGTATAATAAATAACTATTGAACTTAGGAAAAAATTCGAATAAGTATCAATGAATGAATGAGCGTATAGACAGTCACAATGTTCTATTCAGACACTCACAACTGCCTATCTAGACAGTGTCGACAGATTCCAATGCAAACCTCATCGGCAAAAGAAGTAAAAAAAAAAAATTGGCATATTGATCGCCCTTTATCTTTTTCACTTTGATCAGGCAACCAGCTTCAATACCACTTCATTGGCATATCAATTTCATCATACAGTATACAGTCCACGATCTCTAGTGAGCTGCCATTAGGTATAGCAACATATACCTCTTGTTTTCGAATTTGTTCAATATATGGAACTGACATAATAAATGGGACCATTTCATACTGATTTGTATTCATCGAATTTCGATACAAAATCATAAGGAATGTAAAGTTCCATTGAAGAACCACAAAAAATAGAAATTCAGTTTGGTTATCCAACATAATTTGGTCCTTCGAGCCGGATGTTGAAAGTAGTAGCGGTTAGAATAGTCAAGAAGGAGACGAAAATCGGTTCATTTTAAGGACGATAAGCGGTATTTGGATCTGGAGAAGTGAGAGGGCAGCTTCGAGGATATTCAGAATCGAAGTAGCAGGTCATTTACTTTCACGGTTGGCGCACTGGGCGTAATCGAAGAGAGCGGTGGACGCATTACACAGCTCTATTTAAAAGAGCACATTGGGTACACACATGCAGAATAATCAGGTCAGAAAATCGCACATTGGAACAGAGTGAGTACAATCTTCTGTGAAGACGTACGAGGAATATACCCGAGTGTTACTGTGGTGAGGGTCATCATTTTGTTCATTTTTCTTTCGAATAAAGATTAGCTATGAATGAACTTATTGGAATAAAGAGACTGTCAAGGGGCAAATAACACGGTTTGAAACTTTCACCAACACATTTACGAATGAAGAAATATCTCCGAAACTGGAAAAGCTAGAAGAATGTAAGGAATGTTGGAACGAATTTGACATTTCACAATCATATATAGAGGAATTAGATCCTGCAAATGCCATAGATCATGAACAAGAGGAAATACATTTCAGGAATATTATTTTGAAGTAATCACAAAGGCAACAGGAATATTTTCAAATAATGGGCCAGTTACACAAATGAATAGTTCTGTAGGTGCTGCAGCTGTGGTTCTGCTCTGGTAGAAAAAAAAAGTGAGATTGCCCATTATAGAGATTCCCACATTCTATGGTTCTTATGAGGGATGGCTGGAATTCCATGATACCTTTCATACATTGATTTATTAAAATCCCAATCCCACAGATATTCAGAGGATTCACTATCTGGAGAATGCATTGAAGGGGGATGCAGCTGAGTTTTTTCGAGCTCTAGAGGTTCCAGCGCAAAACTATGCTGAAGCTTGAAAATTGTTGTCGGTCAAGTATGGAAATAAAATGATAACTATCAAAAATATCGAATCATTGTTCAATTCATAACAAAAATGTAGAGAGAATCATATCATCATTTGAGAACATTTTTCGCAGATACAATTAGAAAGGATATTCGTGCATTGAAAACATTGAATGAGCCAGTTGACACTTGGTATACACTTCTTATTTTCATTTTGGATACAAAATTTGATTCGGTAATCAGAAGGGAATAGAAAAGAGCAGGGACAATTATAGTTATTCATTATACAAGTAAAAAGTAGTAGATTTAAGCTCCAGGTTGTGTTGTCTCCCAACGCTTAGCGGAGGGAGACAAAGAACCGTGAGCTAAAATCTAATATTTTTCCCGTGTATAATACACAATTTTTTCCTGCGACAGGAAAGAGTTCGAATCAATATTGAGAAGATATGTGATATCTTGATGATATTGAAATCAGAAGATTATCGACATGAAATTAACAGGAATGAAACCTGCGTTGCAGGAATCTTCTTGCAGGTATCCTTATCAGTCTTTTGAAGAGATCAAATATCTGTCAGTCTATGAATTTAGTGATTGTTAAGTGATTTATGAAACCGCGAAGTCGAATGGAAGATAGAAGGAGGTGTTTGGAGTGTTTCTTTCCATTCCAGGTGGCGTTCGGCGTTCGCGTTTCATTTCGTTGAACGCCTCGTGGGGTATAAATGCTGAGATGAGTTTCTGTTGGGTCAGGTTCGCACCAGATAGCGGTCAAGAAGCTATCTGGGACAGCCCTGCACTGATGAGAGCCAACAGTTCGGAACGGATATACAGTGTGTCCATTTAGTGCGTAATTCTTCGATATCTCGAAATCCATTATCACTAGAGAAAAAAATTTGGAAACAAATTTCTTCCGTTATGAAGGTTCCATTTCGAAAATATTTCCAACAATACTGGGTGTTTTATAAAAGCGGGGCAACTCGAAGACGAGTTTTTTCAAATGGAACACCCAGTATTGTTCGTTCGAAATTTATTCCGCTCAAGTTCAGCTCTACATCGGTGTAAAAAAATTTGAATTTGGTTGCGGCGTTGCCAAGTTATAATTGATGAACCCATTTTTACTACTATTGAACGGTCATGTTCAATTGGGTATGGTATATTTATTTATTGAAATTTCGAAAATATTTTTGTCATTTAGTAGTAGCAAGGTCTCACGTATACCAATCCAGTAATCTTGCGAGATAATCCTCTGCAGGGTGCTAAAATTTACATTCCGAATATTGGAAGATTCAGACGACGATCATAAGAATTTTTCAAATGGAACACCCTGTATTTTTCATCACAGATTTATTTCGACATCATTCGCCTTTTCATCGCAGAAGAAAAAATCAAAATCGGTTGCGGCTTTTTCAAGTTATGAGTAATTTCCTTATTTTTACTACTATTTCGGGGTAATTTGTACGTCATGATGATTCCTTAATTTGATTTGAGTGTGGGAATATTGCTTGCCACATGACATTCGAGGTTCTACATAGATCATTCAGTTATTTTTGTGATATGTGCATCATCCAAATTTGAAACATTTCGTAATCTTGTTACTTATGATTCAAATAATATGTGAAACAAACCAATATGCCAAAAGCAACGCCTGTCTTTGAAACAACTCCTACAATACAAACACTGAAGATGCGGATTGCGAAAATTAGGACAATTTTTTGAAATTTGGTCTATTTTTTATTGTCGTTATTCCCACAATCCAAATCTCCATTTAACTTGATGAAGGTAAACATAATGATACAAACAATATGTCTCTTCTACGCGGCTTTTGGGAGGGAATTCAGCAAAATGTTTAATCAATCCATACATTTGATTGTGACGATGTTTGACAGGTCATTGCACAAATATTTCGAAAAAAATTCAAACTTGAAGAGCCTGTAAATGTTTCTTTTGTAAAAAAATATATGAATGGTCAATGAACATCGATTATACCGTAGCAACGCAATATTTCCACAATACAATTGAATGAAAGAACTATATGACGAACAAATTACCTCGAAATAGTAGTAAAAATAAGGAAATTAACCATAACTTGACAACGCCGCAACCGATTCCGATTTTTTTTTCAGCAATGAAAAGGCGAAAGATGTCGGAATAAATTTTTGAATAGAAATACAGGGTGTTCCATTTGAAAAATTCTGATGAATGTCATCTGAATCTTGCGAAATTCTAGATGCAAAATTGGGCACTCTGTTGAAGAACTTGTCGCAAAATTACTGGATTGGTATACGTGGGACCTTGCTTCTACCGTATGCCAAAAATATTTTCTAAATTTGAATAAATGAATATACCATGCCCAATTCAACATGACTCTTCAATAATGGTAAAAATAGATTTATCAATTATAACTTGGCAACGCCGCAACCGATTCAATTTTTTTACAGCGATGTGAAGGTGAACCTCGGCGGAATTAATTCCGAATGAACAATACTGGGTGTTCCATTTAAAAAAACTCTTCTTCGAGTTGCCCTGCTTTTATAAAACACCCAGTAATGTTGAAAATAATTTTGAAATGAGCAATTTTAGTAACTGAAAAACTTTTTTCTCCAAAGTTTTTCTCTATAGGTCATGGCTTGCGAGATATCGAAGAATTACGCACTAAATGGACACACTGTATAGCTAGTCACACATTCCTGAACCACTTAGGCGCAGCTCGGCGTTTAGGAAGGAAACACTTGCGATTTTATTCGTCTATACCTCGGTCTATACGAATTATTGCATAGATTTCGTGAGGAATCAATCCAATGTTCTGCGTTGTTTTTCTATCGTTATCTACCATTTTCGTTCCTTTTATGAACTATTGTGGTTGTGACAAGGATTCCTGGATTTTGTTTCAACTATTTCGTGTACTTGCGGCTTGTTTCGAAAAAATAAAAGCAATTACCAGCACTCATACACAAAGTAAACCTCAGAAAGGAATAATCGAACTTCACTCAATACGATATAGCTGCCATATTTGTTGTCAGTGTTGTTCATACTCACAAGACTTGTGAAGTAAGCCACCAGATGCCGCACACTTCGTGATTTTTGCAGGGATATTCCCTATAGGGACACTTTGCTGAATTCAGGGTGTGTAGGATGTAGGGACAGATCATTCGATAATCCAGAATTGTAGGAATTTTTCTACTGTTTTTGTTGCCTGGCAGCCTCAAGGACTATATATCACCTAACCTGACATACTGTCAGTTGAGAGAACGGTCGATTATTATCATTTCATGATTATTTGTATAAATGGCTTTGGTTTCGACTTGTTTATGACAAGTGACACTGACACAGTTACATTTGGACATAGTGGAATTGTGTTTTGGAAAATTTTCTCTGCTGAATCCAACAAACCTTAAGGTTCATTTGATTTAAAATGACTTGGAGGGATTTTTTCCCAATGTAGGGAATTTCCATAGGTATCTGTAGGGAAAACGTAGTTGAAAAGTTGACATCACTGATAGAAAACCGTTAATTTCGCAGGTGCGTGAGAGTGGCCAAGTCGGAAAACAACGGCTTGGGCATCTCGATCAAGGGTGGCCGTGAGAACAAGATGCCGATCCTGATCAGCAAGATCTTCAAGGGCATGGCGGCCGACCAAACGGACCAGCTGTACGTGGGGGACGCTATTCTGTCGGTGAACGGGGAGGACTTGCGGGACGCGACGCACGACGAGGCCGTCAAGGCGTTGAAAAGAGCGGGAAAAGTTGTGGAGTTGGAAGGTGAGTTATTTTCACTTCTTATAGCACTAGAGCTGCAACTTCCAGATTTGCAGGCGTGAAGTGGTACTTTACCACCGCCCGCGGACCCCTTATCGCCCACGGGCCATGAAGTGCACTTTACCGCCCGCTGTCCTCAAGGCCCTAATATTCACACATCCATTTGTGGAATACCGATATTTGAATTTTCAACTGATTCTATCGTTATGATTATGATATATGTTATTTTTCATCTGAATCCATCTTCGCTATAACTTCTTTCTTTGAATAGCTGAATTCTGGCTGTCTGAAGTTTTTAGCCAAAAGATGACAATTCCAGCTTGTTTTGTGGATGTATTGTTTGACCATCATATTGATTGACAACGTCAAATTCAGATAGCTATATACTGGGTATACATATTGTAACATCTCAAGGAATCAATCTCTGTTAGTGCAAGAAGAGTTTTACTTTTACGATAATTGCGATATTCGTGCGGTAATTTTAATATGTAGATTATACACATACACATTGCGCTTCACTTGAAAACTGAATTCATGAGTTACATATGAATTTTAGTTTGTTGAAATCGAATACTGAAGATCATCTCAAGAAATGCACAATATCTAGAATTTTGTATGACGTCGGATTTCGATACGAAAAATGTTTATTATATAATTTTTTTTCTGACGGGAAGAAAGTTTGACATTTGGTCTGTGTTGACAGGTAGCGAAATATCACTTTATATGAAATGAGGACCACAGTATAAGAAACTATAACACACTCTGAACTCCGAAACTGAAAAAATAAAAACCACTCCAACAAACATTTTGATATGGGGCATCAATGGCCTAATATATTTTTCCCATACCTGACATCAGCGGCCCAGTAAATGGTCCCATATGCGTGACTCTATATATCAGTACACTGCGGCCAGCAGCTGGCCCCAGTGCTGGTTACCCAGCAATCATATTCAGTTTCCCGGCAAAAGGCCAGTTCAACATAATCGACACATTGGGTTTCCCATAGCAAGCCCAGCATATACATAAATGATGGGACTGTAATGGCCAGTGGTAGGGGAGGGGTAGGGGAGGGGTAGGGGTTTTAAAAGTCCAATGGATCTGAAAGTACTAGTACCTCTTCATTTCACAATATAACCCTCTCATCCTGAATCAGACACATACCAGATTTAAAGGAAACAATTTTATGAATGAAACAATGATATCTTCTCAACCTCTCTGTTCTTCAACGATGAAACTTCTCGGAGTGACTGCTTACTGATTCCCTAACAACACAGGGATGTCCTAGGTGCGTCCCTTTTTTGTCCCGCGGTACAAGGAAATGATTGGGACATCCAGGGGATGTCCCGCCAGTGGTTGTCCAGTGGACATCCCACCTGGTACATCCCTAGGTTATCCCATTCGTGTCCATGGAATATCTGATATCCATTCTTCACATCAGAGAGTCATTGAATTTCATCAAAATATTGAGTCGAATTTTTTCGAAAATGTATTCCTTCCGGACAATAATTGTGATGAAAATAAAGAATATAGTCTCAAAACTTCTCAAGAAATGACCATTTTTCGCAAACAGAGATCGTAAATGCATAATGCGCCTCATTTTTAAACACCCAAGAATGATAAAATGATTATACCCGAATCCTAACAGTTTTATTTATCCAGGTTTCTGTAGTTGTCCTGTTTATAAATCTGTTCAATACATGAATCTTCAGAAGGCATATTAGCCAATGGAGTTAGGTGCGTGCCTGATAAGCTGAAGGTCCCGGGTTCAATCCCAGCTCGACCTACATTTTTTTTTCTTTTGTCGAAGGGATGTCCCTGGGATATCCTTGGGACGTCCTAGGGATATCCCTTCTTTGTACTCGGTACATCCCAGGGACGTACCAGAAGGGACATCCCTTAGATGTCCTTTTTGTCTGAAAGCGGATGTCCCAGGGACGTCCCTAGTATGTACTTTGTCCCAAAAAAGATATCCCTGGGATGTCCTAGTTTGAAATTAGGGACGTCCCTGGGAAGTCCCTTGGATGTACTCGTGTTGTTAGGGTTGGTATGTGGTATCTACATCTTATTGGGTAGCATTCCTTCGAAGTTGATTGTTCGTTGTGAGGTACTTCTGAAATATAAAATGTATCATTTGTTATATATTAGTGGTCAATGAGTTGCATGAGTTTATATAGCTTGATAATATAGTCTGATGACATAATAACATGTGGAGCTTTTCAATTCTCATTATTTTCTTGGCACAGGTATTTCTGAAGCTGAAACCTGATTGTTATTCAGTTCTTCAATATAGAGACAGGTTCACATATCCTAACCCAGACAACACAAGTGAATCCATTGGACAACCAATGGATGTCCAGCTATGGATACCCTGGACATCCATTGGATGGACGGCATTGTCCAGTATTTGTCCAATGGACATCCATTGGATAACACATGTCCAACAGTTTGGACATACATTGGAAGTCCATTGGCTTTCCATTAGACATCTGATGGATTTCCATTGGACATCCAATATTTGTCCTTTCCATTGGAAGTCTATTGGATACTCATCAGACATCCAATGGATTCCCAATGAAGATCCATTGTATGTCCATTACATTTGAAATACCATTGTATACACATCAGAACTCTAATGGATGTCTACCAAAAATCAAACTTATGTCCATTCCAATGATAAGTTTATTGGATACTCATCAGGAATACATTGGATTTCCATTGGATATCCAAATTTTGTCCAGCCAGAACGTAGAAATTAAAAAAAAGTTGTTCTTTGTGGGGATCGAACTCCGGACCCCGCTCTCGTGGATCACAACGCTAACCTCTGGACCACTGAGCTGTTATAAATATTATAGCAAGTATTTCGTATTCATGGTATTTTACATCGAGAGAAAATGCAATTTGCTGAAGTTTAGTGCCGCAATAAAGCTTTTACACGGCCCTTATCAAAAGTGTTACAGGGTGATTCATCTTTTTCGAAAGAAACCCGCCGTATAATATTTGCCCATATCGATCTTATTTGCACGGCCTAAATGGTTTAAAATTGAAATTGGATGAAAATCAACTTCAAAATAAGTACCTACCTCTATATAGGTACGTAACCTACAAAAATGATGAGACGTATAAAATCTTGAAAAATAGTACCGAGTGCGAAGTTGTCCGTGATTAATGTTCATATATAATATATTATATATTATTGGTAAAAATATTTCAATTGAAATAGAAGAGTCATAAATGACACATACATTCTTTGCGAAACGATTTCCATTGGATAAGTATGATGGATATCCATTGGCTGTAAAAATTTCGTTGTCCATTGTACAACTACAAAATGGATGTCCATTGTATGTACAAATCTCTATGTCCATTGTACATATACACAATGGATGTCCATTGGACATCCATGGACATCCGGCTACCTAATGGATTCAAAATGGACATCCAATGGATGTATGTGTGTTATCTGGGAAGATTTGTCTTGATAGCAACAAACGGGTTGAAAATGATAGTTATGCTCTTGGAGAAGTAAAGCCAACTCCAATTATTATGATCATTAGGTATATGAGGTTACGAGATACAAAACAAATGCATTTGATGATGGAATTCTAAACACTAATTGTAGGTAGATTGATACTCACTTTATATTATCATAATTGAAGAATCCGTCTTCTATCATTATCCATTGAGAATACTCCTGCCATCATAAATAACCACCAGGGAAAGAGGGGACCACATTAATTCGACATGAACAAACGCGATCACTACTCACGAGAGCCAACCACCTTACCCAATCAGCACAAGTACGTCTTATGGACGTTTTAAAAACGTTCACTCTGGACATTCAGGACGTTTTGGGGACGTCCATTTCCGGACGACGGACGTCTTATGGACGTTTTGAGGACGTCCATTGTTACTAATCAGGATGTTTTGGGGATGTCCAGTTTAGGTCCAGACTAGGACCTTTTTGGAATGAAAAATAGACGTATTGAGGACATTCAGAAAATATTGATTTTCTGACCCATATGGAACTCGAGATCGAAGTTCACCAGTTGATAGATGATATCCGCAAAGATTTCACTTATTCACTGCTTTTACAGTCAAATCATCAGAAAAGTTCAGAATGTCCTCGGACCTGAATCAAAGTTTAATCGGCACTCGGCAGTGTTCAACTGACGGACGCCATCTTCCCATTTCCCTTTCCCATCATCTTACGTTTTCGTTTCACGTAACACGCACAGTGTTGCCGGATGAAAATTTGTCGGAGCAGTAGAGACGGGTGGGGAAAAAACAGTAGATCATCAAAACTGAACAGAAGATTTTGATAATCATCACAATTTGCTATCATAAATGAAAAAACATAGTCACCTATTTAATAAACGAAGAAAAAATCATATTCGGTCTCTATACCTATCAAAAATCGAACGAAGAATAACAAAAAATAATGAAATGAAAAATAAAATTTGTTAAAATCGCAACCAGATTGAAAATAAAAGCTAATTTTTACTAATCAGACTGAATATGATAGTTGCAGTATATTTTCATCATACATCTTCTCACTGTTATGTCCCATTAATTTTCCATTGTTGCATATTAGGTAGTTATGTCATATCAAAATATGAGCAATCAGACCATTGCCTTGAATAGTTGAACAGTAGAATAGAGACAAAAACAGTAGATCAACTGCTAAAATAGTAAGTCTGGCAACGTTGAGCACGCATGCGTTCTACGGTTGCTCTACATATTCAGTGATTCAATCAAATATTATTATAAAAGCGCGGCTTGTATGAATAATACTTCAGTGTGGGTTTAAGAATGGTCAAACTGTATAGGTATTATGTGATTGAAGTGATATAATTCAACATAACTATATAAGTAGGTACAAATCAGCTAAAATCATGAATATTTCAAATTCATAATATTGATAATAAAATGAAATTCAATATATTGATACAGCTGATATATGATATATTATTTGACATCATTTATGTCCATATTCAATTTAATAATTCTAATTTTAAAATTAATATATACCTACCTACTTATATTAATTTAAACTGATATACCATGAGAGTCTGTAAATTGGACGTAAAGACGTCTTTTTCTGGACGTCCGGAGTATGTCCAATAATACCTAAAATGGACGTCTTCTGGACGACCCGTGCTATCTGGGTAGTCACATATAATATTGATCAGCTGATTGTTGATGTAAACGTTCCCAGAACTTCCACCAGGGGGACGAGTAGCGAAATTGGCCAACAAAGGGCCAGATATCGTTAGTATTCAGTTAGTTCCAGACATCGTACCATCACAAGGCCATCATCGTATTTTCAACTGATGGTTACTTGGCATAGGAAATTCATCGGCCCATTACCAATACTTTGGCATCGTCACTTTCCCAGAGTAGCCTGCACTAGGCCAACATTCTTCTGCTAGTTCAATGTTTGCTGGGACGACAATGGATATTTTTCGAAGAATTTGTTTGTATGGTGGAAGCTATTTTGTCTGTGTACGGATGGACTTAGAAGGTAAAATTCATTTACTAAATTATAGGGTATGGTTGAGTTGTGTATGTAGTACTCGAAGAAACAAGTCGAGTCGAAAGGGTTGTACTGGTACCATAACCCTCTTACAACCGGTATATCCGAGGGTATATCACTTCTCAATGTTGACGTGAAAATCTGGACCACTATCTAGGTAGATATATTGATTGATGGCATCATATGCATATATCACATACATGTACAAGGTAATATCTCTGATTTCAGAGGTGCGTTGCTTTTTAATAGTGAAGAATGATGAATAACAAATATTATGTAATGTGTATAATTTTGCATCGAGAAATAGGTATGTAGGTAGCTTTGAATCGTGACATTTTGAGGCAGATGTTGATAAATTATATTCATACCGGAATTCAGAGGACAGTCACAAGAGAACAGCATTATATTATTGGTATATCAATTTTGCTCATTACCTAACATTTCAACGTAGAGAAGTTATTGATACATCAAGGTAGTAATAGTTATTTAACCAACTAGTGTATTAATGAGGGCGATTAATGATCGAGATATTTTAACGTGCGAGCGAAGCGAGCGCGTTTATGTTCGAGATCATCAATCGCCTTTTAATATACAATAAGTTGGTTACACAATTTTTCCGTCGACTATATTTCTCATTTCTCCTGCAATGAAGAAATCTTGGTTCGCGAATTCATCATTCATCCGGAAACTGATAAGAATCACCCAGTAGCCTTGTTACTGACATTAGTGACATTTGACATTTGTCGAAATGATCAACATAGAAAATGAATTCCTTGTGTTAGAAAACATGGATAAAAATCGTGTTAAAAACTTGGAAAGGCGAACCCGTCTTCGATGAAATCCATATTTTCGATTTAAATGCAGATTCCGTAAGTTATAGCATAAACAATGAATGCACGCGGTGTATGTTTGGTTGCCTATAAAACAATCGTGCATTAATAGACAAATCGTTCCTAAATAGGGGTCATTAATAAACGATTTCATATACATTAAACTTAGTCGTTAATACGAGGTCGACGGAAAAGATTATCATTGTTACCAAGGCACCGGGAATATATCCCGAGGCTTCAGCCGAGGGTATTAAATGTCGTGGAGATGACCTTGTGTATCATTTAGTATTTCATAATACGCTTGTTTGGTGAAATTCACAAAAAAATCACTTCGTTCATCTGGGCCCTCATGCAATTCGGATACATGATAATTGAACTGTTCACTTTTCGACTATCTATGACGAGTTTATATTATTTTCAATCCATCATATGTAAGTTTTTTTTTCTGTGGTACAATCGACTGCTTGCCAGGCAATTCTCTTCCTTTGTGTAGGCCATAGTAAATATTTGATTCGAACCGTTTCAGACGAAAGCGAAAGTAAACAGGAAAGTTGACAAGGAAGGGAGAAATCAAAGGAAGCCTCGCTGTAGGCGACTTTGCTTGAGAATGCATTCATGCAGAGTTGAAAACAACTCTCGATTCCCAACGGCGATACTATCGGAAAGTCAGAAGAATACTTTTTTCGAAAGATATTTCGTTCCTCCTCAAAATCATCTAAGAAACAGACTAGTATTGATTATTCAATTAATGAGTTGAAAACTGTAGTTCGAAAGGAGGCATAGATTCATTAGTACCAACTGTCTGTAGGTTGATCGTGGAGGTGGAAATGTTATTTTCACACAGGAGCTTTTTGTTTGTCGAAGTAAAGTCGACATGTATTTATAAGAATTTTGTTGCCTGGCAATTTGACGAAAACAACTGCCTCTGAAATAATTACCAGTCCGTAGAACGAGTAATTTTTTCTGGAAGTTTTTTGAGTTGAATTACCTTATAGCAACCAAATTCGAATTATGAATGTCAAGTTTACTTCGATTAAAAAAAATGAGCTAGAGTGTGATTCGGTAAGACAATTTGATTTATCAAACATTTGTTTATGGCTAATTGTCATGCTTTCAAAAGTTAGGTTCCGTTATTGTCGTTGAAAAAGTTAGGGCAAACTTTTTTTGCTGTCGTAAGGACAAAATCACGCGGCTTGTGGAATTTTTCAAACATGAATTAAATTGTCTATAGTATTATCTCAACATTTTATTTGAATATTCAATAATATCTCTATCTTTCTCTGAATATATGGCCCCTTGTCTCACGACATACAGCCAGAGCCCTTATTACGGAGAATCCGTCCCCATCCGGCCTGGATACCGGCGCAAATAGGGTTTTGTTTTTCGAGCACCCTGGATGTCTCACTCGAAGTGATACTTGGTATTGTGCTCTTTTAGCGGTTCAAACTCACAATCACTCAAATCTTCAACCGCGTTGGTCGAATCCTATCTAATTTGCTCTGTATACTTCTTGGTATACTGCTTTTATTGACTATTTCACTCATTACATAACCTGACCGATCACAAACCAGAGACAACGTGTGCTTATCGCGAAAATATTAGCTGTCTATCAATTCTGATTGGTCAATCAGTGTTGATGTTTTCAACGATGCTCGTATTTTTTTTATGCTTCCTGAACGTGAAAAAGTCTGGAAAATACCACTCTGTTCTGAATATTGATTATGAAAACAAGGAACGAAATGTTTGCAAACTATCTCAGTTGACACTTTCCAATGATGAGATGAAAAAAGTGTGCCGGGAAACATATTTCTAATTAAATGAATGCGAAAAGCTCAGAGTCATTTCCACACAATGTTCATGAAATGAACAACAATGGTAGATTTCGGAAGAAAAACAACTACTTCCCTACAAGTGATTCTTTCCTGAATGCCTATTGATTTCAATTTAGCCAGGCCACGATAGACAACCACAGGTTGGTTTCGAGCTCTTTGACTCTCATCAGTGCAGTGTAGTCTCCTAAGACCGCCGACTCAGCGAAGCCTAGCCAAACAAAAATCAAGTCGGCAATATATTCCCCCCGAGGCGTCTTTCATCTACAATATGAAAGTAACGCCATCTGAGTAGAACAGAGGAAAGAATCACTCAAAAACTGAAATTTCCATACGGGAGTGGCTGGTTGCTCAAAGTCAGAAGCACTGAGGACTTATCTATTTCGGATTGGCTACTCAAATCATTCAGAATATTTGTGAAATATGTATATTCATAGAAATTATTTGGATATCCGTTTTTCACCTATTCTTCCACCATGTTCCGCTGAGTATGTCCATCAAAGTTTTTGCCGATGGATACGTTGAAATACACTACAACTTCAACTACTTGTGAATCAGTAAGATCTCCTAATAACTTCATTTTCGTTGACTTCGGCGTCACCAAATTGGAGAAACAGTAGTATCACAATGAAAATGAAGTTAGTTAATTATTTCAGAATTTCGTCATTTGACATTGTATTTTGTCAATATTTTTCATATGGAACCAGAATTAGTGGGATCGTTTTCCTTGGAATCCGAGTTGGAACCAGAAAGAATTCCATAATTTTGTTTGGTGAAACTTTTATTATATTGTGGATGTGGCAGGGATGGCCAAGACTATGCTCATCAAAGGAACCTAACAGATATTTGTGTGCCCCTCAAGAAACCATGTCAAAATCACGTGTTCTAGAATAATCAATTTCTGAAAGATGTAATCAATTAATTCTCTGACATCGACAATCTAATCCTTCCAACATAAAAATATTCTATATACAAGGTGTAAGATCACACCACAGAGGTATGAACAATGAAGAATCAAATACCAATACCGATCGTGCATAAAATGTTGTATGTATTTCGGGCGTAACTTTGCTTTCATTAGTCTAGGAGTCCTAATAGCCCACGCTATGGCTCGAGCTCTCACTTACACGCTACAGTCCATAAAAGTCTAATTCACGCCCTCGATACATAAATAACTATTATGTACCAAGGGCCGTTACGACCCTAGCAAGGGGGTCGTTCACCTTCTATTGAAATCAATCAATCAAGATTTCTTCTGGAATAAAAATCAGAAAAGAATCATAACATCATCGTAAAATACCAACAAGTCATACAAGGAAAAATGAATATATTTTTTAAGAAAGGTAAATAATACTTAATATTAACACTAACCATCGATTTGAGAAAAAGAAATCGAGAATGGGTATAACATCAATCATATACTAGACAAAAATATATTTCCAAACAACATTAAACATTAAAATATCATTAAAATAATCTGATCATCAGAATAATTTACTCACATCATGATTCCAGGAGAAATTCATCAACTGAGTAATATTTTTATTGCAATAAAAATGATTTGAGTTGCCTTTTGAACACATTAAGATATGAAGCCAATTTAATGTCTTCACTGAGATTATTATACAGCTTAACTCCATAGTACATGAGAATATTCTGTGATACTGACAATCTACTACGAGGTAGATGCAATTGATTACAATTCCTAGTAAATAGATCATGAATTTGTTCATCTTTGGGTATACTTGAGAAACTATTCCTGATATATATATTAGTTAGATATATATATAAAAACTGGGCATTGTTAAATTATCATAATGTATGAAAATTGCCTGCAATGATCTCTGGATGATGTACCTGCCATATTTTATTGCTTTTTTCTGTATAATAAATACTTCGGGAGATTGTTCTAGACCATTTCGATGCTTGGTATTACTATCAGCAATAACCTTCCATGCAAAAATCACGTGAGATCAATTGCTAAAAGTGCATCCCAAAAACTTGGTCTTCTTTTTCGAGCCAGGAGCTATTTCACTTCCAGTCAGCTGCTTATGATCTATGAGGCACAGATCTGACCTGTCCTGGAATACTGTCTCCATATATGGGGTGCAGCACCCAAACATACCCTGAAACTGTTGGATTCTGTCCAAAAACCAAGAAGGGCAATTCGTCTCGTGGGTGATGCCTCGCTCACAAAGTCACTCACCTCTCTGGAACATCGTAGAAAAGTTGGCGATCTGCCTCTATTTTATAAATATTTTCATGGACGATGCTCTTTTGAAATATCAACAATTGTTCCTCCCTTGGCAGTCCCCGCGAGATTAACACGTCAAGTTGAGGCTTCGCACCCCTTCGTGGTCACTTTGGAGACCTGCAGAACATCTCTTTCCAAAGACTCGTTCATCCAACGAACAGCGAGGCTCTGGAACACATTGCCAAGGTAGGTGCTCCCCGAGGCATGTTACTTCCACAAATTCAAGATAACACCAATTCCTACTTAATTTCCCTTGGTTCTCACGATGTTTTCTGAACATTACAGGATATTCCTTTTTGTGGGAACCAGAACATAAAAAAAGCAATGACAGATTGAATCAAACTGGGATATGGAAGTTTGAGAACATCGAAAGAAATTGTTTGTCTCAATTGACGAAGTAGATATATATGTTTACTAAGCTTTAGTTTGACATTATCAATATGATTATTCCAGGTTAGCTTACCATCAATATTGACCCCCAACAATCTTGTATAATCAACTCGATGGATTGTTTCATTGTTTATTTTGACCAAATAACTTTCATCTATAGTTGTATTCTTTGTAGCATAGTTGAGCATTTGAGATTTGGCAGTATTCTGCAAGAGTTCTTTTAGAGAACAGCACTCAGAAATTTGAGCTTTAACACCCTTGATATAACTCACCTGGATACTCCGTCGCTGTAGCATCCATCAATTCTTTTATTATTTTCCATTTTTTCATGGGTGAGATGAAAAGAGAGGAAGAGCCGCAATGCCGCAAAAGGTAATAGATGAAGGGTTCCTCAAACGAGAAATATTAGAATATTCATGAGTCACCTGTTAGAACGAAGCTCTGAGATCAACTCTATGCAATGCTGTGTTGAATATTTCAATGGCGTAGCGTTACACTGGAGACTATGATTGTGTCAGTTTTCAATTCACTGCGAAACTTACATTTCATCATCCAAATGTGTTTTTTGTTGCTTATTATCTACCAAGATGTTGCTAGGAAGTTGTTGAATATTACAACTGTAATATTAAGGCTTGATCCAAAAATACCGTTATAAACTTCATTAGATAATTTTATGTGGGATGGTATATCAAATATTGAAAAGGTAGAGGTAACAAGGTACAGCCGCTTTCCGTCTGGTGAACTATTCACCATGAATGAGCGACACTAAGTTTGTATCTGGATAAAAACCTGGATAAGATACACGAAATTCAACTCCTTCTCTGAAAAACAAATTGAAACACTGTGTGATCTCATGATAGAGGTTCAATATATCATATTTTTTCAAACGCAGATTAAAAGAGCCATATGCGAATTCAATGTGATCTCCCTCTTACACTACGCTGTTGACTAAACTTGAGCGCTATGGTGTCAGGGGTGTTGCAGTAAATTGGTTTGGGTCATACCTTTCTGATAGGAAACAATTAGTGAGATGTCAGGATAACCTATCTAATATACAGGGTGTTTCATTGGGAAAGGTAAATAATTCAACTGTGGATAGGGGTCACTGAGGTGATTTCAAAAAACCCATGGTTGATGGGTCTTCGACTTCTTATAACCGAGATACAGGATGTTTCATCAATTTTGTCCATATCTTCATTGTCTTATAACTTTCCAACCAACCTGTATATATTATCTAAAATTGGTACACTTGCTCAATCTACCCTGTGGAATTGATTGAGGCAACAACAAAAGATAAAATCCAGGTCCGGCTTCACTTAAAATTCACAAATTCTTTCTGCCAGAAAACAACACCCTATACATTCGAATTTCTCATTTTTTTGCCATATCTGAGAAGAACATCAAAATTTCTATTCAACGATATGCTTTTTATTCGTGCACAGACGATTTTGACTATTCATAATAATAATAATAATAATAAATGTTCTTTATTGGTTAAAACCAAATGGCCAATAGTTATGTGCTCAAAATATTATTTTTGCTCATTTTGGGGTACAAAATTGGAATCAGACGAGATTCATTAATTCTATTACTTCCTATTGAGTGAACGTGAGTATTACATTTAGAAGGATTATTTCATATCGTTCTTTGTTCCAGACTTAGTTGCAGGTCTGTCATCAAAACTATACAGGGCTTTTCACGATAAGCGTTAAATAGATGTTTCTGACACAGCAGGCAACGGATAAATCTGAAAATTCGAAGGTATGTATAAATTAACATGATCTACACGTCTGAAATATTTGAAACAATCCGGCGTTGCCGCTTCTACTCGAAAGTAGCAGTAACTTTGATTTTTCGAATGGGACACCCTGGATGCTTCCTGAAGAGCTAATTTAATCGATTCACAAAGTTCGGGGTCTAGTGGAACTGATAACTGAGATATTCAGAGTGAGAAAAATCGAGATGTTTCAACTTTAGAATTATTTTGCGAAAATATTCATTATTGATCAGAACGGCTTTTATGTCCCTATCTCAACTTTGTATCTATTGACATTTAATCGAAACAAATACAGCATGATTCATAATTCAGATTTCTGGCCACCCTGTATCTGTTTCAATTGAATATCGAATGGAAAGTTGAGATAGGGACATTGAAGCCGTTTTGACCATGCAATAATGAATAGTTTCAACACAAAAAATTTCTAAAGTTGAAACATCTCGATTTTCCACATCCTATTTATCTCAGTTATCAGTCCCGCTAGACCTTGAATGTTTTGAATCGATGAATTCTGCTGTTCAGCAAGAATCCAAGAATGTAATGAAATACAAGGTATCCCATTTGAAAAATCGAAGTTGCTGCTACCTTCTAGTTGAAGCGGCAAGGCCGGATCGTTTCAAATATTTCAGTAGTGTAGATTATGTTAATTTATACATACCATCGAAATTTCAGATATATCCGTTGCTTGCTTTGCCGAAAACGTCAAATTAACGCTCATCGTGAAAAGCCCTGTATAGTTTTGATGACGGACCTGCAAGTCTGGAACAAAGAACGATATGAAATACTCCTTCTAAATGTAATACTCACGTATACCAGAGATTGGGGAGTGTATAATCTCTGCGTATACTTAATAGGAAGTAATAAAATTGAAAAATCTTGTCTGATTCAAATTTTCTACCCCAAAATGAGCAAAAATAATATTTTGAGCACATAATATGGATAGTTAAAATCGTCTGTGCACGAATAAAAAGCACATCGTTGAATAGAAATTTTGATGTTCTTTTCAGATATGACAAAAAAAAAATGAGAAATTCGAATGTATAGGGTTTTGTTTTCTGGCAGAAAGAATTTGTGAATTTTAAGTGGAGCCGGACCTGGATTTTATTTTTTGTTGTCGCCTCAATCAATTCCACAGGGTAGATTGAGCAAGTGTACCAATTTTTAAAAATATATACAGGTTGGTTGGAAAGTTATGAGACAATGAAAATATGGACAAAATTGATGAAACATCCTGTATCTCGGTTATAAGAAGTCGAAGACCCATTAACCATGGGTTTTTTCAAATCACCCCAGTGACCCCTATCCACAGTCGAATTATTTACCTTTCCCAATGAAACACCCTGTATAAAAAATTCATACAGGTGTTCCACAAGGGTCAGTTTTGGGCCCTCTTCTATTATCAATGTATATTATTGATTCGACTGAAATACAGGTGCGAGCAAAGCTTACAGTATCTGCTGATGATACCACCTTTTTATGGAGTGACAGAAGATGAAACAGAACTAACGAATGTGATTCAAAATTACCTTACTGAGATAACATCATGCAAAACAAGCATCCTCAGTTTCAGGTATTCTTCTGGTAATGAAGTTCTTGAAAACAGTAAGGTAAAAAACAAGAACTCTATACAAAATTTCTAGGCTTGATCATTGACAATAGATTGAATCTCAATGAATACATTGCTCAGTTATGTGAAAAATTGTCTTGGAGATGCTATGCTATCAGAGTAGTATCAATGGAAATAGGACATCAAATTTCTCGGACTGTGTATTTTTCTCTATATAAATGCAGTTTTAATATTGCAAAAGCGGACCGTGCAATATATTCTAGACCCCTTTTCTTCAACAAAAAATTCCTTACTGTAGTGTGCTTATTCATATTTGATACAGTCTATTTGATACATATTATGTTGTTTGGACACATGAGGGTAGTGAATACCCAAGTTCGCAACTAACTAACAGTTGTGGAAAAAGCGCAGCACACGAAAAATCGCGAAACTCTTGAACTCTCTTCAGTTTTTGATCTATATCCTGAACTATGCATTTTTCGACGGAAGCCAAAGTACTCGATTTTGAAGAAGATTAGATATATGACAATCTAGGCCCAACTGTAGCTTTGTATGGAACGATGAATTCCTAAATTACGGCAATTTGAAAATAGATTTTTTTTTTTAAGTGAAAATTTCGGTTTTAGGCCTTTTTTAGACCACAATTGCGGCCGAACCATCGATCCTACGAGTAGAACTCATTGTATAAAAGTTTTTGTCAGTTTGAAAGATTCAAATTGCGCTCTGAGCAAGGTCTATGGGCTTCGCAGTCCTTTCAAAATCTTGAAGAAACCTGAATGGGGTGAATTCGCATTTTTCCGGAAATATAACAAAACCCTTTCCTACCTTTTGTCTTTTGTTGTGGTAATGAGAAAAAAAGCATGGAATCATTCAAAAAACGTCAGAATGTATTCCAATATAAACAAACTTATCAAAATTTCAGTAATCAATCAATCAAATATCCAAAATCCTGGGCTTGTTTATGGTGGCCCTGGGCCGTCATTTTAGATGGACCCTTCATTGGTGAATCATCGTCCTCGTCCTCTATATAAGCAATAACTAGAATTTGTATCATCAGGGTCGTCTTGGGGCTTGAAAGCTTGAGAACATTCCAGCTTTGCTTTCAGACTAGTGTAGCCAGCTTGGCATCCCTTCTCACATTCACAATGAAGGAATTTTAGGAACTCTGAGGACGCAAGGGCTTGTCAATTTGGTATGCAAATGAATCCAGCCGAGCTCAATTCCCATAACCTCAGTCGGTGGTCTTTTTCTTTACCCCGAATCACTCTAGCATCTGATGATACAACGCAGCTCCTTTAGAATTAGGGGCAAATGGGCTGGATTAGCTTTGACGTTGGCTGCTGTCTAGGCAAAAGTACGGAAGATATAATTTGAGGTCACATCAAACAGAATCAGGCCCTAGTGGACCAAACAAGATGTTTCCTCTAGTCAGAAAACACACATGAACAAGCCGCAGCAGCCGACGACAAGTGCCTATTTGTCCTATATGGAGGAGACGAGACGACAGAATCCCTCAACAATGTACGCTTCCATACTTATCTTGTCAAGCCAGCAGCCAACGCCAAAGTGAATCTGACACGTTAACTCCCAACCACACAAGGGCTGCGTGTTATTATCATTATCGCACATACCAATATAGGTGTGGTGGAGAAAGATGCCATTGACTGGGATTGAGAATTGAGTTCCTGAAGCTCCTTTCCCGTAAATGCAAGAGGGTATGCAGAGGTGGCTGTGGCTACACTTGTCTGAAAGCAGCGTTCAAATGTTCTGTGGTATTTGCTACCTCCTCTGGAGAAACGTGCCAGAACGCTGCTCTTCTCTTCATCGAAGAGGACAACGATGACCAGCCTCGATACAACCCTGATGATCTACCAATAGTGGGGGACTACATGTTGAATAATGAATTGTATGTACGTGACGGACCAGGGTCATCAGAAACATGAAGAGAATCTTTTTTCATCGCTTGGAGCGCATGAAAGAATATCGTTCCTGGGAAGGATATGAACAGGAGGTAGGTATTGGATTTTTTTTGGAACTTTTGGAGATTATATGTTGTTGGGAATACTTCCTCAGGCACTGAATTCCAGAGCCTAGCCGTTCTATGGATGGAGAAGTTTTGATAAAGATCTGTTCGACATCTTTCGAGGTCGACAACGAAAGGATGTGCTGACTGGGCTTGTCTAGTTCGTCTGACTGCTATTGCTATGCGTGTCCATATTTTATTGATTGGCTTAATAATTCCATTCAAGTTGATGGAAACTAACCAGAGTATCGCGAATATCTTCCTTATATATGAAATGTCCCATAAGAGCAATGCAATTATCAAAAACTCACAGGGGTAATTGCACTGCAGAGCGAAGATTGCACTGCCAGAACGGATAAATGTCAGATGGAATTCAAAAAGTGAAAGATATGTCGCGTTTTTGTGAGTGCTGCAAACAATATAGGGATCGGGAATTTTTTTATTCGTGAAATATTCCTATGAATGACATTCGTGCATAGAAATGATCAGTTGATTTTGTGTTCAAGCGAGTTATCTCATACAAAATTGCATTCGTTCATTTCCATATTTTGTGAAAGAGCCCGATTCCTTCGCCAAAATATGACATTTTTTAGATTGCAGATGATTTATGTGAAAGTGTGGAACTGGGTGAAGGATCATATCTGTGAAGAACAACATGGCTTTGTACCAAAGAAATCAACATCCACCAACTTGCTAGTCTTTTGTCACGATATGCATAAATACATGGATCGAGACACACAAGTAGACGTGGTAGGGTAAAATACGGATAGATGCCGCACTTTTTGTAAAAAAATATAAAAATTCGAGTAACAGAAAATATGTATTTCAAAAAACATACGATCATTCTATGATCCAATCTTTATTGAAATATTGGTCCTGAAACAACATAAAAAAACTCTACTACTAAAAAAAAAAAACAACAAAAAGTGTTTTCTGGCAACTCTCCCCCCCAGGTACAGAGAGATGCCTACAGCCATGCGGAGAGATGCCCAATGTTAATTCCAATTGGGGAAAGATGCCGCAATTTATTGTTGTAGTTCTGCACGTTTGCATGGTACATGTCACATGCAACCAGTTGATGCATCTTATACAGCAAACCCAATCTATTTTCTTGGAGGTTTGACTGTGATCCTCAAAACATTCCACGCAAAAAAAATTTTTTTCAGTATCTTGCTTGGCTGATTCAGGATTCTGGGTTTCCTTCAAATCGGATAAGGGAATCTCATCTTCGCTGTCGGAGGTGAAGTTATTCGATGTTCTATGATCTGTGAAATATAAAATTATGTTATTTTATCATTAAAAATTTTGTGGCATCTCTCCGTATCGAAAAGTGCGGCATCTCTCCTATTTGATACGGATAGATGCCTCACAGACCTACGCCTGCGCCTTATGACTCTGTAGCCGAGAATAAAAAACAAAATCTTAAATATGCCCTATATAACGCTATAAAAGTCGAATGATCTCATTTTGTTATTTTAAACTCACTTCCCCAATACTATTAACAATATACAAATGAATAGTAAGCAATAAAAGTACATCTCACCAACTTTATTCCCACAATTCCCGTTAAACACTTGCTCAATCGAAGCACATACCACATAAAAAACAATAATGGCTGAATAGCTCTTCCATCCCGCCAAGAACTGTTGTCAGGTGCACATAGTTTCCGCGTCACGTGGTCTGCGGCATCTACCCCCCTGCGGCATCTATCCGTACTTTACCATATATATACTGACTTCCGAAGAGCATTTGACAAAGTCAACCATGATATTCTATTGAAATAGCTATTTTAAAATGGAGCTGATCGGCATGCTCTCGGATTGGTTGCTTCCTATCGAGCTTCCTATCTGAGCAATCGAACATACAAGGTAAGATATAAAGGAAATCTATCTGAAACATTCAATGCCCACTCTGGGGTGCCACAAAGTTCAAATGTTGGACCTTCACTGTTCCTTATTTTTATCAATAGCTCGCCTGCCCACTCGAAATACTCCGACTGTGTGCTATCTGCAGGCGATCGAATTGAGAGTTTGCAAGATTGTCAAAAGCTACATAACGATATGAATAGTATTTATCAATGGAGTGTGGACCATGATCTTCCTCACAACATAGCTGAATGTGTGGTGCTGCCTTGTACTAGGGAAAGGAAAACGTTTTTTTTATCGCTTGGAGCGCACGGAAGGGAATCCCTATAATGTTCAAAGAACATCGTGCGTTCCTAGGGAGGATAGGAAAAGGAGGTAGGTATTGGAATTTTTCATGAACTTCTGGAGATTATATGTTGTTCGGAATACGATGAATGATGATGTATTGAAAATAGTCGGAACAGTCAAACATCTGGGTGTTCACTATGATTCCACAATTTCATTCAGAACACATATAGCCTCACCAGGGCTTCGAGCTCTATGATTCGTCCTAAGGCATAGCAAATTATTCAAAGATACCGGCACAATAACTGTGTTGTACAATACACTCGTCAGACCAAAGATGGAATACTGCTGGGTTATATATGGCACCCCCATCATTTTCTGTACAAGCATACTCTAGAAAAATTACAAGACAAATTCCTGGAGTTCTTCTACCTGAAAAAATATGAAGTTTTTCCTGATTTTAATGTGATTCGAAGTGAAATGCTCCGAAAAGAATTCACAATAGGCAGTCTCGTTACCCGAAGAATCAGCAGTATAGTGTTATAATGTGTTATAATGGTACAACAAATTATACCACAGTCTGTATTTGCATTCTATGTTGAAAAGAAGAGTACCCATCAGACTCACGAAGCTTGACCAGTATTTCGAAATCCCTCTGGTAAAATCGAACAACTGCTCCCCTGTAATCTCCATGTTGAAGATAACGAATAATGTTCTCCTTCTGTCAGAAATCAATATTACCCTTCCCCCCCCAACAATTCTTCAAGTTACTCAAACAATATTTTGAGAAATATTGACAAATAATCCGTGTGGTGAGAATATTCTACCTGCATCAACATCAGGTCTATTCAATTCTCAAAGATGTTCGAATTGTAGTTTCAATATAAATACAACCACAGAGTGACATATTCGTGTATATGGACCAGGTGCTCTAATGGCAAATACCGCGCCAGTATAGGAACGATAAGACGTGGAAAATATTAGGTTAGTGAGCATATCAACAATAATAATAGCGATTATTCATTTCTCTCCATACTTCACTGTGTTTGACTTTTGATCAAATAATGGTGAACAATATCGTTGTTTGAGACAAAAAACTATTGCTTGCCGTGATTATTCAAAAACAAGTTATCCATTCCTAGAATAACGAATGAAATAGAGATCGAACAAGTATTTGAATCATGAAGGTTTTCCTGATCAAATGAAAAATACTCAACTAAGATTACTTTAGCTCATAGGAACTAAAGTCCAACTTTAGTTCCTTGGATCTAAAGTTCAACATTAGCTCCTTATAGGAACTAAATATGTTGCCTAGCAACATACCTATTTTTGTGTCAGTAATAGAAACGTCAATTCAAGAGCTAATTTTCGTATCAAAATGGACGACTTTTGTGTCGGTTGCAGAAAAAACTTGTTATGTCACCCAAACAACAGTTCATCGATTATGCACCAAGTATAATGAAATTATGAATTCAGAATGAGAAATTATTGGAATCATCAGCTGATATCCTTAGGTACATTAGGACTGATCCAATATTAGGTTTTGTATATAGTATAGTATTCTCATGTTATGATGTGTGAACCTGTTTGATAAATGAATCTACTTTAGATTCCCAAGGAAAAGTGCCGCCAGCCATTCCACCCGTTGAGAGTCGAATGCCCGAAATCGTCTTCCGTCAACGCACTATCAGACGAATTTTGCTTGATCTCAAAACGAATAAGGCTAACGGTCCTGATGGAATTCCACCCATTATCCTCAAAAAATGTGCACCAGAATTAACACCGATTCTCTGCAAGTTGTTTACCGTCTCGTACAGGTCGGGTATTTTTCCATCATGCTGGAAGACAGCTAGAGTCCAACCAATCCCCAAAAAAGGGAACAAGAACCTGCCCAACAAATACAGGCTCATTGCCCTGTTATCAGTAATCTCCAAAGTTATGGAGAAAGCCATCAACATTGAGCTCATCAAATATCTGGAGAGCACGGGAATCATCAATGATAGACAATACGGCTTTCGCCACCGAAGATCTACTGGAGATCTGCTTGCCTACGTCACCCATTTATGGCAAGCTTCATTAGAAAAACACGGGGAATCTCTAGCTGTCGCTTTGGACATATCGAAAGCATTTGACCGTGTTTGGCACGAAGGACTCCTCCACAAACTACCATCATACGTCTTACCACCTCAGCTATGCCATCTCTTATCGAGTTTTCTTTCAGGCAGATCGCTTCATGTGGTGGTGGACGGTGTATCGTCTGATACTATTGGCATCAATTCCGGCGTTCCACAAGGATCAATTTTGGCACCAACATTATTCCTTCTTCATATCAATGATCTGTTGGGAGTAACAACTTGCCCCATCCACAGCTTTGCAGATGATAGTACCCTCCATACAGCGTTATCTTCCAGAATTCCTATTTCTTCCCAGGAAACTAAGAACACACGGCACAGGTATGTCAATGCTGTCAATGAAGACTTTGCTGAAATCACAGCCTGGGGAACCAACAACCTAGTTGAATTCAACGCCACCAAAACTCAAGCCTGTATTTTCTCTATAAAGGCGGAACTCAGTATGCCCGACATTGTAATGTCTGGCACCACCATCCCCACCAAGCCCACCATGTCTATGCTCGGTATTTCCATCAGCAACACTCTTTCATGGGATAATCATGTCAGATCCATCGCAAAAGCTGCTTCACAAAAACTCGGATTCTTGTTCAGTGCGAAATGCTACTTTACACCTCAACAGCTCCTCATGATCTACAAAGCACAGATACGGCCTGTTCTAGTATACTGTTCCCACATATGGGGTTCAGCACCGAAACATACGCTGATGCTCTTAGATTGCATCCAGAGAAGAGCCATCCGCCTGGTGGGTGACGCCACACTCACTCGCTCTTTGACATCATTGGAACACCGTAGAAAGGTCGGCGACCTTTCACTTTTCTATCGATACTTCCATGGGAAATGTTCTTCGGAAATCTCTGCTATCATCCCTTCACTAGCAATACCAGTCAGACGAACTAGACAAGCCCAGTCAGCACATCCCTTCGTTGTCAACCTCGAAAGATGCCGAACAGCACTTTATCAAAACTCCTTCATTCATATAGAACGGCTGGGCTCTGGAATTCATTGCCTGTGGAAGTATTCCCATCAACATATAATCTCCAAAAGTTCAAAAAAAATTCCAATACCTACCTCCTATCCCTATCCTCCCTAGGAACGCACGATGTTCTTTGAACATTATAGGGATTCCCTCTCGTGCGCTCCAAGCGATAAAAAAAGCCTTCTAATTGGTTATGGAATTCCCATTCCAATCCAATTTCGTCTGAATATTCCGTTTCTGGTGCACATAGCACATCCCTTCTCATTTCACCGCATGCAAAGGAACTGTCAAGTTCAGCGTCGAGTCTGTGTGCCCGTGAAATATTCTGAATCATGCAAAAAGCGTTCGCCGTAATTCTCTATTCGCCGAGATTGTCTTTCCCTTTCTTGGGACGTCTCCTGCAGGATAAGGCCGTTGCGGACAAAAACGACTCGGTTTATCGCTGCGACATGGACGGCTCTTCAAAGAGGGGTTGGGAAAGAATTAGGGCATTATAATGCACTTACCGCAAAAAAACGTGCGCGGGGATGGGCAGTCTTTCGGGACTGCCGAAGTAGCGTCTACACAAACCCAGGTAGCACAGGTTAGGAAAATGACGTCATAACGACGTCTTTTTCAGGTCAGTATTATTAGTCCATGACGTCCTCGACTTCCGAGAGACCTAAGAATGACGTCATGTTTCATGACGTCATATTGACATACACTCACCGGCAAAATAAACCGGCCACCAAAAAAGCTGCCCAAATTGTTCTGCCTGTAACTTTTTGAATCATTGTCTGATTTTTGTGGAATTTCGATCAAATCGTAGATTCATGTTCCGGAATGTTAGCCTAAATATTTATTTCCGTGAAAAGCTGATGACTTGATCATTATACAGGGAAAAACCAATGTTACTCTTTGACCCTATACTTCTCAACGCCCTTTGGCAAAATTGCGTGATTGAACATGGCTTCATTATGCTTCGAATTGAAGTGTGATCCCTTCTTAACACAAAAGTTTTCGATTCACGTCAATATCTTATTTTTTAGAGAAGATACGAGTGTTTTAAGAAAGTATGGCTGGGCGAAGGCGAATAAGCCTCTAGAGGTCACCCCTAAGATAGGTAGATAGGTTCTGAATTATTGTAATTGCAAATTAAAAAAATCTATACTTTCATGAAACATTTGTATCTTCTCTAGATATTGACGTTATGCAAGAACCGTTGTATGAAGAAGGAAGAGGATCACACTTCAATTTGAAACATGATGAAGCAGAAGGTTGGAGAATGGTTCTGAATTATTGTAAATAAAAATTTTGAATATCCAAACTCTCTTGAAACACTTGTATCTTCCTTTAAAAAGTGGTTATCGACGTGAATAAAAAACTATCATGTAGAGAAGAGATCACTCTTCAATCTAAAACATAATGAAGCTAAGTAAAATCACTCACCTTTCCCACAGGGCGTTAAAAAGTTTTAATCGAGTCATCAGTCATCAGATTTTCTTAGGAACTAATATTCAGGATAACATTTGGAAACATAAATCTACGATTCGGTAGGAGTTTCACCAAAATCGGACAAGAATTGAAAAAGTTACAGAGCAAACAATTTGGCTAAATTATTTGGTGGCCGTTTTTTTTTTGCCGGTGATTGTATATTACTGGAGTTTATGGAGACATCTCAACAAATTCAACTCATTGTTATTCGTGAACTGAACTTAATAAGATCTTCTACACAGAATATGTAAAAGAAATATTTTCAATCCCATATTCATTGATTCACGTATGAAAAATAAATTTGGGAACCTAATCAACAGGGTGAGTCAATAGTGTGTCCTCCTTCGATATTATAGCCAAACCGTCAGATATACAGAAAAAATTCGAATACAACCGTCATAGAGTTTCAGGAGAACTATCACATAAAATTATTTTGATATCTATAGGGTGTTCAAAGTCCAATATATAGGCTGATAATAAAATATACACCCTTTTTATTATCGCATTTTTAGATTCTCCTAGAAGAGCTGATTTCATCAATACATTAGAATTGAGGTCTAGCGGGAATGATTACAGAGATGAAGGGTGTTCCAAATTGGGATTTTTCAAATTTTCGATTTTTCGAAACTATTTATTTCTGGTCAAAATGGCTCACATGTCTTTATATTTACTTTTGATTCAGCATCTACTGACATTTAGTTTGAACAGATACAGGATGATCAGAATTCTGAATCTCGAAGCATCCTGAATTTGTTCCAATCAAATGTCAGTGAATATTAAATCGAACGTTGAAATGGCGACATGTAAGATTTTTTGACCAATGATGATGAATAGTTTTGATCCAAAAAAATCCTGAAATTCAGAAATAATGTTTTTGAACACCCCATTCTCTGTAATCGTTCCTGCTAGACCCCAAATGTGATGCATTGATGAAATCGGCTCTTTATGGAGAACATCAAAATGCATACAGAGTGTTCTATTCAAAAAACCCATCAGCCGATATCTTGAAATTCAAATATCCTATAGATCTGAAAACAATTTGAGGTGACAGTTCAAATGAAACCCTATAGCTGTTTCATTTGATTTTTTTTCTAGCGAATATCGAAGGAGAACACACTATTGACTCACCCGGTATAGTGGTTTCACAGAATATATGGGCAGGTTTGGAACATATGTTTAGGGCATATACCTATCAGATACCCAGGCAGCAGAGTGACCTAAGAAGACGTCATAATGACCTAGTTTTTCCGTCCAACATTCTTCCGTATTACCAAATAAAAAAATCAGTACTTATCTTACCTTTTTCATTGTCTATTTTACAAAATTAAAGTTTGCATATACGTTTCTGTACAACGTGAAGCTTTATTTGCCAACCTATTGAAAGTTGCAATTGAGCTACTATCATCCCGCTTACATCTCGCCGACACTCGCTACATCATATTGGGTACAAATATAATAGCTAATGTTATACGCACATAGGTATGCGAATTGATGATAACGCCAGAATCGAACAGGATTACACCCGGAAGGACCAATCCATCAATGAATCTCATAGAAGGGTAATTATATAATATATATGTTATATATACAGAGTGACCCATTTGGAAGCGGGCCACCCCTGTATCTCACGTAATCGTAGGGTAAGGATCATGAAATTTGCTGGAGCGAGAGATATACCAAAAATGCACTCTATAACCAAGTGGGGTCATCTTCAGTGATATACACTGATCGCCAACAGCCATGGAACCACCACAATTTCCTGAAAATGATATTAGGAGTCAAAATGATACATGCCTTTGTTTTGTTTTGATATAGTCCAATATAGGTCATTGTAAGACGTCATTGTGACGTCTAAATATGACGTCTTATGGCTGTGACATTTCGACGTCTTCTTGAGGTCTTCGAGACGTTATTTCTTGACGTCATTTAGTTAGTTTTGTGACCAAATTATGACGTTCTCCGGACGTCACTGGGCTATCTGGGCAGCTAGAAAATAAAAATCATCGCATACAAAACATTTATACAGGTAGAATATCCTCACCACACGGACAATTTGTTGCATCGCATCCTTATGGCACGGGCTTTCGGGTAGTATTGAATTTGTATCCATAGTCTCTGTTGACATTATGCATGTCTACACAAATTTTTACAAAGTAAAGTAGTGTGATGCCTTGTTTCTATATCTATTCACTCATATTATTATAATAATCTGTCAAGTTAGTCACATTAGTTGGTATTACTTCACTAATATTAATTTTAGGTAGGTGTTAATATATATTTCGGTTGCAGAAAAATTGCATATTCCATTCGAATCAAAAGTCGCTCTGCCTCGCTTGTCAAACAAAGTGAAATAAGAACCTACTAGTATATGAATATCTGAGAATTAATATCGCTTATTCCCAACCCGTGTTTTTTAAAGTCTCTTCAGAAAAAAAAAAACTTCCGAAAACATCAAGACGAAACGATGTATAAGATTAAATCAGCCTTGGGTAGCAAAGTCCGTGATTCTAGGAGCTAAAGTTTTACTTCAGCTTCTTGGAACTAAAAGTGTTGCCTAGCACGACAGGTTTTTTTGTTTTATGTTCTGGTTCCCATGAAGAGTGATATCCTGTAATGTTCAGAGAACATCGTGAGAACCAGGGAAAATAAGGTAGGAATTGGTGTTCTTCTCAAATTTGTGGAGGTTATATGCCTTAGGGAACACCTCCTTTAGGATGAACGAGTCTTTAGAAAGAGATGTTCTGCTGGTCTCCAAACTGACCACGAAGGAGTACGAAGCCCCAACTCGACGGGTTAATCTCGCGGGGACTGCCAAGGGAGGAACAATTGTTGATATTCCAGAAGAGCATCGTTCATGAAAATATCTATAAAATACAGCCAGATCGCCAACTTTTCTACGGTGTTCCATAGAAATGATTGAGTTTGTGAGCGAGGTATCCCCCAGGAGACGAATTGCCCTTTTTTGACAGAATCCAGAAACAGTTTGAGGGTATTTTTGGGTGCTGCACTCCAAATATGGAAACAGTATTCCAGGACAAGTCGGATTTGTGCCTTATAGATCATAAGCAGCTGACTGGAAGTGATATTGCTCCTGGCCCGAAACAGAAAATCAAGTTATTGGGGTGCACTTTTAGCAAATGATCTCACTTGATTTTCCCAAGAAAGGTTATTGCTGATAGTAATACCAAGCATCGAAATGGATATCTGCAAAGGTATGGTTACCCCTGACAAGCTCATGTTGGGCTCAGTGAGATCGGCTTTTCTAGAGGAAAGGCATGCTTGTGTTTTGTTTAAATTGAGATCTACCCAGTTATTGGATCCCCATCATAGAATTGTTGCCAAGTCCATATTTATGTTGTCAACATTTCTCCCTCGTTCGTTTCTGATCTGCCTGGCTGGTATTGGAGCCCTGGAAGAGTAGGCGGTATGGAGGGTACTATCATCCGAGAAGCTTTGTACTGGACATGAAGTTACTTCCAACAAATCGTTGATATGGAGTAGAAATAGTGTTGGTGCTAAAATAGTTTCTTGCGGAACACCAGCATTCATGATAAGAGAGTCAGATGAAACTCCGTCGACCACTACATGGAGAGACCTGTTAGAGAGAAAACTAGTTAGCAGCGAATAGAGCTGGGGAGGCAAGCTATAAGATGGAAGCTTAGCGAGGAGTCCGTGGTGCCAGACTCGATCGAATGCCTTTGAGATATCAAGTGCTAAGGCTAAGCTGTCACCATATTTTTCAATAGATCGCTGCCATATAATTATGTGAGACGTAAGCGAGCAGAGCAGGTCACCAGTTGATCTCTGATGACGGAAGCCCTATTGCCTATCGTTAATAATACCTGAATGTTCCAGGTATCTCATGACGTCGATGTTGATAGCTTTCTTCATGATCTTTGAAATAATAGGAAGCAGTGCGATCGATCTGTAGTTGCCAGGTTGGTCTTTTCGCCTCTTTTTGAAACAACATAACAAATGGTTTTTTCCTGGGACCTTTCTCAGTGTTTTTAGAGTTCAGTTGCGGCCCTGATGTTTAGGGCTTTCGAAATAATAAGATTCAACTTAGTCGTTTGTTCTGATCTCCGTCGACAAAGCTGGCAGCAGATTTATTATTCTTGTGTGCCTCCAAATTCCGCCGAAGTTAATACGCGAACTATGGGGTCGTTTAACGGCCGTATCCTGCAGACATATTTGTCATGAATATCTCGAATTGGAATAATTCGATATTGGATATAACGTATAAATGTTAGGAAGCCTGTTTCAATCGGAGGAATGTTCACTGGGGCAAACTGGGGCAATGCGGCATTAAGTTAGTATACGACGTCGTATGAAGCGCCACAAGTCGTTTATTTTATTTTATTGAAATCTCAAAATTTTTAAATTTCCGTGTTGTTCGTTCTATTTGGAAGTATTTAGTAGATTCCGATATGATGAAGATCATTTTCTTCGCATGAATTTGAACCATTCAGAACGGTCAAATGAGTTAGTAGGCTAATTGTATAATTTCGAATATACCTGGATATACATAGAGTAGTTTCACTCAATCATAAATTTAAAATTATTTCAATTTTTATAGTATACTAGCTGACCCGGCAAACGTTGTTTTGCTATAACATTATTAATAGAAAAAATGTTTTTACATAATTATTTATCAAAGAACTTTCATTATTTTATTCATACTTCTTATTAGTTCGGCTATCCATGAAAACGGGATTTTTAGTTTGTCAAACGATTCTACTTATACTCTATTTCTCTTTAGTTCGGCACTCTATATCTCTAAATTTTTTCATTCTTTTACTACTCACTTCTTTTCAGTTTGGCTATCTATAAGAACGTGTTTCATTAGTTTTTCAAACTACTATTCATTACAATAGCTGATGCTGATACCTGGCACACGTTGTTTTGCTATATTCATTTTCTGCTAGCAAATACTTTTTTAGTTGAATATTCATCAACACACTTTACTTATTTTGTTTTGAACTTCTTTTCAGTTTGGATATCCATAAAAACGTGTTTCATTAGTATTTCAAACTACTATTTTCATTCTCTTTTCAGTTTGACAATCTATCTCATTTTTCAAACTATACCATCAATTTTCTACTTCAATTCAGTTTGGCCTCGAGTTAGGCTATCTATAAAAGCCTGTTTCATTAAAGTTTTTCAAACTACTATTTATTACTAAGCTCTTTCAGCATATTGAATCCGCCATTTCGAATTTCCTAATTTTAAAGAATGAAATCATAATCTCCGACCCCGCAAACCCCCCAGATACAGATTTTGAATAAAATCAGATCATAATTACGAAACTCGTCCGCCATATTGGATCCTCCATCTTGAATTTCCAAATGTTGACAAAACCGGATATTTTGAATAGAATCTGACCATAATCACAAAACTCGTCCGCCATATTGGATCCGTCATTTCGAATTTCCCCATCTTGACAAATGATCCATATCTTCGACCTCTAAAACCTCTAGATACCAATTTCGAATAGAATCTGACCATAATTACAAAACTCGTCTGCCATATTGGATCCGTCATTCTGAATTTTCAAATTTTGACGAACGAACCATAATTTCCGACCCCGAAACCCTCAGATACCAATTTTGAATATAATTGTATCATAATTACGAAACTCTTCCGCCATATTGGATCCGCCATATTGGATCCGCCATTTTGAATTTCCAAATTTTGATAAAAAATTATAATCTCTGAGCTCGAAAACCCCCCGATACGAATTTTGAATGGAATCTGACCATGAAGACAAAACTCTTCCACCATATTGGATCCGCCCTTCTGAATTCCCTAATTTTGATGGAGAAATCATAATATCCGACCTCAAATACCCCCTGATACCAATTTTGAATGGTATCTGACCATAATTACAAAACTCGTCCGCCATATTGGATCCGCCATCTTGAATTCCCAATATTTGACGAAAGAATCATAATCTCCGACTCCGAAAACCCCCAAATACCAATTCTGAATGAAATCGGATAACAATACTCGTCCGCCATATTGGATCCGCCATCTTGAATTTTCGATTTCAAAAATAGATTACGACCGATTCTCATACCTACCGAATACGCAATAAAATTCCATACGAATCGGTCGAGTCGATTTTCACATGCATTTTTATGAGTGAGGGGGTCAATTTCAAAAATATGCATATATTTTATTTCTGTCCACCCTGTATCAATTGGTATGAGAAATTTCGAATTGTTACATACTGTGGTTATCCAGTAATAGATGTCCTTTATGGAGTACTCAGACATCAAGATTTCAAGTCTGGTCTCGTTTTTCCATTTTTTCTCAAAAACGAAACGTTCAATCGAGTATCAACAGGAGGATATTTTTTGTACATAATTGAATAGTCTTTCATAGCATTGTACAAAATTTCGAAATTTTCCGTCGTTGCTCACTTTTTAGTAAAACATAAACAATAATATTCCCTTAACGGGTTCCACAGGTGGAGAAAATGAAAATTTTAATAAATAAAAAAACACCTCGATGCATAAAAGACGTATACCAAATTTCATGAAGATGTGTACAATATTGTCTCAGCTATTATCAAAAAACTGATTATTGAAAAAAAAAACATCACCCTGTATCTCAAAAGTTAAGACTTTTAGGTCATACGTTTATATAAAATTGTCTTATTGAAATGAGTCAAAAAATAACTCCCTCAAATATTAGCATGTCTTTAAGGAACATCCTGTATATGAAATAAATTTTATGTTTTCTCATGCAGAATCACCCCCCTGATTTTAGCGCATTTTTTCCAGACAACCAGAATAAAATCGGGCTGTAAAGTTTCCGTTGGACCACCCTGTATATCCAGTTTTCATGTCCACGAGCAGTTCGACTTTCGTGGCGTTTCCTGAGACACCGCTACCGTTCCACAGTACGATAAATCACGGTAATTGCCATGGGCTCGTGCCAAGTTTACACTCTTCCAGAACCCCATATCTTGGGCTATACGGGATGGGCGTTTTCCGAATTTATCGCTTATTTATGAACACGCCGCGTTCTAACGCCTGACCGATAAATATTGTATATTGGCGGAGTATTATAATAGTCTCCATACGACATTTTATGGGATTTTATCAACAGAGTTCATCATTCTTATTCGCCCGCAATCATTGAACTCTACACGGTATCCTATCTCTAACAACACAGGATCTTGCTGGTTCATCCCGCTAAGGTCCTACAACTGTCCCAATGTTTCAGACTTAGGTATGATATCCCAGAGATGTTTCTCTTGGGACATCCATCAGATATTTCCATTGGATGTTCTAGAAACATCCCATTCGATCTTTTTTTTATGAACAATACCATGGTTCCATAATTGCTAATGATGATTGACATGATTGAACAGGCCAAACAATTGTGACATTTGAAACATTGAAAAGTTGGTAGAAAATGGAAATCAAAACTGTATTCGTACTCATATACTTATACCTATACCAACGCCGGCTAATCTCATCGATAACAAATTGAAATAATTATACTAAATATACCTCAATAAGATTACGAAAGTACCTGCTCAACTTCATGACCCATGTAATAAACGACAAAATTGAAATATATCTCTTCAGCATATTTATTGCTGAATTTATTTGTTATACCAGCCGATAGATGGCGGTACAACTACGTTGCTAAGAGTTACTAACAGCCGTCGGCCCAGCGTCAACAAATATGAGCCTCAAACAACTGTTATCATCTTCCATTAGTCATTGGACCGCACCGACCTTATATATTCGGACTCGGATTGTTACCTCATATCTGGAAATAGGTCTGCCATTTTCAGTATATCAGATTGAAAATAATGCATACCGTGTCATCCATTACTGTCATCAAACAAAAAACATCCTAGAAGTCTATTTAAGATGTTCCATATCAAGTACCCTGAATGTCTCTGGTACATCCCGTATCATCCCACAAACATTCTGATGGGATGTTTATAAGACATCGCAAATGCTGACACGGGTGTTGCCGGCAACATCCCAAGAATGTCCCAAGGAAAATAGGGATTTTCCAGAGATGTTCCTATCGTCCCATATGGATGTTTTCTACGATGTCTTACAGATGTGATTGTGTTATTAGGGATATTATACTGCGAAGAATTGTTTTGAAGTCAATATCAGTGTGTGGTGTAGAAATAAGATTTTCTCATGAAGTAAAAGTTCACTGTCAAAAATGTTCGGACAATTTGAAATAAATAATGACAGCATATGCAGCGTCCTCTAGATGTAACATGAAAATGAATACGATAATATGATTTCTGATTTAGAAAAAGCGGTTCCAAATTTCGTGCAAATAACTTATTCTTTGCGAAAATTAGTTTCAAATAACGAAAAAAAAAAAAAAATGATTTCAAGACCCTGTATTTCCGAAACAGAGCAGTTCCGGACACAAGTTTATGTAGACTTTTTTCTTGAAATTGTCTCAGGCATCCCAGCAAACATTTTGATGTGGGGCATCAATGGCCTAATAAATTTTTCTCATACCGGACATCAGCGGCCCAGTAAATGGTCCCATATGCGGGACTCTATATATCAGTACACTGCGGCCGGCAGCTGGTCCCAGCAAACATATTCAGTTCCCCGACAAAAGGCCAGTACAACATAATCGACACATCGAGTTTCCTATAGCAAGCCCAGCATATACATAAATGATGGGACTGTAATGGCCTATTGTCGACTTGGATACACACTATCCAGGTAGGGGAGAGGTAGGGGTTTTAGGGGTCCAATGAATCTGAGAGTTCTAGTAACTCTTTATTCTACAATATAACCCTCTCATCAAACCAGATATCAAGATAACAATTTTATGAATGACACAATGATATCTTCTTAACCTCCCTGTTCTTCAACGATAAAACTCCTCGGAGTGACTGCTTACTGGTTGGTATGTGGTATCTACATCTTATTGGGTAGCATTCCTTCAAAGTCGATTCTTCGTTGTGAGGTACTTCTGAAATATAGAATGCATCATTTGTTTGAATAAGTGGCCTATTGAGTTTATATCTTGATAATATAGTCTGATGACGTGATAACATGGAGCTTTTCAATTCTCATTATTTTCTTGGCACAGGTATTTCTGTAGCTGAAACCTTATTGTTATTTAGTTTTTTAATATAGACATGTATAGGTTCACATGACCTCAAATTGCTTTTGATAGCAACAAACGAGTTAAAAATGATAGTTGCTTTTGGAGAAGTATAGCCCACTCCAATTATTATGATCATTAGGTATATGAGGTTACGAGATACCAAACACATGCATTCAATAATGAAATTCGAAACACTATGTAGGTAGATTGATACTTACACAATATTATCATAATTGAAGAATCTGTCTTCTATCATCATCAATTGAGAATACTCCTGCCATCATAAATAACAACCAGGTAAAGAGCGGAGCACAATAATTCATCGACATAAACAAACTAGTACGCGATCACCACTCACGACTGTCAGCCATCTTAGTCACATTTAATATTGATCAGCTGATTGTTGATGTATACGTTCCCAGAACTTCCACCAGGGGGACGAGTAGCAAACATGAAATTGGCCAGCAAAGGGCCATATCTCGTAAGCATTCAATTATTTCCAAACATCTTACCATCACAAGGCCATCATCGTATTTTTAACTGATGGTTACTTAGCATAGGAAAATCATCGGCCCATTACCAATACCCCGGCATCGTCACTTTCCCAGACTAGCCTTCACTAGGCCGGACTTCTCCAGCTAATTCAATGTTTGCTGGGATACGTGACTTAAATATTTTAATGTACTTATGTGTTTGTGGATATCGAAAACCCAAAAATTTTACGAGAATGAATTGACAACTCGATTCTCGAGATGACAAGGTAGTTCTAAGCGAATCTCACGCCGGAAATTTTTTGTATTGCTTCCGCATGGATTATTTGTAGGTCCCTGTCTCTTTTGTGTCCTGTCTCTAGATGCTTATTTTCGGGTAGCATCGTAGTATCTATCAAATTTGTGCCATTACAACGCCTTGCGATGCTCAGCATATATTGTGATTGATATATTTCCTGCATAGATGTAAGTTGATAAGATACATTTTTCTGGTACATTTTCACATTTCTGAAATCTTCATAAAGGGTGTTCAAAGTGGCTGCGTCATGATTTTTTGTAGATAACTTCTTTTCTCGTATTCTTTTTGATGAAATAATATAACCATTTGATAGAGCCAGAAAATTATATAAGGAAGGTATACTTATCGAAAAACAAAGACTGTAACCATTTTCGAGATCTTTGAGTTTTTGTGGTGACATGATATCAGCAGATAAATTCATTGGTAATAATATTTCAGGAGGCTTAAAACTTTTTTGCTGGACATCATCTCTATTTCTCATTTCAGAACATTCCTCTTCTCGCAATCTCAGCACAATACACAAAATTGTTCTAAAATTTGGAACGCATCGAGCGGGAAACAAATAACCAGTAACTTTTCAAAATCTCAGTTGAAAATCGCAGAAATAATATTACTATGCAAAGAAACTGAACAAGAAAATCATCAATATTAATGTTCATGTCATGAATGTCGACATCAAGAACAAAATTGATCATGGCTTCCTAAAATATGGTTACCGATGAATTAATCTGCTGCATGATATCCACTGACTACAAGAACACAAATATCTCGCAAACGGATACAATTTTTGTATTTCGATTAGAGGACCGTTTTCATGTAATTTTCTTCGGTTTATCAGATGCTTTTATTTTTTCAGCAAAAAGAATAAGAGTAAAAAGTTGTCTTCATAAAATCATGACCCACCTCTTAAAAACAGCCCTTCATAGCAATAATATCAGAAATGTAGATGCAAGAAATCTCAATTTCGTGACTTTCACCGCTTAGGAGTTATGCGGAGAAATTATCTCAACTTTTTCAACCCGGGAAGGATATATCTCCCTTGATATACATTTTGGAATATTAGTTCATTCATCAAAGTATACTGTTTTCAATGTAAAATCACCTTCAGAGAGCTCGGTACACATTTTTGACTCACCCTGTATATTATGTTCCTACCAATACTCACCTACCAAGGGAAAAGGAACAAATTCTGTATCAGAACAATGATACATTGCAAAACTTCATTCTTGTCAATAATATGGAGAAATGAAAACAGTGAAGTTGAGTATGCGGAGAATGAAGTATTTTAACTTGGCAACAATGTATTAGCGCTAGCTGCTTCATCTCCAGGGCCGTTCCTGTGGTAGTGTGCGCCCTGGTGCAAACGAGAAATTGCCGCCCTTTGTGGAAACAAAAAATTCATATCCGTAATTTTATTATGTTTTTGGAACATTTACAATACCACCATCCTATAGTGACGCTAAGATAAAAAACTCAATGATATAGCAACGCAATTTTATAATACATACTTTTATATCAACATAAATGTAATCTAAAGGATAAAAAGCCATAATATAATTAGTAGAAATCGACTTTTCGCGCTTTGGCATTTGCAAAATCTGTGACAACATCATTAACATTGAATTACTCACATATCTCATTTTCTATAGAAATGATTGCTAAATTATTTAATCGCTCTTGGGACATAGTTGTGCGTAAGTAGTTTTTTATCAACTTTGAGAATGAGCGCTCTCCACTTGCTACGGTGACAGGCAGAGTTAACATAATTCTCAATACTATGGTTAAATTAGGAAAAACACTCTGTAGAACGTTTATTTAAATATATTCTAGAACACTTTCAGGTGAATATACTTCTGAGACATTAATAAAATTGGTAATAATTTCAATTCCATTGGAAAGGTCAAGTCCTCTGACATCTTTTTTACAGTTATCATAATCATCAGATAATTTCTGCTCTTACTCACAGCAGAATATTTTCAAATCATCTTTTGTCATTTTTGTCAAATTCCGAGAATCGCTCAAATGTATGAAAATATTTCTATAAGCCTGAAACTGTTCAAACTCCTCCACTAAAGCATTTGAAGCAGTGTCTAGTACTGCAAAAAAAATCACCTTGAAGCTATTTTCCGGACTGCTGATACTCTCATCATCGCCTTCATTATCAAATTGTCTTTTCTTGTTTTCTTCTCCTCACCTGGCTTTCTAGAAGAAATTGATTTTCAATCCGAAGACATTTGGCTAACCCAGGTGCTTCATATAAGGATACCGTAAAATGTTCATCTGTTCGAAAGGTTGATATTATTTGTTTCAGTTAATTTAAATGCTCTACTGCAACGTGTAAGTTAACATTAACGCCTTGCAAAATCTTACTGACAACATTGACATTCGATAAAATGTCGTACCAAATATTAAGAGCGCATAAAAATTTGTAGCTCCGAGTTTTTATACAGTACAGACTCCACCGTTATGCAATCTCTTGACGTAATAATTCTCTGAAAAGGCCCTCCCGTGGTCTTCAGGAAAAATTACATTCCTAACTTGACAAGGAACTTTCTTCACGATTAATATTTTCAAATTATCGCTAATGATATTTGGCCACTTTGCAAGATCAAACATTTTTTGAAGGTCAATAGCACAATCATCATGGTGGTCTTCGACACTATTTTCTTGTACAGACGCAGTCGCAACAAACTCCACAGTTTCCGTCGTTTCCGACATTTCTTCAGCTCGACCTCTATCTCCGTCTTCGACAGCAATGATTATGTCCGCATCTTCCGAGGTAGGATCGGGCTGAGACTGAGAGTAAGATGAAGACCCTTCTCCATCGCGACTACTGCGAGGTCGAAAAAATTTTGAAATATCTGAAGTCAGCTCGAAGTCAGACTTTTCAGGCGTTCCTGTTTTTCCAAACGTTCTGTTCTGTATTGGTAGCCTGAGAATTCGCACATCGGACACATCGGTGATCGGACCAAATACAGTGGTGGGGCGGCATTGTAAATACAAGGCGGCTGTGATATGGAATATCGCCGTCGCCGCCCTTCTTACCTTGCCGCCCTGGTTCCTCGCAACACTCGCACCCCCGGGTAGGAACGGCCCTGTTCATCTCTTCCTCTTGTGAACATAGTTCCCACATTATCGATTACATTTTCCGGGAATAAGTACCCACTTGAGATGTAGGAACATAGTTTGTTGATTTTAACAATAAGTCAACAGAATCATAAATTCATAACTCAAACGAAACCATACGAAAAGCGTCTTACTGTTAGATGCCTGCATCACATTTCATCCTACAGCTAATCTTGAAACTAATGGAATATTTCGGAGTTCAGAGTATGAATTGAATGTGATCAGCAGTGAAAAACCAATCAAGTGCACAAAAAAGACTAATTCAAGAATTTCATAAACACCTGGCAACAGCGGCGTGTTTCTCAGTTGTCACAAACTCCAACAAATCAAATTACAAGAAGATACTGAAATCACAACTCAGTCGCGTTTTTCAATATGGAATAATCCATTCGTTGTTTGATTTTCTCGATAAATATGTGGCCAGAATAACGTCTCTGGCTTTCCTTCATATCATTACAGCAGAAGAGTGTCGAATTTTACGATACTGGATTATGGATGTTTGCCCGATCATAACATTCTTGGTTTTGAAAAATTTTCGGTTAAATCCATTTAGTAGCATAATCAGAGGTAGTAGACTCCTCTACTATGCTCATCTGGGGGTGAAAGTGCATTTTTCCATGTTTTCGTGAATTCAAAGTAGACATTATGCTTTCGAGGCCAAATCTAGCAGTTTTCTGTGGCTAATGGCTATGACAAGGTTGAGAAGTTCAACCAATCAGAATCGAGGATTCTGCTTTCTTTGTCCCATTTTTATCAAGGTTCCTGTGCAGTATGACTGCTCGCAGAACCAGCTGAGACAGATCTCTCTGTAGTACTCTCTTGTGACTATCTTGATCGATCTCTCTTTCTGTTAATTCGCTGTTAAGTATTGTGAAGTGAATTTTCTATTGGAAATTGCTATCCTCCCGATGAGAGTATGAAGGTATTTTTCTCAATCTCTTGGAGCGCACGAAAGGAAATTCCCATTATATTCGTGGTACATCGCGCCTAAGGAGGACAGGCAGATGAAGTAGGTGTTGGATTTTTTTCGAACTTTTGGAGGTTATAAGTTCTTGGAAATACTTCTGCTGGCGAATAATTCCATAGCTTTGCCGTTCTAAAGACAAACGAGTATTGCTAGAGTGTTGTTCGACATTTTTCAAGGTTGACAACGAAGAAATGTGCTGACTGGGCCTGTCTAGTTCGTCCGACAGGGATTCCTGACAAATATTTCCCGTGGAAGTATCTATAGAAAAGTGAAAGGTCGTCGACTCTTCTACGTTTTTCTGAAGGGGTCAAAGGATTGGTGAGTGTGGCATCACCCATTAGGCGAATGGCTCTTCTCTAGATGAAATCTGAAAGCATCAGCGTATGTTTAGGTGCTGAACCCCATACATGAGAACATTATTCTAAAACTGTCCTGATCTGTGCTACGGTGAAAGTCACGAAATTAGGATTTCTTGCATGAAGGTCTGTTGATGGAATTTTTTTTTATACACTTCTACATTTGTGATATTGCTATAAAGGGCTGTTTTGAATGGGTGGGTCATGATTTTTTGAAGACAACTTCTTCCTCGTATTCTCTTTGGTGAAAAGATTTGACATAGCGAAAAAAATAACATGACAACGGTGATCTTATCGAAATACAAAAATTATAACCGTTTACGAGATATTTGTGGATATCATGCATCAGATTAATTAATCGGTAACCATATTTTGGGAGGCCATGATCATTGTTATTGTCGATTTCCTTGTTCAGTAGTTTTATTCATGCGATTTTTGAGTTGGATTGTGGAAAATTACTGGTTTGGTTATTCGTTTACTGCTCAACGCGTTTCAAATTTTAGAACAATTTTGAGTATCGTGCAAAGATTGCGAGGAGAGAAATGTTTTAAAACGAGAAACAGAGATGGTGTCCAGCCAAAAAGTTCTATGCCACCTGAAATATTATTACTTATGAATTTATCTGCTCATATCATGTCACTAATACAAAAACTCAAAGATCTCGAAAACGGTTACAGTCTTTGTTTTTCGATAAGAATACCTTCCTTATATAATTTTTTGGCTCTATCAAATAGTTATATTATTTTACCAAAAAGAATACGAGAAAAAAAGTTATCTACAAAAAATCATGACCCACCCACTTTGAACACCCTTTATGGAAATTTCAAAAATGTGAAAGTGTACCAGAAAGATGTATCTTATCAACTTACATCTATGCAGGAAATATATCAATCTGGTGGTTTTTCCGTATAGACGTTATGCGGGAAAAATTATTTCAATTTGATCGAATTGGGAAGGATACATCTTCCTCATCATACATTTTGGGCCTTCAGTTCATTCATCAAACTTTACCTATTTTTCAATGTACTTCCACCTCCAGAAGCTTTGTACTCATTTTTGTATGTATGGGTGCGTACCCATCTAATTAATTATGCAATGCCATTTTTCATCATTGAGTTATCTAACTAATCGTAGTTTTCTGTTTGAATTGGCATCATTGTCAAGTCCATTGTGCATTTTATTGACACGGTACCTGCGACAAGGTGAGTGCATTATTACCGATCCAAATTGATCGTGCAGTGATGTCACAGGTTTCGCAGCCATGTTTGATAGTTTGAATTCGCTTGTTTATTTTGGCGTTTTCAATAATTTTTTATGAAAGGAATTGAGGAAAACAAAATCCCAAAAAATCATTACAAGATATTCCAGAGCTATACATACAGAGTGTTTCTAGAATTGGAGCGATCCTTGAAATGGGGTGTTCCACGTGTCATAATAAAACAATAAATGAAGAAGCAGTCCAACATTTTCGAAAATTGTGTGATTACACTCACCAAGGTTTAAGATGATCTGGTCTGATGCGGCAATGCTGCAGCCGGCTTAGTTAGCAGAAATGAACTCAATGTGAAGGTTATGGTTAGCAGTCGCCTCGGCAAACACACTTCAGCACTGCTGCCAGGTTACTATAATTTTGTAAGTTTTACCTGTTATCATATTTGGCTTCAAATTCCTAGAGAATAGGGACACTGAAATCAATTCATTTCATATCAAGGACGTTAACAAGCTTTTGATAATGAGCATATACACATTAAATGTTTGAAACCACAATATATGCTGAGCATCGCAAGGCGTTGTAATGGCACAAATTCGATAGATACTAGAATGCTACCCGAAAATAAGCATCTAGAGACGGGACACAAAAGAGACAGGGTCCTACAAATAGTCCATGCGGAAGCAATACAGAAAATTTCCGGCGTGAGATTCGCTGAGAACTACCTTGTCATCTCGAAAATCGAGTTGTCAATTCTTCTTCTTCACAAACACATGAGTACCCTAACAACACATCAGGGATTTCCTAGGTACGTCCTTTTTTTGTCTCGCGGTACAAGGACATGATTGGGACATCCAGGAGATATCCTGCCGTGGTTGTCCAGTGGACATCCCGCCCGGTACATCCCTAGGTTATCCTATTCGTGTCCCTGGAGTATCTGATATCCATTCACATCAGAGTCATTGAATTTCATCAAACTATTGAGTTGATTTTTTTTGAAAATGTTTCTTTTTCTTCCGGAAAATGATTGTAATGAAAATAAAGAATGAAGTCTCAGAACTTCCTAAGAAATTACCATTTCTCGCAGACAGAAATCGTACATGCATAATGCCCCTCATTTTTAAACACCCAAGAATGATAATAATTGTACCCAATCCCTAACAAAGTTGTATTTATTCAGGTTTCTGAAGCAGTTCCCAACAAAGAAAAATATCTTCGACACTTTGTTGATACATCTTATTACATCTTCCACTTTGTAGCACTAGTAAACATGAAATAGTTTTTGCGGAAGGACTACCTATGATCATTGAGTACAATCATCAATCATTCATCAACTCGCCAGACAATAATAAAGGGGAAGATTCTACATTCTCACTACACACTCGTAACCTTGATGTGCATATTTTTGTGTAATTCTCCGCTATAATTTTTCACTTCATACAGCATATAATAGACTCTTTGGAGGATGATACATCAGCAATAGGCTTATTTTTAAATTTTTCCAAGGCATATGATTGCTTGAATCATGAGATATTGTTAAATAAGCTGGAAGACTGCGGAATAAGGGGACCAGCACTAAGATGGTTTAGATCATACTTAAAGGATAGAAAACAAATGGTGAAGATCACAAAAGATGGAGCTGAGGGAAAATCTTCCGAAAAAATAAGAAACATCGGTATTCCCCCAGGTAGCACATCATATTGGCTGGAACCCGATTCCATATTGGGCCGATATAGATATATCGTACATGTGAAGAATGATATTGGTCCAATATGAGAGTATATTGGACAAACAATATTGGAATGATAATATTGGTGGAATATTGGTTTAACCTGAGCTGAATATGGATTGTCAGCTACAATATTGGAGCAATATTGGTTGTAAAATTCGTTAACAATGTGTTGAAAAACATATCTATGAATGTTGTATAATATTGTTTTACGAATGTTTATACAACAACATCGTATACATATTGTTCCCGACATTTACAACCAATATTGCAATTTGAACATTCTCCCCATGTCGATTCTGAAGCGGTTATGCAATATTGTATATTCCAGTTAAACGGCATATCGGTTGGATATTGTTTTAACAATATTTGAAACATTATATTCACCCATCTTGATTGATATCATTTTATCTATATCATGCGGAAGATATCGTATACAATTTGCTTCTTACATTTATAACCAATATCGCGATTTGAATATTGTCTCCATGTTGATTCTGAAGCTGTTGTGCAATATTGTATATTTGAGTTCGACGGCATATTGGTTGAATATTGTTTCAACAATATTCGAAACATCATATTCACCTATCTTGATTAATATCATTCTATCCATATCATGCGGAAGATATCGCACACATATTGTTTCCAACAACTATAACCAATATCGCAATTCAAACATTCTCCCCATGTCGATTCTGAAGCGGATATACAATATTGTGTAATTGGATTCGACGGCAAATTGGATGAATATTGTTTCAACAATATTTGGAACATCGAATTTACCTATATTGATTGATATCATGCGGAAAATATCGTATACATATTGTTTTCAACAATCATAACCAATATCGCAATTTGAACATTCTCCATTCAATATATATCTTATATCGGACATAGAAGAGAAAAACAATATTGTATTTTCAAGTTCAATTGCATATCGGGTGAATAGTTTTCTAGCCATATTCAGAAAATAATATCATCTTATATTGGCTGATATGTGATTCACTATATCATGTGAGCAATATTGTTCACATATTGTTTTGAGAATACATATCGATATCGAAATTTCGATATTTATTCCATATTACGTGCTCCCAAACCGATGTCGATAGATGGCGCTATAAATGATTGGTAACATACTCCCATTGCCGATCAGACGAGAGAATATAAATATTGGCTCTAGACGATTGTAAAGTATTATAACCTGGAGTAGGGGTTAACATGGGGTTAACCGTGATCAACAAGGCGGCTTCCGCAGGGCAAGGCCCTCCCATTGCACTCCGGCTGGGCTGACCTTTGTGATTATTCCTGATGCGAATAACTCGCGAATATTGGTATGAAAATATTCCACCAATATTTTGAAGACAACATAGCTACATAATGATTTTCAATAATGCACCAATATTTCCAACCAATATTGCACCAGTATTGTCAAATGTTCACTTTCCATTTATCAGCAATATTGATATCACATTTTGTGACCAATATAACTTCACGAATATTCCAGCAATATTGGTATGAGAATATTCTACCAATATTTCTGAGACAACATACCTTCATGATGATTTTCAATGATTCACCGATATTTCCATATATTACACCAATATTGCCGAATGTTCACCATTAATTTCTCGCCAATATTGATATTACATTTTGTGTCCGATATAACTCTACGAATATTCAACCAATATTGATATGAGAATATTCTACCCACATTTGCTAACTGATATTGTACCAATATCGCCGAATGTTCACATTTTTTTCTCGCCAATATTACTTTCACAATATTTCGCCAATATTTTCGTAATATTGCACCGATATTGTCCCAATATATGTGTGCTACTTGGGCCACAAGGCAGCATTACGGGACCACTGCTTTTTATAGTTTACGTAAATGATTCAAATAACTTCATGAAGCTTAACGGAAATTGTAAGTTGATTAATTATGCTGACGACACAAATTTGCTTGTCAAGGCGCCGGATATGATCAGTCTGATTGCCGAAGCAGAATTAGACTTTGAAAGAGCTGAATCTTGGTTCTTACGAAATAAACTGGTTCTCAATGAAAATAAAACGAATCTCGTACTTTTAGAAACAAACTATGCTCGCACTGACATGCCTTCTAATGTTAGTTCAGGTAATAAGAACTTTATAGTTAGTAAACACTCCAAGTTCTTGGGAGTCTATATAGATGGTTTTTTATGCTGGGACATCCATGTGGAGCAACTCTGTAAGGAAACTCAGTCAAATCTGTTATTCACTCAAGGTTATTAAGAAATATGCAAACTTTCAAACACTGAAAATTGTGTATCACTCAAATTTTGAATCAAGAATACGATATAGTTTGATATGCTTTGATACATTCAAGAATGTCTGTTATTTTTGTTCAGACATTGGCAATTGTTCACACGATTTGAAGCAAGAGGCCTATACCCAACTGGACATGTAAATCTGCAGTATCCAAAACATAGACTGATGAGTGTAACTAAAAATGGGGCACTGTATTCTTCTATCAAATGTTTCAACAAATTGCCAGAACATATTAGAGTCATCAATAATCTCACTGCATATAAAAAAAAAGTATACAATTTGTTAATAAGCTTGGAACCTTATACAATGGAAGAATTTCATGGTATGTAAGTAATTGTTTTCGAGAGTGACCCTATTTTGTTCAATGGTTGCTCTACATGCAATGTATTGTTATTATTTCTCAAAATAAAGAAGTTTATTATCATTATTATTATTATTATTATGGATTTGTACAAATTGAGGACCGCGTGCAAAAATAGTGTGATTATTTCGAAAGCGGTGTATTTATAGCCAATACGCCAATACAATTGTGTGCATTGGATGATGAGCAATTTTTTGTGTAGTTTTCCGTTACATGGATATTTACAAATATTTCACAAATTGTTATACACAAACATTTGTTTCTTTTTCACGAAACGACTGTAGTGATTTGAAGAAATGTCAAATAATACTTCACAAACATCTTTCACACAAAGTTGTGAATAGATATGCAATCGCCTTTTCTCCCTGTGTAGTGTTAACTGGAAAATAACTTGTCTTCATGTATTTATTCATTCAACTGCAGCCTCTTAAGCTTCTCCTTACATGAAAGATGAAACGAATCAGAGCTCATCACCGTGTACTATAATAAGTACGAACACATCCAGATAAGTTTAATGAGAAATTTTGGATTCGTGTAAGAAGATTGGAGAAAGCGGAAATGAACCCCCATTAAAGCTAGGGTAATCCATGAAAAAACTTCCTTATGAAAACATGCCTGCAAATTAACTTTCTCCCCTATAATTCACGATCTACCGACTTCTCGACATAATTACACAAATATAGAGCAGTGAGTACAGTAATTCCATACTTGAATCAAATTAACTCACAGAGTACACACGATATGATCGAGTGGAGAGCTAACCTCAGTCTTTGGCAACATTTGGAAAGTTTTATGATGAATTTTTGTGAAAGTTTCTCAAATTAAATGATATATCTGATCGATACAAGAAGGAGAAGAATATTTATTTGAAATAGGTGACCCTTATACACAAAAAGCTAAATAGACATATTAATAACACTATAGATATTATAAAAATTTTAAAAATGTATTGACATTTAAATTTCAAGTTTGAAAACTCATCACGTGCTCATCACACACATATATAAGTTATTAAAAGATTTACATTGTAACACAAAAACATATGAAAAATAGGTACAGCTCTAATACAATATTAAGTAAATAGAAACAACATACAAATCCTCTATTTTGAAAATTATCTCAACAAAATATATTCTATCTAATATTCTGGATGGATTCCAATAATTGTTTTTTAAAAATACTTACTGATGGGCTAGATTTGATTTTGTTAGGTAATTTATTGTATGTATCAAAATCTTTAAGAAACAATGAATTCATGGCACTTTTTTTGTTTGTTCTGCATACATGCAAATTTGTATTGTTTCTTGTGGCATATTTGTGTACATCTGAATTCAAATTAATAAATTCACGAAAATATGAAGGTGATAAGTTATTGAATATTTTATATACGTATGATGCAAATGTATGGAATAAATTCATCATTTCAGAAATGGGCGACATTTGAAGAAATTCCAAAAACACGTGAGTTTTAATTTTTGAAGCCTCATCTCATGACATTCATATGAGAGATGTTACGTCACTGGTGTAGAAGTAATGACGTAATGGACGATTTTTTCAAATACAAGCAGGGGTCATGTGACACCTCGTTTGAAAGGTCTACTGATCGTCTATCCAACAGTCAAAATTTTGCATAAGAATATTGCAATTAAAATGGATTATCATTTGGTTAACTGAATCTTGCAGAGGTCTGCTACTGAGAATTGAACATCGAAGGGTCGTCTAGTTGAAAAAATACACAATAAAAAAAGTTCTGAACTCTAGTTTTTGGATTTTTTTCGAAAGTCATCTTGTTTTGAAATGAAATTATTCCATACATTTGCATCATACTGTATAAATATCATGGTTAAGTAATACAATCGTAGCGATACTGATAGCCACTGCAAAGTTTTTAACATGACTCCTATTTCCGTGAATCTATTTGCTTTCAGAACAATGCACCTACCGCAATTTTGAAGTTTCTGTAATTGTGATGTTTGATTTTTAGATTAAAAAGGAAGATAATAGAAGCGCAATAATCAAAATGAGGTTGAATTATCGCATTATATACAGTGATTTTAGACTGAATGGTTAAATTTCTAGAAATTTTGGCAAAAAAATATAGTTTTTCTCCGATTGTCAGCAATTAATATTAATTTTGCTGACACATATCATTCAGCAAAGTATTACTTTTCCTGCCTAGGCAGTAAAGTGGTTACTTTGCTGATTGATATGTGTCAGCAAAATTGATAATCCATAAATCGTTTATAATTTCCTTCATATTTCATCCGAGAGTTCTCCGGCAAGAAATTCAACTCTATATTTTTTGCCACCTTCCTTATTTCTGGGGGAGTAAGTACTTCCAGGCCGCTATCACTGTCCATTATATAATAATTCAAATATACCAATATTTTTCCGCACAACTGTCAGAAATTTCATGAATTGTCAAACTATAATAATTATTATGGACATTTCCATACATTCCAACCATTCCAACAACTGCGATTTCTATCAAATTTTATTTTAATGGAACACTACAGGAAAAATAAAGAGATTGTGGGAATTGTAATAATTTGCAAATACAATATCCTCCTATATCATTATGAACAATCGGAGAAAAAATTATATGTTCAACTCGGCAGCAAAGTAGATTGACTGCCTTAGCTAAATTCCTAGCCTCGCTACGCTCGGCTATGAATTAAACCTCGGCAGTCAATGTAGTACTTTGCTGCCTAGTTAAACAAATAACTATTTTCAGATATTTTTTTACATATATAATCGAAGTGGTTACCAAAGAGTAATAAATTGTCTAACTGGAATCCAAGATATTTAATACATGATACAAGTTCAATGTTTTCATTATCAATTTGCAGATTTATTCCATTCATATCAAGAGAGTTTAACTTATATTTGGTTAATTAAATCATTCCTTTAGTTTTCATTGTATTCAATTTCAATTTATTTGCCATGAGATATTCGTTAACCTCCTTCAGTGCAGTATTCATTTTCTCAATAGCTTTATCTAAGTTAGTATCGTAGCATGCCAATAAGGTATCATCTGCAAATAAGTTCACAAAATCTACATTCACAAACAAGTTAATGTCATTCACGTATAAGATAAAAAGCAGAGGTCCTAAAACGCTACCTTGTGGAACACCTAAATTTATATCTGCTACCTACCTGTGAGATATTGTCTCGAACCCTAACTTTTTGCTTCCTATGGGACAAATAATCAGCTAACCATTGATGAACATTACCATCAATGCCATATCCTCTCAATTTCATCAGAAGAATATTTCTATCGATCGTTTCAAAAGCCCTTTTCATATCAAGAAAAACCGCTACCACAAATTTATTGTTATCGACTTCTTTTTTGCATTTAGATAAAGTATGAGTTGTAATGCAGATTCACATGAATATTTTTAACGAAATCCAGATTGATTATTTATTAGAATTTCATTTTTATCAACATGATCAAAGACCTGATTGTAAACAGCTAGTTCAAGAATTTTTTCTATTGTGGGTAATGTATTTATAGGACGGTATTCACTGGCCTTGATAGTATTGTTTACTTTTTTTTTTTCTCTTTTCTTTTTTTTTATCGCTTGAAGCGCACGAAAGGGAATCCCTATAATGTTCAAAGAACATCGTGCGTTCCTAGGTAGGACAGGGACAGGAGGTAGGTATTGGAATTTTTTTTGAACTTTTGGAGATTATATGTTGTTGGGAATACTTCCACAGGCAATGCATTCCAGAGCCTAGCTGTTCTATAGATGAAGGAGTCTTGATAAAGTGCTGTTCGACATCTTTCGAGGTTGACAACGAAAGGATGTGCTGACTGGGCTTGTCTAGTTCGTCTGATTGGTATTGCTAGTGAAGGGATGATAGCAGAGATTTCCGAAGAACATTTCCCGTGGAAGAATCGATATAAAAGTGAAAGGTCGCCGACCTTTCTACGGTGTTCCAATGATGTCAAAGAGTGAGTGAGTGTGGCGTCACCCACCAGGCGAATGGCACTTCTCTGGATGGAATCTAAGAGCGTCAGCGTATGTTTTGGTGCTGAACCCCATATGTGGGAACAGTATTCTAGAACAGGCCGTATCTGCGCTTTGTAGATCATGAGAAGCTGTTGAGGTGTAAAGTAGCTTTTCGCACGGAACAAGAATCCGAGTTTTTGTGAAGCAGCTTTTGCGATGGATCTGACATGATTATCCCATGAAAGAGTGTTGCTGATGGAAATATCGAGCATAGATATGGTGGGCTTGGTGGGGATGGTGGAGCCAGACATTACAATATCGGGCATACTGAGTTCCGCCTTTCTAGAGAAAATGCAGGCTTGAGTTTTGGTGGCGTTGAATTCAACTAGGTTGTTTGTTCCCCAGGCTGTGATTTCAGCAAGATCTTCATTGACAGCATTGACCTGCCTGCGCCGTGAGTTCTTAGTTTCCTGGGAAGGAATGGGAATTCTGGAAGAGAACGCAGTATGGAGGGTACTATCATCTGCAAAGCTGTGGATGGGGCAAGTTGTTACTCCCAACAGATCATTGATATTATGAAGCAGGAATAATGTTGGTGCCAAAATTAATCCTTGTGGAACGCCGGAATTGATACCAATGGTATCAGACGATACACCGTCCACCACCACGTGAAGCGATCTGCCTGAAAGAAAACTCGATAAGAGATGGCATAGCTGAGGTGGAAAGCCGTATGATGGTAGTTTGTGGAGGAGTCCTTCGTGCCAAACACGGTCGAATGCTTTCGATATGTCCAACGCGACAGCTAGAGATTCCTCGTGTTTTTCTATTGGAGATTGCCATAAATGGGTGACGTAGGCAAGTATAGATCTCCAGTAGATCTTCGGTGGCGAAAGCCGTATTGTCTATCATTGATGATTCCTGAGCTCTCCAGATATTTGATTAGCTCAATATTGATGGCTTTCTCCATCACTTTGGAGATTACTGATGACAGGGCAATGGGCCTGTAGTTGTTGGGCAGGTTCTTGTTCCCTTTTTTGGGGATTGGTTGGACTCTAGCTGGAAGACAGCATAATGGAAAAATACCCGACCTGTACGAGATGGTAAACAACTTGCAGAGAATCGGTGTTAATTCTGGTGCACATTTTTTGAGGATAATGGGTGGAATTACACCAGGACCGTTAGCCTTATTCGTTTTGAGACCAAGCAAAATTCGTCTGATAGTGCGTTGACCGAAGACGATTACGGGCATTCGATTCTCAACGGGTGGAATGTCTGGCGGCAGTTTTCCTTGGGAATCTAAAGTAGAGTTTGTATAGGAACTATAGTACTGATTTTAAGAGAATTGGGAATTCTTGAAGTTTGGAGAGTAAGTATTTACAAGGTTTAAAATTATATGCCCACAGGTTTCAAAAATGACTTTGATCATTTTGTTATTTAAGATCTCATGAACGCTGTTTTTGTTATCGAAGGAGTTGATAATTAGACGTAATTCATTCATTGTTAATGAGTGAAAATGAGAAAAATCAGGATATAAATTATAGTTATGGAATTTCCAATCATCGACATTATCAATACTATCAACAATTTGCTGAATACTAGTAATGAAGTAGTGGTTAAATTCATTTACTATTTCCGTTTCATTCTGCACAACATAAATCTGGTTTTCTAAGTTAAATTCAATGCAGCTCGGAAAGTTTTGGCAATTAACGTTTATAAGTTTTTTCAATGTTTTCCGCACATCGAGTGTTATTTCTGTAAATATCTATTTTTTCGAAGAAATATTGTTCTTTTTTGTTTCTTAATAAATTTACTACTTCATTTCTCTGTTTCTTAAATTCTCCCCATTTCACATTTTTATTCACATCAACAGTTGTTACAAACTCCTTATATGTCTTATCACGTTGTTCTATTTCATTATACAGGCTGATTTTAAAATGAGTGCATATATTCAAGACATATATATGAGAGAGTCTAACAAAAATTACTAAAATATTTGATTTTTCCTTCACATTAACGAGAAATTTCATTTTGAAAATTGAACATAAAATGCTTGGAAATTCGAGTACGCCACTGGGAAGCAAGTGAAATCTGCGGAATACCAGGGAATCCCCAATTTGTCATTCACTAACGTCAAAACAAGACAGTGATGCCAGATTGTTTCAGAGACGAATATCCTGCTAAAAATTTGTCACAGAATGAATATGAATTGGAATAGGTTATGGAAACTAATAGAGGTGAATGTAATATGTACAGGAGCCTTATTTTTTAAAGTTTACTGAGAGAACTGTGGGGTGATTATCTCCATGGATCACGAGAGACGAAGAGAAACATGAGGGGAATGATAGAACGTCCCCCTTCCTTCAATTCGAAAATAAGGCCCCAGCGGGTAGATACAAAATTAGCAGACAATAAATAGGTACACAACATACACAAAGTTGGAAATCGACTCACCTAGTAGATTTTCTCATACCTGCTCGAACAGCAAAACTCCCGAGAGCAAACAAATACTAATATCGAGTCCATTCCAGACAAATATCGTCCTGTGTTCTTGTTGGTTCATATTCGCACTTGAACCATCGAAAACGACTCGACGACGACATTCCTGGCAATCTCACATTGAAAATCACGATCACGACCATATCACGATTATCACGACACAAGACACAACATCCAATTATTTTATTTTTTATTTTACGTTTACTATTATTTTACAAACCAGCAACCACACAAACAAAACTATTATCATATGATCTGTCAACATCATTTCTCAGAACAGTAGTATCTGTGACCATAGATTTCCTCTTTGCTGTGACCTTTGACAGTACTAACTAGGATTGTTCGCGTTCTAATACTATTTCACGAAGATTGTTACGATATTACGATTTGTCATGAATCTATTACTATTTGCTATTAGCACCAAAATATGTTCCAATACTAAAAAATCTATTTCTGTGCTCAGCGGATAATTATGTTCCGTTCTATGTTCTATATTTATGTCAAAACTGTGATTAGTGCGATAGGGTTTGACAAGAATGACATTCCGAATGTCAAATGTCAGATTTTTCGAGTCTATCATACCTTTTGATACAAATCTGATACCTTTTTCCAAGGAAATCTATTACGAAAAAATCAGACCCAGGAACAACACTGGCTAGTAAATGTAAAGTTTTGTTTCTGACAATTTGCTTGGAATGTGAAGATGCATTTCTCAAACATTGAGCTGAATGATATGGTTCTTATGTCGGGTCGTTATTGTGCGGGGCCCATGAGACTCCTCGAAGGACACGAAATTGTAGCGATGCAAGGAGGTGGAAGGAAGGGTCTAAAGGATTTTTCAGTAAAAGAACTTCCAACCGTGAGGTGTTAAGCTATACGCTATTCGAGCTTATGTGTAGAAATCTTGGGTGAGTCCATTTTGAAGTTTTTGTATTATCTTTCTGAAATTCAAGACCAGGGTTAACTTCTTTCCCATGTACATATTCTCGATCATACATTTTATTTAATATCTCCTAATTTTCATGTAGAGTGGCAACGTCGCTTCGTTCATCACGGTCGACTGCGGATCGCAAACGATTGTTGTGACAGAAGTAGAAATCTAGGCGGAGAAAGGGTATTTTGCCCCAAATCTATTTTGATCCTAAAAATGTGTTTAATAGTGCTATTCGGTAGTATACCTCAAGCTTTCTTAGTGTTTGAAATATATGCACTTATTTTAAAATCAGCCTGTATTATAACAAGAGCACCTTCTTTCTGTAAAGAGGTGTGGACTTTCCTGATCCAAGATAGAATTGTCGGAAAATATGCAAGATATGTGTAGTCCCTCCCACTCTTGAATGAAATTTTGGAATGGTTTGATTTCCACTGCATTGCGCATGGAACGTCAGTTCTTGTACCGATTTTTGTATTTTTCGTCCCACATGATGGTTGGAGTTTCAACCCTCTATATTTTCTGAAAGAGTAGATCGATTTGAAACATTTGAAAAGCACTTTATAGGGAATGACAAGCCCCTTCTAAAGAGGTATCGCTTGACCACCCTTTCCATTTGAAAAAAATGTTGGGGTGACACCCCTACTTAGGGGGTTGAAGGTTTCACTATGCTTGTTACGTCAAAATGTGTCCTCCTGACAAACGAACTTGACTTGTTCTCGGATTTTATCGGAAAGTTCTTTCCCAGCCTGTATGCCTTGCGGTACGTTTTCGAAGGGCCACCTTGTATGTTTTCATTCATATTATACATGTTTTCATTTTTGTTTTCTTATAATTGGATGACAAGTTTTGATAACAAAGCCTCCTGTTTTCCTACTGTAAGGACTTATTTTATTTAATACTCATAACTCGAATAGTGAGCTATGATTCGATTTCCTTCAAAATGATAATCTCTTGAAAATAGAAGTATTTTCTTACGGTATTAATAAAGAAATATCCATTCGAATCGAGAATATCTTTGATAAATAAGCCAAGAAAGTTCTGGATAATAATCAAATAAATATTAAATTTGGTTGGACCTATTCAGTCATTTGGTTGAATCAATGCTGTTTCGCTTTGCTTCAAGAAATCCTCTTTATATGTGTATAAACATATGCCCTAAACCTCTTAACTTTCGAGCTATAGGGTGTTAACATTTGAAAAATAATCGTTTTCCTATTATATCCTCACTAGGTGCTCTGTTCTACTGCACTAAGCAGGAGCAGGAGATTTTGCTGAAATTTGTACTAGTGGCGTCCGTACCTATGTCATGAATACTAGATATTTTGCTGAAAAAATAATGTTCGCCTTTTTTGATATCCTTATTCATTTTGCAACAATTTGACCTGTTGATTTTTTCCCGTCCGACAAACCTTTTCCGAAAAAAAAAATCCATTGTCAAGTATTTGTGGCATAACGGAATTATTTTGAAGGTTAGTGCCCTATTTTGTATATGAAATAATCAGAAGTATTCATGAACAGAACAGTTTTTTACATTGTGGAAGTTTCTTCAACGAATAAAGAGAAATAAAATTTTTCCTTCGACCACCTATGCACAAAACACATTGATTTGTTATTGAGGAAGTGACTCGTTTCACTATAACAACATATACAGGGGCTTTCAGTTTTTTGTAGCAGGACTCTAACAGCTTGTAGAAGACATTTTTTTAAGATGAAAATCTCGTGTAAACATATATGCGTGGAAGCTCAGTTTCCGATTTTCAGGGTGTCAAAGTTTCAGAATTTTTTTGTGTTCTTTGAATTTTTTTCTACAATCTTCGGAATATTTGATTGAAATTTGTTACATGTAATACACTCCAAAAACTCGATATTTGTGGTTATTGAGCGTTTCAGAGACTTTTGAGGGTCTTACCCGATTTAACCCTGTAGAACTTTTTTGCATGCCGCCTCTGCTTTCAATGAGACATCGATTCAGATTATCTCTCCAATTTGGAAACTTTTTGCCCACATATATGTTTTTCGAAACTATATGGTTTTCAGTGCCAAAAATAAATTACTTGTACCCGCTTGTACCTATCTAATACACTTCATTTGAAATGTTGTTATTGAAGTTGAATTATACGAACAAAATAAGAAGATAAACACAATAACTTTCGATAAAATATCTCACAGTAAATGCTCGAAGTATGAACCGTTTTGTCCCAGACACATTTCAAACCGGCGCTGAATTGAACGTCTCGCGTTTTTTAAATGCTGAACTGTTAGGTATTTCATACACGCATTTCTTATTCGATGGATACGTTTTTTTCTTGTTTGAACCGGGGTTGAATAAAATTTCAATTTTGAAAATTCTCAAACAAAAAAGTCCGAAGGGGTAGGTTATGTAAGATAAGGTTAGGTTGTCGAATGACCAACTAAACACTCTGTAATTTTTGGCATTTATCTCGAAATCCATACAGTTTTCGAAAAACATACATGGGAACAAAAAGTTTCCAAATTGAAGAGTCAATCTGAATCGATGTCTTATTGAAAGCAGAGGCGGCACGCAAAAAAGTTCTACAGAGTTAAATTTGGAACGATCCACAAGTGTCTATCACCCTGTAGGCATTCAGGAACGCTCAATAGCCCTGGATATTGAGTTTCTGGAGTGTATCACGTGTACAAAATTTAAATCAATCATTCCGAAAATTGTAGGAGAAAATTCAAAAAACACAATAAAAATCTGAAACTTTGACACCCTGTAAATCACAAGAACTAAGCTCCAACGCATATATGTTTATATGAGATTTTCATCTTGAAAAAATGTCTTCTACAAGCTGTTGGAGTCCTAATCCAAAAAACTGAAACACCCTGTATAACAGTTAGAAAGTTCGAAAGCAAAACTCACATGGGTGGAAATATTCGAAAATCGCACAGTAACAGGGTCTATAGATTATTATGGTAAGTTAAGCTATGGTCAAGTTGATGGAAAGTAAGTATCGATTCAACATGAGTTATTGTCGTTAATGTTGACGTAATGTTGAGTTGATGAAAAGTTGAAATCAAGTTAATTTCAATTGGAAGTTGAATTAATGTCAATGTATTGGCAATTTAGTGATTTATGTGAAGTTAATGTCAATTTGATATTGAGTTGATGTTAATTTGATTTCAATGTCAAGTTGATTTTGAGTTGATGTTTATTTAATGTTGAGTTAATGTTGAATAATAATTGAGTTGATGTTAAGTTGATGTTGAGTCAATGTTAGGTTGATTTAAAGTTAATGTTGAGTTCATGTTGAGTTAATGTTGAGTTAATGTTGAGTTAATTTTAAGTTAATGTTAAGAAACTGTTAAATTATGTTGAGTTGATGTTACGTGGATGTTAAGTTGATGTTGAGTTAGTTTATGTTGAGTTAAAGTTAAACTAATGATGTCATTTGAATATTGAAGTAAAATTAAATAATAATGATAATGATATCACCTTCATATGTGATCGAATATGATTAGAAACATGATCCCTATACTCTGATCTGATAAACACTCATGACATATAATATAAATATTTGTGGCCGTAGTAAAAAGGGTGTACAAAACTCGTTGAAAAGTGCATTTCCTACGCTCGTTTCATTTCCGCACTCGCCGTTCTGCGGCTCGTGCTAAACGTCCACTCGCGCGAAATATGTCACTTATTTCCACACTGGTTATGTAATATACTATTAACATCCTGTTTCCCACATTTTCAGCCATCAATGAAAGAATACCCTGTATATTATGGATATGAAATTCAAACATGCAAAGTGCCTATTTAACCTTTGTGACCTAGAGTTATTACATCAAGTCATGTTATTATTGTTGAAATCGATCAGTCCTCCCACTCAAGATCCTGAATCGGTGGTGGGACATGATTTCCAATTCTGTAGTGAAAAAATCGAAATCTATTCACGATCTGAGATATCGATCTACGTTGCGTGTACACGCGATTGCCTTAAACATAAAATATGAAATAAATTTAATACAGGGGTTTTGGTAGAGAGTTGTTCGACAGGTCTTGAGAATAACGACATTGTTCGCGCATTTGAATAAACAATGTTATCTTCATTCAGGGTCATTACGTATATTTGAACAACTTTTACAGGGTTATTCGTTCGTCGAATAAAAAACATTTAGGGTGTGTTATGAACCTCCAGAAAAATGTACGATGCAGAACAAATTAATATCGCTGATATAGGTAATAGGTACCAACTTCGTTATTGTCAATGGAACACCCTATAGGTATTTTTCTAGGAACATTTAAGTTATTTCCTTTATGATTATAAAAATATTTGGGTTGTTATTATTCGGCTCAGCCGTTTATGGAATATTCGAAGTCGAATATGTTGAGAAAATCTCTGGCACGCGAGTGGTAAAGTAAGAAAGTTACTTTAAGTTAATATCATGATCATAGTATTATATCGACACTATAATCATTATTAGTCATTTCACTATCTAGTAGACTTATAAAATAATAGTATTTTATATATTTTTGAGGATGAAACAGATTCGGAGATCGTAAGGAACGTCTTCCAACATTGAAATTTAATTTACCCAAAATACTTGTACATTTAATAAAACCAGACAACAGTTTCTGCAAGAAATTTATGATGAACAGTTCTTCTAGAAGAGAGTTTAAACATATTATATTCTACATTATTGTAGTCGTGCGAATTGTAATGATTCACTCTGTTGAATCTAAAATTTAAGTACTTTATAAATTTGATTCGAACTCCCTCGACTCTCTCGATATATTTTACATAATGTGGATTCCAAATTATTGATGCATATTCGAGATGAGAGCGAAAAAGACAGTTGTACAGTAATATCAAACATTTCTGAGATCGAAATTGCCTAGTCACCCTCATTATGAAACCCAAATTCCGCAAAGCTTTCTTAACTATATGTTCATGTGTAGGTCAAAACAGAGTTTTTTGTCTAAGTGTACCCCTAGATCCTTAATATTTGGAACATTCTTCAGATTCTGGTTTCCAATGCAATAATTGTAGTCCAATTCACTATGCAGTCTAGAGAAGGATATTTTCATACACTTGTTTACATTTAATTTGTTGTACAATAGTCAGTCAACCTAGTAATATCCTCCTGTAGTTTTTGACAATCAGATATGGATTGAACTGGTTTATATATTTTGAGATCGTCGACATATAGACTAAAATTGGAATTTTCAAAGAATGTGATAATTTCATTGATGAAAATTAGGAATAATAGTGGACCCAGATGTGACCCTTGTGGAACACCTGAAGTAACTTCAACAAATGATGATCTGGAGTTACCAACTTGGACACATTGCTTTCGATAATTATTGAGATATGAGATGATTATTTTGAGCAGATTACCATGTACACCGATCCCTCTCAGCTTAACAATGAGTGTTTTATGATGAACTTTATCGAATGCTTTAGATAGCTCGGTATAGACAGCATCAATTTGCTCATGTCGATCCATGTAATCATAAACATCTTGAATGAAAGGAGCTAAATTAGTTACAGTGGACTGTCCGGAGAAGAAGCCATGTTGTTGTTCAATTATTACATGCTTTATACCATGACTGCTTCGAATGATTTACCAAATATGGACAATAATGAAATAGGACGATAGTTGCATACTTCCCGTTTATTCCCACCTTCGTGAATTGGTATTTGGCTTTATTAAGAAAACTTGATGATTTAGGTATAGGGACATGCTATGTCATCTTGTAGTATTTTTATTCGTCTTTCAATTTATCGAGTGAAAGACAGTGGGTTTCATTTGTGTAAATGAACACTTGTATGAACAACGGATATAATAACAATTCCAGCACGCCCTCTATGATATGGAGGCGACTACTCGGTTTGAATTGAATACATCAAGCCTGTCCAAACCACCACTGAAATATCAACTCTTTATGATTCGAGAGCCCTGATTTACATAAGTTTAATTAGGGATATGTTTTGGATCATATTTAACACAAATTATTTTTTATCTCGAAAACCGATAGAGATAGGTATAGGGATTTATCAACAAAAGAGTATTGTAATGAGAAAGCAATTCTAAAAATTTGATAGAAACGGCAACGTCGCATTTTCGAAAATATTTGTAATGTAGGATGCGAGATTTTCAGAAAAATCCTGCGTTGCGTTCTCCATAAACGTCTAACGTACCATCGCATCGACCGTGAGTTACCCTGTATATTGACCACGTCAGTGATATTGACATAATCAAATATTATTCAAAATTGATCAATGAACAAAGTACCCCAAATCGTTATGGCAATCATCAACCTACAAAATGTTGGTGCAATCATGAACCTACAAAGTGTTGGGGTCACTACAGACTAAACGATCTGGAACTGTATAGATTATTGATATCGTCATCCTCATTTCAATTGTTTGTGGGTTAAGCTATCTAAATTGATATTCTTGTGGAATTTCAGAAAAATAGAGTGAATTTAATACGGGACAAAAGGAAATGCAATCGAGAATCAGTTGCAAAAGAGATAATCTGCGAGAAGTGTTCTTTTAGAGTTGATTGCAGTATCAGAGTGAGTTTGTCAGAGTATTTTAACTCTAAAAATACACTCTGCGATTCAACTCGAAGCGTGTTTTTGCTCACTGATAAAGTAGAAATTGCCTGACAACATGCTATTGGCGAGTTTAAAGAACATCGATGATTTTTTTCGTGCAAATTGAAGCCACGAAATTTGATGTTCGATGAGATACCGACGAAAAGAAATATCTTGAAGTCAATAATGTCTTTATTTGACCCGTTGGTCATTGCTTGTATAGCAATCAAAGGTAAAATTTTGATGTAGGACATATGGCGAGCAAGAATGAATTGGGATGATCCTCTACCAGAAAATCTACTGATCATTTGGAGAAAATAGAAGAGTTCCAAGAAATTATCAGAATAAGAATTCCTCGATGTTACAGCCTAATGATACCGAATGCAACATCAGTTGAGATTCATGCTTTCTGCGATAGAAGGCCTTTGCTTTTTTTATCGCTTGGAGCGCACGAAAGAAAATCCCTATAATGTTCGAAGAACATCGTGCGTTCCTAGGGAAGATAGGGAAAGGAGGTAGGTATTGGATTTTTTTTGAACTTCTGGAGATTATATGTTGTTGGGAATACTTCCTCAGGCAATGAATTCCAGAGCCTAGCCGTTCTATGGATGGAGGAGTTTTGATGAAGTGTTGTTCGACATCTTTCGAGGTTGACAACGAAAGGATTGGTTGTGTATATTCGAACACTCTGTAATGAAAAGGCGGACGTCTCCCTGATTGCAGCTGAAACCAGTGTGGCACCTTTAAAATCATTGTCGATTCCAAAGCTGGAGTTACAAGCAGCTGTTATGTCGAGTCGATTAGTTCATTCAATCAAGACCAAATTGGAAATACAAATAAAGAAGACATACCTTTGGTCACATTCCAGGTGTGTTTTGAAATGGATATAAGCTAATGGTAGAGACTACAAACAATTTGTGGCTCACAGAGTAGGTGAAATCTAAGAACGAACGAATATCAGTGAATGGGGATGGGTTCCAAGTGAACAGAAAACGGCAGACAAGGCGACACGAGATACATTTCGACGCAATGATAAAGGAAGATCTCCTATATCTGAGACTTGGTTTGGTGGACCAGATTTGTTTAAACTCCCAGAGGAATGTTAGCCAATAGAAGGAAGAAGTGACCAGCTCATAGGAGATGATTTTACAGAACTCAATGACTCTCCATCAACTTCTGAAGTTTGTTTTGCCACAGGAGAATATGAAGAGGTATTTCCTGATATCAATAGATTTTCGAAATGGCAGGGGTTGATAAGATCCACTGCATGGTTACTGAGATTCACGAAGAAGATGAAGAACCAAATATTGAATATTTTCTACAGAATTATCCATAGTCGAAATTAAGGAAGCTGAAAAGCAGTGAATACAACAAACCGAGCAACGAACTCAACAAGACTGTTTTCATGAAGATATCTGGAACTTGAAGCTTGGACAAATTCTCAGTAACCAGAGTTCACTTCAGTTATTGTCCTTGGAGGGAAGAACCAACTTAGCTGAAAGGACAAAGCAACCCATCATTTTGAACCCAAAACACGACTATGTGAAACTGCTGATTCACCATTACCACGAGAAACTTCGCCATAGGAGAGTGGAGCTGGTTTTGAATGAAGTGAGGCAAGATCATTGTGTGATCAATGGCCAAGCAGCAGTGAAATCCGTTTTTTCAGGATGTCAAGTCTGCAAGAATGAGCGAGCTGAGCCGATACCACTCATGATGGGACAGCTTCCAGAGGCTAGGCTGAGTCGAGCGGTGAGGCCATTCATAAACGTAGGAATGGATTACTTCGGTCCAATCCATGTCACCGTTGGAAGAAGGAAGGAAAAGAGGTGGGGAGTCATCTTTACCTGTCTTACGGTGAGGGTGATCCATCTCGAAGTATCTCATACCTTCAATGGCGATCCGGCAGTTATGGCAATAATGAGAGTAGCGTGCAGTAGAGAAAAACCCCAGTCTATTTTCTGTGATAATGGGACCAACTTTGTGGCGGCAGCTAAAGAACTCAAAGAATCATGAAAAACTTGAATGAAGAACTTTCATGTCTTCAAAAGGAATTGACTTCAAATTCAACCCTCTGACAGCTGCCTACATGGGGGGAGCATGGGAGAGATTGATTGGGACTGTGAAACGGACTATAGGAAAGGTATTGCACGATCAGTGGTTGAGAGGTGAAACTTTGCAAACTTTCTTCGTGGAAGCCGAGGAAATCGTCAATGGGCTTATATCACAAAAAAATTTTATTTCATAATTCGATAGAACTCACCCAAACTAGCTCACCACCGCAAACCGTTTCTTGCTGTGAGCTCCCTACGTTTTATGAAAAATTATTGAAATCCCCGATTTTTCGGACCTCTGAAAACGAGGCGATGATGTGACGTCAAAACCCTAATACTGAAACAAGACTATTCCAGACAGAGATGAATGATACATGATTTCTGACAAATCAATTCTAACCTAGATTGACTTTTTGCAGCTCCATGTGAAACGGGTCAACAAAGCAATGTTGCTATGTTTATGAAATATATTGGATTATTGTGAAATTGTAATGGTGCAAATGGTTTTGAGATTGAGACATTTCGTTGTCTAGAGATTGTTTATACTCCAATGATTCAACCTACAATCGACAACTCGAATATATTTTTCTGCAGTAGTGGTAGTGGATATCAAAAGATATTTCAATATCGATTTCGATTTCTCGGATATTTTGTTTGGATGATATGGCAACAGTAATAAGTGTCAGGAGAGTGTCAGTTTCAACCATATATCTACTATTTCTATATATGGCGCATCGCCTATACGATATCTCAACAAAAATGGGACCAAAATGAGAGGTACTCTTTGAATCTATGAGAACGAAAAGTGAAGGATGGAAACAGCCATATTGGTTTGACAAATTTCCTATTATTTTTTCCCTACGTCGGTATCAACGCCTATTGGTCGATTTCATTACCTATAGAGACAGAAATGGGTCCCGCTTTGAGGAGAGCTATGATTCATATATCAGTAGTAGATATATATGGTTTATATACACACACTGGCACAATTAGGGGAACGGGCAAAATTTACACTAAATTTGACATCAATTTTCTTTCGAACCGATCGCTCGATTCAAATTTTTTTCTTCACGAAATGTAGCTCCATTCTTCACGAATACATCTGAGAAATAATTACCTTCAGAAGATGAGTCTTTCCATCATATACAGGGCTGTAAAGAAAGTACGGATTTTTCGGTATTTTTTTAGACATCCTGTGGACTGAACCACTGATAATTGAAACGATTTCTCAACACCAAATTGGAGCCCAATCTATTCCGAATATTTTCGTTTTATATTCATCTTGATATCTCAATTATTCAAGAAAATACAGAGTTTCAAAGGAAAGGTGGATATTGGTATCAATTTTACACCTCAAAACTCAAATTGGATCTGAAAATGTGTCCTTTCTTGGCTAACCTAACCTAAGCATGACTAAACCTCTGCCATAGGACACAGAAGCAGTAAAATCAAATTGTTCATTTTGTTCACCTCGGCGATATAGTCTTTCCCTGCCATCTATTGAATTGGTGCAGATGCGGCTCTCATATGTCAAAAGAACATTGGGTCACTGGTCATTTTCAATTAATGCTACAGCCCTCGCCACATCAGTAGGAGTCAAATCTCTCATGTTGAATTTTCATTAATCAAATTTATGAATGGTGAATCGCTTGACTTTGATAATAATTAATGACATTAACAAAAGAGGCAACGTTGATTAACAAAAATAGCATTTCACCAAAAGAACATTGGAGCAACTTTTATCACCCCTGCATATTCATGAGAGTATTCGTATATGTGTCTTTAAACAGTAAACCGATAGGTAAAACTGTGAACAATTCTCATCTTGAAGTAAAAATCCTCACAGAAACAAGTTGAAAAACGACACGTTCTCCCCAGTTCGAGTTTCGAGGTGGTGAAATTAATACCAATATCCACCTCTTCTTTGAAACTCTATATTTTCTTGGATAATTGGGATATCAAGATGAATAAAAAACGAAAATATTCGGGATAGATTAGTCTATAATTTGGTGTTGAAAAATCGTTTCAATTATCAGTGGTTCACTCCACAGGATGTCTCAAAGAATACCAAAAAATCCGTACTTTCTTTACACCCCTGTATATGATATAAAGACGAATCGTTTGGAGGTGGTTATTTCTCAGATGTATTCGTGTAGAATGAAGCTACAATTCATAAAAAACAAATTTGAATCGAGTGATAGGTTCGAGAGAAAATTGATGTCAAACTTAATGTAAATTTTACCCGTTTCCCTAATTGTGCCAGTGTGTGTATATATATATATATGGCGAGATGGGGTTTCTACGTCATAAGAGGGTCTCCGTTTTCAGAAGGTACTATCATTTATGTCCAAAAATAAAACATTCCAGTTAATTTTTCGATCGAATTATGTCGTCAATCATTATTTATGTATAAAAGGATCATTATAAACATGGTTTGAGTTGAAAGTTCTACTGAGGTGTACACGCCCATTCCAAACCACTTACAAAGGATTCTATTCGTGGGAATCAATGTTACCAGGTGGCGCTCGGTTTTCATCGTTCCATGTCAAAGCCACGTCAAAACTGGGGAAAAACAAACTCCATCCTTACTCAATCCCATTAGTGCCATTAGCTTGTGTACTGTGTACTGATAAGAGTAATGAGTTTTCAAATTTTTCGACATTATTTGTCAATATTCTATCTAAAACGCCAATAATGCCAGTTGTAGATGTTCTTTTGGCAGATATTTTGCTCTATTTAGATGAAAAAAGCCGACCAGTAGTGGAAGGAGAAGCAGTTTTCCGTGCTAATCATGTGATTTTGTGTGAAGCAGAAGACTTCAACAAAAGGCACATTTTTGCACTTTATCTACAAACCTCGGCGATGAAATCTTCCCCACATGAAGTAAAATTGAAGTTGGGGTCCAGCGGAACACCTGTAGAACAATGGATTTGTATTTGTTCATGCAAAGCAGGACAATCTGGGTATTGTACACATGTTGTAACTGTTCTTTTATATGTCAATTGATTTGCTCGTCATAATTAGTTTGAATTGTTTGAATAATCTCCAATTCTTCACCCGTTCACTGTTTACTAAACTAATAAGAATGTAATAATGTGAGAAAATTAACCAACCCAACCATCATCACTACCAACAGTGCCAACACTTTATGTCATTGACAAGTTTGACTACAGCTACAGCAAGCTGAATGCATTGTATTCTATGCACTTTTTCCATAGACAACAGTTTGTTTTCCCCCAGTTTGGAGTTCGTATTATTATACCTAGATGTCGCCCACTTCGTGAATCTCGCGAATAGATCCCAACGACCATGAAGCTCTCACACCCAACCATTTTGTATTGGGTTCAAATAATGGGGACTGTCCAGTTCCAATGATGAACGCGGACTCTGGATCCCTGAGAAGAGAATGGAGGAAATCGTCGATGTTGACGGATTCTTTCTGGAAGCGATGGGTTTGAGAGTACCTGCCCACACTCACTCAAAGGACTAAATGGACAAAGAAAAGTAAACCCATTCAAGTAGAAGATGTATTTGTTCTTGCTGACAATACAACCCCTAGATATCAAACACAGCATTTCCAACGATCATTCACTTATAATGTATTTAAATTATTTAATGAACTGCCATATGAGATGAAATCTTTGAAACCGGATACTTTTAAAAAATCATACAAGAATCTCGTCATGAAATACTGAACTATATACATGAAGTATTAACTGATTTTCAATCTCCAACAGCCAACTTAGTAACATTTACATTGCGGAAATATTTTATTTTTTTAAATTATATAATTCCAGGGGTTGAACTAGGATCAATTTTAATTGTTTTCAACCCCTTGCAACTAATATTGATTATCTGATTTATGAAATGTATTATGCATATTTATAGTTGCGAATAAATTATTATTATTATTATATATGAATGGAAAATGGGACGAGTCACTGCCGTCCACCCAGGACCTGATGGTAGAACTCGAGCTGTTAACGTCAAGACTGCAACTTCTGAATACACCCGACCAGTAACAAACATTTGCCGTTTGGGGCTGAGAGAAACCTAGTTTCTTTAGCAGGAGGGAGAATGTGTGAGCTCAGATAGAAACGGACCTTGTATGAAATGTACATTGTTTTGTTTTCATGGATTGATTGTTTTAGATTTGAAAAATTGTTGAATGATTAGGTTGTTGAAAAAAGTGGTAAAAAATAACTTGTCATGACAAAACGTCAAAAAATCTTTAAAAACGAAACAATTCTTATTTGTTAAAGTATGTCGCTAGATTGCGCAAGAAAAAGTGTTTTGGTAAGTCAATCCCTGGTTAATTTCTGATGACGAAATGTAAATTGTCGATAACTTACAATTCTTACGCTTTTCAGATTCAAATAAACGATTAATTTATACCCCTGCGTTTTTATTTTAGTTCGATAAAACGAATATCTGATGTTATCAAATTCTTTAACTTATACTGTCAATCGATTTTTATAAACATTATTCTCTCACAATGGGCCAAGGGATATGATTATGGGATTGTGGAAGAAACGAACGTTGAAATACATCGCTAGATTAACACATAAATTTCTATAATCCAATTAGTAATATCAGTGAAATGGCATCCAGTAAATTCTGGATTATCTCTGAAGTTCCCCTTTACTACTGATTCCCATTACCGAAGATGATAAAACGGATATTTCTCTGAAGTACAGATATAGAGCTCTACATCACAAAATCGAATTATAAAGGTTCTAATGGAACTGAGGGAACACAGGTGTTCATATATTTGCAAATTTTCATCGTTCATTCCTGATTCTAGAGTAGGTATTTGACTATGGATATACCTTCATAGACGGGTATCCAACAACACATGTGCGTACTCTTCTTGATAATTCCACACCTGTGACTATAGTGCTCGGTCTCTAGGGCGTAGTTTCAGGGGTAGATGTATGCTTTCATGACTTGAAAATAACGAAGCAAAATTAAAGTAAAACGGTCCATCAAAATGAAATGAATCAATTGAAAAACCTAGATACTACAAAATATGAAGTGATATAAGAGGTAGAGGGTAGAGGGTAGAGAGGTATAACGACTAAACTTGATCTGATTGCTTCAGGATGTATGATGAATTGATATTGATTGAAGGTCTAGAAGAAATAACAAGTTTCCATCGTTCAAGTTTGAACCCCTTGATTTGGTGAAAGCATAATAAGGCAAAAAATTACTATTGTAAAGGTTCCGAAAATACTTTATAAGGGAACTACGCCCCTTCGAATAGGACACCTCAAAGACCATTTCATCTCTATAACTTTGAAATCCTTCTCAATAAATTTCTGAAAATTGGTGTACGGCTGTGATTATAAAGTCGACTTTGCTGATTATAACCAACCTGCGATTTTTAGATGAAGAACCTTGCAGCCACTAGCGAGTGCATCTGTATATTGGTATCAGACGATGTTTCTGTAGTAGGTATCTGACTTTGCTACCGCTAGTGAGTGCATCTAATAATATGGGAGTAGGGCAATGTTATAATCGTAGGTAAGGAACTTAGCTACTCTTGATGAGTTATCATATAGATACCCTAACAACACAGGGATGTCCTAGGTACGTCCCTTTTTTGTCCCGCAGTACAAGGACATGATTGGGACATCCAGGGGATGTCCCAATAACTATTGAGTTGAATTTTTTTGAAAATGTTTCTCTTCCGGGAAATGATTGTAATGAAAATAAAGAATAAAGTCTCAGAACTTCTTAAGAAATTATCATTTTTCGCGGACAGAAATCGTACATGCATAATACCCCTCATTTTTAAACTCCCAAGAATGATAATAATTATACCCAATTCCTAATAAATAATAGATAATTCAGATTTCTCTAGTTAAGTCCTGTTTATATATCTGTTTAGTACATAAATCTTCAGGAGGCATGATAGCCAATGGAGCAAGGTGCGTGCATGATAAGCCAAAGGTCTCGGGTTCAATCCCTACTCGACCTGCAACTTTTTTTCTTTTGTCGAAAGGTTGTCCCTGGGATATCCTTGGGACGTCCTAGCGATATCCTTTCATCGTACTTGGTACATCCCAGGGACGAAGCAGAAGGACATCCCTTGGATGCCTTTTTTAGCGGCCAGCAGATATCCCTGGGACATCCCTAGTATGTACGTTGTCCCGACAGAGGACATCCCTGGGATGTCCTAGTATAAAATCAGGGACGTTCATGGGAAGTCCCTAGGATGTACTGGTGTTGTTAGGGTAGTTGCATGACCTTCTTACTGTAGTTGTTCAGTTATTTTCCAGGATTGTTGTCATCAAGAAATGTGAAATTTTGACTGATATCCAATTTCACTTTCCATAATTTCCATCCTGATGTTTGATATGAATAGCAATTCATTGATTCCTGAAGGAAATTTCGGACCAATGATCACCAATGATGAAATTCAATAGATCGATTGATTCATGCACCCTCAGAAAAAACAAAACAAAGATTCGTACAAGGAAAACAAAATGTTACCAGTAAAATCATTCAAATGATTTCATAACCTGGACATTTTTGCTCACAATAAGTTTAAAGACCACATTCTATAGAGAATAAGCTCTGGAACATATCTGACAATATTTAAGTTTCATGGTACCATAAAGAAGGTAATGTTGAATGTAAAATATTTGAATTTCAGTCGAAATACCTCGAAAAAACTCACCTTCATCATTCCATCAATCCTGGTCATAACTGATGCACTCAGATCTACGGAAGCACTGAAAGGGACACAGAAGATTTTTTATTTATTCGAAAATTTTTCTATTATATATTTGAATTCAGATTCAGATTTTAAATGATGAATTGAAATCACGAGGGAAAGTATTCGTAACTGTCGTGTCGTCGAGATTGTCGTCCTGTACACGGGTTTGCGTCAACAGCCCAACTGTGAATGATTGATCAAGCAATATGTCTGAAAAATGCTTATATAGAGGGGGACAAGGCAGCAATAAAATATCGAATAACGATAACTAGGCGCTTAATAACTCCAAGTAGGTTCGTCAAATATTATTTTTGTGGCAGACTGACAGTTGTATTATTAGTAGTGAGTGCAGTTCTATGCGATGAACCTTGCAGCCACAAGCACTTGTATATTAATTCAGGTAGACAATTATAGAAAAAATCATGCTGTCCCAGAGTGTCTGCCTGATAGCGACAGCAGTATATTTTCCTGTGGCAGGAAATTCACTGTCAGCAAAGTCATTATTACTATCGTAGGATTTCAAGGTGCTGCTTCTATTCGAGAATGTATAACGGTAATATGATTTCTTGTTTTTGTAGCAAGAAATGTCCCAGCAAGAACTCTACTAGCCCAATTTTCATCAGTGCAATGATCAGAATATCAAGAGAAGAAGTTATGTTTTTACACTTACCCTCCCCCGCATGCGAAGCCCCTGAATAAAACTCCAAAATTTTGAATTCGGAGTCTTATTAACCTTGATGTTTATGCCGTACACCAATTTTATAGTTATAGAGAAAGAATCGTTTATGCGGTCAGTGCCGTAAGGCATAAGGCAAACTAGGCACGTGCCTAGGGGCGCGAGATTACAAAAGGGCGCGTCGTCGTCGAAAATGTGCGTTGGAGGAACGGGAAACGTTGGTGCGGTCAGGTTAGGTCCCGATAGGCCCGATATTCACAATAACTACCCCTCTTACTTTCTCCACCCTGAACACGTATATTAGTAGTTTTGATTTATAATATCCTATGACCACCAGAGGGGCGCCGATGAGATGCTTGCCTAGGGCGCAGTCGACATTTAATCCGCCCCTGTATGCGGTGGACAATTCAGAGGGACGTAGCTCCCTTTGGAAGCATTTTCGGACCTTTGTTAACAAGAACTTTTTGCCTCATTTTCATGCAAGGAATACGCTCCTGAAAGGTTGCCGCTAACTTTTGAATCACCCTGTATATATAAATAAATACCTACATTGGGAATTCGCATTCTCCATTTGATGAAAATATTAATTCTTCTCGGTTTATTCAACAGAAAACAACAACTTTCCTGGCTATATATGCCACGACGAACATCGAATTATATCTGTTGAACATCCAAAAAGAAAGCATGAGAAATGAAAATCCTCTGAAATTGAGAATTGACATTATATCTCTCGAATCGGATAACATGATATGATGTATTGTGGTATAAAAAGATAACTTACTGACATGGACAGTATTGAAATAAAAATTGAAATGTATTGGAGAAGTACCTATACTTGTATAAACTCTAATCTTGATGAGCTTGGAACTTCTAAAAAAAATCACTGATACGAATGAACTTCATTGCAGTATCAATACTATCAATAGGCAAGTACAATGATGAACTCAAATTAGCTGAGACTGCATATCGGAAATGAAAGTGAAATTAGTATTTAGCAAATGATATATCTATCAGTTTGAATAAACATGATTAAACAATTATTGATATTGACAATTGTTTTGGGATTTGGTTCGTGATTTGTTAGATATTCGAATATATAATCAGAGAACTAGATGAGCACAATGTGTTACGTGTTTCAATAAGAATTCGTCCTTCACCACATCAATTTTATCTTGATATAATCATCAGTAGCAAAGAGTCAAGAATCTATTCGTTCAGCATTTCAAAGTTAATTGGAACACCAAGAGGAACTTTCGCGGTTATCATCAAAGAGACTTGGAACATGGGCGTCCCATATGAGTTTTGATATTTTCATTATTTTCAAATCAGAAACATAATCGGAAAATAAATGAAACATAAAGACTAATGCAAAAGGGCCGTGATGGAATCAGCGTAGAACTGATAAAGCTATATGCTGTTCCCATATAATGCCTTATATTACACATATTGTAAACTTTTGCCTGGAAGAAAACGCGTTTCCAGTTTTGTGGAAAAAGACGGATGCGTGAGAGTATTTCCCAAAATCCGGCTCCTAATGATCTCACAGACTAACGAGCAATAGGTGTCTTACCATCTATATATACAGGGTATGTCACGACGAGCTTACACTATTTTTATATGGAGAATCACTCGGGAGAAATCCATGAAAATGTGCATGCTCATATTTCAGAGTAGTCCATGCAGAGTAGGCTTTTTTCATTTCAGATATTTCCGATGATGCAGTGTTGCCGCTTTCACTAAAAATAAGTAGCAACATTGATACATCGGATAAAACACCCTGTATTTTATTGCGTTTTCAAATCCTCCCTGGAAAGTTGATTTCATCGATACATCACACTCGAGAATGAATACAGAGATATAGGGTGTTCAAAATCGAGTCGAAACTATTCATTATTTGTCAAAACGGCTCAGATGTCCCTATCTCAACTTTCGATTCACTTTTCACTGATATTCAATCGGAACAGATACAGGGTGGTTCAAGATTCATAATTCTGATTACCCTAGCTGTATCTTTTCCGATCAAATATCAGTAAGGAGTAAATCAAAAGTTGAGATATGGACATGTGAGCCGTTTTGGCCGATACTGAATAGTTGCGACACATATAGTTGATAAATCTCGATTTCGAACACCCTATATCTCAGTAATCATTTTCGATAGACTCCAAGTATGATGTAACGTTGAAATCAGCTCTTCAGGGAGAATCTAAAAATTGAATGAAATACATGGTATTCTATTCTAAATAACAAAGTTGTTGCTACTTTTTGATAGATGCGGCATCACTGCATTGCTGAAAATATTTTGAATAAAGAGAGCGTATCTTAGAATATAGCCATGCATATTTTCATGAATTTCTCTTGACTAATACTCGATATAGAGATAGTGTAAGCTCGTATCGTGACCTATCCTGTATACAGTCTGGCTTCCGTCAAGACTTCAGTTGTACAACAGCCTTACTTCACATCACAGGTGCACACTATTGGGTCTATCAGACATCAGCCGAGCCTTTGATACAATCAATCATTAATGAAGGATTATCTCAAGAGCATAGGCAACAAGCGGTATGCGACTTGAAACTCAAATCAGATGTACCTCAAGGGTCCATCCTTGCCCAGGTAACAAGCTGACGTCATTTGTACGTCAATATATGGTCATTCATGATCATTGACGTCATATGAGCTCATCATTTTGACGTACTAATTATGACGTTATATAGACGTCCTTGATATGCCGTCAATATGACGTCAGCTGATGGTCATTATCAGGACTAATTATGACCATTATTCATTGAGTCATCTACATCAAGGAAAATTCATAATCAAGAAGTTTCCCATCTCTGTTATATGAAAACGTTAGTAGTTATGTTATATAACATATATTATTATGTCACTCATCATATATTATGCTTTATAATAACTTTTTCTTCAATCTGTGCCAGCTTCGTGTTTTCGATGGTCTCTGACATAATTGATAATTATATACCTTTTATGCAAAGAATTCTCCCTATAGGTACCTATTAAAAATATCAGACCGAATTTCACGTCATAAAAATCTTATATAACGTTGTTTTTCCGCAATGCGAATTCAAATGAGAGCGGAAGAGTGCGTAGAAAACTGGACTTGATTGGTCGGCACCTCGTCGGCACGGACCTTGCGCAGACATGCAAACGTCGACCGCCAGCGCCAAGCCAAGCCAAGCGGCCAAACGCCAAGCAGTTGCCGGTTGCGAATCGCCGTTCGCTTCGCCGCTGCCGCCATGATGACCATAACAACAAAATAACAATATATAGAAGGCCATCATTATCATGTTTTTTGACATGAAAATGACGTCATTCGTCTTTGACTTAGATGGTGATATAAACGTCATTATAACGTCATTTTGGAAGTCATCCTGACGCCGGGCCTGACATGATAATGACGTAGTACAAATGACGTCAGCTTGTTACCTGGGTGGGCCGCTTTCATTCTCAGTATTCTCGTCGCATCGGCTGAATAATATTCAAAAATGCAAAATTCACCTGTACGCAGCAGATACTCAACTTTACGTCAGATTTTTCCCAATCGAGGTAGATGATGCCTACACATTGGATATAATGGTCTCAATGTCTTTGTGAGGACAGCTACCGAACATTGACTACTCATGAAGCCCAATAAATCGTTATTCATTCTATTTGGAAGCATGAGAAACTGTGGAAGAGTAGTTAATTCAATCAATATCTTTGTGAATGATAAACGGCTCGTGATGGTGAGGGAAACTAAAAATCTCAAAGTAATTATGGATACCGATTTGAGATTTGAAAGATATATCAAGAAACTACAACTATGAGCTTATAGTTATCTGAAATCAGTTTACGATAATCGCCATTCACTACCTATTCAAACCAGAAAGGTATTTTTGTGAAACACTATTTCTCTCTTCATTCAAATACGCAGATATATTGAAGGAAGACACGAGTTTTGAAACTTCTGAATTTATTTTTCATGAAGAGTCTTCAAATTTGGTCCATATAGGGGATATGGATCAAGTTTAAAGACTCTTCATGAGAAAAAAATTCAAAAGGTCCAAAATCGTGTCTTCCTTCAATATATGACATCCAGAGACCGTCAAGAATGGGCGTGTACACCTTAGTAGAACTAATTCACTCTGTCAGAAATCATGTATCATTCATCTCTGTCTGGAATAGTCTTCTTTCAGAATTAGGGTTTTGACGTCACATCATCGCCTCGTTTTCAGAGGTCCGAAAAATCGGGGATTTCAATGATTTTTTATAAAACGTAGGGAGCTCATTACAAGAAACGGTTTGCGGTGGTGAGCTAGTTTGTCCGAAATAAGGAGTTATTGACCATATCACCTTTCAGAACTGAATATTCAACACGATCTCTCAGATATTCAATCCACTCCCTATGCAATCTCATATCCAGTACTGAATGTTCTAAAAACTCAAACAGATCATAACTCTAAAATTGTATACAAAAAACATCTTTCGGATCAGCACAGTAGAAACCTGGAATGAATACTGTTGTTATATATAGGTACTCTCCAACTACTATATACAATTTGTTTATAACTTGAATATACAGGCTATGTTAGGGGTTGAGTGAAAAAATATTTCCCGTTGTGCTATATATAAGGACGATTATTACTATGATTATCATTTATAGTATTATTATATATTAGGAATTTCAAAGGAGCAACTACTCGTATAATAGAAAAATAAAGAAACACGCTTCTATAGATAGCCAAACTAAAAGGAAGTATTTTTGGATGTATGATTCATTGATATTCATATGTATCTGAGAATATTGTTTTTCAATGAAAAGAAGTAGTTGATGAAATCACGAGATATGTTTTGACAAATACATATCATGAAGAATGCTACCTGAGCACCTCCGTAATCAGTATATTATTCTTTCATCCTTTTCACTACTTCTTTTTAGTTTGACTAACAACAGAAGCGTGTTTTCTAGTTTTTTTATATATTTTTGTGAGCACACAAAAACCCCCACATACAAATTTTCAACAGAATCTCATCATAATTACAAAACTTGCTTGCCATATTGGATCCGTCATCTCGAATTTCCAAATTTCGACAAGATCATCAAAATCTCCAACCCCGAAAGCTCACAGTTATCAATTTTGGATAAAATCGGATCCTATTTACATAACTCGTCCGCCATATTGAATCCGTCATCTTGAATCTTCAAACTTTGAAGAAAGAATCATAAACTCCGAACCCAAAAACCCCCATATCCAAAAGTTCCATTCGCAGGGAATGAACTTCGCCCTTTATTTCCTGAGTAATTATTTATTATAGCTTTTTCAACTTTTTGAATATAATCATACGGAAATAAATGAAGACGATATATTTTTCATCTCTTGGAACGTACGAAGTTTTGTTCGACATTTCTCAAGGTTAACAACGAAGGAATGTGCTGACTGGGCCTGTCGAGTTCGTCTGACTGGTATTGCTTGAAATGGAATTATAGCAGAGATGTCTGAGGAATATTTCCCGTGAAATAGTACATTATTCATGAAGGGACAGAAATGCAAGATTTTTTTCAAGGTGCGATTTGTAGCTCGAGGACGAAGCCCGAGAAATACAAAGCACCGAGGGAAAAATAGCATTCTTTCCTAAGGTGTATATACTATTTTTCACGCTGGCGGAAACACAAACATTTTGTCATAAGTAGTAGTAGTACCTATAGTTTGTGGAATTCGTATCTTGACAACATGCAATTTGTTGACAACCCATGGTGACAGCAAATATCAAACTGAAATTGATGAAAACATATCTTCGAAAATGGTGAATGGTTATGGAACAAGGGATCGAGGGAAAACCCCAAGAAACTATTGATACTGCTTCTGCAGGCATCTAATACTTGCTTCAGAGAAGGGTGTTCCGAAAAGAAAGCGCAGAGCTATGCGGAAAATGTAAAGTTGGTAAAAACTCCCTAGGGAGAAAATATGTCACATTATCTCCCTAGGGAATAATACAAGACTTCTGACCCTCTTTTGTTACCAGAGAAACTTCTACTCCCGCCGGCGTAAAAGTGTCTATATTATTATTATTGAAAAATAAATGTTTCTTGGATCAATTATTCCTCTTTTCCGTGTGTAGATAACATGTATCTATTAATTTACACTATGGGCCACAACCGTCGCTAAGTGAAGCCAAAATCCTTGAGCGCGGCTGGACAAGTGATGCGCATGCGTCAATATACAGGGTGGTCCGTTTTTTAATACGGAAAATTTAACAGCGTATAGTACTTGTTGAAATAATAAAAAAACTTCCTATGAACATATTCTTTTGAACGCTTCGTTTTTGAGATATTGGGTGTCAAAAGTACGCTTCTGAATATATTTTTTTTATCAAAAGTTAGAAACGGGAGATAAATTAACGAAATTTTTTACAGATATACTAAACATTTTGAGCTTTATTAGATTAAATAAAAATAATTCATAAGAACTATTCAGTGGCGGCTGATTCTGGGGTGGCGAAGGTAATAATTACATAAATTTTTCGGGTATATAATTAATCGATTAATTTTTTTACTAATTTTTCAAGTTCCAATGAAAAAAGCTCGCTTGTTAGATTTTAGAAATTTGTTAGTTAAATAATACTACTTGATATCAATTAAAGAAGAAGTAAAAATGTACTAGCTCGGCAACATTGAAGACAAATAGCATATATCCACTGCGATCTATGACCTGTTGTGGCTCTTCTAATACGTAAATGATTGATTTGCAATGGTTACATGATTGGTTTGGTAAACGGCCAATGCTAACTAGATTTGATGCATTAGAATGTTTCTTCCATTGGGTTTAGAGACATTCATCTGTTTGGTTTTTATTTTTCCTTCTGAAACGAAGCTATTAGATAAGAAAATCTAAGAGGGCAAAAAAATTGTATTTTGAAATGCACGCCCCTGAAAATATGTATTTGACTCATTTATGAACTGTAATAGGTCTAAAAGTTAGTTCATTGGTATTTCCACAATAGTTGTGAATTTCATCACAATCGGTTAAAGCATTTCTGAGATATCAATAAATAATCGATTTTTTAAAGAAACTTGAACACCCTATATCTCGAAAACGAAGCGTTCAAAAGTATATGTTCATAGGAAGTTTATTTATTATTTCAACGAGTACTATACGCTGTTAAATTTTCCGTATTAAAAAACGGACCACCCTGTATATATGACGCTGCTGCAATGAGTGCAATGGTTGGCGTTGGCAAGAATTTTGAGCATGCGCATTACATCGCTTTTGCTTATGCGTAGTCATTTGTCAAAAAGAAGTGGCTTCAAATTTGTGTGTATAAATGAGTGCTCGTGATCCATATAGTCTTTTAATACATAAAATTATATGGTAGATAATCATTAGTTGATAAGGTGAACTGACCCATTTTCTCCTTCAAATATGCCCATTATATCGAAATCCATTTTCTTGATGGGTACAAACGACTCGATTTATTACAGATGATCCATCTGTGATTTATACGTCGATTTCATTGCCATAATGACTCTGCACATTGAATTAATCGTTTCGAATTAATTGCTGTTGTGTTCTCCAGGGTGGAATGAAAATAATTGTAATTGCATAGCGGATTATGCATGAAATATTTCATTAGCTGAGCCAACACTTAGTTGTTCAGTCTTTAAAATGCAATGAATTATCTTAAATGTGGTGGTTTTCTCGCTTCTGTGTGGCGAGAAATCTGCAATTAATTATGTCATGATAATCTTGTTAGAGTTTTCTAGGGATTCTTCATGCTTTTTGTACTTTTTCACCATGAAATGGGATTATTTCACGTAAATTTTTTCTATCTCTTGGAGCGCCAGAGAGGACATTTTTATTATGTTCAAAGAACATAGTGCGTACCTACAGGGAAGATAGGATGACGAGGTAGATGTTGTAATTTTTTCAAACTTTCGAAGGTTATAAGTTATGAAGTTCTAGAAAATACTTTCATTGACAAACAATTCGATAGCTTTTTCATTCTGTATAGACGAGTGAGTTTTGAAAAAGTCTTGTTCGACAAATTTCATAGTTGACAACGAAACAGATGTGCTGACTGGGACTGAGGAACAATTTCCGTGGAAATATAAATAGACAAGTGGAAGGTCGCCCACTTTTCAACGGTGTTCAAATGGAGTCAGCGGATTAGTGAGTGTGGCATCACTCTCCAGGTTATTGGATCCTCTCTGGATGGAATCCAAGAGTATCAGCGTATGTTTGGGTGCTGAACCATTTATATGTGAGAACAGTATTCTGAAAGTTGCCGTATCTGTGCTTTGTAGATCATGAGAAGCCATCAAAAGGTGTTAAGTAGATTTCCGCATGTAACAAAAATCCGAGTTTTTGTGAAACTGCTTTCACGATTGGATCGACGGATCGGACATGATATTTCCATAAAAGATTATTGCTGATGGGAATATCGAGCATATATACAGGCTGATTCACGGTGGAAGGCACATTAGACGTTTCTGGAGAACGTCACTTGGGATTATTCTGAAAATTTGATGCCTCAGATAATTATTTGTGCTCTATCTTTGATTTTTTTCTACGGGACACCCTGTATATCATTCCATGTTCATGTTCTCCCTGAAGAGCTGATTTCATAGACCCATAACACTTGGGGTCTAGCAGTGACAATTACAGCGATATAGGGTGTGAAAAATAGAGATTTTTCAACTTTAAGATTTTTTTGTGTCGCAACTATTCATAATTGGTCAGAATCGGTTTCCATGTTCCTATCTCAACTTTTCAGTTACTATCAATCGATATCAAATCGAAATAGGGTCCAGAATTAAAATTTTCAACCATGAATTCGAAGTCCTCGGCTGATGTAAGTGAATTTAATAAATTCATCAGTACCAGTACCAAAGTAAGTTATTTCAGCTGTTGTAGTCAGCTGGACTGAAGATTTCGATGAAGAAATATTTGGAGGGACCATCACTTTTATATGCATCACTTTGAAGAGATATAATCTGCAGGTGAAAAGCCCACAGGCTGAAATGAATGAAGTATCATAAAAAAAAACATATCATTTTTATATTTTACAAAATATTTTGAGGTCTGTTGACTAAATTGCCTATGAATTGGAATGAAGTTCACATTTTTACTCTTTTTCATTCACTGTTTTGAATGCCACCCTATGTGTTCAGTGGTATTTTCACTGATTTTTCAATTCCAACCATTGAAATTCCATGAATATATCCTAAATATCTTGATGTTGCATTTGAAATTGATACTAGTGAAACCAGTATAAATTTATTGATGATTAGGGATGCAGCTAATGCAGAGCACATCAGACTTATCAAAAAAGTATCTGCCATGCTCCATGGAAAGAGCTATATAGAGACATATTATTCATCACTGTGATGTCACAGGAGCATATCTTGTTCAAGTCTGATGTTGCATCACTGATATGAGTCTGTGATTTCATCTGAGGCGGACATTCATCTTTGCTATATCTCTGATGGAAACATCTCTGTGATAAAAGATGAAACATTTGAAATATAGCAGTGATTAAGTTGCTGCATGTTTTGGTCAACTGGGAATGCAGAGAGATTCAGGTAATAGTATTCATTTTATAAAAGATCTGTGTTGCTTCTACATCCAATATTAACAATCAAGATTAATTTTATATGTACTTCGATTCAGGATACCTTCAACTCATGAGACACAAGGAGGGACAGCATGGTATATACAGCGTGTCCAACTAGATACGACACCTCTCCGAACTATGTTACAAAATATGCAATAAAAGTGTCAGACTTCTATGGTGTTCTTTGACTGGAATCATATTGTAATCATTATTGTAGAATATAACGTAGGAAGGTTACTTTAGTTATATTAGGAAATAAAAACGTTCACTGAGGAAAATTGTGCTATAAGAGTTTCTGCTGAGATATTTCTCACTACCATTACAAGAAATCATATTACCGATATACATTTTCGAATAGAAGCAGCACCTTAAAATCCCATGATAGCGATAACGATTTTGCTGAAAATGGATTTCCTGCCACAGGAAGATATACTGATGTCGCTAGCAGGCAGCCACTCTGGGACAGCATAATTTTTTTTACAATTGGCTAGCTGAACAACAACTACTAGTGAGTTATATGCTCGTGGCTGCGAGGTTCATCGCATAAAACGGCACTCACTACCAATGATACAACTGTCACTTTGCCACGAAAATAATATTCGACGAACCTACTTGGGGTTATTTAGCGCCTACTTTTCGTTATTCGATATTTTGCTGATTTTTTCCCATCTATATAGGCATTTGTCAGACATCTCACTTGATCAATCATTCACAGTTGGGCTCATGATGCAAACCCATGTATAGGACGACAATCTCGACGACACGACAGTTACGAATACTTCCCCTCTTGAATTCAATTCAATGATCAAAATCTGAATCTGAACTCAATATAAAATGAAAACATTTTTAAACAAATGAAAAAATCTGCTGTTTCCCTGTCAGTGCTTTCGTAGATCTGAGTGCTTCAGTTATTACCAGGATTGATAGAAAGATTAAGGTGAGTTTTTTCGAGGTATTCCGACTGAAACTCAAATATTTCACATCCAACATACCCTTCTTTCTGGTACCATATGAAACTTCAAAATTGTCAAATATGTTCCAGAGTTTCTCTATAGAATGTGCATGGTCTATAAACTCATTGTGAGCAAAAATGTTCAGGTTATTGAATTATTTGAATGATTTTACTGGTAACATTTTGTTTTTCTGTACGCATCTGTAATAACTTGCCTAGTGTCGAAATACAATGATTTTTGTTTTTTTCTGAGGGTGCATGAATCAATTGATCTATTGAATCTCATCATTGATTCGAGATTTCCTTTAGGAATCAATAAATTGCTATATTCATACCAGACATCAGGGTGGAAATTATGGGAAGTGAAATTGGATATCAGTCGAAATATCACCTTTCTTGATGACAATAATCCTGAAGAATAACTGAATAACTACAGCAAGAAGGTCATGCAACAATCTATATGATCATCCATCAAGAGTAGCAAAGTTCCCTACCTACGATTATAACTTTGCCCTACTGCCATTATTAGATGCACTACCTAGCGGTAACAAAGTCAGATACCTACTACAGAAACATCGTCTAATAGCAATATACAGATGCACTCGCTAGGGGCAGCATGGTTCTATATCTAATAATCGCAGGTGGGTTATAATTAGCAAAGTAGACTTTGTAATCACAGGTGATGACTCGCTTGCCCCTATGCTATTAGAGTTTCTTGCTGGGGTTATTCGATTACTGACTATGGTTAATAGGAATTTTCCTCAGTGTTTCAATATCAAGAGCTATTAAAAGCGGGGTGAATAATGCCTCATCCTTGAGAACACCTTATATAGTTGCTTCTCCCTGTCGTATAGATAAACATGATATTCCATTTGCCTGGCTTAGTTTATTTCGTTGAAGATCCCACGTCCCACGCGTTCAAATGTTTGGCATAGCTGACGTTTACACACCCACTCGAAAGCGCCCTTTCAAAGCGTCTAGTCAGCCAATTCGGAACTCATTATTCGTGGAACAATAAAACGCGTGTTTAATCAACAATCACGTGAATGAAGTGGCCAGTAGGGCCGGTAGCGGATGTAGAGAGGGTTGTAACGATATAGAGACATGACAACCCCAATGACACAATCATTGGAGGGTCACTCCAGTGGAGTAGTGGAATTTCAATCGTCACACCTCGTAAAAATAATTAATTTTACAGGACAGACAAATTAACAAGATGAAAATATTCGGGTCGATTCTGTTCGGATCTTGTTATAACATTGCTAAGATAATAATATTGTTATGATCATAACATATAACAATATTGCTATAAAGTTCTGTATTCTGTTTGCAGAGTAACTCAAGACTGGTTATAAGTTCAAGTGATAGCAATATTGTTGAAAAATTGAGAATTTTTGAGCTGGCAACACTGTTTTCAACTCATCGTTCAAGTGTTAGGTATCGATTTTGGCATTATTTCATGAAGAAGAAGAGTTCCTGATTATCTAACCTCAAATTAGTCAGTTCTGCCCTGACATTTTACAAAATTATATTGTTCAAATCGAGAGATTTTGTATTTCCTGAATCTGGTCGTCGTTGTGCGACTTGTGCAAGTAATCAATCATGTCCCCAAAATGAGAAAACAACTAAAAGCCGGATGAAAATAATCGTGATTTTTTCAATATTCTAGCAAAATAGCTTGATAAACTATTCATCAGGCAACTGAAATTTCTCTGATATGCCGAAATTGTAGTCTCATATTTCCTCTACGAATTGGAATTTCAAGCAAAGGTTATCAAGTAGTTGGTCACAGTAGGGAACCTATCCTATATGTTTGTAATCACCATTCTGAGATTTTCAATAATTCTTCTATGAATTGAAACTTTGAGGAAAGGTTTTCGAGTAGTCAGTGACAAAACTGAACTCTCATATGTTTTTAATCCACTATTTTCTGAATTTTCATACATTTCGAATAATTTGTAGTGCAAAAACAAAGAATCCACTATACCTTGTTATGAGATAGCAAGCACAAAATCGATGTTGCCGAGATAGCAAGAAAGCTGACCAGATGTCGTTGAAATTGACAGATCATATTACCAAAAATCGATGATTAGAATTCCACTTTTTCGAATCTTGCTATGATAGCAATATCTTCCCTACAACCATATTGCTATTTGCAAACAAAATCGACCCGATTGAAGGGCAGACAACTCACACAATTTCCAATTGTGTTAGAGGCCAAACTCCTCCGAAACGGCTGGATCGATTCGCGTATGAATTTTCTTTTGCGTATTCCGTAGGTATGAGAATCGGTCGTAATCTATTTTTCAAATCGAAAATTCAAGATGGCAGATCCAATATGGCGGACGAGTTTTGTAATCCGATTTTATTTAATATTGGTATCTGGAATTTCGGGGTCGGAGATTATGATTTGATTGTCAAAATCTGGAAACTCAAGACGGCGGATCCAATATGGCGGACGAGTTTTTTTAATTATGATCATGATATGAAAATTTGTATCTGTAGGTTTTTGGGGTCGGAGATTAAAATTCTATAATTCTTCCGTCAGGATATTCAAGATGGCGGATTCAATATGGCGGACGAGTTTTGAAATTATGATCCGATTCTATTCAAAATTGGTATCTGTGGGTTTTCGGGGTCGGAGACTATAATGATTCCTTCGTCAATAAAATTCAAAGTGGCGGATCTAATATGGCGGACAAATCTCCAATTATGATCAGATTCTATTCAGAAATGGTATCTGGGGGTTTTCGGACTCGGAGATAATGATTCTTTCATCAAAATTTGAAAATCCGAGATGGCAGATCTAATATGGCAGACGAGTTTTGTAACTATGATCCGATCCATTCAAAATTTGTATCTGGAGGTTTTTGGGGTCAGAGATTTATGATTCTATCATCAAGATCAGGAAATTAGAGATGGAGCATCCAATATGGGGGACGATTTTTGTAATTATGATCCAAGTCTATTCAAAATTTGTATCTGGGAGGTTTGCGGGGTCGGATATTATGATTTTATTCTTTAAAATTAGGAAATTCAAGACATCGGATCCAATATGGCGAAAGAGCTCTGTAATAAATATTAGTTTAAAGAACTATAATGAAACACGCTTCTATGGATAGCCAAACTCGAGGCCAAACTGAATAGGAGTAGAACATTGATCGTTAAGTTTATGAAAAGAGATAGATTGTCGAACTTGAAAGAAGTAGGATACAACATAATAAAAGTGTGCTGATGAATATTGTACTAAAAAATATTTTCTAGGAATAAATCTATATAGGAAAACAATGTTTGCGGGGTATCAGCTATAGTAATAAATAGTAGATCGAAAAACTACTGAAACCCGTTTTTATAGATAGCCAAACTATAAAGCAGTGAGTAGAAAATGGAGAGTAGTTTCGAAAAAATGAAGGGATATAGAAATCCGAACTAAAAAGAAGTAGAAAATAAATAGAATAGTTCGAGAAACTGAAGAATCCCGCTTTTATGGATAGTCAAACTAAAAAGAAGTAGGAATAAAATAATAGAAGTTATTTGATGAATATTCATCTGAAAAATATTCTTCTAGAAATAATGTTTATGGCAAAACAACGGTTGCCGGGTCAGCTAGTATTACATAGATTGGCATAAGAAATGATGATACCATATGATACATATCATGCTCATTCCAAAATAATATATATTTTGATTTTTTTTTCTTCAAATTAGTACACACTTATAATCGGAAATATTGAATTATAAGTGCGAAGTTGTTATAGACGCAGATCTGATGAATTGTTGCAATTATATCAAACACTTTATATGATGATTATTCAGCTCATTCTAATAATTGGTATCTTCAGGAGATATCACACACTAGAGTATGCAAGGAAGCTTTCGATATCTTCAGCTTGTTCAAAGCAACACCTGAATTTTCTCAACATGAACCCATAAACATATTACTAGAATATAAAAATAGAAAATATGAGAAATATTCCTTCAACAGGAACAGGCGAATAGGAAGAGTAGGTTATACTCATAATATTTTCAAATTTGTCTGGTAATTGAACCAACAGAAGTTGGAATACTGAGTATGTTGAAGTATACTGAGAAGGAATACTCTCAGATTTTTAAACATAAAAAAATGGATATACATATGGAGAAAAACATCGATAATTCGCATTCTCTATGTGATAAAAATATCAACTCTTCCTGGGTTTATTCAACAGAAAACAACTACTTTCCTGGCTATATGCCACGACGAACATTGAATTATATCTATTGAACTAAATCCTATGGAATTGAGCATTGACAATCTCTCAAATCTGATAAATAATATGATGTATCATGACATGAAAATATAACTTACCAATATGTTCAGTATTGATATGATAATTGAAATGTATAGGGGAAGAAAACATGTGTGAACTCTGATCTTGATGAGCTTGGAACTTACAAAAATTATCTCTCAGAAACAAGTTATATGAGTTTATTCGAATGAACCCATCTCGGATATCAAACCCCCCTCAGTTACCTGAAGTCCAGTTATTCTTACAGCCATTCTTCATGAAATACACAATTTCCACCTCTCTATAATATAACTGAAACTATAACGAACTGACATCTGAGAATCATATTTTTTCTGCTGTGAACAATCTGAATTCGGGTCAGACTTTTTGCTAGCCCAGTCTCTCAGATAAAATCTCATACTTGTTCAAAACATGAGGTTCTTCATATAAAATCGCTAGTGTGTCACCTGAAAATGTAAGAAATTGCGGAATTTTCAGAAGGATCACAAATGAACGAGAATTTTTTTTCAACTTTGACAGCAAAGGCATGAAGATGACATCATTACCTTGGGACATGTTTTGAATTGTCTTCTTATCTCTTTTATTTACAGAGTGATCTCAAAAAATTATTTAACTTCTTGGTTTTGCAGCCATAACTTATTTCCTTATCGACGGATTCTTAATATTCCAGGCTTATTTTGTAGCATAACCTTTAGATACAGAGGTATAAAGATATGAATTGACTCAAGATGAACAGTATAGAGTGTGTCCCAATTCTAATGGAAGCAACCCTGCATTTTTAGTAATTGTTCAGTTAGGATTCTGGAATTTGCAGCAGTGGTAGATATACTGCGAATTCACAGTTATCTCTAGTATGTTGCGGTTTTCATAAAATTACCTTACTATTTTGTGAAACGAATAAGCAAACAGAATTATCACAGTTCTTCATGATTTTAGTATACAGGGCGAAGTTGAAAATTATTTCAGAATATTTTTTTCGAATAGGGATTTGATTTGTTAGAACTGAAAATTTCACAGGAACGTTATCTATAGTCATCAAGTTGGACGTCCTGATTTTGAATACGAAGTGATTTTCTACCTATTTTTCCTCCTAATATAATATCATTTTCGTGGGTGGTTCCATGGCTGTTAGCGAGCATTGTATATAATTGGGAATGACTTGGTCGTACAGTATATCTACCACTCCTGCAAAATTCAGAATCCTAACTCAACAATTACGAAAGATACAGGGATGGTTCCATTAGAAAGTGAGACACACTGTATAATGTTCATCTTGAGTCAATTGTTATCTCCATATCTTTTCATCTGGAGTTTGAGCTTCAAAATGAGCCTGAGATTTCGAAAATCTTGTACCAAGGAAGTTATGACTGCAAAACCAAAAAATTTTATTCTTGAGATCACTCTGTGAATAGAAGAGATTAGAAGACAATTTGAAGAATGACTCAAGGTAATGAGATTATTTTCATGCTTCTGCTGTCAGAGTTGAAAAACATTTTTCGGTTAATTTGAGATCCTTCTGGAAATTTCGACATTTTGCACAGTTTCAGGTGACACCCTGTAGAGATTTCATGTGGGAAACCTCATGTTTTCAAAATGTACGAGATCATTCCTGAGAAACAAAGCAGTAAAAAGTTATTCATATATTTTATTATGGGTAAATTTTTGGGGTGAAACGAAATTTGTGTTGTGTAGTTCATATAAAACTCACAGAAATGGAGTTATACACCAAAAACTGATTTTGGACGCGTTTTTTAAAATGACGACATGAACAATAACGGTCTCTCGAGGTCGCAAACTTTGGATAATAATCAGAACCACCAAATAAACCACTATCCTGCCAAGTTTTCAAACTCCGTAACCTTCTGCAGGATACAAATTTGTAACTTCACAAAAAATCTCTGACACACTATTCTTTCATTCGCTTTATCTTCAAGAGTAATAAAATAACGACACGTTTGCCGCAACACGGTGGAGGATAAAAAAATTTTCTAGACATTAAAAAAAAATCTCGTGACAAATTGGTTAACTTCTTCATAATCTTCACCCCAGCTTATCCTACAATGAGCATCGTTCGCTCTTAATTGCCCAAGACTTTACCTCCACATTTTATGAGAAACTGTGACGACGTGACTCGAAAGACTCTTCCAAGAAAACGTATACAGAGCGGTCTAATGAAAACTACCTATGCATCTAGCTTTTCTCCTGGTTTTCGAATTTATATTAAAAATGCTCAGACACTTAGTTTTTTCTTCTTAGAGGGGAAACATTTCAGATATTATATTTTTCAACCTGTGCCTTCAACCCCTTAGCGAGAGCGAGGGTGCTACAACCCCACTAAACATATGTATCGTTACAAAATGTTGCCACAATATATTGTGAAGCTTACTTTCGTGATATGAAAATACAATATTGTATATATTGACAATATAACAGAAGAACCAACTCACAGATTGTTTGTAAGTAACAAAGTGACACTGCCATTTAAGTTTCGGTGTTTCGGTAGGAATACTGCGTCAACTATTTATTCTCATTGAAATTGCAACATTACATGGACTAACTACGAACAATATCAGTACAACGTTACAGATGGAACTATCAGTTAATGTTCAATTATCATCATACTAAACATGAAAACATAACTCAAACATAAATGTTATATTACATTGTTACTTTGTGATGTTATTCAGAGAGATGCATAATGTCACAGATACGTTGCGGGAATAGGCTTTTGTGCCTCCTTCAAATATTACAATGTAATGTTGATAGTAAATATTGTATAAATATATCAGGAATCACATAAAATCGATGTTACTTTATAACGTATATTCAATTTTACTCGATACCTCTAAACAATATTGTATTTTAACATTCTAATTATTTTCTAGGAGTTTTTAGGTTATGTCTATTTTGTCTGGAATCATCAAGACAATCATCTGAATGATCTTCACAAAAGACAGAGAATATGATCTATCCCTGAATAAGAATTGATCTTACCGTACTCCTGAAAGACTATAAGTATGATCCGCAGTTACATAGTGATAATTTGAGACAGATTAACTACTATCTATCTATGTATCATTTTAGTTATTATGCTTCATGAATCCAGTCATATACCAAGCTTAGCTTCATGATTTCTGCATAGTCCAGTGATCTCTTACTGACTTTCTGAAAAGTAATAGGTAAATATATCCGAGTTTTTGGAAGTTTTCTGACTTATTTTGAAATTCTTTTCTATGTTCTTCTTCTAGCTATAACTCACCCATTATTTTTGTAATTCGTGAAATATGAACACAATGCGTATTCACGAATCCCTCCTACTTTTTCACATATTATGAAATGCAGATACATATTGGTTGCATTTCTATATTCCAGCAGAACAAACCTGGAATCTAAATAGGTATCTTGGGCAGTTCATATTTTCATTCGAGTCTATTTGAGTCCTAGACTTCTTTAGTTCTTGATTTACTTCAATAACTACGAATAATATCTGAAAATCAAGTTCAACACTGATCACACTGTTTGACCTGTTCACCATAATAGACAACAAACAAAATGGCTGTAATGGAATTGAATTGCCTTGTGACAATTGACAAGGTTACTTTGCCGTAGGAGGAAAAATATTATCCCCTTATATCCCCTATAGATGTTAGCTACGTTATAAGGTGGTGAAACGAAAACGTTGCACAAATAACATAACAACTCTGTCTGAGATATATCTAATGAACCTAAAATCAACATATCACAATATTATCTAATGGTATTGATATCAATATTGATGCAACGTCTCATAAACGTTTTACTTCATAATATTATGTTGGATACTTCAGAAGGACATTATGGCAATGTTATTTCAACAATATAACAAAACTTATAACTGAAAAATATTTTTGTTATGTATCATGTTTAGTGGGATGTTGCATTGAAATTGATACTCAATTGAGTTTGTAAATAGCATAAGCTAACTACAAACGATATAGCTACAACTTATGAGATGCAAAACATATTTCACTATAAATTTCGATATACTTAGCTGGAATATACAAAATGCTACATCGTGTATCGATCGAGAGACGCCATTTTATGAAATGCCCGAAAGAAAAATACAACAGCTTGTCAGGGACAATTCGTTTGGAAAAATGTTTGAAGAGAGGGAATATCGAATTTTTACTTATCTTTGGACCTTTGTATACTAACATCACTCATTCATATGCTAATATCAGTATGTCAATCAGAAGTTCCAAACTATTAGATCACAATTTTCGAAGAAAAATATTCCTTCTCTTCAAACATTTTCTCAAACGAAGTGTCACTGACAAGCTAGTGGATTTTTCTTCAAGGCTCCCTGAGAGAAATAATACACTTCTTTCTATTTTATAGAAACGAGGAGAGAAATGAGGGATTTAGTAATGGTAAAATGATGTTATTCAGAAATGATAATAATAATTCTACTTCGTAACTACCAAAACTCATTCGTATTTTTCATTATTACTGAAATCATCAGGTTAATGTTCTCAGTTTTAGAGTTGTGATATCTTCTCACTTGGAGTTTGAAGGCACAGGTTGAAAAAATCCCTAAAATCTGTCTCCCCAAGCAAAATCTATGTATCCGAGCATTTTCGTTTCAAATTCCGAACAAAGGAGAAATATTCGGTGCATACTTTTCGTTGGACCACTCGTATATCGCTGCCGCCTCTTCTAACAATTGCGAATTTACGACGGGTATCTGGAATCGAAAAACATCCCCCTTTCGTAATAAAACTTCATTGTAGCCCTTCGACAAGGAAACGGTTTTAATAACAGAAGCAGCAAACAGAGCTGTGAAGCTGATACTAGGAAATGTAGTAATGAAAAAAAAAGGAGTGGGTTGCGTGAATTCAATTCAATTCAATAGATTCAATATAGGATACATCCTAATATCAACAATTCCAATAGCATGACAACACACAGCATAACACTAACATTTTCTTGATTAAATAATATAGAAAAATAAATATAAACTTTTTGTTCTGTTATCATAGCAAGTCTCTTGTTCTCAGGTACTCCTTAATCCATTTTTCCAAGTTTCTAACAGTCTCACATTATTTTATGCATTGAGGGAGAGAATTATATTCATTCAGTCCTTTATAAAACGTTGAGTTCATACCCATATTGGTAAGCATTCTGCTTAGATGATAATCATTGCGAGATCTTGTTTGGTAATCATGAATTTCTGCACTGAAAATAACAAACTGATCTAGATAATCTGGCAATAAACCCTTCAAAAGTTTGAAGATACAAATCAATGCAAAAGTTGCCAGTCTTTTATTTACAGATTGCCATTGTATTGTTTCCAACATGTTACGAAAAGATGTACGCCTGTTACATTTCAAAATTATTCGCATTCCTCTGTTTTGAAGTTTCTGTAAAGATGACCGAGGGTAATTATCTAATAAATGGATACTGTAGCGCAGTAATCGAAATGTGGGCGGATAGTAGTATCGTACACTGTTGTTTTAGTTTGGATGTGCAACACTGATGATGCTATTCTTGAAAAGAAGAATGGTTTCTTTGATATCTTATTTCATATCATGTTGAAGTGTTCTTTAAATGACAGAGTTCCATCTGATATAACACCAAAGTAATTAAAGGTATATACAGTCTGTCCAAGATAAGGTTGAACAGCATGGGGATCTCGGAAACGGTAGGAGATACGAAGTCGCTTAAATGGGGAAAAAGTTGCGCATTCGGAGGCTCATATCAAGAGCCTTCGAAAATTTTGAAAATTATTTTTAGTTTTTGAGTTATATCGAAAAAAGTGAATTTTTGGAATTTCTATTTTATTTTTTTTCTCCGTTATTATCAGAGATACAGAAAAACTGAAAATACTTTTTCATTGCAACTTTTGATGAGGTTTAACGTGGTGATACCGATTTTTTTTATGCGACGTTTCGTATTCGTGGAACCATCATCAACTTTTGTTTCTTAAATACGGTCCTGATGATTTTTTCACAGATTCTGAAAGGTTTTTTTATTCTGAATTCAACAATGTACTATACAAGGTGATTCGCATGTGTTTCGACCTATTTCTATCCATCATCAATGTTTTTTCGAACTTCCAAAAGAAAAAAAGCCATCAGTTCCACTTATTTCTTATCATTAAGTGTCAAACTTGATGGATTAGTTATTCAATACTGAAAAGTGGATAAAAAATATTTCACTACATCATTCGATCAATGCAGCGTTTAAAATTGTTGATGAATTCTTACACGAATTACTTTAACAACTTAACTTTGACAATACCTACAGAGACATTCATAACAAATGTTCAAAATGATAACCATTATTTTCTGAACAAAGATATCCTCTTCTCACAGTTGTTTCTAAGACATTGCTAAGCATTTCTGGGGTTATTCTATTGAATGCTTCGAAGACACTGTCCCTTAGTTCTTCTTCATCCTCAAAGTTATTTGCGTGTACAAAGTTCGATATATCCCCTAAGAAAAAATCCAGCTGTGTCAAATCAGGCGACCGCGCCGGCCAAGGGATAAAAACGCACGGACTTCTCTGGAATTATGTACCGGAGCGCCGTCTTGTTGAAACCAACAGAGTTCTGAACTTCCGCAATCGGTAAATCATCCAGAGCTTCCTCAAGATGATTCTCAAGCGAATTTCTATAACGTTCGGAAGTCTGTGTTTCATGGTAAATAGAAGGAACAATAATTCGTGTACCAAATATTGCAACCCACATATTAAAGCCGAAACGGTGTTGGTGTCTCGCTGTAATGTATAAATGATCATTTTCTCGTGAACAATAATGTGTATTTTTTCTATCGAAGCTACCATGATTAGTGACCATGCTTTCATCAGTCCAGATGATTGTTCGAAAGAAATCTGCAAAATTTTAACATTTCCTGGTATACCACTCACAGAATGTCTCGCGCCTTTCGTCATCGCCTGGTTTTAGCGCTTGACATATTCTGAATTTGTATGGATGGAATTTTTGTTTCCGCAAAATGAAATGGGTTGTTGATTGAAACCAGTTGATGAGGTATTAGTGTGTTGACTAATTTTCCTTCAAAATAAGTGGAACTGATGGCATTTTTCCTTTGGAGTTTCGAAAAAACATTGATGATGGCCAAAACTAGGTCGAAACACAAATGAACCACCTCGTATAATACATGGTTGAATTCAGAATGAAAAAACCTTTTAGAATCTGTGAAAAAATTATCAGGACCGTATTCAAAAAACAAAAGTTGATGATGGTTCCACGAATACGAAACGTCGCATGGAAAAATCGGTATCACCACGTTGACCGTCATCAAAAGTTGCTATGAAAAAGTATTCTCAGTTTTGCTGTATCTCTAATAATGACGGAGAAAAAAAAATAAAATAGAAATTCCAAAAATTCACTTTTTCCGATATAACTCAAAAACTAAAGATAATTTTCAAAATTTTCGAAGGCTCTTGATATGAGCCCCCGAATGCGCAACTTTTTTCCCATTTAACCGATTTCGTATCTCTTACCGTTTTCGAGATCCCCATGCTGTTCAACCTTATCTTGGACAGACTGTATACCATTTCTATTTCTTTGCCTTCTTATTTTTTCTCCCTCTTCTCTTTTTCTTGGAGGTCGATGATTGAAATTGGAGTGGATATACTATTTGTCCTACTTCACGTATATTGAAATGATACTCATATTTTCATTGTATAGAAACGAGGACAGCAAATCCCAAATGATGTAGCAGCATGGTCCTGTTTCAGTCAAAAAAATTAATTCATTCTTTCGAAGTACTAACCCCAACTAATCCACTATCAGAAATCTTTTTTGTCTTCCCCCTCTGTATATTTACGGAATAATAATAAAAAAAGTATTCGTGAGTAATGTTACAAATATGAGTTTGTGAGGAAAATAGGTTTCAGTAGAGTTAGCTGGCATTTTTTAATGAAAGCGAGTTTAGTAATTTGATTCATGCAATTGTGAGGAAGAGTTTCAGGTTGTTTTTTTATGATTTATCGCATTTTTCTATCATATCATTTTTTTATATACATATGATTCATGCGTAGGTACATAACCCCTTTTTCCACTTCCTGACATGTAAATAATTCCATTGTGTTCTTGATGTTTAGTGTAACATAGCCCCTTCTGCCACTGTGTATCTACTCAGATATGAAGAATAGAAACCAATCCTGCCAGGGCAAGTTACATATGCATGTAACACCTTCTTCCATGACATAACCGAATATTTTCAGAAAATGTTACTTGACTCCTTCTTCCACTTGCCCCTTCAATTGTCTCAAAAGCAGATATATATGATTATATAATCCAGGTGACTTTAGTGACTGTGAGGGCTTCCAACAGGCAACTGCTCCGCAAAGAAGCACCTGCCTTTCATAATTGGATGATGCTTATGACTTTGAAGAAACCAGCGAAAGTTAGTATGAAGGGTCAAGACTCACATATATGTGGTTCAGCACCCAAACATACCCAATTTTTGGAAAATTCATTCTATATTTTTCCACGTTAGTATTGGGGATTGTGAAGAACGGAAAATACTTTTTCATTGCGACGTGGTGATGTTAAATTCTCTATGCGACGTACCGTATTCGTATAACCATCATCAATTCATTTTCTAAAACCGGTCCTGATGATATTATCTTCACATATTTTGGGAGTCTTTTTCATTCTGGATTCAACAGTGTTTTAGCAAGAACTCTTCTTTTCCATTTCTTGGAGCACACGAAAGGGAATCCCTATAATGTTCGAAAGACATTGTGTGATTCAGATCCGATTATACATTGAGGATGAGAAAAAGCCTCTTATATCATTCACAAGTGGAAGCCTAACTAATTTTTAAGATGTACGTCCTGATATGAGAATCCTAGAAAATTGATTATAGAATTGTAAAGGGTCAGAGAAAGCGATCGCGAAGATTATAATATGCAGCCTCTCCGATACCTTGACCAATAAGGTCGCATGTAACTGAATCTTTATCTATCGAGGCCAGAGATTATCGAAGTGAATTTATTAGTTTCATAAAACCTCCACCAGCGAAAATTCAGCCATAGAAGTTTCTATTCAATGAAATATCATAATTGAAGACCACAGGGGAACAGGGGGAAATATCACAAAAAGTAAGTTTCGAGAAAAACGCATTCCAAAGTTTTTGGAAGTTGGAGGAAACTGGAATCAAACCACCTGGGATTCATTTGTTGGAGTATAATGAGCAATGAAGTTGAACAGATAGTAATAAAAACTCGAATGAAATATTTATATTTGAATGATATAATCATCGAAAACAAAAAATAAGCGCACAGATTTAGGAGAAAAATGGGTAATGTCCAAATAAATTGTCAAAAAAGAGGATTATTTACTCGCGAATATCTGCTCTGGAAACATTTCTTCATTCTTGCCTGACTACCTAAGGAGCGGTAATAAGTTGTCATACATCTGGCATGGCTATAATTTGATAATTGTCTATAAATTCCACGCGATATGAGTATAGGAATCATCATGTAGCAATCTCATCATTGTATTCCTATCACTCAAACGTACTCGACAAGCCCAGTCAACACACCCTTTCGTCGTCAACCTCGAAATATGCCGAACAACTCTTTACCAAAACTCGTTCATACCCTAAAGGGCAAAGCTTTGGAATTTTTTGCCAAACAGAATATTTCCAAGAACTTGAAGTTGAAGAAAATCTCAATAATCACCTCCTGTCCCTATCCTCCCTAGGTACCCACGATATTCCCCGAACCTCTTTTTTTTCTTCATCTTTTATTTGCCTGAGAGTTTTCTTCGACTTCTTGACAGTGTGAAAACAACCTATTAAAATCATAGTGGAATCTGTATTCAATCAAACACTAGGCTTGGACATTCCGCGTTTTTTTTCATGTGGAGGTATTTTAGAACGAGCATATTAGCTGACTATGCTGCGTTATTGCTATGGACTTCTGTTATACAAGGTGATTCTAAATTAGGTGGTCAAACTCTGGTAGTATATAGAGTGAATAAAATAATTACGAAAACCTTGGTAACATTTTTTTCTGAAGTGCCCCCCAAGAAAGATACAGCCCCTCAAAGGGGGGCCTCGGAGAATGATTTTGTATCATTATCTCCAACACCTTGTATAATGAAAATCTGAAATTTTGTTTATCCACTAACTATTCAGTGCCGGTTCGAATGGAGTTAAAATCACCTCAAAATTAAATACAGGGGTGTGTCAAAATAGGGAGGTAGGGGGTAAAAATAACCCAAACTTTTTTGTTCATCGCAATTTCAGTTTTTTCACATGAAATTATGAAATCTCAGGGCTATTAACATAGAATAGGAGTTCTTGTTGAATCTCGATAAACTGAACCATTAGCGAATTAAACTTATTTTTCCAAGATTTCATTTAAATTGCAATTTTGGTATGCACTTAAGTTTAATTATCTAGTTCAAATCTTGCAACTGAATTTTTACCTACTTCTAATCGCCTGATCAACTTGAAATCTGGCAGATGACAGTTGACATCGCGTTATGGACTTTTTGATAGAAAAAAATATGGCGGCTCCAATGTGGCTGACCTGATTTGTGATTATGGTCCGATTCGATTCAGAATTGGTTTGTAAGGGTTTTTTGGGTTGGAAATTTTGAATTCCTTGTCGGAATTCATGAATTAAAAATATACGACGAGTTTCGTGATTATGGTCTGATCCTATCGAAAATACTAAAATAAAAAATATTTGTTAAAAACAAGTTTTTTTAAATTTTATTCGCTGATAGTTCATTTTATCGAGATGCAACAAGAGCACCTTTTCTATGTAAATAGCCCTGAGATTTCATAATTTCATGTCAAAAAAGTGAAATTGCGATGAACAAAAAAGTTGGGGTTATTTTTACCCCTACCTCCCTATTTTGACACACCCCTGTATTTAATTTTGAGGTGATTTTAACTCCATTCGAACGGGCACTGAATAGTAAGTAGATGGACAAAATTTCAGATTTTCATTATACAAGGTGTTGGAGATAATAATACAAAATCATCCTCTGAGGCCTCCCTTTGAGGGGCTGTATCTTTTTTGGAGGTCACTTCAGAAAAAAATGTTACAGAGGTTTTCGTAACTATTTCACCCACTCTATATGCCAAAGTTTGACCACCTATTTTAGAATCATCTTGTATAATAATATGGTTAGGCTATGATGGTGTCAAGTTGATTTCCACTATATTGTGACATTACCCCTTTCCCCCCTGTGGCATCCAGTTGCTTTCTGGATCTACTTTGGATATTTTTCATTGACTGTGAAGAGTTAAACACTCTCCTGGTTCTGGACAGGTTACATAGTTGTACATCCTTGCTTATTCTGATAATGACAGTATTTCATTTGATCTGTTTCTTATTGTCAAAACACTTTGAATTTTTCAATATCTTCTTGAAAAAACTTCCATTGGCAAGAAGTTCTAAAGCCTTATACCGTTCTATAGACGAACTAGTTTTGGTTAACTGTTGATTGACATATGTCAAGAGTGACAGTGAGAGGATGTGCTGTCTGGGCTTGTCGGGTTCGTCTGACTGGTACAGCTAGAGATGGAATGTAAGCAGAGGTTTCTGGAAAACATTTTCCGTGGAAGTATCCATAAGCAAGTGGAAGATGGCCGGCTTATATACGGTGTTCTAATGAAGTCAAAGTATCAGTGCGTGTAGCGTATTTTTGGAAGCTGAACTCCATATGTGACAACAGTATTCTGAAACTGTCCGTTTTTGTGCTTTGTAGATTATGAGAAGCTGTTGAGATGCGGAAAAGATATTCGCATGAAATGAAAATCCGAGTTCTTGTGAAGCAGCTCCCACGATGGATCGGATATAATTTCTCCATGCAACAGAATGGCTGATGGAAATACCAAGTATTGATATAGTGGTCATGGTGGGAATGGTAGTACCAGACATTGTTATATTCTCCTGGGACTTGAGAATACATTCGCACTGATATGAAGTCACTGATTTTTTGTTCGGAAATTTTCATTTACCAAAAGTAAAAAAAAATGTTTAATGAATTTGACATCGGGATGATCTCACTACTAATTATTACGTAAATGAACACATTCAAAGCAATTATCATTGCACGTTAGATACAAAAGTAGATCACATTTTTTGCAACAAAATTTTGTTCTCAATTTGCAACCTACATTTCACATCTGACAGCATTTTTGAGATCAGTCGCCACAATTGGACGATGTAATGTACGGGTTAGCCATCGAGAAGGCCCACCCCCATATTTTCCTTATACTTTCACTAAGAAAAAAAAAATAATATGCGGAAATTTAATGCCGCAATGAGACCTTTCTAAGGCATTCATCAGAGGTTATACAGGGTGATTCCTAAGAGCGTGGCAAACCACAAATCATTTTTTTTCAATGGAACACCCTGTTTTTTATATTTTTTTCGAGATCTGTGATCTTTTGCGATCACAAATATATAAATATACAGTATGTTATCTTCCACTGTTTTTCGTTAATCACAATTTTCCTGGTCCCAGAACAACATTTCGTGTGGGATGGCATCTTTATCGTGCAACTATAGAGTTATCCATGATTGAGAATGTATTCGACTCCCGTTATTTTTTTTTCATCTATTGGAGCGCACGGAAGGAAATTCCTATAATGTTCGAAGAACATCGAAAATCGTGCATACCTAGGGAGGATAGGGAGATGTGGTAGGTGTTGAAATTTTTTTTGAACTTTTGGAGGTTATAAGTTCTTGGGAATTCTTCCATTGGCAAAGAATTCCAAAGCTTCGCCGTTACATGTATATATTATCAAATACAAGCAGAAACATCGTGACCACTTATTGAAAATAATCAAAAACTTTTCTAACAATTATTCAATCATAACGATCATGAATATTATATTGATTGTAACAAATTCAATCTAACAAACAAAATTTTAATCACAGAACTCATATACCTAACTACAAAAATTGCTCAAAATGCTGCCCTTGATGGTCACAGCAAAGCATATACCTTTTTTCGCTTTTTTCCAGATTGATTAATGATTTTGCTATTATTCCCGAGCGCTCCCTATTCAAACAATCAATTTCTTCGATTATCTTATATCTAAGTTCGTTAATATTCTCAGTTGGTTCACTATAAATTTTATTTTTCAAGTAGCCTCATAAAAAAGTATCTAGTGGCGTCAGATCTGGACTGTTTGCTGGCCATGAAATAGTTCCAAACCTCCCAATCCATTCATGGTATTGGGCATTCAGAAACTCTCACGTTTCTTGAATTGTGCGGAGGAGCCCCATCTTGCTGCCATATATAATATTTTGAGGTAGGTCGGCTTGTCGAAAACAATTTCTTATTTCATTTGTTAGGAAATTGTAGTGAATTCTTCCATTCAGATTGCCATTGCATAGAATGGGGCCAATTATTTTTTGGTCAAAAAGACCACACCAGACGTGTACTGATTACCTTCCCTGAACTTCAATTTGAGAAATTTTATTGGGATTCTCTGACGCCCAGTGTCTACTATTCTGTCTGTTGAATATTCCCGCTGTTGTGAATGTAGCTGCGTCGGTCCACAATATATTTTAAAAAAAGTTAGGATCTTCTTCTAACCTACCAATCATATACCTACAATAATTCAACCTATTACGTATTTGAGCATCGCTCAATTTTTGCACTGGCATGATTTTATATGCTTTGAATTTATTTCTTTTCAAAGCCCTGTGTATGGTGCGAGGTATGATGCCATAGGAACAACCCAAAGTCCGCACAGCACTAGTCAAGGAACAGTTGGGATTTTCTTGAAAATATAATAAGATATTCAACCCGCGCTCTCCGTTACCCTGAAAGATTTTTTTCTTAGTGGTTAGGTTTCCAGTGGATTCAAGTTTACTGTTCAATTTTTGAAAAGTTCTCCTATTAGGTAAAGCTCGTTCAGGGTATAATCGGGCATATTCTCTCCGAGCTAGAATGTTCAATCAGAAATTATACCTAAATAAATATACCTGATGTATTTTATAATTGTTTACCCTCTGAAGCGTTTTTGTTATTTTTTATGTATAAAGACATTATATCATATCTTTCTGCGATTGTAAACATTTCGACAAATTACGACACACAAAATAACTAAACAGTTTTCGAACGTATTTTGTGACGGTAACATGAGGACACGACATGTCAAATAGTTTCGGTTTCAAAGCTTACTTGATTTATTTTGATGCCATCACACACAAATTTTGGTTCTGGACCACAAAAATTGTAATTAACGAAAAACAGTAAGAGATAACATACTGTATATTTATATATTTGTGATCGCAAAAGATCACAGATCTCGAAAAAAATATAAAAAACAGGGTGTTCCATTTATAAAAATTGATTTGTGGTTTGCCACGCTCTTAGGAATCACCCTGTATAACCTCTGATGAATGCCTTAGAAAGGTCTCATTGCGGCATTAAATTCTCGCATATTATTTTTTTTTCTAAGTGAAAGTATAAGGAAAATATGGGGGTGGGCCTTCTCGATGGATAACCCTGTACCTACTCTTCCTGACCTAGCATCGAATTCGCGTGCAACGCCTGCAATCTCTCTCCTAATACGTTTATTGCAGTAATTCAGTACATGTCTTGTAGAACCGTGAGGTCTTGATGTCCAAGGTATTGGACAAATGCATTACCTACCAACAAATAAAAAAAAATCGGCCCATTATTTTTTTTTTTTTTTAAGAAGATAGGTCGAATATCGAGTGCGTCACTTTTTTTGAAACTGAGTGTATTTTCGGACTTTAGAAGAAAAGGAATATTCCCAGATGGATTATGGACATGAAAGAAATGAAATATATATAACTTACCAGACCAGACCCTCTGTATACATTCGACTATTCAAGTGGAAAGTATCAGATTATCTACTTGCTACATAAATCGGCATAATCTCATCACATTGAATTATGCCGCCTCTCATCGAAGTTTCCGTCTTCAAATGACTTCATTTGAATACAAGATGTTTCATCTTCTATTGAAGGAATCGCAAAGTGGATTTTATAACTCATTTAAGGAAAGTGTTTCCCCTCCCCATTTCTTACCATTTATTGGCGTAATCTGAAGTTTTCTCGTTATGTAATAGGAAATAAACTGGGTAACTTGATGGAAAATGTTTTAATACATTTACGTTTTCGAAAATGGAATGTTGTTTGTGAATATTGTATCTTAAAATAGTGGATTCGATTTAAATATTCTCTGCTCTCCAGATTTTGGTACACAATGAACTAATGCCGTTGATTATGAAACCACGATTCATTTATGCATGGAGCTATTACTGTCCTGGAAATCTGTTCTCAAATTTGGAGTGCAATACCCAAACATACCCTTAAACTGTAGGATTCTGTCCAAAAAAGGGCAATTCGTCTCGTGGGTGATGCCTCGCTCACAAACTCACTCACTTCTCTGGAACACCGTAGAACAGTTATCGATCTCGCTCTATTTTATAGATATTTTCATGGACGATGCTCTCCTGAAATATCAACAATTGTTCCTCCCTTGGCAGTCCCCGCGAAATTAACCCGTCGAGTTGAGGCTTCACACCCCTTCATGGTCACTTTGAAGACCTGCAGAACATCTCTTTCCAAAGACCAACAAACAGCGAGGCTCTGGAACACATTGCCAAAGGAGGTGTTCCCCGAGGCATATAACCTTCAGAAATTTGAAAAGAACACCAATTCCTTCCTTATTTTCCTTGGTTTTCACGATGTTCTCTGAACATTACAGGATATCCCTTCTCGTGGGAATCATAACATGAAAATAATGTGATCAATTACAGAGTGCTTCGAAAAGTAAAGCATATCCATATCCTCCAACCTGGTAAAGATCTCATCAGAATAAACGATTTCATCATTATTACAAAAGTGAAAGTATCAATAATAATTTGTTGATTAGTTAGTTTGTGCAGCGTATATACACCATGGTTATGCTCTTATTGGTCTCAAATCGGAGTATGACCTTATCATTGAGAGCTAGCGTTTTTGAATAGTTTCTACTGGTCTTCAGCAATACCACACAGATAAAAAAGATTCCCCCAATCAAACGAATCAATTTGTTTGAAATCATACTGCTTCGTTCAAAAATTTTTCATTCGAATGAAGCAATATACACTTGTCTCAAGTCAATTGGCTTGCTTGCTTCGTTCCTTCAAATGTCTTGAAATGAATTTTCTCAAAACATAAACAGTATATATTTCTTCATTCAAGAAAACCGCGACTACCAGTGACAGTTTATATTGGTTCAAGAAACACTCTCCTTGTTTAAAAGACTTACAGTGACGTTTATTCAGCGGTGAGAGAACTGAACGCCTGCGTCCATTTGACTAGTCAGCCGTCATTTGCCATTGCCGCTGTTGTTTCTTCTGAAGACGGTGCATAACAAATTTGATTTTCAATGGTGAAGTGTCTGAAAATCGAGTGTGCTGAGTCATGGATATAATAATGGTGTGCATAGTATCATCTTCTCAGCAATGCGATATTCCACATTTGAGGACAATCTGCCAGAGATAGGTATTAATTCCGAACAGGATTGAACTCTAAACTCGATGTATTTTTGTAACATAGTTGTACTGAGGTGTTTTTCCCTCTTATTTAATCGAAAACTCGCTTCCAATGCATGTGACCATGTTTGTATAACCTGCACAAACCATTTGTTATTTGTTCAGCAGTGACGATTTGACCAGTCGCATTCATTCGATAAACGCCCTAATAGGTAAAGGTAGGTAATTGTTCATTCTTTGTATATTTTTCACTCGATTATTTGATCAGAATGATTTGATCGATAATAATTTATCTCTTTCCTTTGTGTTTTCACATATACCTAACAACTTATATACAGACTCTTTTGTCAAACGCAGAATTTCTTGTGAATGAAACCTAATATCGGATTGTCTTGAAATTTCGTTCGTTTTGGACAATGCCTGGCTGAGTTTAATGGAAAATATGTATATGGTGAATGATTTCCATTTACTCTGTAGAACACGCAAAACATTCTTGAAATGATGATTCAACTTCTTACTCTAGTTTTTCGGGGTTCAACATTCAAGCACAGTGACTTCCTGGGGACAAAGAGGAGGACAGCAAACCACAAAAATCTACGAAAATTCATATTCCGCCTAGATTAAGCTACATACAGTATTTGATGATTTCACTATTATGTATCTCTTTCCATTTATATCATGCATTTTTCCATTTTCGCTTTTTTTTAATAGAATTACCAAGTTTTGATAATAAAGCCTTTTGATTACCATGTTGCTGTTGTTGTTGTTTTAAAGTTGTTCTATCCGTCATTCGGTTGCCCCCTTACGAGCAACCCTCGGAAGTCTTCGAAAGTCTTGTGCGAGCAAGGAATGACGGGGGCCTTACCTTTTAACGTGTGATCCCAAACACTTTCTTAGGCCATCAGAAAAAGTCTGCGTTCGTGGGACTCGAACCCACGATCGATACCTCGACGTGAATCGATATTGATGCATCGAAGCACTGAGGTACGCTGGCCAGTGTAACAGTTTATTTTATTCCTTTTGAGGTAAGATCATCAATACTCTGATAGTAATCTGTATTTTGATTATCTTCAAAATGATTCACTCTTGGCACAAGAAAATAGGGATCTTCTGAAAAAATATCTACTCATTTTGATGGGACATTATCTCTTTGTAATATTGTAACAAGCTATAAATTTCTTGATCCAAGAAGAAAATTGTTCAACTGTGATCTGAGATTAGCTTGACAATAAAAAATTCTCTTGTTTCAAACTAATTAATTCCTCCTTCGACCAATACGTACTGTGATGATAAATAAACCTTCTTCGACCAATACGCATTGTGATAATGAATGAATCATCAAAATTTTTTTTATGAATAAGTCAAGAAAGTTGTTACGGGTTCAAATTGGAACAGGAGGAAGTCTGATAGAAATTAATCACTTACTGGTTGCATAACGATACAGGGTGGTTCAAGATTCAGAATTCTGATTACCCTGTATCAGTGAATAGTAAATCAGAAGTTGGGATAGGGACATGTGAGCCGTTTTGGCCGATAATGAATAGTTTCGACACGAACAAATCCTAAAGTTGGAAAATCTCGATTTTGAACACCCTATATCTCTTCAATCATTTTAGATTAACTCGAAGTTCGATGGATAGATGGAATCAACCCTTCCAGAAGAATCTAAAGATGCAATGAAATACAGGGTATTTTATTCGAAATAACAAAGTTGTTGCTTCTTTTTGATAGAAGCGGCAACACTACGTTGCTGAAATTATTTTAAATGAAGAAAGCCTATTCCAAAATATAAGCATGCCTATTAACATGGATTCTTCCTGCATGATCCTTGATATAGAGATAGTGTAAGCTCGTCGTGACATACCCTGTATGTTTCTCTATTATCTCTTAAGAAATAAACAAAGTAGAATGTTGGATAGGTTGCGAACTCTTTTCAAACTTTGAGCATGACTATAGAGAATTGAAGATCTCAGTCCATGAAAACCCAAAGTCATCTCCACAACATTTATTAGAATGATCAAAGGGCAATCTTAAAGGAACATGTTTCAGGCACATATGAGCCCATCATCAGCCAATAGAAATTATCACAGTTATGGAAATGAAAAAAGTAGGGATACAAATAGTATAGTTAATGATAGTGCAAACAAGGAAATATGCTCCATGATGGTCACTGTAAAATAATATATAGCTATTTATTATACAAGGGAAAAAAATAGTAGATTTAAGCTCCAGGTTGTATTGTCGACGCGTAGCGGAGGGAGACAAAAACCGTGAGCTAAAATCTAATATTTTTCCCGTGTACACTATTTTTTTTGTGACAGAAGAAAGGACGAATCAATATTGAGAAGATATTACATTATTTTGAACTCTGAAAATTATCGACGTAAAATTTCAAGTTTTAACAGTAGGGACACCTGCGTTGTAGGCATTTTCATCATTCTTTTGATGTGATCAAATATCTGATGTCACTTTTATCAGTCCAATTCTGTGATTTGATCTCAAAATATTGCGGTTTACCTAACACGGTATTATTGACTCATTTTTCGGAACTATAGCACAACAAAAGCCATCAACAGTGTATATACAGTGTGTCCCTAGACCAGTGGGACAGTTGAATATCTCCTGAACCAATAGGAATTTCCGAAATATTATAATCCCACATCATATCGCATCATGAGTGCTAACTTCAGGAATGACTAAATTTTATACGAGGGGCGCAAGAAAGGCTCACAAAATCGAACATCAATTTTTTCAAATGGAACACCCCATATATTTCAACATATCTGAATTCTCATCCCTCTAAGCTGATTATCAGTTTTTTATTTTTGAAAATCCGACAAGGCGTTGCCAAGTTATACTATAGTGTTTCATGAAATGCAGACATTTTTTTAGACAAACCCATCATTCATACTACTAATAATTCATTAAATCATTTATGTTGGTAGTCGGTGGCATCTTCTATCATATGAAATACTCATCTTCTTCGAAAGTTATACAGGGTGGTCAGAAATATCATATGATTTTCACGAAATTCAAACTTTCTTCACATCAATTTTTCAAATAGTGTTGGGACTGTTTTTTTAGTAGTTAAGTACAGTTGAATGAACAGTTTACTGCATTTTTTTTATTTGCATTTGCTGATGATGAAATCCACATCTCTCTTTCACAACTATTGACCATAAGCAATCAAACCACCAATGGGATATAAAATCATACATATTGAAGGGTGCACTATTTGAAAAATTGATGTAAAGAAAGTTTGAATTTCGTGAAAATCATATAATAATTCTGACCACCCTGTATAACTTTCGAAGAAGATGAGTATTTCATATGATAGAATATGCCACCGACTACCAACAGTTTTGAATGATTCTATAAATTCTTAGTAGTATGAACGATGGGTTTGTCTATAAAAAAAATGTCTGCATTTCATGAAATACTGGTATAACTTGGCAACGCCTTGTCGGATTTTCAAAAATAAAAAACTGATAATCAGCCTAATGGAATGAGAATTCAGATATGTTGGAATATATGGGGTGTCCCATTTGAAAAAATTGATGTTCGATTTTGTGAGCCTTTCTTGCGCCCCTCGTATAAAATTTAGTTATTCCTGAAGTCAGCACTCATGATGCGATATGATGTGGAATTATAATATTTTGAAAATTCCTATTGGTTCAGGAGATATTCAACTGTCCCACTGGTCTGGGGACACACTGTATATATATATATGATATATATCCGGGAAAAAAGTACTCACTTTTTTCCCACGGGAAAGAAGTAATTCATGAAAAGTGACATTTTATAACCTACCAACAGAGATGAAATGCCAAACTTTTTTCCCGTCACAGAAAAAATAAAATTATTCAATAAATTTATTTTGATATAAATTTATGTCGTTTACCGAAAGGTGATAATTAAACTTTGAAAAATCAAACTAAAAGTTTGATGAGGTATCAATTAAACCTCTTCAACAGGTTAATATTGATGTGTGTAAAATATTCACTGTGCACTGTGTCACAGTTAGTTTCCTTTCCGAAATAAATTCTCAGATACCGCGGCCTACATCAAAACTACATATTTATACAACGTTAATAGTAGAATTGATTTTCAGGTGAAATTTACGAAGAAGCGTATTGCAAAGAAGAAGGATGTGTTCAATCTGATATCACTGTTCATTTCATACTATGGTGTCGAATTTCATTCGTTTTGTTATCTAAGCGTTGCTCTAGATTCTCTTGGTATCCATAGATATTATTAGATATATAACCTATACCTCTCAGGAATTTAATTGTGGAGAATTTCCGGATCGTTCGACCTTGCCTAGGACCAAACAAGCTCAGGGCTCAGAGATTAGACCTTCAGTGTCGAAAATGACCGTAGGAAACTGCTCCAATAATCCTGATGGCGAAAGTCTTCCCTCCTTCCTGCCTTTATCTAAGCATTTTCGAAAAAGAATAAGGTTGTTTCCCATTTCACATAGTCAAATGTTCGCCACATAGTCCAATCAAATGGTATTTTCACTTGTAAAAAATTCGAGTAGTCGGTTTCTCTGTAGTTTCATATGCTTTTGGAGGTGGTGAATTCGAATCTGAATTCTGCAAACAAAATTTCCTGGAGCGTTCCAAGATATTCGCAAAAACAGCATAATTTTCGGACTTTTTTCGGTTTCTTGCCAGTAACTCGGAAATTATACGTTATATCGAAACGACCGCCTCATAAAAAGTTGAAGCAGATGAAATTTCCTGAATATAATTGTCATTGCTCATGAATGTAGGACTGACGAGTGCGGAGATAGAGCCAGTTGAAAATTGACCGAATTTGCGTACTTTTAAAAAAATAGCGTTTTTCGTCGGTTTTCGCAGATAATTCCAAATCTACGCATTCCTGGGAGAAACGAACTGTACTGCCTGATGTAGAAGAGTCCTAGCCATGTGAATTCTCACCTCTGTCAGGATGTAACTAATGACTCTCGACTTGTCACTGTATTTAAGTACATTCACATCAACTAGGAAGAATATTGTTTTTCTTACCAGCCTCTTGTTATTCGTTAACGGAGGAAAAAAAATCAAGTTTCCTAGCAATGAATATCAGAAATGTCACACATTTGAATAAAATATAGTTAGAAGAATTTCCTTCACTGTCGGCTATCTTCGAATTCACGGCAAATGCTTGTTATAAACCTGCCTCAAAGTTTCAGTTAAGTTTTTTCCGTCTTATTTTTTTAATTGATTTTTATATTCAAGCTTTTTTGGGGGTACCCTGGAGAAAATACGATTTGCTCCACCTGCACCACCATCCCCAGAACCAGGTTCTTCAGGGTACCAGCCCCCTGCCAAGTGACAGATTAGATAGAATTTGGATTATAGGATCACCATCAACTGATCAAATGCTTTCTATAACCCTGGTGAAGCCTGATATTTTCTTGACGGTTGCATTTTCCGCATCAACAGGCGTTATCTAGACCTGTTCTAGGGTAGTCAGCCTTTGGCGGACTGGTACATTACTTGAACAAAGGTGCTCTGCGGTTTAGTGTCAGTCTCCTCTAAACCCATTTCTTTCCAGTTATAGCTCAGAGGTTAGTGCTTTAGCACTTGTTTGCTGAGACTCACTAGCTTACGAATTGTTGAAGAACTCTTTCCATCTCGTTTACCTGGAGTTGCTCAACAGTAGTAGGATTTTACAAGTCATTCTCATTCTCTGAGCTCTGTGATGAGGTGGCATTTGCTTGTCTCACAGAAATGTAAGATGTGAGCTCTGCTTTTTCTTGCTCGGCAATCAGCTGCCTCATTCCCTTAACGCCTTGGGACCCACATGAATACTTATTCATGACAAAATAGGTAATTTTGAGTTTTTTATTAACATGTTCAAAGAATACCCTATAGCATTCGGAATCATTGTATCGCAATTATAACAACTATAATTCCAGCGTACAGAATTTTAATTTTTTGACCTATTTATACGTTTTAGAGCTTCAATGTATATAGGTTCATATGATCCATCTCTTTTCATAATGAAGAAATTTATATGAGCTCGATAGGGATGCTCTTCCCATATGTGCATGATGCTCTGTCGCTGAGTAATACGTAAAATATGAATTATCTGCGGAAACCGACGAGAAACTCTATTTTTTGAAAAGTACCCAAATTTGGTAAATTTTCAACTGGCTCTATCTCTGCACCCTTCAATCCTACATCCATGAACAAGGTGAATTGTATCAAGTACATTTTATCTACTTCAACTATTTATAGGGCAGTTTTTTCGATATAATGAATGATTTCCGAGTTGCGAGCCATAACAGAAAAAAGTGTGAAAATTTCGCTGTTTTTCGCTGATATCTCGGAACGCTTTAGGAAATTTTGTTTGCAAAATCCAGATTGGAATTCAGCACCTCCAATAACATATGAAACCACAGAGAAACCGACTACTTGAATTTTTTCCCGGATTGGGTCCTGATCGTTACCGTTTTACTGAGCTAACAATCGTGTGATATCAACATCATTTGATTTTTTTTTCTAGTGAAGTACCTGCGAGAAGTGACCCCGTACTTCAGGAAAGCCAGTATAATCTCGGAGGTGGGATGGGAACTCCAAAGGGGCTTTCTGTCCGGAGCGCCCCCTGCAGTGAGGTCTCCGCAACGCGCCGACACTCGGTACCTGCCTCTGCAACTCTGCCATCTAGCGAGAAACTTCAGATACCCCGATCCAGGTGAGCCAAAATTACTAGCATTTGTTATTCAGAATGAGCGATATTTTTCATGTTCTGGTTCCCACGAAAGGGATACCCTGTGTTGTTCAGAGAACACCGTGAGAACCAAAGGAAATAAGTTAGGAATTGGTGTTCTCGAATTTCTGGAGGTTATATGCCTCGGGAAACATTTCCCTTGGCAATGTGTTCCAGAGCCTCGCTGTTCGTTGGATGAACGAGTCTTTGGAAAGAGATGTTCTGCAGGTCTTCAAAGTGACCACGAAGGAGTGCGAAGCCTCAACTCGACAGGTTAATCTAGTGGGGACTGCCAAGGGAGGAACAATTGGAAGAGCATCACCCATGAAAATATCCATAAAATAGAGCCAGATCGCCAACTTTTCTACAGTGTTCCAGAAAAGTGAGTGAGCTTGTGAGCGAGGCATCACCCACGAGACGAATTGCCCTTTTTCGGTCAGGATCCAACAGTTTCAAGGTATGTTTGGGTGCTGCACTCCAACAGTATTCCAGGACAGGTCGGATCTGTGCCTTATAGATCATAAGCAGCTGACTTGAAGTGAAATAGCTCCTGGCCCGAAACAGGAAACCAAGTTTTTGGAATGCTGTTTTAGCAACCGATCTCACGTGATTTTTCCAAGAAAGTTCATTGCTGATAGTAATACCAAGCATTGAAATAGATGTCTTCAAAGATATGGTTGCTCCTGACGAGCTCATGTTGGTCACAGTGAGATCGGGTTTTCTATAGAAAAGGCATGCTTGTGTTTCGTTTGCATTGGGATCTACCAAGTCATTGGATCCTTATCCGAGAATTGTTGCCAAGTCCATATTTATGCTGTCAACATTTCTTCCTCGTTCGTTTCTGATTTCCCTGGCTGGTATTGAAGCCCAGGAAAAGAAGGCGGTATGGAGGGTACTATCATCCGCGAAGCTGTGTACTGGACATGAAGTTGCTTACATCAAATCGTTGATATGGAATAGTGATAGTGCTGGTGCTAGAATTGATCCTTGCGGAACCCCAGCATTTATGATAAGAGAGTCAAATAAAACTCCGTCAACCACTACATTGAGAGACCTGTTTGGGAGAATACTAGCAGCAGAGAACATAGCTGGGGAGGCAAGCCATAAGATGGAAGCTTGGCGAGAAGTCCCTGGTACCAGACTCGATCGAATGCCTTGAAGATATCAAGTACCACGGCTAAGCTTTCACTATATTCTTCAATAGATTTCTGCCATATATGTGAGACCTAAGCAAGCAGGTCACCAGTTGATCTCTGATGACGGAAGCCATATTGCCTATCGGTGATAATACCTGAATGTTTCAGGTATTTCATAAGCTCGATGTCGATAGCTTTCTCCATGACCTTTGAAATAATAGATAGCAGTGCGATCCGTCTGTAGTTGCTAGGTAGGGTCTTTTTGCCTCTTTCAGGAACTGGTTGTACTCATGCAATTTTCCAGTCAGAGGGGATGATATAAAGAAGCCATAATATTATATAGTTCCTTCTCGACTCTTTCGAGCATTCAGCATGTCCACTATTTCTTATACTCCATAACAAAATATCATGTTGATATTGAAGACTTGGCAACATTGTGCTGAATGCTGAAAACTAAACCAATTTTGTATTGGTGATAAGCTTCTATCGAAGGATTCATTTTTGGGTTCTTAACAAATCTCAGTGATAATATGGGGTGGAGAAGCATTGTTGTGTCCAATTTGGCTAATGCTATTCAGTTCATTGTCAACATTTTTTGGACTCATAGGGACATTGAACAATCTGTGGAACTTAGAACTGAGATCTGCAAATTTTATGTTGCATAGGATGGCAAGACATAAACGGAATCACAGAGTCAATGTGTGGAAGTTTCTGGAAAAATCGACTGTATATTATTGTTCATATTTATAAGTAGGTCCAAAAAATGAAGAGAGTTCTCAACTGCAACTTCCATAGGTAACTTTCCTATTATCATTCCAATATCCAATATTATTCTAATTTATCTATATTATGCATGTTCCGATATTCCCGAACAGTAGAAGCCTAGTATATTTTATTGTTCCGATTTAACTGAAATTCACTGGCAACGTTTTCGCGGGTCATTGCAAGAAACCCTGTTAGAGGCTGTAATGAAAGTTTACTGTTGGCCACTGGTGCAGAAATGGTGATGTAGTGCCAGTATTCATGAAATGCTAGGTTAAGCGTTCGACTGGTTTGGTATGGGTCGATAAAAATAAAATATTATTATTTCCTGATACTCTGTGAAAATGTCTGAATTCGGACTGGAGGACCTCACAGAGGCAGTAGAAGCTGAAACTGCGCCACTAATCTACAAGATGGTTTGTTATTCCCACTTTTGATATCAAATACCGATTTCACCTCGGATTTCACTGCTTCGCTTCGTTTCTTCATCACTAGATCTAGAGGTACTAGAGCTTGGTGTTTCTGATAAATCAGAATCTCTATAGGATTATATGTCTTCTAAGATAATATGATTAATCACTACACCAAAGATTTCAACGTGAATAAGGAATATTACCAGATAACACAAGATATTCTACGAATATCCTCTACATGTCCAATTCTGGTAGGTTCATCTATGAATTTGAAATGCGCATCCATGAGATATCTATCGCAGGATTTGAAATGGATATCCTAAGGATATCCATAAGATATCCACAGCAATTATGAATGTGTTCAATCTGCAAGATTGATTTTGATAGTGTCAATTCATGAGTTAATTCTGTGTGCGGAGATAAATTGAAATTTTAAGGAAATAGATCTCATTCTCTGTTCTCCTACTGGATTTGATATGGACATCCATGAGATATCCATCGCAGGATTCGACATTGGTATTCTTCAGTAGATATCCCAAGGATATTCGAAAGACACTCGACACACACTTTAGGAGATCTGTGAAACAACATCTCATCAAAGAAACTTTCTATTGTGTTCAAGAATATATTGCCAAAGATTGGAATGAATCGTGTTGAATTGAACTGAATTTCATTTATTTATTTATTTATTTATTTTTTTATTAATTTATTTATTTATTTTTTTATTAATTTATTTATTTATTTATTCATTTATTTATTTATTTATTTATTTATTTATTCATTTATTTAATTATTTATTTATTTATTTATTCATTTATTTATTTATTTATTCATTTATTTATTTATTTATTTATTTATTCATTTATTTATTTATTTATTTATTCATTTATTTATTTATTTATTTATTTATTTATTTATTTATTCATTTATTCATTTATTCATTTATTCATTTATTCATTTATTCATTTATTTATTTATTTATTCATTTATGCATTCATTTACTTATTTATTTATTTTGACATTATAGATCCTGTCGGACTGTTTTTTTTCCATTTTTGATTCATGTGACCAGTTTAGTACAATTTTAACCATTATTTGTGTCGTATTTCTTTGTAAATATTTACTTATGTTTGTTCCTCATTAGTACTGTGGTTTTTATTAATGTTTGATGTAAGTGTGATTTTAGTATTACCTATATCTTTATATTGAGACTTCAAACAACTATATCAACTATGACTTTGTCAATGAGAATTTTCTTCGGACAATAAAGTATATTTTGATTTGATTTGTCCTCATAGTACAAAAAGCTGATGAGAGAAACGTTTTATGGTGTGATCTAGTTAGCGTTAGTATACTTTCAAATGAATGAAACAATTTTTTACTGGAACATGCACATTTAGTTTCGTACAGTAATGAAAAAACCGGCAATTCGCTTCCACACTTTTTAATGTGTTTTCATAAATCAGTCGACTGGTACAATTCCAGACAAAAGGAGGATTCCTAGTTGTGTCACAGCGTGTCGCGACTTCCACAATGGATCTCTTCCTATATTCGCCCTTTTTTGCCCTCTCGGACATTTATCATTCTTTTAGTTTGTTTCATCCATGCTGACATCCTGTGCCCGTTTCCTGTGGCAAAAAGTGTGAGCAGTTGACACTAACGTTCATTGCTGTCTCGCAAATTCAATACATCTGTATTGAATACATTCACGTATGTACCGGATGAACAACTAAGAACGGCTGCCGGCCATATCTCAGCAACGAATAATATATATGTATAATAATAAATTCAGTTCAAAGGCCTTAGTTAACACGTTGAAGGACAGAGACGCTGATCAGCGTCTTTTTCTGAAGTTGTGATATGACACAACGCTGATCTGCGTCTTCAGCTTGAGGGTCAATAATGACACGACGCCGTTCAGCGTTTTCGTTTACAATACGATATAATAGGAACTCAATCGGCACTGTCACAATACGTTCGATCATCAGGGACGTAGTGTCATGCATTCCAAATTCATCTACACTTCATATCCCCTCTTCTGCTAATTTATATGCCCTTCAACAACGCATGTTCACACCATTTAGCTTTAGTTGACTAACTTTACCAACTTTGTTCTGATTTGATTATTTTTTTGAGGTTAGGTGGTGGAAATCCACTTAAATTCGCTGATATTGAATGGAATATTGTTATGAAGACTCATGAAATAACATATACTTGCACTTAAGTCAAGTCAAGGCTATACAAAAGTAGACCAGAGTGTTTACACCGTTTTGGTCATCATACTATTTTAATCTGGTACGCAAAAAGTTCCGGAACCAAACCAAGCTGGTAACTTTACCAAGTTTACAGTTTATACCACACTAACCGAGAGTATTTAGTTGAAATATTGTCATTAGGTAGCTTACCAAGACACGGTATAAACGTGGCCATTGATACAAGTTTGAGATAGAATAAATCTAATGGTATACATATCATTGAACGATGTAATAGAGAAAACAGATCTCAACAGAACAACGAAAACCGCAACATATGAAAGGTTTTCGCCAACGGAAAAGTTGGAAGAATGATATATATATGACAGCCGTTCTTAGGTGTTCACCCAATACAGGGTGGTCCGAATTGTGCATTTTTAAGGGGAAAGTCCTACTCAAGATAAAAAAGAACTGATGTCGATGTCTGTTGATCAATGCACCTGACAAACTCAAAGGGTGTGAACCGCATATCGATATCTATCTTTATTTCAGAGTTACAAGGTGTTTTTCGAAAATGTGAATTTTTTTGTCGAAAATTCTTCGATTTCAGGAAAAATTTCCAAAGCATTGTGTTTGTCATGAAAATTGATCCACAGGCACTGAAATCAGTCACCGTATACCTAGTTGCAAACTAGAACTTTCTTTCGAGAATAATAACAAGTTATATTCTTGAACTAGATATAGGAAGGTCGATTTTAGTGCCTTGAGAACCATTTCCATCACAAACCCAATGTTTTCCAGTTATTTTCATAAGAACAGACAATTTTTGACAAAAATATATCTGTAGCTACTTGTCCGAAAATTCCCATTTTTGAGAAACACCTTGTAACTCCGAAAAGAAGACAAATATCGATATGCGGATTTCACTCATTCTTTCTTCCATCTGGTTCGAGAATAGGCCTTTTCCTTCAAAAGTGTCCAATTTGGCCCACCCTGTACATTGTTTGTGGACTAGAAGGCGAATAGAAACAAGTATGGAGCATTTGATGAGAAAAATCACAAATTCATCAAATTTAATTAAAGATTTCGAATCCCGTCTGGTTTAGGCATTGCACATTATGTGATGACATAAATTCAGCGAATTTTACTGATTTCCAATCATGGCAATTGTTCCGTACTAGAATACTATGAATATGAAATCAAACACCCCTATAGATCACTGGCAAACAACGTAATCGTTACATGGCTTAAAACATACTGGTGTATCGAATTTTTTCTACAATATTAGAATTTCAACACTTCCTGATGTAAAACTGCTTGAATAGCTAAATGCCGAAAACTATTTTTATTGACCCAATTCTATATACGGAAAATATCTCAGTTAATATCAGTCTTACAAAAACGTTCAAGTGGGCAGAAATTTGGATTTTTCATGGGCATTCCGAATCTAGTACTTACTTACTGAAAAATGGAAAAAAAATCGAAGAATTTTATATATTTCATTAAAGGAATACTGTGTTTCATTTCCTTTAGTGGTGCCCGCGAGAGTCTCGTTTTCGAGAGTCTCGCATGGTCTCGTCTCGTTTTCGAGAAAAGACTCGAGACGAGACTCGGACAACACGAGACGAGACTTTTATTGGTCTCGTCTCGAGTCTCGTGCAAGACTTCTCGTGTGTCGTGCGAGAGCCTCGCAAGTAAATATTTCTGCGTGCCGACTGCAGACTTGAGAATTTCATTCATAATACAACATATTTAGAAATAATTCAGACTATTTAGCACAGACGGACAAAACATTTCATTCATAAATACTTTGAAAACACAATTCATGATTGTTGTAAAACGTCGTAATGCGTGTAAGGAAAACGGACTATTCTCTCTCTTACGGCGGCGGAATATAAAGGCAATTCTGCAATAACGACAGATCGCAAATTGAATGACTACCTGAAAATCTATAAATGAGTCATTCTGTGCTAAATAGTCTAAGATGAACTTCATGTCTTAACGACTGGGTAAGAAACAAAAACATTTGCGATCGTTAAGACTAATCTGACTGATGAAGGTTTTTATCTTAAATACCTATATCTTAAATCAATAAAATGATGTTGGATTCAAGTTTTTGTTTTGTTTATTTGTTTAGAATATATGTGTTACTTTTTATTTTATTTTTATAACTTCCGAATATATGATACGATGTTTTTTTTTTTCGTTGAGATGTATGATGTAAGTATGTATACTATAAGGTACTTATTTTTCATTAAATAATGTTATTTTTGTTGTAATTTCCTCTTCCTACTTCTACATTATACCTAAAAAATAGGTACAGGTAAATATATCCCGTAATAGACTGAAATAAGATTATGCATGACGAAATTGCGATACATTTGCGAGACTCTCGTACGAGACGCGAGACAAGACGAGACTCGTGACTGCGAGACGAGACTCGAGACAAGACTTCATATTTCATCGGCGAGACGAGACGAGACTCTATGAAAGTCTCGAAAGTCTCGTCTCGTTGGTCTCGTGTGAATCACTAATTTCCTTGATTAGTAGAGCTCTTATTTCTGATTCCAAATATACAAGATGTTTTTGAAATGAGTACATAATATAATCATCACATCGATATGATACAATCTGACTAATATCTGTTCTTTTTTTCTGTTCTATCTGCATTCGGTTGCCCCCTTACGAGCAACCCTCAGAAGTCTTCGAGAGTCTTGTGCGAGCAAGGAATGACGGGGGCCTTACATTCTAACGTGTGATCCCAAACACTTCCTTGGGCCATCAGAAAAAATTCTACAGTAGATGGGAATCGAACCCACGACCGGCAAGCGAATACGGATTGAAATATAGACACTCTGTCCGCACGGCTACCTGGCCCATGATATCAGATTTTTTTCTAATCACAAGAATTTCAATCCCGAAAATTGAACAAAGAACGAGACAAAAAATAAGTACTCCACTTTGAAACAATTTAAATGATTGAAATCCGCGTGAGTGTGCCTTCCGCACAAAAATTTGTACAGAGGTGACGTCAGAATGGCTACAGTGTGGAACTTTGGATGGAAAAAGGTGTCTAACCTCAACATTTTTTATGATCTCTTTATATTTTTCATTGGTACCACTCGATAGTATAAGTCGTGCTTTTTCAATAAGGCATGAAATATTTACACTTATTCCACTGCCACCCTGTATATACTTCAATGAGGGTATTTTAGATCAGAGGCAGGTGTTGAACGCCAGACGACAATGCTGCGATTTCTGGCGTTCTACAGCTGCCTTAGATCCCATATTTTTCGAAAACTGACAAAGATATAACCTCAATAAAGAATATTTATACATATTTGGAATCAGAAGGAATAATTAGCTCAATCGATTAAGAAAATGAAATACGCAGTGTTATTTTAGTGAAATATTAACACTAATTGCTCTAATTTACTTAACGCACTGTTTCACGTGAGTTTATGAGAATGAAAAAAGTGTCACTTCGCGAATATACCAAGAAAGAATCACAATTTCCATGAGAGTGGCTACTGGCCCGACAGGCATAATTTCAACTATTGCTATTTATGAAATGCCTGAATGAAATATGAGCATCGTGGTCTTCGGACAAAATGGGGGGGGGCGGAGAAATTTTTTTCAGAATGCACGAAACTTTGTTTCACCCTGTATCTCGGGTCCTGATCAATTCAGAAGAAGCTGTAAGGAACGGTTCGAAAGACGAAGAAAAAGGCATTCAGAATCTGGGCGGCAATTCAAAATTCGTTCAATATTTTAGAAATTACGAGAAGTCAAACTTGATGCCAAATTTCACTATTAACGTTTCAATTGACGCCCAGTTTATATGACTGACTTTTGATCAGAAAAAAATTTCTCGAAATCTGGCAGCATTGGAAATGTAGACCATACTCATAGTGTAATGGTTCCACTCAACACCCTGCGTAAGTTATGTTCTGCAGACTCTTTCAGAATTTTGTAACTCTCTTCGAAGCCGATGAAACATCACATCTGATATCAAAAACCGCATGAAGATCGGTCAATTTTTTCAAAAAATACAGGTCTTCGAAATTGAGTAAAATCATGAGTGATCCATTTAGTGTGTTGAGAACTGTATTTATCAAACTCAAAGTGTTTTCCCTGTATTGTTATTATCGCCATCATCATCATCACTATCAGGAGGAAACATGCATGATGTTCCAGTGTATAATAATATCATAATAGCATGTAGCTATGCGCAGATGCATATCTGTGCAACAGTGCATGTGTTCAATCAGAGGTCTTGTTTATCTACGGCTTCTGGCTGAGGGATTTCCACAGATTTCCATGGCTTAGGCCGTCCATCGCGTTGCCTTTTCAACCGATAATGGCTTTCCGAATCAATGTAAAACCGTAACGTTCCCTCTCGCTAACGGCTGGATGTGTGGTGCGTTCGTAATTATTTTGCCCAAGGATTAATTACGTTTATTGGGAATGGCGAGAATTGGATTTTCCCAACACCACTGGCGAAAGGTTCCTTTTCGATAAAATCCGCTTTGATTCTGCTTGACTTTTTATGGGGAAATCCTATGGATTCATTCAAAGTCTTCAAATAACAGGAAATAATAGTTAGAATAGGAACATAAAACTAACACGTTGACTACCAAGCCTGATTTCAACATTCTGACCCAGGGTACCATATGTATCACCGGTGATGCTTTTTCATAGTTCACTTCTGTACTTTATGTATCACCAGTGATAATGAACACATATTATTTGAATGCTTGTAGAGAAGCCTAGTGTATAAACGAAGGAATTAGATTGTGGGTATGGTACAGGTATGAACCAAATAATATCGGGTTGAAGTGGGTATCACCAGTGATACACATAGATCTGGAAAATGCCTATAGAAATTGACTAGATTATTCTGATAAAAAGACGCACCGCTCACTCTCTTGTCAATTTTTTATTGAAATTGTTACACTCATAAGTAAAAAATAATCTTATCAATAATCATTGTACAAAGAAAATACAAATGTTTTTTTTTTTGAAAACAGTCCAAACAGTATGAAGGTTTCTCGGGGCATTCCGCGTATAAGGTGGTAACCAATTTTGTATGTTTTGCTGCCATCTTTGAATTTTTGCGTACTCCTCGAAATACGTAGCGATAGGCCACGTTTTGAGTTTTATTCTCCACTTGGTACAGAGAGGAAGTATGCGATTTTTTACGGTGGTTTGTAGAGCAAATGAGAGTGTGCATCACATGAGACTCATATGGTAGCCAACGTGCTAATATGAAGGAAAGGCACATCGACGAATCGAAAGCTGAACATATCCTTACTGAAGATGGACAACATATGGTAGAGTGGAAAATATCAAAATCATTGACGAAGAAAGTAACAACCAGCAGAAAAAAATCAAGGAATTTGCTTGCATTCTTCTGAACGGAGACAATAAGGCATTGCTTCCTGTTCAGTTGATATAGATACCTAGAACATAATTATGGTATTCACTACTGAAATCTGGAAATAAAAATGATGAATTCAGGATTATATAATGAAAACATATATAAATTCTTTATTTAGTCAATTTGGCTAATTTGCATTTTCAAGTCATTGCAATGATTATAATTTAATCAATACATAGGTATATGCTTTTAGGTTAATATAAACTAAGTTTGAGAAATGAGCAATTGAATAGAACATATATTCTCACATATTAGGCATTCATACCATAGTCAACAACAACAAAATAAATTATGGATAAATATTTATATACAATATACAGCACATATAAACATAGGAATAAACACGTACTAAGTACACTCATTCGCGCGCGCACACACACTATAGGTACTATACGCACCCTTCCACATTTATAATGAATATTTTTCTACCCACATAACTAAACTGGCATATAGGGTACGGATATGTAACACGCTAAATGATCGATTAATCACGGATTGAGGATCTGTGATTTATTCACAATATTAAACACGTTACCATGGCACCGAAGATCCACTGGAGATCTACTTGCCTACGTCACCCATTTATGGCAATCTTCAATAGAAAAACACGGGGAATCTCTAGCTGTCGCGTTGGACATATCGAAAGCATTCGACCGTGTTTGGCACGAAGGACTCCTCCACAAACTACCATCATACGGCTTACCACCTCAGCTATGCCATCTCTTATCGAGTTTTCTTTCAGGCAGATCGCTTCACGTGGTGGTGGACGGTGTATCGTCTGATACCATTGGCATCAATTCCGACGTTCCACAAGGATCAATTTTGGCACCAACATTATTCCTGCTTCATATCAATGATCTGTTGGGAGTAACAACTTGCCCCATCCACAGCTTTGCAGATGATAGTACCCTCCATACTGCTTTCTCTTCCAGAATTCCCATTTCTTCCCAGGAAACTAAGACCTCACGGCGCAGGCAGGTCAACGCTGTCAATGAAGATCTTGCTGAAATCACAGCCTGGGGAACAAACAACCTAGTTGAATTCAACGCCACCAAAACTCAAGCCTGCACTTTCTCTAGAAAGGCGGAACTCAGTATGCCCGATATTGTAATGTCTGGCTCCACCATCCCCACCAAGCCCACTATATCTATGCTCGGTATTTCCATCAGCAACACTCTTTCATGGGATAATCATGTCAGATCCATCGCAAAAGCTGCTTCCCAAAAACTCGGATTCTTGTTCCGTGCGAAAAGCTACTTTACACCTCAACAGCTTCTCATGATCTACAAAGCGCAGATACGGCCTGTTCTAGAATACTGTTCCCACATATGGGGTTCAGCACCAAAACATACGCTGATGCTCTTAGATTCCATCCAGAGAAGAGCCATTCGCTTGGTGGGTGACGCCACACTCACTCACTCTTTGACATCATTAGAACACCGTAGAAAGGTCGGCGACCTTTCACTTTTCTATCGATACTTCCACGGGAAATGTTCTTCGGAAATCTCTGCTATCATCCCTTCACTAGCAATACCAATCAGACGAACTAGACAAGCCCAGTCAGCACATCCTTTCGTTGTCAACCTCGAAAGATGTCGAACAGCACTTTATCAAGACTCCTTCATCCATAGAACGGCTAGGCTCTGGAATTCATTGCCTGTGGAAGTGTTCCCAACAACATATAATCTCCAAAAGTTCAAAAAAAATTCCAATACCTACCTCCTGTCCCTATCCTCCCTAGGAACGCACGATGTTCTTTGAACATTATAGGGATTCCCTCTCGTGCGCTCCAAGCGATAAAAAAAAAAAAAAAAAAAAAAAACACGATTTCTTAAACACATTACCATGGCAACACAGTTCATTTAACACAGCTTCAGTAATTTGAGACATGTCTGGCCTGTCAATTGTATTGACTGTCAACTGTTATTTTCGAATTTTGTATCAGAACTATTCAAACAATATGTGCGAAATGTAGACGAAAGTGAAATCGACGAGAATGTTCTGGTACTTGCATATCTCCAAGAAGTATGAAAATTAAGCATCCATCTTTGAGAACAATTTATTCATTCTGCGCTAAGCATGACAATAAACGTGAAACAAAGGTTAGTAAGCAATGGACTGGACACATCTACAACCAATATCACCTATACGTGACTCGCTGGTTGCATGCAGTTGCATGTATTATGTTCTCAATTCCCATTCCTTTCGAATTATTTTGTAGGTTAGCAGGAATCGCAGGTATGATAATGTAATTTTTGGAGTTTGTAGATAAATCATAGTATGTTACGCGTTTATAAATTCTTCTAGACACTCGTTTATCAAACACTCGCTCCGCTCTGCTCCTACTCGTTACTAAAAGGACGTTTATAGCACTTGTTACACAATATACTATTATTTGATGAATATAAATGCTGTAACTTATTTGATTGCCAACGTCACCAATTGTCACTGATAATCAAGTGAATTTTTCTTTTAGGCTCTCTGATAGGAAGAATCTTCAAACGCAGGGACATTTTGTGGCAGAATATCTGATTTGTACCCACTACACGTATATTGAAATAGTATTCATATTTTCATCTCCTATATAGAGAGATAATCTCGAAAAAGAATCTGGAATACCGTAGAATGAGGATACTTGGAACTGCGGGGTAAATTGGACAGAACTTCATATTTTAATATTCGAAATATGATACAAGAGGACATTGAAACCATTCTGGACATAAACTCAAATGGAGAATATGACTCAACTAGTCTCTGGCATAAAAGTGCTCGAAACAAGTAACTTTGAGAGCAACGTCGCATTTTTTGCATCTGGTGAGAACGTTTTTCATGAGAATATCGGCATCTTGTTTTCTTCTACTGTGTTACCATCAAATGATAGTAACGGAAATCTGCATTTTCTAATGGAGAGGGGTTTTGAACGTTAGGAAAGTTGTCTTTGGTTGCTTTCCAAAATTGGATTGTCTTATTTTTCACAGACAGTCAAATATTCAAGGTAACCGCCTTGCATCCTATGTAATTGCCACACATTGTTTTCACACTCGAACATGTTAAATATAATAGGTATTTACCATTTCTCACCACGTAGCGCAACTCTATTATATTTTGGTCGGCTCTTTTGGTCGGCTATATAAGCCCCCTCCATGTTCCGGTTGTATCAAAAAATTATATGAGGTTGCTAAGCCGTACTACTGTCCACTGCATCTGCATCGCTTGAGTCCTAATCTGTAACTAGTACACAATAATTGAGAGGAGACATAATTGCCACAGATATTCCAGATTGTTCATCATTAGTTTCGTCATCTTCTGAAGATTGCAGATAGTCGAGATCAATATGCTTGCCAATTTGAATAGCTGTGTTGATGATAATCTATGAGGAATGTTCTTCCATTCGATATAAGTGATACCATTCATGAGAAAATCTGCGTAGATACACAAATCATGCAATACGATACTTTTTCCGCAGTATCCTCATATAGAAGGACGATAGGCATATCTGGGTTGACAGTTTTTTTCATGTTCTGGTTCCCACCACGAAAAGGGGCATCCTGTAATGTTCAGAGAACATCGTGAGAACCAAGGAAAATAAGGTAGGAATTGGTGTTCTTCTTGAATTTCTGGAGGTTATATGTCCAGGAAGGAACAATAATTGTTGATATTTCAGAAGGGCATCGTCCATGAAAATATCTATGATATGGAGCCAGATCGCCAACTTTTCTACGGTGTTCCAGAGAAGTGAGTGAGTTGGTGAGCGAGGCATCACCCACCAGACGAATTGCTTTTTTTTGGACAGAATCCTAACAGTTTCAGGGTATGTTTGGGTGCTGCACCTCAAATATTGAAACAGTATTTCAGGACAGGTCGGATCTGTCAAAAAAGAATCATCTTCGATTCCTGTTGGCTGTCACCTGTGGCCGGACACGAGACCTGCCCCGCGATTTTGCTTCCAGCAATACGCTCCGGCCCGACCACAATTCAAAAACAGCATGGGGAAACCATCTTTTATCTTCCTCTTCTCCACGTCATCTGCGCCAAGCTTACCTATCTTTCTTTCACAATAATTGATTGTTGAACGGGCCGGGGTCTAGTGCAAATCCGTACGAACGCGTGAGGGAGGGAATTTTCATGCAGTTAAAATTATTATTTAACACAAAGCGGTTGTGCTGTCTCTTGGCAATTATTGTGGTGTTGTTTGTAGTTGCAGTATTGGTTCCAATTCCTCAGGAAAAATGGATACAAATAAAATTGGTGACAAAATGAAAATTTGTTCGAAGTCTAAACCCAAAGGAGGAGCTGAAAAGCAAAGAGAGCGGAAAAAACGTAAACTGGCTGAAGAAGCGAGAAGTTGCCACTCGCTGGAGAGTATGTTCCCCAAACCCGTGAAACCCGTTACAGAGGAACGTAATTTGTCTAGCTCAAGCGAAATTGTGACCGTGTTAGATCATTCTGAGCACTCATCCCAAACTGAAATTCCCCACCCTTCTACTAGTGCTTCTGATGTCAATCCAAACGAAAATATCGCTATTGAAGCTGCGACTTCCCAAGAATTTATAGACTGTGATGCGAGCGAATATGACTTTTTCCAACGACCGGCTGATAATGAACTAATTTCTTTTTTCGAAAAACATCCACAAATTCCATCAAATCAGTTCATACCTTTTAAAGTCCAAAAGGCATTTGAACGTGAAAATCATTCTCGTAGACAGTGGTTAACCTATAGTTTTACAAAAAAGGCATTATTTTGTTCCGTGTGTTCAGCCTTTGATGAACGACAGCTGAGCAGCTTTAATTCTAGTGGCATGTGTGAGTGGAGGCATGTCTATCAAAGGATAAGTGAACATGAGAAAACATCAACCCATGAAAAGTGCTGTGAAGCATATTTCATGTTCACGAAAAATAAGAGTGTCGACAAATTATTATTCAGTGAACATATTGAGAAACATTCTAAGAAAGTTATCAACAATCGCCAGATAATTGACCGAATTATAAACATTTTGAAGGTAATTGGCAGAAGAGGTCTTTCATACAGAGGATATTTAAATGAAGCTGCTATTCGTTAGACAACGAAGAGATTGACCACGGAAATTTCCTAGAAATTTTAATGTTGTTGTCAAAATACGACGTAATTTTGAAAGAACATATGAATAAAATTATCGAGCAGAGTGAAAGAATAAAGGAGAGCGGTGCCAAACAAAGAACAGGTACATTCACAACATTTATTTCAAAAGGCGTTTTCGGAAACCTACTCGGGTTGACTCGATCCCTAACCTGCACGTTCGTTTACCTAACCCGAGTAACATACCCATGTTCGGAAACTCCGGTGTTACTTACTCGATCACTAACTCGGGTTCATGTTTCGCAACCCTGCTCCAAAGCAGGGTCAGCCAGAGTTACTACCTTAGATCTTAGATCATACACTTACTACCACAGAGCTACTTACGATACATGTATTTCTAAGGTCACTTCAGATATTATTTGATTTCATCAATTGAACAAGAAGTGAATTATGTTGAATAGCATTAGTTTGATGATGAAAATACACCAACATCATGAGCAGAAGCCATTTCTAGAACAAAAACAACGTTTATCTTCAAGAGTTTAGTGGTATGTTTGTAAAGATATGGAGAAATTGGTCCGAAAATGTTGATATCGTATAGCAAACTGAAAAAAGTGCATACAGCTGTAAGAAATCAAGAAGTTCTATTCGAAGAGGTATAAAGCTAACTGAATAAAATAGTAACCTGATAAGTTCGTAAACTATAATAGTATTAGGATAAGTGATCCGACTGATCCATCACGTGACCCGTTCAGATCGAGTCAACAACCCAGAGTAAGTTTCCGAAAAGGCCTAAAGACTATCCTGAATAAAATAATTTCAATAATAACCAACATAATGAAGAAAATCATATCTTCAGAAATAAAAGAAGCGAGAATGTTCTCGATAGAAATCGATACAACTCAGGATATCACTGTGAGAGACCAATGTTCAGTTATCATAAGGTAAGTTAGAGATTTTCTTTATTTTCTTGAAGCCCTAAAAAAAATTATTGCAGATATGTGCACAGGGGCAAAGTTCAAGAAAGACTGGTTTCAGTTGTTCCTTGTCTTGACACTACCGGCCAAGGATTCCTGGAGACTGTTCTGAAAGTGTTCGAAGAAAATGGTTTGGATCCACCAAATTGCATTGCGAACGCTACTGACGGAGCCAGTAATATGCAGGGCCAGTTTAAAGGTTTTTCCACTAAAATGATTGATGGAAACGAAGAGCACGTTCATATTTGGTGTTACAGTCACGTTTTGAATCTTGTGATAGGTGACATATTGAATATTAACATTAAGGCTGCTTCACTATTTACGCTACTTAATTCTATTGCTTCATTTTTCAAAGACTCTCATAAAAGAATGGATATTTTTGATCTGACTGTGAACGATCCGAAACATAAGAGATTACAAAACATCGGGGAAACTCGTTGGTGGGCTAAAGAGGCGGCTTTGAGAAAAATTTTTGGTGAATATAATAAACCAGATACTGGTTCTGGCCTTTATGTTAGTCTTCTACATGTTTTATGCAAAATAGAAAATAACGAGAAAATCAAACCAAGCGCAAGGGCCAATGCTCTGTCTCTAAAGGAGGGTTTATTAAAGTACGAAAATTTGATAACCGCTCATATATTTTTAAAAATATTCAGTATTACCGGTCCTGTTTCAAGGTATTTGCAAACTAAAGGTTTAGATCTGCTCAAGTGTAACGGTATGATTGAAACAGCTATAAATGATCTACGTTCATTCCAAAGAGACTTAAATAGTATTAGTGAAGCTACGGAAAAATTCATAACATGGGCTAAAGCAGAACTTATTTCAAAAGGAATAGATGCAACAATTGAGGAGAACTTTCAAGAAGTTCGTCGTAGAAGGGTTAAGACTTTTTTTGATGAGGCAACTATCGATGAACAACCAAATACGGAAGTAGACAAGTTCAGAGTGAATACCTTCAATATCTTGATGGACACTGCATTGAACTCGATGGAGACAAGGTTTTCAAAAAATATGGATTTATGTAGGGATTTAGCTGCTTTAGACCCAAAAAACTTCGAACAAATTGCATGCAATGACTCTCTTGAATCGCTTTCAGCTTGTATGGAAAGACTTCCTGCGAAAATCATCAAATATAATTCGTCTGCTACTCCTGAACATTTAAGAGAAGAACTTCTCAACTTTGCAAAAAACTGGAACAGATTCAAATTGACCATCGAAGATACTTATATAATATCAGAGAGGTCAGATATTGAGGACATAGAGATTGACGTTGAAGAAGAATCTGATAGTGTCCCCAATTCCAAAGAATCGGCTGCTTGTGAAAATTGTGCTATATGCTGCTATTCTGTTATTACAAAATATAATATGTTTCAGGGGGCCTATTCTTCGCTATTTACTGCATATCACTACCTTTTAACGCTTCCCATATCTCAAGTACAATGTGAAAGGTCATTCTCTATTCTTAAATTTATAAAAACTCGCTTAAGAAATTCCTTATCTGATAATAGACTTGGGTCATTCATGTTAATGAATATTGAACGTACTGTGTTGAACCAGGTTGACAATGAAGAAGTTATCAATGCTTTAGCTGGACAGAGCGCTTCAATGAAAAGATTACTTTTTCGTTAAATCCTTATTAATTTGCACTATTTTTAATAAAATATAATTTGGATTGGATTCATTAGGTTTTAGATTTTCCGTTGTTTTCTTATTTTGCAATGTATGCCAAATGTTCAGTTCCTTTCCTTTTATTAAAGTTCCTCGATGTTATCATTTGTCTTTTGTTACTTGGTGCTTGTTTCGTATAACTGTGTAGAGTTTATTTCTTTATCTACTCCTATTAAATTATATATCAATGATTCAACTGCCTTTGTACAATTAATGGTATCTGTAAACAAACAGCGTGAGTTATAATAACTCTCGCTACTATAACTCACTATAATACTTACATCGGGAAACGCTCTTGGAATTATTTACGAATCGAAAATCAAGATGACTGAGTACTTCTGTACAAGCCAGTTGGCCGAAAGGGAACAGTCCATTATTGTTATTGAGGGGAGTGATGTCAATTGAATAATTTTGACGTTCTCAAACTAGGCTGATACAATTATTGTGATTTTTTTGAGGAATTCAGATAGTGAAGATGGATTATCATTTAAATTTCCATATGGAAAATATCACTCACAAAGAATGGCATTGATAAATTTGAAGCAATGCGGAAAGACATTGCCACATTTCTGAAATTACCAGACTGTAATAATTTATATACAGGGCATTGTTTTCGCCGCTCGTCGGCAACTTTATTAGTAGATGCCGTACGGCACTGGAACGCCATGGCGGTTGGCGATCAACTACTGTGGCTGAGGGGTACGTTGATGATTCCGAAAAGAATAAGACAGATACTGTAAATAAAATATACAGTTCTATAACAGCTCAATCAGTTAGTACATCAACAACATATATGCAACAAACACAAAAAGAAACAATAAACTTCCATAATTCAGTTTACTGGTTGTTCAAACTTCACAGTTAATTTTTTCAATAAACAAAATGAGTGATTGAATCTAAAATATGTATTAAGTATATTAAGATTTGTCAATAAAGTTCTTTCTCTGTACTTGTAACTTAGTATTTATTGTAATATTCGTAGATAAAGTATAGTATTCAACTTGCGGTAATGGTCATAACTCACTTGATGAATTACAGCACTCGCCTGTGGCTCGTGCTGCAAACTTCATCTGCGTGAGTTATGACCTACATTACCGCTCGTTGAATAATATACTATTAGTTTTATACACACACTGAAAGAACTGTTTGGTTATAATAAATAAATATGATTAACTGTTACCAAATCCGTTATTGAAATATGGCTTATTAAACGTTTGTTTGAGAAAAACAAATTATTTGTTCACACCCCCATGAATAAGCCTCGTGCATGGTTAATTTATGATTATTTCATGATAATAGTCCTTTATTATCTGAGAATATATATTTCTTCACCCACACCAAACGATATTCATTATTTCAAAATCTTTGTTTTTAGTAACCAAATATTCATTTATAAGTAGGTACAGCATGAGAAGAAACATTTTATTGATAATAAATAAATATTATGTTCGCTGATATAATTAAATGTCTTCATTTCAGAAAAATTGTTAATTGTTTTATTAAATTTCCTGTCGTGAATCACCCTGAGGGAATGTTTTTAAGCCTTATATCAATAACAAATTTAGTAACAGTTAACGAATATTATTTATCTAAGTATATAATCAAACTATTCGATCAGGGCTGATGGTTGCGTATGAACCTATTACCTTATAACTCATCAACCCTCAGCTATGATGGCGTACTCACGTTTACGTTTACATAATAATATAGTACTCCCTTTCAAATTCATGTAAAACGAATGATATCAGAGAATACTCATGCATACTATACATATATAGGCATTCGCACCTACTTACGTTCAAAATGTTCCAATATTGATTGATTAGCATCACATGCACCACTGTTTTTCTGAGAACATACTAAATGTTGTATACTGATGATGCACTGATAGTCGTCCGCCATTTTTTTCATATGTGATGTTGTACCTACATGAAATTATCCCAAGAAGCTGATTGTAGACGTAAATACATATGTCCAAATGTAAACAAACCCGCACTGTCATAATATAAGGGATTGAACTAATATAACCATCACACTTCATAACTTTCGCGTTGGTCGAAATCAAATGAAAATCAGCAACGATATCAAGAAGATGCTCACGCGATAAAAGATGGAAGCTAAACTAAAATGATGGCCCATGCGCATGACAGTTTTTTAATTATTACCAAACGAAGAATAAAATGAAATATCCATTGTTATCCTTTATATTACGTATATTTATAATAAACAAATTTATCATAATCAATAAACACATATCAGCGTACTAGATGAATTGTTAATTATTAAATGTTGCTGTTCACGATGAACAAATGTGACAGTAATAAATCATTTATTGGTAATAAATAATGCTCAGAAACAGGTACGATTTTGGTGAATAAGACTTTTTAATTATGAATATGGCTAATTGATTATGAACAAGTTTGACGTTAACAAATATTTGATAATTATTACTGAGATTTTTCTTTCGGTGCAATGTTTCCTACTGTTTCATATTAAATGCTTGAAGCGAAGCACATTTTTTCTTTTTTTTTTCTCTCATAAAGACCCATAGGTTCATCTAACAAGAAAATAGATTATTATATAAAAACATGTTTTTTATTAAGATAAGGTATCTATAGGCCAGGCCGCCATCAGTGTTTGTTTTCCCGGGCCGGTTTATCATGTCCCATCCGCCCCTGGTCCTATAGATCATGGGCAGCTGACTGGAAGTGAAATAGTTCCTGACCCGAGACAGAAAACTGAGTTTTTGGGATGCACTTTTAGCAATTGATCTCACGTGATTTTCCCAAGCAAGGTTATTGATGATAGTAATAAAAAGCATCGAAATGGATGTCTTCAAAGGTATGGATACTCCTGACAAGCTTATGTTGGGCACAGTGAGATCGGCTTGTCTAGAGCAAAGCCATGCTTGTGTTTTGGTTGCGGCGCTGTGTACTGGACATGAAGTTGCTTCCAACAAATCGTTGACATGGAGTAGATATAGTGTTGGTACTAGAATTGATTCTTGCGGAACACTAGCATTTATGATAAGAGAGTCAGATGAAACTCCGTCGACCACTACATGGTGATACCTGTTTGAGAGAAAACTAGCTAGCAGAGAACATAGCTGGGGAAGTAAGCCATAAGATGGAAGCTTGGCAAGGAGTCCGTGGTGCCAGACTCGATCGAATGCCTTGGAGATATCAAGTGCCACGGCTGAGGTTTCACCATGTTTCTCAATAGATTGCTGCCATGTATGGGAGACGTAAGCGTGCAGGTCACCAGTTGTTTTCTGGATGACGAAAGCCATATATTGCCTGAGTGTTCCAGGTATTTCATGAGCTCGATGTTGATAGTTTTCTCCTTGATCTTTGAAATGATAGATAGCAGTGCAATCGAGTAATCAAACAACTTGTAGAGAACAGGTGTTAGTTCGGGAGCACATTTCTTCAGAACAATCGGTGTTGTGACCAAACAAGATCTTCCTTATAATACGTTGGCGAAAGGTGATCCCAGGCATTTGACTGTCAATTGGCGTTTTGTTTGGAGATTGTTTTCCTGATGAATTCAGAGTGGAATTTCCAGCAAATAAATGCGCAAAAATGTTGGCTTTCTCCTGAGCAGTTGTGGCTAGTGTCCCATCTTCCTTGGTTAGAGGAAGAAACGAGCTAGAATTGAAGTTTCTTCCTACAGTTTTGACAAAGGACCAAAATGAACGGGATCCGTTAGGACATCCAACAAGTTTTGATCTTATTTTGGCATTATGAGCATCCTTTGATGATCGAATTGTCTGCTTGCATATGCCTCTATCCCCGACATTTTCTGCTCTAGACTCAGGGCATGGATTTTTCTGTCATCAATGGAATGCTGCCTGTTTAGAAGCGACAACTCCAGATCAGTTTCTACTGAACCAGGCGTTATCGGAAGATGTTCTTCTTGCAGTGTTCGGTATGTAGGTTTGCATCATAACATGATGATTTCAGAAATTGTCTCAGCACATCGTGTTGGATCAGCTGAGGAGAAACGAACTCTCTTCTATGGAAACGCCGAAAAAAACATACCAAGACCTTCCCAGTCGGCCGACTTGTAATGCCACATGAGACGGGCAGGAATTCCGCATTCCAAATACAAATATGTCTATACTTATTCTTCCTTAGATCTTCAGATTTTCACCTTATCTATCTATCAAATCAACTAATTTTCCTTATTCTTCTTCAGAAAGCCGAACGTTGGAACTTCACTCTCCCGATGCGGTACACAGCTGCGTTCTGAGGGCGGCCGACCCTTCGGAGGCGGCCGCCTGGTTCAACACCCTCCACTCGGCCCTCGATGCCCTCACCGCCGCTGCCCTTCGCGAGGCCTCCAGGGCCATCGCCGACCTCAGGTATATAGGGTGGCTGCTCAGGAGGCCCAGGTCAGAGGTAAGCAATGAAAATTTCCAGCCGATCCTGAGGAGGAACAGCGAATCACTATCGGCCTAACCAATAACTCATACCTACTTTTTTCCGATTTATTACTTATAAAAAAAATTGGAAAAAAAGATTACCTGGACAACGGATCGAACCCCGGTCTGTTCGCTCGGAAGAAGGAACACTACTGTTCTGTTTTCACCATCATAAATTCATAGTTGTATTGTGTTGTAATTGTACGTTGATAATATTCATTCTTAATGTTATATTTTAATACTATTCACTAAACTCATCCTCCCTGTATGTCTGCTTTCGCGAGTCCGAGAGTTTGATGTTGAGGCCGCCGCGAGCGCCCCCTGAACTTTTTGGGCATAACAAGTGAAAAGGTCAGACGATTTTTGACTTCGACAGCTACCGCAACTACGTTTTGTTGTTGTCGAATCAATCAATTTGACTCTCTTGTTTTCCCACTGATCTTTATATATTCAGATCAACTTTCATCTCATCATTGATCTTATGATCTAACAATTCAGTGATTTCCCACCAATCTTAGTTAAGTGATTTGGCGCGTACTTTAGTGACGTGTAACAGGACAAATTGGGTGCGTGTTACCGAACTATCCTGTGCTTCTGCTTTACCGCCGGCCGGCTGCAGTTACGTGTGGTTACGTCGTCGGAAGAAAACTCGGTAAGAACATCAAACTCTCACGCAAAACGCATACATCAAAAACAGTCCACTCAAAGTCAAGTGAATCTATTCCCGCTTACAGCGAAAAAGGGATATTCACAAAACAACTACTCTAATTGACTTGACTTGCCACCGTGGCAATATTTCCCGTGTAGTGGTGCTATGACTGAGCTCTAATGATTTTTTGCAACGTTTTTTCAATTCATGCAACTTTCAAGTCATGATTTTTATGAGTTTTCAACAAGTCCAAGACATTTTTGAATTGACTTGGCCGTTAGTTACTTGATGGAAATCCTTAGTAAATGTTTTCACGAACGATAAGATTTCCATAAAATTCTCATTTACACTACATGTTTCGCTATCACAGTAGCTTCATCAGGTGGAATACTGGTACAATGAACTGAACTAACCTTGGCTTGCCTAACATTTTATACCTCACATCCAACACAAATTCAACTCTAGTGAAACTCCAGCAAAATTGAAAAAAGCGGATCATTTTCTACAGAATGATGGCAAACGAATTGGATAAGTCCTGAATACTCCTATTTGAATGTTCAAAACACTATCTCATAAGAATTCTTTTTCATCAACATCACAATTTTTATATAATTGTTTTTTTCAAGTTGCCGTGTATAATTATTTTCAAAATTTGAATGATATCAGGCAAGATGATTCAGTCAGTATTTGGTCACGAAATCACTAGAAATTCAGATTGTTCACCAAGGAATAAAAATAAAGAAGAAGCGGGATAATACCTAACAAAAAATATCAGAGGGTTAGTCAGAGAACTAGACGAGCAACCAGTCTTCACGAGTTCAGAGTTCAGAATTTTGTATTCTTGATCAGATCTTCTCCATTCTTTATACACTTATCATTATCTCTTCCTCACGTTATTTCCAACTCTTCTCAGTTCTTCTGCTGGTATCTCTCTGCAATGTGAAAAGGAGAGATGAAAATAACGTGCGAAAAAAGATATGGAAAGTGTATATAGAACGAGAGAGATTTCATCAATAATACAAGAATAGGAACTTGTCAGTGATAATTGCTGTTTTGTTCTTTGTCGTATTCTAATAGCTCGATGTCATTTTTAGATAGGTATAATTTTTTTTCTCTTCCTATTTCTTGGTAACAAACCAACATTTCTAGAGATTCAATTCGTTATTCGTCTCACTCTGTAGGCAGATGATTCATTTCTAACTACCATCATTTCTGGAATCATCGAATCTCCAAGAATTATCATAGGTACATGCGTGACTTGAAAAATGCGATTATTCAAAAACTGTTACGTTCATATAAAACACTCCACATAAGATATTGTTTCAAAAATTGATATAAGAGTATTTGAGACTTGTCTGAATCGAATGCGAAAACTTCACAAACGATAATATTTTCACAAAATTCTCAATCACAAGACATGTTTTGCTAACACAGTTGCTTCATCAAGTTGAATACTGGTACAATGTACTGTTCATTGAACTAAATCCAAGACTACCTGTATAATTTCTTTAGTAGAACACCATGTCGAGTTCTGACTCAACCTATCCTCCCTCCCCCTCGTTCCTCATAGGGATCGCTACCACTCTCTGTTCGCTACAGTGACTAACAGCGACATGCGCATGTACGAATCCGCCTTTCGATTGGGAGAGACGTGGCTCACATCGACCGAGGCCTATCCGCTGATCGCGACCCGCTTAGTGGGCGCGGTCGCGAGAAGGGGCGGCGAACTGCCCAAGTTCAACAAGAGTCTATAGATCATACCCGTGTGTTCACCGAACACGCCCGATCGTTACCTAAGCGGTGGGGAGACCAAGACGTAAGCAGGCCAGGCAGTCATGATACAATGAATCAATGAGTGGGCAGGCAGCTTCTCTCATGCTGTCTTTGTTTTTGTAGTACGGGGTGGGCCACCAACAGTTTTCTTGATCACATTTCAACATTTTTTTTTCGAATAAATAGGAAACATTTGATAGGCATCAAGTGATCTACTGCGACCTATCAGATAATGAAAGCGATGATTCGATTTGCAATAATTAGCTATGTCACGACGAGTCCTACATGTAAATAGCGAACCGCTCATCGAAAATCATGAAACTATATGTACATATTATATGCTTATGTTTTGTTGGCGAGGACGCTCGTTTTATTCAAATTATTTTTGATAATGTTCATCTGCTTCACTAGAAATTATTATTAGTAGTTATGTAGTACTTAGTAGTATAGTAGTAGCAGCTTTGTTATTCAAAATGGAACACCTTATATTTTATTACATTTTTCGATTCTTCTAATTGAGGTATGATTTCGTTGATCGAGCTCAAGGTATACCTATACGTAGAATGTGAAAAATCGAGATTTTTTTGTATCGAAACTATACAATACCTATATTGATTTGTCCAAATGGCTTACATGTGTCCCTATCCTAACATTCTATTTACTATCTACTGATGCCATTTAATTGAAACAAATTCAGGGTGGATCAGATTTCAGAATTAGGTATATAAAAGAAGTACTAGTATGCCTACTAAAAAAATATATATTTGAAATAAACAAAACAAATATATCACATAAAAAAACACACTCTAATATTCAACATAAAATAAAATTCAATCCCACTGGATGTATTTAAAAATATAAACAGTGTGCATGTCACTTCTATAATGGAATATCAACCCGTATATCTAACGTAACTGTTCAATTTTAAGGAGCGATAGATATATATACCAACTATTACCAAAGTGAGGTAATCTTCAGTGAAAAACACTGCTCTGGTCATGGACCCACCAACATTTCCGGAAAATGATATTAGGAGACAAGATAGGTTGAAAATCACTTCGGATTCGAAATCAGGACGTAACCCTGTACCTCGAAAACGAAGCAAGTTTAGGACACATGTTTATAATATGACCTTTATTCATCATATTATATCACAAGGAATCATCCCTTGAATTATTTCGGTGTTATTTAGATACACCCTGTATAGATCATATCATTCTTCATCCCAATATAGTTATTCAACATTTTTTCCATAGCGAAGTTCAGCAAATACCGATGGCGAGAGCACTATGTTTATTGATTTGATGTCTACCTATAATATAATTATGTAAAACATGAAGGCACAACTACTAGTGTTCCGTTTCGAAGTACATTAAATTGACAAATTTGACTCCAAAATGATTCAGGCACGTGCCAATATTCATAACGTACTTACTGCTGCCCGTTTACGTTTCCCCGCCGCTTAGGGAACGATCGGGCGTGTTCGGTGAACACACGGGTATGATCTCGAGACTCTAGTCCAAGTTCAGCGTGCGGTGCGCGATGGCGGTGGGCGTGGTCGATGACACTGTACAGGGTGGGCCAAATCGGTCATTTGAAAAAAAAGTCCTAGTCTCCAACTAGATAGAAGAAATCTGATGTAGGTATCTGAGATTCGATTCTCATGCAAAACTCAATGATGAAAACCGCATATCGATATCTGTCTTCGTTTCGGAGTTACAAGATGTTCTTCGAAAATGGGCATTCATGAAAAGTGGCTACAATTTTTTTTTCTGCGAATATTGCATGTTCTTATGTGAATAACTGCAAAGCATTGAGTTTATGATAACAATCATTCCTGAGGCACTGAAATCGGCCTTCATATATCTTGTTCAAGAATATAACTTGTTCTTTTGATGGAAAAGTTATATTTTGAGACTTTAGGTATATAGTGACTGATTTCAATGCCTGAGGATGAATTTTCATCACAAACACAATGCTTTGAAGATGTTTTCATTGGAAAAAAATGGGTTTCAGCCACTTTTCAAAAATTCATATTTTCGAAAAACACCTTGTCACTGTGAAACGATGATAGATATTGATATGCAGTTTTCACCATTGTGTTTGTCATGTGAATTGATCAACAGGCACCGATATCAGTTCTTGTCTATCTAGTACGTCCAATTTGGCCCACCCTGTAAAATTCTTCCAACGTTGATGCTTCGAGTTTTCCAAATATAATGACACTTATATGATATCTCGAGTATATGGTCAGTTTTTTTGTAGATTTCTCATTGATGGACATCAAGAATATGTTTCAGAAATGAAACAAATTTGTATATCCAACTTATTGCTGACACAGTGTTTCGTCACATACTGATTTCGATTTCACCAATATTCAGGTTCATTTATTGTTGATATATTATGAAAGCTGTGGACCTGATTAGTTGGTAGCTATGGAAACGAAAGCAAGTGCAGAATATTCATAATTTTTGTCACCTACCCCTACCTTTGGAAGTTTATGAATATGTCGAATAATATTCCAATATTTGTATCAACTACAAAAAGTTTGATATGGTTGAGATATCTCACGGAGTTGTTTTTTATGCAAGAGTTCGCAAAATCACAAGGTTACACAAAATTGCGTTTCTTAACGTACAATATTTTTCATCGAATTGTATTGCAAATTTTGTGCAAGAATTCATCATGATTCAATGTTTCAGTATGTTTCTGCATTACCAGAAATCCTGGCAATTTCTTGAGTTGATTCTCCTGAAGTCAACAGGACTCGTATCAAATGATGATGTCCAATCTACTTCGAACAAGAAAATGCTTCAGTGTAATTCTATGAAATAATTGACACTTGACAACTATCAGAATAGCAACATTTCCACAGATTTGATATTTTACTGACAATATAAGTTCGAGAAAAATTGACATTTGCGCTATTAAAATTTTCAGTTTTGTCAACAGTGAAAACAGAAATGTTTATACTCATTGGATGAATTCGCGTCCTAGTAAGGGAATTCATCAAATAAAAAAAGTTCGAGTGATATTAATTAACATCATTGATGATTTCGTGTCTCTTGTATGTTGCGGATATGATTTTTCTATATTCTTTGTGTTTCTATTTCCCAGACGGAATTTCCTGAAAGCTGCTCATTTTGCATGCATCTTGCCAATTTACGCGTGAACAATACCTACTAGATGTCCTCATAGTATGGCTTTGAGAAGAAGGCAGTTCTTCAACGGAATCTTGAAACATCATAAACTCGCTTTTTCAACTTGGCACCTACCTACACCTAATTTAAAAACTGAAAAATTCAAGGCTGGTACCCGAAATATTGTTAGAGTGCTTTGTATTTTTGAGAATCGCAAAGCATCCATGATTTGAATATGAAAAAATCAGCAAAGTTTTCTATATGAAAAGAAAACCTTGAATATATCTTTGTTAGAAAAATCAAAAAGCCCGTTTTTCACATTTTCCACAGTTGAAAGATGGCTGAGTTACAGGGGTGATCTCAAAATGCAACAAAACCGCCGCAAATATCTATCTTCAAGAATGAGTACGAAAGAATTGAATTCATATTTTCTTCATTGTAGAACACCATGTCAAGTTCTGACTCCTCCTCCTCCCCTCCCGAACACCGCTGGCACTCCCTCTTCGCCGCAGTGACCGACAGCGACCTGCGCATGTACGAATCCGCCCCCTGGTCGGGAGAGGCGTGGCTCACCCCGGCCGAAGCCTATCCGCTGATCGCGACCCGCCTAGTGGGCACGGCCAGGAAAAGGGGCGGGGAACTGCCTGAGTTCAGCGTGCGGTGCGCGACGGCGGAGGGCGTGGTCGAACACGCTCTGAGGGCGGAGACGCGCAGAGACGTGGCGCAGTGGGCCAAGGCGCTGGTTAATGGGAGTCATGCGAGTGCGGTCACGCAGAGGGAGCTGCTTTGTAGTGAGTATCATTATTATCATATCGCTACCTTAGAAACAGACTGTCACAATTCGATAATGCATAATGTTGAGGAGGGCAAATCGAAACTTTGCGATATTTGAAATTCAGATGGAAAATACCACGTCACGCTACCTGACGGCAACAACTTAAACACTTCTGAGCGGTTTGTTTCGATGATTTGATCAATAAGCCCAAACAAAAAACGAATTTGAACCAATGAAAGCAAAGTAAACGAATTAAAAAGGCCGCTGTGACAGCTTTCAAGAACTCCGATAGGTGGCGTATGCTTATTTTTCATCGCGAATAGCATTGTACCATGAGTGAATGATTAAGAACGGACTTGGAATTCATGAATGTCATGTTGAGTAATAGGTTTTATCTCTATTCTTGTTGAATTTTCGATTTCAATGGAATTTCTCTGAGAAAATTTTATTTTTATCTCTATTCTTGTTGGATTTTCGATCTGAGTTGAATTTGTTTGAAAAAAAGTGATATCACAGTTTCAATCAGGAATTATTTTCGAAGGTGACAGAGATATTTTGGTACGAATTTATTGATCGAAAACAAACAATCGTTTTGTATAAAAACAAGGCTATCCACCACTAGCTATACCTAGGGTCCCAAGCTATCGTACACAGGCGATTTCTCGCTTATTTGACAAGATAGAAAAATTGAATGGCATTGAAGTACCTTCCTCATGACATAATAACAAATCTATCACATACGACAGTTCTCTGGCAGCTATCCCCCACTTTTTATTCTCAAATGGCACCCCCTGTATATTGTCATTGAAAATTGCCTGTCATCCTATGAGGAATACAACGATAGCTTACTTGGTATTTTTTTATTATTATAACAAAAACAGCAACATTCAATGAAGTATGAATTTCAACTCAAATAGCTTTTATGCGAATCCAAAAATGAACTCAAAATCACAGCAAGTGTTCAAAATCATTATGTCATGGAAAGCATCGGCTTCTTGAAACAAAAAACATGAGCGGAGGCAATATTTCATTTCTATAAGGATAATTGAGTAATTTTTTGGATATATATTAGGAAATAAATATTAATAAAATACCTCCGATAGGTTTCAGTTTCCTCCTCAAATGATCTATATATGTTGACTCTACGACAATAATTGTTCTTCAATATAAAGATCTGAGAATTTGTAATATCTGTATGTTCAATGGATTTGTCATCGAAACATTTTGGGGTATTATTCAATATGTCAGTTGTTTTTTTTCAGATGTACATTAACGTAGATTCATTATGATTGAGAGTCAACTTATTGGTCGTTTGAGAAGATGATATTGTTCGAAATAATTTTCAATATCATTATTGATATCGTTAAAATCTTTCGAAGTATTGATTATTGTTGTATTATCTGGAAATAATTTTAGTTTTCGTTTCAGTTCTAAGTAAATGTTAAGTTGATGTAAATTAAAAACGGAATTGGCCCAAAAACTGACCCTTGTGGTACACCACATGTAATATTCATCAAGGAACTACAAGTATTATTCACACCAATATACTGTTTTTTTTTCTTCAAAAAATTTTGAAACAAATCATGACAAATCTATGACACCTGCTATTGATGATAATTTAGTCAATAAAATATTATGATTCAGAGTGTCAGAGGCCTTACATAGATTCAAAGACAGAATGCCGCATTTATGATTGTTATCCATTCGTAACTGAATATCTGAAATGACATCAATCACAGCTACATCTGTGTCTTTTGATCTACGAAATCCATATCGATCATCAAACAATAGGCCATTATTTACGTTTCGGAACTTGCTGAATCAATAGTGTGTTGGTCTTCTTCAAATTCCTTTTTTTTTCTGGAAGTCACGAAGATTTACATTCAATAAAAATATGATATATCATTTCATGGAATCTGAGTACATATGATTGAATTTTATTGTGAATGTTGGAAGTATCGTTGCCTGTGTTGAGGTTTTTATTTATAGGTATGGGTGTATCTAAATAACACCGCAAAAAAAATGAAAATCAATGTGGGTTTTTGTTAAAATGTGAGTGTGTCACCCCTCCGAGAATAATAAGAAAGAAGTTCATTCTTTTCATTCAACCTGTATATATGGGTATGAATACACTGAAACTTGGTTAATCTTATTTGTCATCTCTACAAGTCTTTTCGATTACGGAAACTAAAAAAGAATACTTCCTTCAATCTTTGAAGAAATTGTGCAAGAAGTTGTATATAGGGTGTTTCAGTTTTCTGTAGCAAGACTTCAACAGCTTGAAGAAGACATTTTTTCAAGATGAAAATCTCATACAAACATATATGCGTGGAAGCTTCGTTTCCGATTCACAGGGTGTCAAAGTTTCAGATTTTTTTTATGTCTTTTGAATTTTCACCTACAATTCTCGGAGTAATTGATTGAAATTTGGTACACCTAATAGACTTCAAAAACTCAATACTTGAGGCTATTGAGCGTTTTTGAATACCTATAGGGTGATAGACTTCCAGGGGTCGTACCCAATTTCACCCTGTAGAACTTTTCAATTTGAAAACTTTTTGCCCCCATGTAAATTTTTCGAAAACTGTATGGATCTCGAGATGAATGCCAGAAATGAATTACCTGTAATAAAACCGTTATTTCTCAAACACACTTATTTGACATTTCTCAAACATTTTATTGGAAAATAGAATGACCGACAGCTTCCATACCAAATGAAATTCAGTTGCGAAATTAGATTGAATTCTTTGAACACCATTATAATTAAAACTAGGAAAAACTAAGAACAATTTTTTTCATTTTAAAAAAACTTCTCTAACTGGATTGCCAGATCTGAAATTGTATTGTAGAAAATTCCAGGACACCCTGTATAACTTAAACTGTTTAAACTTTCAATATCAGGGACTGTATGACACACGGTTTAGTCGCTTTTGACGGTTGAGGTGTTGTGAGTTTTAATAATTCAATCTCGTGAACGGCAGTTCTAATTTTATCAGTACCCTTAGGAGTGGTTCGGATTCCGCTTTTCATCTCGAAATCCATACAGTTTTCGAAAAACATACATGGGGGCGAAAAGTTTCCAAATTGCAGAGACAATCTGAATATATGCCCCATTGAAAGCAGAGGCGGCACGCAAAAAAGTTCTACAGGGTTAAATTGGGTACGACCCCTGAAAGTCTATCACCCTGTAGGTATTCAAAAACGCACAATAGCCTTAAATATTGTGTTTTTGAAGTGTATTAGGTGTAACAAATTTCATTCAATTATTCCGAAATTTGTAGGAGAAAATTCAAAAAACATAAAAAAAATCTGAAACTTTGACAACCTGTAAATCAGAAACGAAGCTCCCACGCATATATGTTTGTTCGATATTTTCATCTTTAAAAAATGTCTTTTTCAAGTTGTCAAAGTCCTGCTACAAAAAACTGAAACACCCTGTATATAACCTTGAAGATTTTGAAGTTCGAATTGTATGTTTGTATGTAACAATATGAATTGGTTACTATGGAAATGGTAGTAATCCACGTATATTCGGAATTATACAAGGTAGCTCAACTCAATTGGACGTTCTGAATGGTTACACTATCTTTATATCGAGAATCAGTCAGAAGAAACTTATGGAATATGCATGCTTATATTTTACAATATAATCTCTTTATTTAAAATAATTTCAGCAATGCAGTGTTGCCGCTTTTATCAAAAAGTAGCAACAACTTTGTTATTTCAAATGGAATACCCTGTATTTCATTGCATTTTTAAATTCTCCCTAAAGAGTTGATTTCATCGATATATCAAACATGGGTCTATCGGAAATGATTACAGAGATATAGAGTGTTCAAAATCGAGATTTTTCAACTTGAGGATTTGTTTGTGTCGAAACTATACATTATCGGCCAATACGGTTCACATGTTCCTATCTCAACTTTTAATTTACTATTTACTTATATTTAATCGGCACAGATACAGGGTGATCAGAGTTTTGAATCTTAAACCACCCTGTATCTGTTCCGATTCAATATGAATAAATAGTGAATCAAAATTTGAGATAATGGATAGTTTCGACACAAAAAAATCTTAAAGTTGAAAAATCTCGATTTTAAACACCCTATATCTCTGTAATCTTTCTCGATAGACCCCAAGTGTGCTACATCGATAAAATCAACTCTTCAGGAAGAATCTAAAAATGCGATAAAATACAGGGTGTCCCATTTGAAATAACAAAGTTGTTGCTTCTTTTTGATAGAAGCGGCAACACTGCATTGTCGAAGATATTTTGAATGAAGAGAGTGTATTCTAATATATTAAAAGCATGCATATTTTCAGGGATTTCTCCCGACTGATTCTCGATATAGAGATAGTGTAAGCTCGTCGTGACATACCCTGTATATACGAAGAAAATAATAAAGTAAATCAGTGCCCCTCTTGCCCTGTGGTCAATCCGGACCTGCTAACTTGTTCATTGTTCCAAGGGTGCGTTTGGAAAGAGAGGCCAGCGCAACTGGTCATCCACTACGAAAACGGGTTCACCTTGCTCGAAGCCGGTACTGGATCGAGAACGATTTGGAGGTACTCTTTCGACAGGCTGAGGAACTCCTCGGATGACGGGAAACGGTTTCTGTGGCTGGATTTCGGCACAGGGGATGAAAGAGAAGTGGTAAGTACACCAGCGCCTTTTTCCATCTCTTGCAGACAATTATTTCATTTTATTCTATTCAGAAAAAACCTCCATTTCAAGTTCAAATACAATAAGAATATTATAATATATATACACTGTGTCATTGTTATAGCCTCAAATAACACTCCTAACCCAGCGAGCAAAAACATCCCTGGGATGTTTTGGGATGTTTTGAAAATGTTGGCATGGAGATGTTATTTTGAGACGTAATATGCACTGACCGAAGAGGTCTTTGAAGGATATTGAAGTATTGTTTTCGTTCTGCTGTGGCATTTCTTTGTTTGCCTACTGAGAGGTATCCCTGGAATGTTTTGGGATGTTTTAGAAATTTAGGCATGAGGATGTTTTTTTGAGGCGTAATGTGCACTTCTCAAAGAGGTCTTAGGATATTGAAAAGTATTGTTTTTGTTCTTTTATGCCCTTTCTTTGTTTGCCCCACCACAACGTCTCATGGTTACGTCACAATACGATGAATTCTGATTTGTTTCCGATTTTGTTCTTCTTGTTCGCAATTGGCATTCGCGTTTGCAGCGTGTCACGCTTACATCACGCTGCTAACGAACAGAAAGGAATTTGGTGAAGTTTATTGTGTTAAAAGACTTATTTAGTTTGTAATAATGACCATCAGATGCATGATGTGTTGTTCGGTGCCTCAGTGTAATCAATATATAAAAGTACGAATTCATCAATACACAGCTTCTCCGCAGTTGCAAAATTATGCATTGTGGAGAACATTTCAAAAATTGGGAAACCTATTTCCAATTATATGTCTCTGCATGTGTAGTAAGCACTACTCAGGAATCGATTAAGAAGGTAATTTCATATCAGGAAAATATTTTTATGTTCAATCTATTTTTAATGCATTTTTTCATTCAAGGGAAATGGAATCCTAATGCAAAAGTTCATTTTGACAAAATGCTTCAGGAAAGTACCTCGAAAATGTTTTTTTACAGCGATTTAATGTGCGCAAGACGCGTTGAAAATGTTCTGTTGTGTCCATGAAAAGGCTTTAAAAAGAACTAGGGAGAAGGTAGTTTTGTGACATATCAAGGACATCTCGATAATTGCCGCTTGCGGCGGACATTGGCTGTTCTATAATAGTTCTATTCATGTGTGAACAGAACATCGCAGTGGAGGTTTCAATGTCTCGAAATCTCGTACTTTTAACATCTCTGAGATGTTTTTGTGCTCGCTGGGAACATACTACACATTCATCAACTTTATTGAACTCATACTTCTTAATGAATTGTCACAAAATAATAACATCTGAGAGAACTGACAAAAATCTCCATGCCAATGTCAGTTTCTATCCAACACCCACTGGATACCTCCACCAGCAGTGTTGCCACTCTAGTGGCAATACACCACAGTTATATAAAGGGTGAATCATGAGGAACTGTAAATACTCCTACCGCCCTTGAGGAGAATGTCTAATGACCATCAGAAAGTGTCTTCTTCTCTTCTTTACCAATATATAGGGTGAATTATGAGATTTGACAAAATAATCTTTTTGGCATAACTTTCCAACAGGTCCTTCGATTCGTCTGATACTTTTATGGAATATTTCTCTACTATGAACACTAATAATCGACTGACATTTCCAGAATCGCGAACATCCAGGACCGTTTTTGGAAAATTTTGAAGTCAGTATGTCCCTATCTCAGTGGTTATGAAATCACGAGGGTTATCACCTGTAAAACGTTGTCGGTAAAATTTCGCAACACCCTGCATATACGAATCCTGGATATTTTGGCAATATATGTTTCTCTTAGGCCTTCCCGTCGAGGTTTTTTTAGACAAAATAATATTTTCACTTCCCATAAATTACATATTTCTGAATCATAAGTGCTCAAATACACGAACTGCGAATGAAGAAATGAAACTATTCATAATAATTATGGTACTTGAATGAAAAAAAAAAAAAACTTTACGTCACAGGAAATAACTTGTCATTCTCCCTCACCAAATTACATTGATTACAATATATTTTATGATTTGATGAATATAACCCATTGTTAACTAAGAATTAGACCACTATTGGTAAGAAGTTGAGTATATGTGATGATGATAATAATTATTAATTCAAATGAATCATTAACCGAGTTTCTTCTTCTAGGAATTGGATATGGAAGGATGTCCGAAGCCTATCGTCTTCATATTACATAATTTCCTATCTGCCAAAATTCACCGATTAGGATTATCCGCGTGAAGGAATTCACAATCTTCCTCATTGTCATTCGACATTATCGACTTCATCATTTTTCAACTGATTTGTCAATTAGTAGATGTAACAATAGTATATTGTTCAACGAGCACGGAATGTTAGTAATTTTCCATGAGAATGAATTTAGCAGCTTGAGCCGCAGGCGAATGCTGCAAATCATACGAGTAGAAAACTAGCATTCCATGCGAGTTATACATTATACTTTTTCTACGGCTGTAACTTTGGCTTGTAGCCATCTGATTTTCTCTTAAGTCATGCTCTATCTACAGATGACATTCACTGTGGAATATTGACACAATGAAACCATATTGTGTTATCAGATGAGGACATGAAATTTAGGACAAACACTAAATTTCTTTCGTGTTATAGCCGTAGAAAAATATATTTTCAGATGAATTGCATCTCATAAACCTACTCACCGTACTCATCTTCATGAGTGTAACTAACGTCAATTCAAATATTTTACCAATGTCTGTTCTAGCACGGTATCGATTGATGTTTCAATCACTTAGTGAAATTAGTCAGATTATTCTTTTTAGAAAATAACATCATCCAATATTTGTAGGAACCTATCATATTGTTATATTTCTGATGTAGGTAATATAACTGAGGAAATATTTTCTCCATAAAATTCATCGAATAATAGTCAATTAGAAAACCCTAAATTGATTAGAATTGAATTGTTGAAAATAAATTTAATGGAAATATTCGACTCACCTATAGAAATAATCAAATTCTTGATGTTGAGAAAGGTAGATATATCCCCTTAACAAATTTCGATTTATTCAATATCATGAAGGTACAGATTTGATGTGTCGATATTATGATAATTGATGTGATTTTCAACCTCTTCAACTTTTCATTCAGAAATATCCTGAAAATTACCAGGTAGAATAGAACATTGGCAAAATTTTTGGATTGACCACTTTGATAAGTAACTAGTATTATTATGTTCATACATCGAATCATGAAACTGTCATTCCACAATAAATATCTGTCTATACATACCTATTATATTAAGTAGGTACCTAAGTATATCTTTATATTATTATTCATTGTTCAATAGGTATTTGTATCAAACTGTATAATTATAATTCGTGTGTGGGTTCAGATTGTTATATTCAAACATGAAATGGCCTAATATCAGCTTCAAATAAGTTAATGTAATGTTTCTGGAATCACTTTTGATGAACAATAGTCCAGGCAATAGGTAGATTTTGGTATTCATTTGGAACTAGGTACCTATGAGTACCTACCTATAGATATATTCGAGCAACGTTGCCTGGACTATAGTAATGACTCCCTATTTCAGCATTCTAACGAAAAAAAATGTCCCTTCCATAGCCAAATCACTTAATTTATCTGAACATAAAGAATTAATCGTGATCCTCTATAAGATGGTGTTGAAAAATACCTATATTTATTGCTTGCCAGTACCAAACGCTGTATTAACATTTGTTTTCTTCTTCATTTTTCATTCTTGTTCTCACCTAATTCTTTCGATGGTTCATCAAATCAGATATCATTTCGGTAAAAGTGCACTTATCATGCGATGGGTTTTTTTTCGAAAATTTTTTTGGTACTCACGTATTTTCGTCTGAAAAACACGAATTTAATAATGAAAATGTGAACAAACCATTATTTATTGAGATATTTCACTATAAAGTTACAAATTTCACCATCTTCTCCGCCTGTCTTCTGGATCACATTTAGAACAATTTGCCCTTCTTTTTCTATCATTGGACAATATATAAATCACACAATGTTGGACACATTTTTTTTATTATATGAGTCAACTAGAAATATGATTTTCTTGTGATTTATCCATGTTTAGTGAAAAGAAGGAAGAATATCATTTGAAATAATGGCGTGTGTAATGTCATTCCAAAGCAATCTATTGACATTTGACATATCGTATTTGGATTGCATATGGATTAAATGGTCGTCATCTGATATGCTTGCTCACTAAATAGGAAAAACTCGCCATAAAAATCATATTTCCTGTTGAATTTTCTATCTCAAAATGTGTATAAAGTGTCCAATTACAAAATAATATGAGCAAGTACCTGTGAATGCATCCAACACAAGGGGGAAAAGAAGGCAAAATTTCGAACTTTTTCTTGAAATATCTCGATAAATAGTGGTTTGTTCACATTTTCATTATGAAATTCGTGTTTTTCAGACGAAAATACGTGAGTACCAAAAAAAATTTTCGAAAAAAACCCCATCGCATGATAAGTGCACTTTTACCATTATTTCTCTTTCTCATTATTTGGCATCTACTTTGAGATATCTCTCCATATATGTATATATTATGTATCTTGAATAGTAATTTACCTAACAATTGCGGAAAGTGATAGTTTTCTGCACGTCGTGTTAGGTACACTTTTTTTCTACTAGCCTATGGGAAAAACACAAGAGTTCACAAAGAGGAATGGTAATTATCTATTATCATTAATATTATCATCGAACATTAAAATGTCAGTCAGGAAAAGCAGATTTGTCAAGTTTTTTTGATGTATACTGACATTTGAATATTCAATAATAATAAATGTTTCTTCATGTTATATTCTGGGATTTTCCTGCACCCAAGTAGAAAAAAAAGTGTACGTAGCACTGTGGTGACTGTGTATAGTCCTTGCCTAGCACATGCGCAAAGAGACTTTTCCGCACTTGTAACGTAAACTAGTATTTTTCAAGTTTCTCACGAGAATGACGATTAATAGAAGGAATACAATAATTGCAGATCGCTTCAAATTATGAGATGGTTTGAAAATAGTTATTAATAATTCCCAAGACATTCACATGAACATCGAAGCTAGAGGCCTATTATATTGGTGAGAACTAAAATGAAATCGAATTGATTTGGCAAAGTAAGCAGTAATTGTCCATTCAATTCCAGTATTTTAGGATTCCGAGATTTTAAACGGTTTTAATTTTTGAGACAAACTGAACAAGTTTTGTTCATCATACTGAATAAGAATTTGTACCGTCGATATTTCACTGGTTTCAAAAATGGTACAAATATATTGTATCTGTTTGGCCGTGTCTAAAACAACGCTGACGTGGATTTTGTTTTCAGAATCCCTTCACAAGATATGCGTCGCGTGTATCTTTCTCTCTTGATCAATAATTCACGTTAATTTAGCGTGGAGCATTCACCAATTGTGATTATAGTTCACACTGATTTCGCTTGTTGATGCAATCCTGAGAGCAAACCCTCATTATTATTATTATTATTCGATGATGAAAAATACCTAACATGTTCATTGATGTTTCAATCATGATATAATACGTATGTTGCACTTACATTAGCATATTTCTATGGATTTATGTTTATCAAGATTATACTATTTTTACGGCATTGGGGAATCAATGAGTATATAAGTAAAATCCATTCTACAAAGATCACTAGAACAGTATACTGGTTGAACGATGAATGAAGAATATATATATAGGTTCTGCAATGTCAAAAAGTCATCAATAAATTGACAATGAATTGTCAGCCTATCAGATGCATCTTATTGTCATCATTTTTTCGACAATGAATAATTGATGTGTTTTCATATAGGTCTTCCATTTCGTTTTTTCTATCCTGTTGCGCGTGAGCCGTCATTTGTTATTGTGAGATGAGATGTGGAGTGAACAAGTGAATAGATAGAAACTGAACACGACAAGTTTTATTGTAGAGAATATCATTATTTATAATGATTATTATGAGTCAATTGATATTTTTCTACACAAGACCTCAAAACCCTTTCGCAATCAGTCATCACTGGGCCAACAAAGAATAAGCACTAGATGGAAGTACTGCTTCGCCAGTATTGAGGTCAAGTCGGCCAGTGGTCAACCTTTGTAATTAACCATAATAAAATGCCAATATTGAGCCTATGATAGTTTACTAGTTTGACATTGCTATAAAAGTGGTGGCCCATGTATTAATATTTGCTGAAGGGTTAGTATCAATCCACGCTGATTTCGCGTGGAGCATTTTCTTATGATTAATCCACGCTAGTTCGCGTAAAGAGTAGAGAAATATGAAAAAAGAATCTGATGAATATTTTTTTCAATACATTGATGTATAACGAGTTGACTCGCTCAAAATTCGTTAGAAAAAGTTGACGTTCCGTCTGCAAGAAAATAATGTTTTCATTACATGTTATATTTCCTAACAACACAGGGATGTTCTAGGTACGTCCCTTTTTTGTCCCGCGGTACAAGGACATGATTGGGGCATCCAGGGGATGTCGTGCAGTGGTTGTCCAGTGGACATCCCGCCCGGTACATCCCTAGGCTATCCTATTCGTGTTCCTGGAATATCTGATATCCATTCACATCAGAGTCATTTGATTTCATCAAAGTATCAAGTTGCATTTTTTTTAAATGTTTGTTTTTCTTCCGGAAAATAATCGTAATGAAAATGAAGAATGAAGTTTCAGAACTTCTTGAGAAATTACCATTTTTCGCAAAAAGAAAACGTACATGCATAATGCCCCTCATTTTTAAACACATAAGTATGATATAATAATTATACTCAAATCCTAACAAAGTTGTATTTATTCAGGTTTCTGTAGTTGAGTCCTGTTTATAAATCTGTTCAGTACATGAATCTTCAGGAGGCTCAATAGCCAATGGAGTAAGATGCGTGTCTGATAAGCCAAAGGTCCCGGGTTCAATCCGTACTCAACCTACTTTTTTCTTCTTTCCTTTTCGAAGGGATGTCCCTGGGATATCCTTGGGACGTCCTAGGGATATCCTTCCTTCGTACTCGGTACATTCCAGGGACGTACCAGAAGGACATCCCTAGAATGCCTCTTTTTGTTGTAAGCGGATGTCCCTGGGACGTCCCTAGTATGTACCATGTCCCGACACAGGATATCCCAGGGACGTCCTCGAAGAAAATGAAGGACGTCTCTGGGACGTCCCTGGGACGTACTCGTGTTGTTAGGGTTATGTTATTGAACGTGAATTCTGTCGTATATAAATTGATTGAAGATATTATAATAATTGATTGATTGATAATGTTGGAGAAATGATTTATCGAAACCAAATGATCATGATCATGTGCTGTTAGAAAGTATGAAACAAATGTCACACTGAAAGCACATGACTATAGTTGATTCTAAGTTATCTACTGCCACGTTCAATGATTCGATAGAAAATGTGATGAAAATATCTTTTTTCTACAAACGTCAAAAAATGACAAAGTTCGGGCATTGATAACAAATTGCGAAGTGACACTTTTTTTCAGTTTCCTTCGTTACCATGATACCTTGCACAAAACAATGCGCGAAGTATAACAGTGCGCGAAGTACCTACTTCGCGCATTGTTATGTAAAATATATGAGATATTTATATCTCAACTTTATGGTCCTCAATCGAGCAAACATCAACTGAATCATTTATTTCTGGATGTTCAACAGTAACTTTGTCTTATCTCTTGGAGCGCACGAAAGGAAATTTGTTTTATGTTCGTGGAACATCGGGCGTATCTATAGGGAGGATAGGGGAAAGCCTTTTAAGCCAGTTCAACACTATTTTTTATATCACGCTAAGCATATTTTTACTTCAGAACTATATTTTTTGACGTTTGTCGAAAGAATGTTGTTTGCAACTCGAGCGCGAAATACTTTATTGGTCATATCGACTATTTTTTCAACTCGGCTACGCCTCGTTGAAAAAATCAGATCTCGATCACCAAAGTAGCATTTCGCGCTCTAGATACAGAAATAACTATTTCCTGTTGGTTGAACGTCAAGAAAAAATATGAACAAAAAATTGAAAATATATTGAGTACTCTCTATTTGAAAAGAAGTCGACAGTCGCTGTAGTTAGAATTGGAAACTTGTTTGTGCCAACTCGTAGTGTCTGGAAGGTCGTTTCATTTGCTTTTTAGTTTCTCAAAATCAAATGATGAATATAGCGGCGCTTCGGCTATTTTTTGTCATTTGATTTGTAAATACTTCAGAATATAACTTGTTACTATGTACACATCATAACTACTGATGTATGTTTATAACAATAGTTATTTATTATACTAGGGAAAAAAGTAGTAGATCTTAGCTCCAGGTTGTGTTGTCTCCCGACGCGTAGCGGAGGGAGACCAAAAACCGTGAGCTAAAATCTAATATTTTTCCCGTGTATAATACACTATTTTTTTCTGTGACAGAAGGAAGGTCGAATCAATATTGAGAAGATATTACATTATTTCGAAATCTGAAAATTATCGACGTGAAATTTCAAGTTTTTAACAGTAGGGACACCTGCGTTTTATAGGCATCTTTATCATTCTTTTGAAGTAATCAAATATCTGATGTCACTTCTGTCAGTTCAATTCTGTGATTTGATTTTAAAAAATTGCGAATTCAATAGTTGTATAGTAATCTACGAAACCGCGAAGTCGAATGGAAGAAAAAAGGACTTGCAGTTCTTTCTCGGAGACGGTATTATTGACTCATTTTTCGGAACTTTAGCACAACAAAAGCCATTAACAGAGTATATATATATATATATACGTGATATACAGGCTGACTGACAAAAAACGCCCCGATTCGTAGCGCCGCTATTTATTATCCGATTTTGAAAGGCAAGAAAGCAAATGAAATGACTCATGAGATACTACAAGGTGGCACAATTTTTTTTCCAATTTCAACTATAACCACCGATTGTCAACTTTTTTTTCAAATACCATTGTATATTTTTTAATTTATTTTCTGATAGAGATTTCTTTTCTGAATACAACGATGTATCACACTTGAGGGAAAGATTACAGAGATATAGGGTGTTCAAAATCGAGACTTTTCAACTTTAGGATCTTTTATGTTGAAACTATTTATTATTGGTAAAACGGCTCACGTGTCTCTATCTCAACTTTTGATTTACTATCTACTGACAATGATTGGAACAGATACAGGGTGATCAGAATTCTCTGATTCTTGAACCACCCTGTATTTGTTCCAACTAAATGTCAGTAGATAGTGAATCAGAAGTTGAGATAGGCACATGCAAGCCGTTTTGACCAAAAATGAATAGTTTCGACACAAAAAAAATCCTACAGTTGAAAAATCTCGATTTTGAACACCCTATATCTCTGTAATCTTTCCCGCTAGACCTCATGTGTGATACATCATTGTATTCAGAAAAATAATCTCTATCAGAAAAAAAATTAGAAAATATACAATGCCATTTGAAAAAAAAAAGTTGACAATGGGTGTCGTTATAGTTGAAATTGGATGAAGAAATTGTTAGTGCCACCTTGTTGTATCTCATGAGTCATTTCATTTGCTTTTTTGTTTTTTGAAATCGGATGATAAATAGCGGCGCTACGGATCGGGGCGTTTTTTGTCAGTCAGCCTGTATATCCGGGAAAAAAGTACTCACTTTTTTCCCACGGGAAAAAAGTAATTTATGAAAAGTGACATTTTATAACCTGCCAATAGAGATGAAATGCCAAACTTTTTTCCCATCACAGAAAAAAAAATATATCATGGGTATATTAAGATTGATAATAAGGGAATGCTCTACGTGAAATTAACGAGGAAAAATCAAGAGGGAATAATCCACGAGAAATGTTGACGTCACTACCTTCATGACGTATTTCGCGTGAAGGAATTCTGATAACAAGCGCGGTTCTAGACACAGCTTTTTTATATCAAATCACTTGTAGTCAGACAACATTATCCACTATGAATATTAACCTGACTCGAGAAATATAATGAAATCATATATTTTTTCATTTGTTAACGACCTAATAGGTAAAACTTGTCCAATGGTCAGGAGACAATTTTGCAAAAATAAAAAAAATCTCCAACATCCCCCAAAAAAATTTTTCATTTCAGTTTTTTCAATGGCCTGGGTTTAATAATTTTCCAAATAGACTTATGAGGCCTTCTGTTTGAAAATAATTTGTTTTGAGCATCGCCCCTTCAGGTGACAGCAACATCTTTGAGCGATCAGCGAAGTACCAGAATTTTGAGCATCTGCAAAAAAGAGAAGGAAGGAACATGACTGCTATTTTCATGCTATATTTCATCAGTTTCATATAAATATGCTTTCAAACTGTTTCGATTCACTAATTTTGTGGTTACAATAGGTGGATGCGAATCTGTTTTCAGGCTATGATCTTGTTTGATTTTTTGTCTTTTTCTTGCAGTTGCTTCGTAGTTTTCATGTTCACGAGCCCTATTCTCATAATCCTGGTACTTTGATGATCGCTCAGAAACGTTTTTTTCATTCACTGGCACCTCTGGTTTTTTCGACCTACATGATGATGCATGACTCGCCCCCACTTGCACTTCAAATCGTTTGTTCAGTTCGATTTTATATAGCTCTCGGATTCATTCTCATCCTTGTGAGGTGTCAGAAGCTTCCTGTATTCATTTTCTTGGTTTTTTCTAACAGTTTCCTCGTCCGAAATTATTGGAATAGAAGACTTGTTCTATATATTTATACAAAATTGGGTCCTCACCATTGAACAATTTTTGAAATCTGTAGACCTTTATTGTGAAAAATTGAAAATTATTTTGATCCAGCTTACTGAGTACACTCACTCAATTATATATTCATATAATAATTGATATTTCGAAGTCACATATTTACGAAAGCGCTGAACGGACATGATATTTTTTTTATAATTGCCAGTTTGAACTGGCATTTAGCTATAATTGCCAGTTTGAACTGGCATTTAGCTATAATTGCCAGTTTGAACTGGCATTCAGCTATAATTGCCAGTTTGAACTGGCAATTAGCCATAATTGCCAGTGTGATCTAATAATTAGCCATAATTGCCAGTTTGATCTGGCTGCAATCATTCGAGTGGGAAATTAGCATTCCCTGCGAGTTATACACCATAATTTTTCTACGGCTGTGACAAATAACAGCGACATTTTTGATTTCTTCGTCTTGTAGCCATCTGATTTCCTCTCAAGTAATGCGCATCTATTAGACAGAGCTGTCATTGCTTGAACTGTGACATTACATTTGCGGGGTACTTTCGTACGAAAGCACTAAATGCCAGTTCAAACTGGCAATTATGGCTAATTGCCAGTTCAAACTGGCAATTATAGCTAAATGCCAGTTCAAACTGGCAATTATGGCTAAATGCCAGTTTAAACTGGCAATTATGGCTAATTGCCAGTTCAAACTGACAATTATAGCTAATTGCCAGATCAAACTGGCAATTATGGCTAATTGCCAGTTCAAACTGGCAATTATAAAAAAAAAGTATCATGTCCGTTCAGCGCTGTCGTACATATTCTTATTTATGTTTTGTCACCCCAATATCATAACTCATTCAATAAGTTAAGTATAATAGTGATTTTCCTCCACGGATTCTAGAATCATAATTATTGTCTCAAAAATCTTCCATTATGGAAACCAATAAATCAACTGCATTCAATCAAAGCGTATTTATAATGCATAGGTACAATGAATATTCATCAACAACACTTCAATGTTATTTTTCATTTTTATATGTATAAGGTACATTGTAGGTTTGAGAAGCTAAGTGATAAAATATGTTCGTTCCAGTTCCACATTTTGAGTTCAATCGCATTCCATCACGAATTCTAGTCAGATTCAAATAGAATCATCACAAACATTCATTTTCTATTATCTCATTTCCAGGAAAGGCCTATTTCCTGAACAAGATGATATGTAGAGATAAAAACAAAAAAAATTGTTCCTGAAAACTGTAAACAAAATATAGGTTCATTGTACATAAACATAATTCATATTTATAGAAACAAAGAAGCATCTCAGCTTTTCCAGAATGGGTATTGAAGTTTTTCTACATATTTTTTTATGATGATCCTGATCCTATTACTTAACTGAGCGTGACAAGTTGAGTATGTGTACTACTATAGGATCTGTATCTTTTCAGAATATCTTTTTTCAACATAGCTACTATAGTCTAGAGAATAGAACTCATACCTAACAGTATTCCTTATTATCTGGAAAAACCTATGAATTTTAATTTTATAATATAAAGAAATGTTGAGTGTGAATCAAGAGAGGGAAAGGAGAATGGTAAAGCTTCCCATGTAAGAGGTATATTTAAGATGGAGAATTGAAGATGTATGATGAGTAACGAAGGTTGTAAATATCCTTAATCCTAGCCAAATGTAATGTATCAGCAATAAATGTGAATGAATCGTCAATTCTTATATTCCCCACCCCCTTCATATGGATAATCAAGATGTTTCCTCATTAGGTGGAGTGGTATTCAAACTAAAGGCAACTGTACTGAAACGATCGAAATTTGAGATGATTAATTCATGCAACATTGCATAAAATGTGGAGAGAAATTACATACCCATTATAACGAATGTTACGTTTATTCGTGGGCAGAAGTGAACAACAACTACTACTTCTCTATTCATTTATGAATGGAAAGATTCATCAAGCATAAAGAACCACACATTCATTACAAACTCATCACAACTATCCATTTTATTTCGAGTGGTTAAAATACGTGATAAACATCAAGAATTAATAAATGTACTTATTTTTTGTATCATTTGGCCTCATCCTACGATATCTTCTTCTCCGTCATTGTGAGAATTGGTCGTAAGGTAAGGGAGTGAAAAAATAACGTAACCCACTAAGCAAAGTGATTTCTCAACAATATTGCAGCAGTATTTTGATGTAATGAACTACTGAAACGGGCGTTCAGCAATATTATGAATGTGTTTTTGCCAATGAATTATTCCAGCAAAGTTAATGTAACATTGTGTATGAAGTACAGTAACATTTCATATTCAATGAGCATATGTAATTTTATTGTAATAATTTATTTCGGTTACTGGCAACATGAAATGAAAAGTATAAGAAAAAACATATTCTATATGTTATAAATTATGCAAACAGTATTTTGTAATAATCGAATAAACGTGTCAATTGAGAAAATTTCTAAATATTTTCAATATAATGGTGCTAGGGCTTATGGGCACTGCACTACATATAAGAACCTGGAACAAATGGAATTCAGGAATCTACCTGTTAGTTCATCTCTGGTTGAACATGAGAGTTGGGGATTGAATTCTTGATTCTGGAAATATTCATTTTCCAAGGTATGCTGAGAGGGTATTCCTATAATATACACTGAAGAGATGTTCATAGAAAATTCACTAGATAATATGAATATTTCTTAGGGTCCAGAGAATATTCTGAAAAACGATATTTGAGGTTGTTTGAGAATAAATTGTGAGTGCGAGCTTAAGGTTTTTTCTACAACATTGAGATGAGAGATAAGATTTGATGATATGAGCAGTGATTATAATATCACAATGGAGTTTCACCTCGAGTTACACGCAACCTCAATATCCGTAAGTGTTTCAGTAATCAAAAGGATTGATTTTATATAATTCCTAATGTTTTATAGAGATAAAGTCTCGAAAGCTCAAACAGAAACAATACGAGAGTAGTAGTTAGGTACACTTTGATTCACTTTGACTGCACACTCAGAAGAATTCACAAGTTTGTCCTATAACTATAAGTAGGTATACAAACAGTTATAATCATTCTATGTTATTTATTGTCGATCGAACGATCTGCTTATATAGATCAATAAACGATGTATGAATTCGTGAAATGTATGCCTAACCTAGAATTACTGATGAAGCTTCCTAACTGCCAAATATCACATATCGTCAGATTGAAACTATACTTTCATTTATGTTCCAATTTTATTGGTATTATTCATCATTTGGACGTGTAAAACAATAAAATACCTGTCAACGAAGCCAAACACCAACAAATATGGCGACTGAGATGTTGGCGTTTGTCATTGACATTGACCTCACCTTGTATACCCAGGTAACACGGTACTCTCCGCGATATCTCTAAGTAGTTATCTTCAGGATCAAAATGCGAAATCCTTCTGCGAGGTATCAAAGATCACTATAGGCTGTCACCATGGGAAATACTCTCTGGAGTCGTCCGAAAGAAATCGCGGAGATCTCGCCTCAGATTTGATATATTCCTCATTATTGCGAATCCTTGAGGTTATCTATAACAGGAAATGAATAGGCATTTCTTTCTGCGAGCACCCAAGGATATCCTGGACGTAACAAGATCGAGAATTTCCCATTGCGAGCTCCTAAAGTAATCACAAACAAAACCTGAATAATTAATGAATATTCCTACAAAAATATTGAGTTGTTTTTTTTTCAATAGCCTTTATAATTCAAATACTGGGTGTCCCAAGTTATCGTTTACAGGCAATATCTCGCCTATTTGTCAAGATATCAAAAGCATTAAAAAACTGCATTAAATGGCATTAAATATCCTTCCTAATGGCTTATGAAGAATGTGATATATTTGGCAGCCCCCGGATGGTAGATACTGATCTAGTAGCATATTGTCTCTGAAAATTGCGTGTCAATCTATTTGGAATACAACGATATAGCACATACTTGGTGTTTTGTTCTTGATAACAACAAAAACATGAACATTTTGTGACTTTTTAACGTTACTCAAATGACGAATTGCTTTCACCCATGTGTTCAAGAAGTTCACAAATAAAAAGTATGGATTGCATTTTTGTTTCAAAATATTAATGACAAATATTCCATTTTGAACTGCAGAACAGCAATCATTGCAGACGGTACCACCTAGTGTAATCATTAATCTAATTTCATTGTGGGACATTTTTACGAACATGGGAGGAGGCAATTTTCAATCGATGTAACGTAAATGAGGTCAAAAAATTTTATTGTTAATATACAGGGAGTCCATTGAATGAAAATTGAGGAGTTGCTACCAGGTGGCTGTCCAATCTTATACACTTTTTCTTGAGTCATAAAGAAAGTTCTCTGATGACATTAGAAGCATTTTTACTATTTTTTGTTCATCTTGTCGAGTAAGCAAGTTTTTGCCGGTACCTTTACGATAACTTGGGACACCCAGTATTAACATGAAATGGGAGTCATTAATCTATAATAATAATAATTGTATACTAGATACTAGATTTTCTTACTGATTATTTCAAATTTTGCAGTAAATTAATGATAATTAATTATCTGCTTCGACGAAAAAGACAAAAATGTTCTAATTCAGGTGGGATCGAGAATCAAATATCTACCTCAAATTCGTTGGTAGATATCGGACGACCTTTTTTTTTTAAGAATACCCGGCCAACTCCTCGGAGATTTTTTCAAGTGATAAAGTTTACTTGATCAATGTCTTGCTATAGAATAATATATAATTAAAGCTCATTTCGTTGATCAAACTCTAAGTTTGGTAACTCAATCTTTCTCGCTGAAACAAATATCCAGTAAATTTAACTCCACCCCAAACAATATAGCTGGCGCTAGTTAGACTTCGCCGACAGGAGACTGCTGATAACCAATGACTTCTCAAACATTGAACACCTTACCATATTAGTGGCGATCATGTGGCGATTGATGCAAATATCGCTCTTAAAGGCCTCGTTATAAGGTGATGTGCACGGATTCTTGAACAATTCATAGTTCGGAGCACTTGAAGAGTTCGCTATTAGTAATTGATGCGAATTTCCCAAAGTTCTTTTCACAAGGCGATGCGTGCGAAAATCTCATACAGCTCGTAGTCGCGAGCACTTAAAGACCTCGACAGAAGCAATTGATGCGAATCTCCCAATGTCCTCGTCACAAAGCAATGTATGCGAATTTCTCAAACAGCTCATGATTGCGAGCACTTTCAGTTATCGCCAGTGGCGATGGAAGCGTATATCTCAAAGTGCGCGCCTGAGGGCATTGTATGAGAATTTCTGCGTGCGATATCTTCAAGACCTCGCTGAGCTCAGCCTAGGTGGCGGACATTTGGCCTAGATATAGCACTCTCGGCGATCTCTCAAAGAAGTTACAAAAGGCATCACAATTTCCTAAAAGGATTTCTTCAAGATATCTTTAGGACCTCTTTGTGCTGGCTGGGTTGTATACCCAGGTAACACAGATTCATCCCAGAGATATTAGAGGGCATCAAATTCATGTCACAAATCACACCCGTGACTTGAAATGAGAGTCCCACTGAAATCACAATTACTGCTATTCCGGACCCTTTTGATCATTTTATGATTCACATTCTGAGTATCAAATCGAATGAAATGTGACGAATATTGCGAATCTTTTCTGAAATTAAGAGTCCCCTGGCAATACCAATGATGATTTCTTGTAATTCGCATTGTTACCTAGCGAGACATGAATGTGACATCCCAGAGATGTTTGTGTTTAATGGCTAGTAGCGCCATCTGGTGAGACTGGGAATGGTATCCTTCATTGTCACTGACACTGACTAGTTGATTGACTACTGCTGTGCTAGCTGCTTCTTATGTATGATGCAAATGTATGGAATAAATTCATTATTTCAGAAATGGGCGACATTTGAAAAAATTCCGAAAACACGTGAGTTTTAATTTCTGAAGCCTCATCTCATGATTTTCATATGAGAGATGTTACTTCACCGGTGTTGGAGTAAAGACGTAATGGACGATTTCTTCAAATACAAATAGGGGTCATGTGACACCTTGATTGAGAGGTCTACGGATCGTCTATTCAACAGTCAAAATGTTGCATAAGAAGATTGAAATTAAAATGGATTATCATGGGATTAATTGAATCTTGCAGAGGTCTCTTACTGAGAATTGAACATCGAAGGGTCGTCTAGTTGAAAAAAATACGTCGAAAAAAAATTATAAACTCTAGTTTTTTTTTCGAAAGTCGCCTTATTTTGAAATGAATTCATTCCATACATTTGCATCATACTGTATATTAATTCTGTCGTCTTTCATACCTTTTCATTCGTTCCTAGAATACCACTTCTCTAATGTTTTTATCGATCGAGAATCTTTCTTCACCACGGTAAATTCATACTCATATAGCACCAGTACGTCCCCAAAACGTACTGAGAACGTTCGGCCAAGATGTTTCGTACGGACTGGGGACGTCCAGATTAAGACCGTAGACGTACTAGGTACGTCTAGATTCCGCGCATTTGTACATCCCCAGTACGTCCATTCAGATATTATTCTGATTCGAAAAATTGAAAAAAAAAAGCGCTCCTACCAGGAATTGATACCAGGATCTCAAGATAACCGGGCAGATACTCTACTTATTACTCTACATACATTATTAATGTCGATTATGTCGATTGACCCTTCACATCGATACTTCCACAGAATTAGATGATCATATAGGTACCGCCTGAATTAATGTTCTCTGAATTGTGAGAATTGTATTATGTTCATGTTTGCCAGGTTCCTACATAAATAGTTTTCAATTATGATCATTGAATTTATTCAATCCCATCCACAAAAAGTCGATAACGTCCAGAGTTGGACGTGCTCAGTAGATCGGAATCGTACGTACCCAGTACGTCTAGAGATAGACGTTTTCAGTAGATACGTCTTGAAAAGGTCCAAGACCTTATTCAGACAAAAATAATAATATGGACGTCCCGAGGATGTCGAGCGCTATATGGGTATAAATGATTATAGGGATGATCATTCTAGTTATTTATTTATAAAGGACGTGAAATTTGTAATAAGAGCCCGCGAGCGATATCGAAGGCTTTCAACACGCCTAGGTCCATAGAAGAAAAGTTACACCCGAAATACATACAACATTATGTGCACAACCGGTATATTCGATTTTGTATTGTGAATACGTCTTCACCTCCAAGAACGATAAAAATACATCATGGCTGCAGTAAGGAATATTATTGATGGAACTTATTTTGGGGTGAATCATATTTTACATTTCGGAAATATCAAGAGAACTGTGTAATATTAGATACGGAACCATCACAAAACTGAAACGATAGGGTCCTTAATTGTATATTAATACTTATCAGAAGTTACTTATACGCCGGGCATTGAAGTTTTACCCGCGGGATAATGTGCCACTTCATGCCCGCAAAACCGGACAGTAAAGTGCTACTTTACGCCTGGTCGTAAATATCCTTGATACACTGAAATAAATAGTTGGTAGTAAATACCAAACGTTTAGTAAAATAGACGCCAGTCACTACATTCATATAATAATACCACTACAAAGCTGTTTATTACTATATTGTTTCAAATAAAACCACTCCAAAATAGTTTATACTAATAGTATAGTATGATACAATTATGTTGTGGTATTATTTGTCGATTGTAGTGACTGACGCCTAATTAAACTAATAATGATTGGTATATTCACTATCGACTATTTCTCTGTGTGTGGAACTATTGCAATTGCAAATTACAATACCATTTTATTTTCTGATGTAGTCGTGAAAATTTATCGAACGTGTAAAAGAAACGTTTGAATATTTCATAAATACCGTCATGATTAACAGCTCGTCAATTTTTATTGCAGATGGGGTACATAATTTCATCATGAAATATTACTACATACAATTTATATAAGTGCTATCCAATCATCTTGATGCATCCTTGAAGGTGAGTTTGATACAATCAGTACAAGATCATGGACATACCACATTTCGAGTTTCTGAGGTACATCATGATATTCTCAGGAGTATGGGGGATGGAGCTTGATACGAAATCGAAAAGAATTGAATATATCTACAAAATCTACACCATCTTCATGCAGTCTGTCTTTGCTAGCTACGTAGTTAGGTCGATGATAAAGCTAGCACTGATTTGGCACGTAGATAAAGCCAAAACTATGGAGAATCTAGGAATAACAATTTCGATACTGATCATTTTCATGAAGCTCATGATTTGTCAATCAAAAGAGATAATGGATCTACTGCGGAAGATTTTGGCTGATGAAAAAGTAATTTTGAATTCTAGCAGACAGGATGATAAAAACGTGTATTCAGATTACGCTAAATATACGTTCAAGGTAAGGAGTTGAGGACATTTGGGAAGCAATTGTTGTTTTCATCCTAGCTGAATTTGAATTTCGGTTTCTCGGGTTCTTACACTACAGTAAATCATGATAATCAGTTATCTGGTTATCTTTATCCAAATTAGACTAATATACCCACATAAAAGTGTATCAAACTTGATGAAAGAACTAATTCGAACTGCAGACTGTGTGTTCAATAGGTAAAATCCAATGTTCGTCGTGGCATACAGCTGGGAAAGTAGTTGTTCCCTGTTCAATATAACAAGAAAAAATCAATATTTTCATCACAAAGAGAATATGAATTCTCAATGTATTTCTATATACAGTGTGATCATTTAAGAGTGCAACATATGGAAATCTTTTTAATGAATTGCCCAAGCAAAATACAGATAGTGCCGAAAGATGGCGCATGTTCGGTAATCATTTTAGGTGCACTCAGAATGGTTGCAAGTCACACAGCATACAGGGTAGGTCAGAAAATATAAAAATTGCTCAAGAGTAAAGTACCCTTATTTCAGGAACTACCATCAACTACCTCAAATGGTAAGAAAGACAGACAATCAGACTTAGTTTTTGCTCTCACCTAACCTACTTGAAGTCTTATTGGTGCTTCCAGGCATTTAAAATGTTACTTGGGAATATGATTTCAGATAACTGCTACAATAACATTTTATACAAACGTGGTTCTGGCACTGACGATTATCCTTCTCAATTTCATAAACAACCTTAGATAAGAGAGACAATAATCAGACTTTTTTGCTCTCACGTAAACTATTTGGAGTCTCACTGGTGCTTTCAGGTATTCAAAATATTATATTTGATTTCAAATAACTGCTATCATAACATTTTATGCATACGTGGTTCTGGCAATACCAATGATCCTTCTCAACTACATAAACTACCCCAAATGGCAAGAGATACACACTGTCAGACTGATTTTTTGCTCTAACATAACTTACTTAGAGTCTCACTGGTGCTTTCAGGCATTTCAAATGTCACTTGGGAAATGTAATTTCAGATAACATTCTGATCCTTCTTCAATACAAAAAGTACCTCAAATTGCAAGAGAGACAGACAATTAGACTCATTTTTTGTTCCTGCCTAGTTGAACTTACCTAACCTAACCTAACCTAAACTAGGTACTCGAAGTGTCACTGGTGCTTCCAGGTATTTCAAATGTAGTATGGGGAATGTGATTTCAGATAACTGCTACTATGACATTCTATAAAAACATGGTTCAAGCAATTCCAATCATCCTCCTCAACTATGTAATCTACCTCAAATGGCAAGAGAGACAGATGATCAGACTTATTTTTTGCACTCACATAACTTACTTCAAGTCTCACTGGTGCTTCCAAGTATCCCAAATGTAACTTGGCATATGTAATCTCAGATAACTGTCACCATAAAATTCTATACAAACGTTGTGGTTCTGGGTCTGCCGATGATCCTTCTCAAATACATAAACTACCCCGAATGGCAAGAGAGACAGACGATCAAATTTAGTTTCTGCTCTCACATAACCTACTTGACGTCTTAATGAGAATTTCTGGTATTCGAAATGTTGCTTGGAGAATATGATTCCAGATAACTGCTACTATAATATTCCATACATACGTGGTTCTTGAACTTGATCCTTATTCACTACTTTATAAACTACCTCAAATGACAAGAGAGACGGATGATCAAACTTCTTCGCTTCTTTGCTCTCACATAACCTTTTTGAAGTCTGAATGATGCTCTCAGCTATTCGAAATATTACTTGGGAATTGTGATGTCAGATAACGGGTACCATAACATTCCATGCATACGTGGTTCTAGCACTACCGATCATCATTTTCAACTACATGAACTACCCCAAATGGCATGAGATACAGACGATCAGACTAATTTTTTGCTCTTACATAATCTACTTAGAGTCTCATTGGTTACATGTTACTTGGGAAATGTAATTTCAGATAACTGCTACCATGACATACTATATGCATGCGTGGTTCTGGCACTACCAATGATCCTCATCAACTACATGAACTACTCTAAATGGCAAGAGAAACAAACGATCACAGACTTATTTTCTGCTCTCACATAACTTACTTAGAGTCTCACTGGTGCTTTTAGGCATTCCAAATGGTACTTGAGAAATGTAATTTCAGATAACATTTCATACAACATATTACGTTGTTCTGACACTCCCATTGATTCCTCTCAAATTACATGAAGTACCTCAAATTAATTGTGAGAGAGACATACCATTAGACTAATTTTTTGTTTACACATAACCTACTCCAAGTTTCATGAAACCGTGGTTCTGGCACTTCCAATCATTCTCCTCGAATACATGAATTATCTAAAATGGCAAGAGAGACTGAGAGACGAATGATCAGACTCATTTTTAGCTCTCACATAACCTACTTCGCAGGTCACATCGGTGCTTTCAGGTATCCCAAATTTTACTTGGGAAACGTGATTTCAGATTGAACTGCTACTTCAACATTCTATATAAACATGGTTGTGGCACTTCCAATCATCCTCCTCAACAACATAAACTAACTAAAATGGCAAGAAAGACAGACGATCAGACTTAGTTTTTGCTCTCACATAACCGACCTAAAGTCTTATTGCTGCTTTCAGGTATTCAACATGTTACTTGGGTAATATGATTTCAGATAACTGCTACTATAACATTCTATACATACGTGATTCTGGCACTACCGATGATCCTTCTCAACTACATGAACTACCTGAAATGGCAAGAGAGACAGATGATCAGCAACATCACAGAACCAAAACCTCTTCCGGTAGTCATCTGGTATCCATTCGATGAAGACAAACACTATTTCCTAGCATTCGGGCTCGACTCTGTGTCCATATTAGTCGCTTCGACCTATAACAACTTCACCCAAACATTCTTCGTCACGACGATGAGCTTCATGATTGCCAGATTGATAATTTTGCAGCAGCATTTCAGGAAGTTCGATGAAAATGAGAACGGCGAATCCATTGCTGATGAGGAATTGGTTCTGCTGACTCTGAGAGGTTTTGTTTTGGAACACTTGGAGATCATGGGGTGAGTTCGTCAAAACATGATCATAATATTCTCTTCACAAAGTCAGTTGGGACACTTCCGTTTCTGAAGTTGATACCACAATTCATTATAGCTGGAGAGCTCGTGAACCTTTTATATAACGGTTTGTCTGTAAGTCTAGAGATTTGTAAAGTGATGGATCAAAGGCTGTTGAGTACGAAAACCATGACCTGGCCTCACCCTTGCACGTCACCATCTCCCATATGTTTCAAAGTGTGAAAATAATTCAAAAAATAAACATGGCGTTGTAAACTTGTAATTTTGTCATGATCCTATTTAGGTATTGCAGAAAATTGGAAAGTGGGTGCCAGGCGAGTCAAAAAGTGCGAAAAAGAGGACTGAAGATAAACAGATTGAAATTCACACACATGTTCAACTAAGGTATTCAGAGCATACATGTGCAATGACTGGCGATTCTTGCCAGCAAAGTACCTGACAGGCGAGGAAGAAGGTGCTTTACGAGTATACGTTTCAGTGCGAGAAATAAAAGATAAAAATGAAAATTTTGGAAAAAACATGTTCCATCCACTAATGTTCTATGACAACTTCTGAAATTTGATATCTGATATCATCCGACTCTTCACTGTAGTCTTTGTGTTGTTCATAAATAGAAAAATAATCATACATATTTGAGAAAAAATTGGATGTACCATCATAATTTCCAGCCAATCTGACGTCTCTTTCAAAAACACAATTTTTTTTTAACAAAATGAAGCCATTTGAGTAATCAAACTTCCATAATGCTGCTCCTACAGAGGTAGACCTTTTTAGGTTACATGGTAACCAACATTTCCACTTGCTTCCTCTGGTAAAACGATATGATTAAATTCCAAATTATGATTTTTTCTGAATCTCGATATTGTTTTGATTTTATCAAAAGTGGTTGTGGTGAATGTCACAATTTTTTCAATAGTTTTTTTCCACAAATCACACAAAAACCGTATTCTGATTCTATTTTTACAGGTATGTTATCAACTTCAACAATGTTAATGTACTGAGATGACATATTCGCATACATACCTGACAGATCAGAATTTACTCACCACAGCCCGCTAAACGTAACATCTTCGTCGCAACCGACTTAAAATTGTAGCACCTTCTTTCTCGCCTGTCAGGTACAGGGTGATTCACCATAAATGTCCCCCCCTCTAGCTCACTTATTTTTGAACCGATTTATAAATTTGAAAAATGATCTAAAATGATTTTTCAGATTTTTTTTCCAGTTGCATCAGAAAATACAGGGTGCTCGGAACAAATGATCTACAGAGTACTACTTGATTTTTTCTAATAGAACACCCTGTATTTCATTGTATTTTTGGATTCTTCCTGAAGAGCTGATTTCATCGATATATCACATTTGGGGTCTAGCGGGAATGATTACAGAGATATAGGGTGTTCAAAATCGAGATTTTTCAAGTTTAGGATTTTTTTTCTCGAAACTATTCATTATTGGTCGAAACGGCTTCTATGTTTCCATCTTAACTTTTGATTTACTGTCTACTGACATTTAATTGGAACATTTACAGGGTAGTTGAAGATTCAGAATTCTGATCACCCTGTATCTGTTCCAATTATCAAATGTCAGTAGATAGTAAATCAAAAGTTAAGATATGGACATAAAAGCCGTTTTGACCGATGATAAATAGTTTCGTCTCAAAAAAATACTAAAGTTGAACAATCTCGATTTTGAACACCCTATATCTCTGTAACCATTCCCACTAGACACCAAGTGTAATACATCGATCAAATCAGCTCGTCAGGGAGAATCTGAAAATACAATGAAAAATAGGGTGTTCCATATAAAAAAATCAAATTGTACCCTGTAGACCGTTTGTTCCGATTACCTTGTATTTTCTGATGTAGCAGGAAAAAACTTTATCTAAAATCATTCAAGATGATTTTTTAAATTTTGAAATCGGATTGAAAATAACCGAGTTAGAGGGGGGGACATTTATGGTGAATCACCCTGTACTTCTGCTGGTCAGGATCGCCTGTCATTGCATACGTGTGCTCTAAATACCTTTGTTAAAAATGAGTGTGAATTTCAATCTTACAGAGCGAAGTTTATGTTCAGTCCTCTTTTGCGCACTTTTGGACTCGCCTGGCACCTTCTTCTGCTCATCAGAATAGCCTGTCAATTTTTTTCTCTATTCTGCAATACCCAAATAGGATCATAATGAAATCACAAGTGTACAGCGCCAAGTTTATTTTTCAAATTATTTTTACACTTTGAAACATATGGGGGATGGAGTCCAGCCAGGTCATGGTTTACGTACTCAACAGCCTTTGATTCATCACTATTCTAGCCTTACAGACAAACAGTTATATAAAAGGTTCACGGGCTCTGAGACTATCAATTTTTCATCACATTCTGAAAGGAATCGATGAGTTACTCTTTATTGACCTTTATTTGCTGTTATCAAATCAATTATTCACGAAATCCGACAGATTTCACGTTTGAATAGGACCGTGATGTGAATATAAGTGTTTGAGGTCGACGAAAAAATGTAATATGGACTTTGGCAAAAAACTGTCTATTGTCTTGCCTGTTTTCTAGCCCCGGCTATGGCTTCGGCACCAATTTGCAGACATGAATAACTTTTATTCGACGGTAATTACCATACTCGCGCAATTATAAAATTCATTTATTCGTTTTGAGATCAGAGATTGACTGAAAAGAAATTCATTGATACCTTATTTGCGAATAAATTCCATCTTTATACACTAAGAATCCTTTTTTTGTTCAAATTGGTTATAAGTTCTTTCAAAAACATCCATACTACTATAGGTACCTTTTCAAGTTCAAATTGAGACTCATCAATTCCAAATCGGGATTGAGCACATCCAAATTGGTGAACAAATGGGAACATGGGAATGAACTTTTTCAATTTGCGACCAAACAACTTCAAATTGGCAAACGACAATTGCAAATTCGAATTGTCAAAGTTATGTCAAAATTGAGATTGAATAATAGTGATCATTCATCGTTCCTGATATGTAATCGAGTTGATATGCCTTATACTGGGTATTTACGAGAACATTTAGATTTTTTGTTGTATACACTGAAAGATATTCGTAAAGAACCCGAGAGAACCAATTGCGAAGAAAATGAAATAAGACGACGTGATCATGTAGAGCAGCTTTTGATTTATCAAGGGCGGTCCGGTGGTCGAGAGCGCGAGGCGCTGAGTTCGTATGGGGACTCCCACCGAGGCATGAGTTCGAATCCCAGTTAGGCCATGAATGTTTGTAAACGTATGCTTTCCTAACCTCGCACAAGTTTCGACTTATGGGGCGTTGGATCCAGTGCTAGGTCCAACGAGGACATGCAATTGAAAAAAAAATAAAAAAAATAACATTCCAATTATATACTGTAAGAGTCTTTATCCTGGGGCCCTTACTTTGACGCTCTGTTCAGGACAGGAGACTACTCTGGTATTTGACAGGGGGGGATTCTCGAGCGCCAGATTTTTGATAAAGGTGATTTACTTCACCTGCTCCTCCCAACTTAGTCGGGAAGGAGGCCCACAGTAGCAACAGTGGAGAAAGGTACAGGAGGTATACCTACCTCGGTACCCACAGTATAATCCAGGGGTCAATGGTATTGAATCGACCTGGAATCAATAAGTAGCCACGGGAGTGTATGCTTTAATTACAAACCCTGGGTTTAGCCTGGAATACTGGTTGCTATTTTCAGTCGGTATAATTACAGGAATCAAAACAAATTATCTCTCAGGTCTCTGGTATTTTGGGGTTAGGGTTATCAAAACGTTTTTATGAGAGTCGTTTCTCAATCAATATCCTGTAAGTTATGGAATATGATAATTCAATATATTATGTGAGAATACAAATTCGACACTGTGTTTCTATTGAATTTCCTGTTTGGTATTAACAGGCTCGCTACCGACTCAAAATCAATTTCATATCGTTTATTTCCAATTTGAAATTGATTAGTTCCAATTTGAATTTGTTTAGTCTCAATTTGGATTTGCTTAAGTCCGTGCAAGACCATCTTGTCCCAATTAGAATTTGATTATTCTCATTTTGAAAGTGATTAGTTCTAATTTGAATTCGTTTATCTTCAATTTGGATGTGTTAAGTCCATGATGAATCATTTCGTCCCATTTTGAATATGATTAGCTTTAATTTGAAGTTGAAAAGGTGGAGTGCAGCACTTTGGATTGCAATTATTTCAATTCCCATATCTCAATTAACCCCATCTGATAGTCGGAGTTTATGAGACTCCACCTCAGTAGTTGAAGGAGAATAATTCAACTCAGTGGTTACGGGTTGAGAAAATCTATAAAAAATTGAGTACTGTATTGCTAGGACGCTATAGTCGACCTTGGGAGTAATTGACAATCATTGAACTTACTTACCATCATTCTACAAGTCATCAGAAATCAACTGGTGACCTGCTCGCTTACGTCTCACATCTAATATGGCAGCAATCTATTGAAAAATATGGTGACATCTCTGCACTTGATATATCCAAGGCATTCGATGGAATCTGGCACCACGGACTCCTCGCCAAGCTTCCATCTTATGGCTTGCCTCCCCATCAGCTATGTTCTCTGCTAGCTAGTTTTCTCTCAAACATGTCTCTCCATGTAGTGGTCGACGGAGTTTCATCTGACTCTCCCATCATGAATGCTGCTGTTCGCAAGGATCAATTCTAGCACCAACATTATTTTTACTCCATATCAACGATTTGTTGGAAGCAACTTCATGTCCAGTACACAGCTTCGAGGATGATAGTACCCTCCATAATGCCTTCTCTTCCAGGGCTCCTATACCAGCTAGGAAGAAATGTTGACAACATAAATATGGACTTGGCAACAATTCTCGAATGGAGATCCAATAACTTGATAGATTTCAATGCAAACAAAACACAAGCATGCCTTTTCTCTAGAAAGAAATATCTCACTGTGCCCAACATGAGCTAGTCAGGAGTAACCATACCTTTGAAGACATTCATTTCGATGCTTGGTATTACTATCAGCATTAACCTTTCTTTGGAAAATCACGTGAGATCAATTGCTAAAAGTGCATCCCAAAAACTGGGTTTTCTGTTTCGGGCCAGGAGCTATATATCTCACTTCCAGTCAGCTGCTTATGATCTACAAGACACAGATTCGACCTGTCCTGGAATACTGTTCCCATATTTGGAGTGCAGCACCCAAACATACCCTGAAACTGTTGATTCTGTTCAAAAAAGGGCGATTCGTCTCGTGGGTGATGCCTCGCTCACAAACTCACTCACTTCTCTGGAACACCGTAGAAAAGTTATCGATCTGGCTCTATTTTATAGATATTTCCATGGACGATGCTCTTCTGAAATATCAACAATTGTTGTTGTTGGTAGTCCCCGCGACATTAACCCGTCGAGTTGAGGCTTCGCACCCCTTCGTGGTCACTTATGGAGACCCGCAGAACATCTCATTCCAAAGACTCGTTCATTCAACGATTAGCGAGGCTCTGGAACACATTGCCAAAGGAAGTGTTCCCCGAGGCATATAAACTCCAGAACTTCAAAAAAAATAACAATTCCTACCTTATTCCCATGGTTCTCACGATGTTTTCTGAACATTACAGGATATCTCTTCTCGTGGGAACCAGAACATAAAAAAAACACTGGGAATGCATTGCTTGAAACATGCATGTCAGTAATCTGTACTTATTTGTCGTCAATATATACTTTGTCGTAGATTCATTAAAAAGTTGAATGAAGCAATGAAGTACTCAATGTTGCTGGAATTTTTGATCGACTCCATACACATTGGATCCCTGCTGATTCAATTTCTATCGGTGAGATACATTTCATTATTGCATGATATAATGATAATACTATAAGTACCTACCTACCTACTGTAAATGTCATTTGTTTCGTTTCAACAGAATGATACTCTACAATCTGCTCAATTCGTTGTACTTTATTTGGGAATGATAACGGCCCAGCTATTTCTTCTTGCATGGAACGCAAACGAAATCAAAGAACAGGTATATTGTGTAGTTAGTTAGTTGATGAGAATAATTGTGAGACCACTTATATTATATCAAGATAACTCGTGACCCTAGAATTGTCTTGTTCCATATCCCAAAACATCAATTTTGGGAAATTAGGTTTTACGAATTTATGATGAACTGATTACATCTTCCTAAGATTTATTTGCCTTCTTACCTTCATACATGTCGCCTATATATTCAGCATTATTATCTGCTTTGCGGCATTGGAATACGTTGAATATATTTTGATTTATCCGAGATTCTCATTATAGATATAGAACAATAATCGCAACTTTCGTAAAAGTCACATGAATTAGTGGATATTGCACATCTGGTCAGTGAAGAATTGTTTAACATCCATTGATTTCCGCGATAATTGTCGTGGTTTACCTACTCCCGGCCATGCAACATACACAAAAATAATCATGAAAGGATAGGAGAATATTGTCACGAGTAGAACATACGGTATATTAGAAATTTCGAACCATGAGAGTTTTATAAACATGAAGTTAATCAAATCATCCGTTGACATTGAATTATAAAAACTGACCTGGTCTGGGGTTACTCTTGACTTGACAAGAGCTCGCCGTAATGGTCGTTATAATGTAAGTTGTTATAAGGTCTTTATATTCATTGTTGATTATTCATATTTGTCATTGCTACTCATAATGTTTCATGCTTCATTAAATATTGTTATGATTGAATATAGTCTCGTACTTTCAGTTACCCTCAAACTACTAGTGCATAGTGCATAGAGGCCCAATCTAAACTTGGTATGAAGAATGTATGGAGTTTCAAGGGCTTCATATACACCAAGCATGAGGGGCTTCACGAGAGAATCACATGTGAATCGGATATCGCCAACTATACCAATTCTAGTTAACTGTTATAAATATATTATTTATATAAATAACTATTACACAATTGTTTAAATACATTTTTGCCGATTAAACATACATTTATGATTAATACATAACTGGGAGCAATTTTACATTCACAATTCAACTTATTTCACCCTCTGTTTATACTATAATAATATATTACTATTATTTGCTTTTTTTATTATTCTCATTTCATTTCTTATATAGGCTTTTAGGTATATCTATACATAAATGTTGGAATTACTAGATTCAATTGAGAACCATGAAGAGAGAGAGACAATTGTATGCCAAAACTTTGAGGAGAGTTTACATCAATGGAGTGGTGAGCAATTTCTGAATATATTCCACCTCAACATTAGGAGTTTGAATAAAAATTTCGATGAACTACTGGTATACATTGAAAATATAAAATATCAGAACATTGATATATTAATTTTATCAGAAACCTGGATATTACAAAATATCAAAAATTTCTCAATTCCCAATTTTGATATTCTTTATAATAAATCATGCTATAATCAAAATGATGGTATAATAGTATACATCAAAAAGAATATTAGCTATTCAACATCAATCAAACGTTTATCTGAAATAAATTTATTAGAAATTATATTTAAATTAAACAACATCACATTCATATTAACCTGTTCTTATAGACCACCATCATCGAATTTAGACTTATATTTATCGGATCTTGAAAATTATTTTATGACACAACCTAACAGCGATATAAAAATATTCATAGGGGACACTAACATAAATATCTTAAACGTTACAGAAAATAGGGTCAATACATATATATGTATGTTAGCAGAAATGGGGTTCTTTTCACACATAAATAAACCAACTAGGGAAACAGGAGACTCCATACCCAGCTTAATTGATCATATATATGTGAAGTGTAGAAATAATAATATATGTAATGCCGAAAATTTTAGAACTTACATCTTTAAAACTGATCTAACTGATCACTACACACTACTATTGTCAATTAACTTAAATAATAACGTGGAAAGAAATAAACCGTACGCTCCAAACATATGCAACACTTATATCAACAGTATCAAACTGAAGAATATGCTGATGAATGAAAGCTGGGATACAGTATTAGGATCCGATGAACCTGAAATAATATACAATAATTTCATCTACAAAATTTCACAATATATTGATAAGAGCACGCAAATCAAATCAAATAAAATGATTAAAAATCAGACTAGATTGAAACCATGGATGACACTCGGTATACTCAAATCAATAAAACATAGAGATTACCTCAAACAAAAATACATTAGACTACGTACAGAGGAACGCAAAAATGAATATAAATATTACAGAAATTTTCTCAGCAATCTTATCAGGACCACGAAAAATGATTTTTATAAAAGTAAAATACATGAATCTGGCAATAATTATAAAAAAATTTGGGATAATATAAAAGATATAACTAATAGTAAGAAACATCATGATTCTCAAAATTTTCAAATTCTTGATGAAAATGGACGAAAGTGTTGCACAGATGAAGAAATAGCAAATGAATTTAATTATTACTTTATTAATGTTGGAGAAAAAATGTTAAATAAAATTCAGAAACCATTATCCCCTGCTCCAAACAAAAATAAACGCATGAAAAACTCGCTCTTTCTTCATCCGGTAACGGAAAATGAAATTATTGTAATAATTTCTGGTTTAAAAAATAATACATCACCTGGTCCAGATAAAATCTCGATATACTTCATTAAAAAATACCATACCTATCTTTTGAAACCACTTTATCATATATTGAATTCAATTTTTTTGTCTGGAAAAGTTCCTTCTGCTTTTAAAGAATCTGTTACAACTCCAATTTATAAATCTGGAGATAAACAAAAAACGAGTAACTATAGGCCCATAACAGTCATTAATAACTTTGCGAAAATATTCGAGAAGTGTCTGAAAAAAAGAATAGTGAATTTCTGTGAAAACAATGATATTATATCTAATTGTCAATACGGTTTTAGAGAAAATTTATCAACTGAAAATGCTGTCTTTGAATTAACAGATAAAATATTCAACTGCTTTCAAGAACAAGAGAAATGTATTAGTGTATTTTTGGACTTAGCTAAAGCATTTGATACGGTCAATCATAACATACTTTTTCAACGGTTGGAAAATATTGGAGTGAGAGGTGTTCCGTTAGATATTTTGAAAGACTATTTATCAAATAGATTACAAAGGGTAAAAATCAACAATGCAAGTAGTAATCCACTACATATAAAAATGGGTGTACCTCAAGGGACAGTTATGGGCCCTATATTGTTCTTACTATATGTTAATGATATTTTTGACATGCAAAATTTCAATGGTAAACTAATATCTTATGCAGATGATACGGCTGCAGTATTTGTTGGAAAAACCTGGAATGAGGTATATGATAAGGCAGAAACCGGAATGAAGCAAATATACATCTGGTTGAATAATAATTTATTGAGCCTTAACATAGATAAAACAAAGTTCATGGCATTTTCGTCAACAAAAAGAGATCAACCCAACAAGAAATTTCTCAAGGTCCACCAATCTACATGTATATCAGCAAATTGCTCTTGTTCGGAAATCAATAAAACTGAATCACTTAAGTATTTGGGTATAATGATTGACCAATTTCTACGCTGGAATGATCATATAGATTACACGGTGAAAAGACTCCGTAAATTAATCTACAAATTTCACCAACTTCGAAATATTCTAAGAAGAGATGTCATGCTGATGATTTATGGTGCTTTGGCTGAGTCTGTAATACGTTACTGTATTATTGTTTGGGGGGGACTTTTCAAATCATCTCTGCACAACTTGGATATAATTCAGAATACCCTAATCAAAATAATGTTGAAAAAAAATCGCAGATATTCCACTGAAGAATTATATCAAGAAGCCGGTAAATTTGAAGTAAGGAAACTTTATGCCTATGAGTGTCTACTATGGATACTGGGCAAACCTATAGAAGTAATTTCTCATCCACATAATACACGCTTGGCTTCAACCCATGCTATGAATATTCCACGATGTAGGCTGAGTCATAATCAAAAATTTATCACTTATTTTGGTCCTAAATTGTATAATCAACTACCTGTCTCTATAAAGAATATCAAGACACATAAGAAACTGAAATCAGAAATAAAGTTATTCATTGCAAATCATTATGATAAGTTGCGGAATATTTTCGAATGAGCAAATATTTGTCTCTCTCTCTCTTTCTCTTCTCTCCTCTCTCTCTTCCTCTCACTCACTCATTATAATACGATTAGTATTCATTCTATTCATTGCATTAGTATAGGTATAATTGATAAGGGTAGTTAGTTCCAAATAAAACATGTATATAACATCTTCTAAATTTGACCATGGATGTATATGTATGTATGTATGTGTATGTATATATATATATTTATATATGTAAGTACGTATGAGGGCTATACTCATGACTTTCGCAGTCTGAAGTTCCACAATACAAGCTCAGCTTAGGTGGCCTCAGATTGTTAAGCATGATGTACTTCTTTTTTTTTTTTTTGACTTCGTATAATGTTATATTGAAAATGTTATCAATCTGAATCTGAAAATAAATCTATCTATCTATATTCGAATATTACCTCTCGCAAACTATAAAGCCAAGCAAACCCCTTATAAATCCATATTGGTGGGAAACAACCCCTACTATATCGTGACAATACATATATTGAAAAGAATGAAACAGTCAAGACTTACATAGTCCGAGTCAGCTCATTATTTCGATTCCTTTAGTCCAATCTTCTGGTCCTGTGAAAGTGCTATCTTCTTTGGTGCTGTACTTGAGGATTTGGTTGTACTCGAAGTCTGGGTTTTCATTTTGTTTGTGGCAAGTATTGTGTCATAAAATATTGTTTCTGTATCTTTGGCAATGAAATGTTTCATTTCTGTAAGGTGTTCTCTCTTTATATCCGAAATTGCAATCTTCTGTTCGGCAAGAGGCACAAGAGGGACAAGATAATTCCGAGTCGGCATCATGAATTTCTGGACATAGTTTTAATATTCACTGAAAACTTCTTCATCAATCACGATAACGCTGGTCTGCGAATGTATGAAGATCAAATAGATAGTTTTTTTCGAATTTTTCCATGTATTCTGTTCAAAACGTGGTGAAATGTGATATAGGACAAAATAATTCTAGGGTCACGAACTAAAAAGAACGGTATGATAAGATATTGGTGATATTGGATTCGTTCATTTGCCTAACGTTCTGTCATATTTTGTAGCTGGAGAATGCTTCAATTATGCATTGTTTTCATGGAAAAAGTGAACTACACTGAGGAGAATTGAATGGAATTCAATAGAGAACATAAGTACCTAATTATATATTTTTTCAGACAGCTGCACTGAGCGTTTCACTATATGAAAGCAGATGGTATGAGCACGGTGTATCGGTCAGAAGATACATTTTTCTTATGATGATCAGATCACAAAGGCCTCTAACACTACAAATAGGACCATTCTTCCCCATGACGACAGACACGTTTTTGTCGGTAAGAGTTCAGGTACTCATATACGGTTGAAAATTGGATTTTTTTATTATTGAGTAGCACTGTATATGCCCTATAGGGCAATCTCAAGATCACTCTACTTCTACAACTTGATCATTGGCAAAAGATGTTCACTTTATCTAGGTAATAACATTCATTCAAGACACTCACTGGCATTGACAGTGATGTGTAGTTATGGTTTCAGGTATGATTGATATCAAGGTTCTTATCATGTCTCCGATAGAATGAGAAGAAAAAACACCTGACTAGGTACAACTATGTTACAAAAATATACAAATATACTCCTGCAGATTGTCCCCAAATATGGAATGCCGCATTGCTGATGTGGAAATGATACCACAACACTTTTATCCATGACTCAGCACACTTGATTCTTGAATACTTCACCAATCAGAAACGAAGGTTCTTTGCACCGTCTCCAGAAGGAACAACAGCGGCAATAATAAAAACGACTGAGGAGTCGAATCAGCGCAGGCGTACCACTGTATATACGTCACTGCAAGTCCTTTAGACAAGCATAGATTCACTTGAACCAATATAAATTGGAATTTTTGTCACATGTAGTCATGGTTTTCCTCAATGGACAAATTCACTGTTTATGTTGAGCAAATTCATATCAAGAAGTTCCAAAAAACGAAGCAAGCAAGCCGATTGATTTGAGACGAGTGTATATTGCTCTATTCGAATGAAATGAATGAAATCGACCTGTCTTTCTGATTTTTCATATCATTCACTGTAAGGAAGATATCAAGGGTGGAAAGCTTTTCAGTTGACATGGCATTTTTCGGAAACTGCCCAACAAAAAATAATGAACTAGGGTATACTGTTGAAAACAGATTGGAACGTCAGGTGAAATGATATGCTACTTATTGACCCTCCTTTCCATTTGAGATTTTGAGGGTAACATCTACCCCTTCTAGAGGGTTGAACCAAGAAGGCTAAGGAAATCAATTTCGAGTGTCCTTCTTGAAAATAAAATTGAAATGTCTTTCAGATTCCACATATCATTTACTGAAAGGAATATAACGAGGGTGGAAAGTCAAAATTTGGAACTTCAAGATGGCGGAACCAATATGGCTACGAATTTTGTAATAATTGGTATCTGGGGGTTTTTATGGTCGAAGATTCTGATTAATTTTAATTATGATCCGATTCAATTCAAAATTAGACCCTGTTGGTTTTTGGGTCAAAGATTACGATTCCTTCGACAGAATGAGGGAATCCAAGATTGCGGATCCAATATGGCGAACGAGCTTTTTTATAATCCGACTCTATTCAAAGTTTTCATCTGGAGATTATGAATAATTATTTAGTCTTCACTTCTATCGGAAGTCTCCAAAGACTGATGCCCTTTCACTTTTTTTTTATTATGCGTATCGATTCGAGCTATTATTCTAGTCCTTTATTATATTTCATTATTCATACACAATCATGATAACACATCTCTAAGCTATCTATTTCACCAATACATCAGATATCGTAATTTTTTTCGCTAATTGGGCTGATGCGGATTCTATTTCATTCGAAATTGCTGGCGACAGAAGCTTGAATTTGCATAATTAATGCCATGGTAGAATATGCATCACATACAAATAGTTTCATTCAAAGCTGTTATATTCTTTTGCTACACAGTGACAACAAAAATTGAGTAAATTTGAATAGTTGAAATTATCCAGGTGGAACTCTGAGTCCACGAGTTAATTTTGTAGTTCGGTTTGGTATATCATGTTATTGTTATTTCCTTGAAGCTATTAGTGCGAATGTTGATTGCATTCACACACACCATATTCCTCGCTGATTATAGTGGGAAATTACCAATATTGAGAATGAGGAATATGAGGGCAGATACCCAAATGCGGACCCAGCAAACCATTTTGTCAGTATTGGCCAGGAAGGCAAAATTCCTGTCAACATTGATTGGCCAGTACCAGTAGGAGACTCTGGTGGTCATGGGAGCCAGAACATGCGTCTGCCGATACCTACTTTTAAACAAGGAAAAATACGACCTCCACGGGATTCGAACACCGGTCCTTATCCGTTATCACTTGGCTACAACATCGCGCGTACCTGAGGAGGATAAGGAGAGACGGTAGAGGTGTGAACTGTAACATGAAAGTTTGCCTTTTCGTGTTCCATATTGTGAATTCTGAAAATAGGTAATGGGGAAGCTTTGTAGAGATGCACTGCGTAACTCAATGATTTCTTTTCTAGGTTTTGAGGTAATTCACATAATTCCATCTTGTTAAATGTTTTCATTTTCAATGTCCATGACTGGATGACTGTTGGGTTATTTTGGTCCACTTCTCAACATTTCTTACACATTTGTCAGATGCCCATGAATATTGTTGTTTCCATCATAGTCTCTTGCCAGTAGAAGACTGTTTGTCGCGTTTAGTGGCAATGGCCTGTAATGGTGCAGGGATATTCGCAATTTTGTATCGACTGGTGAATCGACTAATGTATCGACTATCGTATCGACTATCGATGTCACGATCGATATTTAATATTTCTTTCAAGTTGCATCCCTGAATCTGACTTGAATCATATTATTTGGGTGGCTAAATTGACATTGCGCAGAGACGAAAATTGGGTTGTATTATTTTTTTGAATTGGATCACAAGTGCTCTGATTGACGGAAACTTGTTATTTGAGCAATTTCCGTTTATTCATCCTTCTTGCTGATTCCTTCTCTTGCGAAAAGGTTTCATGTGTTGAAGCAAAATGAAGCTCTTTTTGATTTTGGCTCTCGTGCGAACAGGTCAGGTGGTAGACACATACTTTTGTGTTAGGCCTTTCCGATAGGAAGGTAAGAAATATTAAATCTCATTTTGTGTGAATGATATTCGATGGGGTATCTACATTTCAGACATCACGGCCTTATACAGGGGAGCAGGGGGTACAGACTAGATGATTTGAACTCCATTTTCTTTTGACCACATGCTATGTTTCTGGCCTTGAATTGAATTTTACCAATCAACACTGTTAACTGGATGGATCACTAAATATCGAATCTCATCAACTATGGGCATTTAGAAATCTTGAACTGTTTTCTGGACTTCACTGTTTGGACATCACGTGGACACTTTTTTCGATGGTTGAGGCACCTGAGGGATCTTCGTGCTTTGAAGCCTGAGTCACCAACACACTTGAAGGTGGAAGCAAGACCCTGGTGATTCCTTGTGTATGTCTCTGGGCATCTATAGGACCCGACAGCCTGGAATTTCTGGCAGAATCCTTGCTGCCAACAGTGCAAGACCCTAGCAGCCCTACTGGTTTAGATAGCCAGTGATCCTGACTTCTGACAGGAAGTCCAGGGGAGTCCAGACTCCCGGTATGGTTGATTGATCCTCAATCCCTAGGATTTTGTTACTTTGAAGCCTGAACTCCCAGAGCCCAGTCAGATAGTGAGACGTCCTGGTCCAGCTTGGATGGTAGGAAGAGCTTGCCCTGGTGGCAGCCTGTGGACCCGTCAGCCAGAGTTGCAGTGCAGAATCCAGTTGCCCTGGGATACACCAAGTGCCCAGGTCTCCAGGTGGTTGTGACTCCTGTGTGGGATCCAGTTTTCCTAGCACACCTAACCCCTACCGCCGACTGAGGGAGGAGTGTCTTTGTTCATCCAGGTAGTGAGATCTAGTGGACCACAGTTGGAATCTCATGGTACAAAATCCAGAACTTGCAGTTAAGGTCAGACTTTTCCATATACATACTTTTTTTCCCTGTCTGAAGGACATTTAACATATATACTTTTTTCCCTGTCTGGAGGACATTTAACATATATACTTTTTTCCTTGTCTTGAGGACATTTCACTTGCATATTTTTTTCCCTGTCTGAGGACATTTAACATACATATTTTTTCCCTGTCTTGAAGACATTTAACATACCATATTTTTTCACTGTCTGAGGACATTAAAATAGTTATTTTTCATTGTCTAATGTTATGAGATATTTAAACACTTGTAGCTAACATATAACAGTCTAAGATCGGATTTTACATTTAATAGAATTATTGGGTCTGTTAGAGACTCTGTGAACCCAAAGTATAGGCCTATATGAAGGGAAATCTACCCTTGTACTGAGTTAGAAACATAGAACATATTCACCACCATTCTAATTACCTATTGTTGGCATGTTAAGGTGAATAAATCTGTTAACAGTTATTTTGGCTTATATTTATATCTTGGATTTTTTTCTCAGTAATTCAGCTGTGAAAACTGAGTGGCGCCTGACAAAAGGATAACCCCACTTGTTACCTATAAAAAGAACTAACTCACGACCTGCTCCCAAACAAACGAGCTGCCGTGCCTATAACAAGTAAAAATCTTTTTCTTTTCCAAAACATCAAAAGAGTTGTTATAGAACTTTTGGCGGTAATAAGTTCTTGGGAATACTTCCATCGCCAAATGATTCCAAAGCTTTGCCGTTCTATAGACGAAAGAGTTTAGGTAGAGTGTTCGACATTTCTCGAAATTAACGACGAAGAGATGTGCTGACTTGGCCTGTCGAGTTCGTCTGCCTGAACTTGCTAGTGATGGAATTATAGCAAAGATTTCTGAGGAACATTTCATGTGGAAGTAACTAAAGGAAAGTAAATGGTCGCAGACTTCTCTACGTTGTTCTAATGGGGTCGAAGAGTTTGTGAGTGTCGCATCACACACCAGGCGAATGGATCTTCTCTGAATGGAATCTGATAGCATCAACGTATTTTTGGGTGCTGAACATCATCCTTTCTTTTCATGTTTTGGTTCCCACGAAGAAATATATCCTGTAATGTTCAGAGAACATCGTGAGAATCAGGAAAATAAGGTAGGTATTCGTGTTCTTCTTGAATTTCTGGAGGTTATATGCTTCGGGAAACACCTCCCTTGGGATTGTGTTCCAGAGCCTCGCTGTTCGTTGGGATCAACGAGACTTTGGAAAAGATGTTCTACAGGTCTCCAAAGTGACCCCGAAAGGGTGCGAAGCCTCAAATCGGCGGGTTAATCTCGGGGGGACTGCCAGTAAGAGAGGAACAATTGTTGATATTCCAGAAGGGCATCGTCCATGGAAATATCTATAGAATAAAGCCAGATAGCCAACTTTTTCACGGTGTTCCAGAAAAGTGAGTGAGTTTGTGAGCAAGGCATCACATGAGAACAGTATTCCAGAACTGGCTATATCTGTGTTTTGCACAGTAAATAAAACGCTTCGAGTTAAATTCGCAGAGTATGTTTTTAGAGTTAAAATACTCTGGCAAACTCACTCTGATACTGCAATCAACTCTATAACTACACTTCTCGCAGATTATCTCTATTGAAGATAATTCTAGATTGAAATTTCACTAATCTCGTATTGAATTCACTCTATATTCCTAAAATTTTAATGAAATAGCAATTCAGATAACCCAATTCACTAACAATTGAAATTGAATTTATACTAGTGTTAACTGACACTAGTGAACTTGAATGTTCCACTCGTGTCGATTAAATTGACACTCTTTCATTGTTCAATTCAATCTATATACGATGAAATATCAATTTATACAGTTTCAGATCGTTCAGTCTACTCTCTGGTCTACTGGATAGTGGAATAAGAAATACTGATTATAGTGTCGATGATACAATGATCATGATATTAGCTTCAAGTAGCTTAATTACTAACTGTTAACTTTAACTGTTCTAGAACTGTTGCCTTGAAACAAACAGCCTACCATCGCTGGCGCAAAAACCCTAACCTCGCGACTAGAGCAGAATACGTTGATGCCAGGAATAACTGCAGCCAAACAATAGATGCTACAATGCCAAGATAAGATCGAAACTCATAGATTGCCCCATTTCACTAATAGTTCATTTCCACCACTGTCCAAATCCGACGGCACATTAGCAACAACATCGCAGGAGAAAGCAAATATCTTTGCAGAGATGTTCGCAGCAAACTCTACTTTAGATTCCCAAGGAAAACTGCCGCCAGACATTCCACCCGTTGAGAGTCGAATGCCCGAAATCGTCTTCCGTCAACGCACCATCAGACGAATTTTGCTTGATCTCAAAACGAATAAGGCTAACGGTCCTGATGGAATTCCACCCATTATCCTCAAAAAATGTGCACCAGAATTAACACCGATCCTCTGCAAGTTGTTTACCATCTCGTACAGGTCGGGTATTTTTCCATCATGCTGGAAGACAGCTAGAGTCCAACCAATCCCCAAAAAAGGGAACAAGAACCTGCCCAACAACTACAGGCCCATTGCCCTGTTATCAGTAATCTCCAAAGTGATGGAGAAAGCCATCAACATTGAGCTCATCAAATATCTGGAGAGCTCAGGAATCATCAATGATAGACAATACGGCTTTCGCCACCGAAGATCTACTGGAGATCTACTTGCCTACGTCACCCATTTATGGCAATCTTCAATAGAAAAACACGGGGAATCTCTAGCTGTCGCGTTGGACATATCGAAAGCATTCGACCGTGTTTGGCACGAAGGACTCCTCCACAAACTACCATCATACGGCTTACCACCTCAGCTATGCCATCTCTTATCGAGTTTTCTTTCAGGCAGATCGCTTCACGTGGTGGTGGATGGTGTATCGTCTGATACCATTGGCATCAATTCCGGCGTTCCACAAGGATCAATTTTGGCACCAACATTATTCCTGCTTCATATCAATGATCTGTTGAGAGTAACAACTTGCCCCATCCACAGCTTTGCAGATGATAGTACCCTCCATACTGCGTTCTCTTCCAGAATTCCCATTTCTTCCCAGGAAACTAAGAACTCACGGCGCAGGCAGGTCAATGCTGTCAATGAAGATCTTGCTGAAATCACAGCCTGGGGAACAAACAACCTAGTTGAATTCAACGCCACCAAAACTCAAGCCTGCATTTTCTCTAGAAAGGCGGAACTCAGTATGCCCGATATTGTAATGTCTGGCTCCACCATCCCCACCAAGCCCACCATATCTATGCTCGGTATTTCCATCAGCAACACTTTTTCATGGGATAATCATGTCAGATCCATCGCAAAAGCTGCTTCACAAAAACTTGGATTCTTGTTCCGTGCGAAAAGCTACTTCACACCCCAACAGCTTCTCATGATCTACAAAGCGCAGATACGGCCTGTTCTAGAATACTGTTCCCACATATGGGGTTCAGCACCAAAACATACGCTGATGCTCTTAGATTCTATCCAGAGAAGAGCCATTCGCCTGGTGGGTGACGCCACACTCACTCACTCTTTGACATCATTGGAACACCGTAGAAAGGTCGGCGACCTTTCACTTTTCTATCGATACTTCCACGGGAAATGTTCTTCGGAAATCTCTGCTATCATCCCTCCACTAGCAATACCAATCAGACGAACAAGACAAGCCCAGTCAGCACATCCTTTCGTTGTCAACCTCGAAAGATGTCGAACAGCACTTTATCAAGACTCCTTCATCCATAGAACGGCTAGGCTGTGGAATTCATTGCCTGTGGAAGTATTCCCAACAACATAATTATAATCTTCAAAAGTTCAAAAAAAATTCCAATACCTACCTCTTGTCCCTATCCTCCCTAGGAACGCACGATGTTCTCTGAACATTATAGGGATTCCCTTTCGTGCGCTCCAAGCGATAAAAAAAAAAAAAAAAAAAAAATACCCACGTAGTGAAAGTTTTTTTCTCAACATTGAGTTATTAACGTATTTCCGTATATCTATATCAGTTATTTTCTGTTTTTTCCGTTTCGAATTATTATCTCGAACGATTCATGAAACAGATTGGTTAACTAAGTAGTATAGTGAGACGCGAGTCATTTTTCAAATATCAAATGATTAAAATATCATCAACTCACACTATCTACTTCTCATCCGTCAATTCGCGCCACTGCATACAGGTGGCGCTGCAGAGACTATGCCGAGATTTCGCCGCTGAACGTCTGTCGGAGTCCTATAAATACTCTGACATGTGAAAGAATGGTTAATCTAACTTGGATGAAATCTCAACAGTAAGTAGAAACTAGTTTACTCAACTAGTGTTTTATATCAATCTGAGATGATGAATAAATTATAACTCCTTATTAGCACCTAAACATATAGTAGTGTCAATTCGAAGAATGCAGGAGCCATTTGACATAAACATAGTGTGAATAATTCAATCAATTTCTGTACTAATATACATATATTCCCAACTCTCAACCTATGTGTCTATGTAATATCCTGTTATTGAATTTCACTCTGAAGTGATGATATTGACACTGGCTTGGGTCTTGAGTGGAATATTCACTTTCGAAATTGTTTCTTTCAACTCTATTTTTGTGTTCATTCAATATAGTTAGAGAAATAAATAGAGTTAGTTTCAATGTGCTTGCATTGAAAATTTACACTAATTGAATTGAAAAAATCACACTATGATAATCTAAACTATATAGAGTTGAATCATTGACTCTAGAGCTTAGTGGTCCTCCTGGGAACAAGTATAGTGTTGAATTTCATTCTATTTTTTTTACTGTGTGTAGATGATGAGAAGCTGTTGGGGAGTGAAGTAGATTTTCGCACGTAACAAGAAACCAAGTTTTTGTGTGGAAGTTTCTGCGATGGGAAGAGTATTGCTTATGGTAATACTAAGAATTGATATAGTGGTCTTAGTACTCTTAGTGGAAATGGTGTTATCAGACATTGGTATATCAGGCATACTGAGTTCCGACTTTCTAGAGAAAATTCAGGCTTACGTTTTGTTGATGTTGAATTCAACTAGGTTGGTGGTTACCCAGGCTGTAATTTTCTCAAGATCTTCATTGACAGCATGCGCCTGCCTTCTTCGCATGTTCTCAGTTTCCTGGGAAGAAAAGGGAATTTTAGAAGAGAACACAGTATAAGAAGTACTATCGTCTGCGGAGCTGTGTATAGGACAAGTGATTGCTCCCAATAGATCGTTGATATGAATTAGGAACAATGTCGGTGCCAAGATTGATTCTTGTGGAATGACGGAATTGATGGCAATGGTATCTGACGATACTTCGTCCACCATCACATGGAGCGATCTGCCTGAAAGAGAACTCGATAAGAGATGGCATAGCTGAGGTAGTGAGCCGTATGATGGTATAGTTTGTGGATCAGTTCGTGGTGCCAAACACGGTCGAATGACTTCGATGTATCTAGCGCTACAGCTAGAGATCCCTATGTGTTTTTCCATGAAGTTTGTCATATAAAATAGAATAGAGTTTTATTTGACCAAGTTACAATTCTTATGTTTTTGGCAAATCACTGGAAGAACAAAATGTTTTCCATAAACAATTAGAGAATAAAATGAAATATACACCTGAGCTATAACAAAGATACATACAACTTTGTCACGGATCAAACAAATCTTAAATCAAATCAAATCAAAATATACTTTATTATCAGAAGATTTTCATAGTATAGAGCAGGTACTATAGCATTGTCACAATTATAATAAATACATATTTACGTAAACACAAGAAAAAAATAAAAGAGAACAGACAGATACAAAATGAATTGAGCATTAGAATACAATTCCAAAATGTTAAAATATACATATATTTCAACTATTCCAATCTTTCTCAAGAAACTCTTGAACATTATAAAAAACCTCATCGATAAGTAATCGCTTGACAGATCTCCTGAAATGAGACGGCAAAACTATGTTTTTTAAGGCGGGAGGGAGGTGATTGTATAGTTTAATCGCACTATAGATCAGAGAGTTTTTCGTTAAATTTGAAGACGGAATAGGTAATCGCAAATTGTTACTTTGTCTAGTGATACCAACTGTTACCTCGTATGATGATTTGTTTCCATGTACTAGACACACTGTTTCGAGAATAAATAACGACGGAAGGGTGAGGATTTTTATTTGACCGAACAGCGGTTTACAAGATACTCTTGGCCCAACTTTGCAAAGGTATCGAACAGCACGCTTTTGAAGAACAAATACACTAGTGAAGTTTTGTTGGCTGCAGATACCCCAAAAAGGTATTCCATACCTGATATGTGATTCTATCAGAGCGTGGTATACTACCTTCGCAGTGGCTATGCCCAGTTCTTTCGCCACTATTCGCAAAGCATAACACCCACGTGCTAGTTTTGTATTCAAAGACTTCACATGGTTCTCAAAATTTGAATTGTTGTCCAGATGGATTCCAAGGAATTTGCTCGTATACGTTTGCTCAATGATAACTTCAGTACTCAAAGGAATATCTGGTAGATTACATTTGAATGATAAGAGATGGGTTTTATTTATATCTAAAGAGAGCAAATTTGAGCTAAACCATCTTTCTACAGAGGAGATATCATTTACAATTCTCCTGTGTAATCTATTTATATCGGTCTCATGCCACAAGATGGTCGTGTCGTCTGCAAATATAGTAAAACTACCATCGATCTTGAGTCTAGCCGAATCGTTAAAATACAATAAGAACAGGATAGGTCCCAGTACAGAGCCCTGTGGTACACCATGTTTAACTGATCTAGTTTCTGGGTTAGTATTTGTTTTAACGAATTGGGTACGTTCACTCAGATAAGACTTGACCCAACTAAGGCTCTGATTCCTGAAACCATAACGGTGGAGCTTGCGCAAGAGTATTCCATGATTTACACAATCGAAAGCTTTCGACAGGTCACGAAATACTGCTGCGCAAACCTCTTTGAGAATGACTCTACTATATTATTCTTTTAGAAATGAGAAAACAGCGTCTCCTGTGCTTTTTTGTGTTTGGAACCCAAATTGTTGAGGATTCAAAACATTTCGAGCTGATAAAAACTTCATCAATCTAGTTTTAACCAATCTCTCAATAATTTTTCCCAAGGTCGGGATGAGAGAAATGGGGCGAAGATTTGTAGGATCCGAAGTATCTCCACCTTTGTGAAGAGGAATAACTTGAGGAAATTTGGAAAAAGTTCTAGTGTGAATAACGGCATATTCTCGAGTATTCTTATTGAGATATTATCATTTCCACAGGACGTTTTATTTTTCAAATGTTTTATTGTATCCATTAGCTCAGCCAAATCAGTATCATCCAGAACAAATGTGTCAGTAACGGAAATATATGTCATATAGAGTAGCGGGTCTGATGCCACTTCTATTTTTTCAGCCGAATTTCCAGCTATGGAACAATAGAATTCATTAAGAATGTTAGGGTCTGAAGTAATATCATTTGTAACAGGATTTTTCCCACGAAGATCATTCACAACACGCCAGGTTCCCTTAGGGATATTATTACTTTTGGAAATTCTGTTATGGTAATACATTCGTTTTGCTGTCTCAATAACATTTCTGTAAATTCTTCTGTAGGTAATGTAATAGTGATGAATAAAGTCATTGTTGTAATATTTCCAGATGTGATGGAGACTTCTCAGATTGATACCAGAAATACGAATTCCTTTAGTCATCCAAACTTTTTTGTTTCTGTTTTTGATTTTAATTTTTTGAATGGGGAAAGACATTTCAAAGCAGTTGGATAGCATATTATGAAACAGAAGAAGGGGAGCATCGGTAAACTAAATATAAATCTTGCTGTTTTCGAAATGTGATCAGCACAAATTATCGAGAAGTGGGGGTGTTTTCAGATATTCATCAATAGAGTAAAAACAATGGGACAGCATGTGTCTTTTCAGTTTTAATTTGGAGCATTTATAATTGAGAATCTTGAACTCTTGAGGCAGGAAATTATAGATTCCAATATTCAATGAATTCATTCGGGATATGTTGAGCCTAAATCGGGTAGGCCTCAAGTCGTATTCCTGAGCTTTCCAGATATTTGACGAGCTCAATATTGATGACTTTCTCCGTCACTTTGGAGATTACCGATAATAGGGCAATTGGCCTATAGTTGTTGGGCAGGCTCTTCAATTGGTTGAGTTCTACTAATTTTCCAACGAGATGGAAAAATACCCGACTTGTAGGAGATGATAAATGGCTCGCAGAGAATCGGTGTCAATTCTGGTGCACACTTTTTGACACTAATGGGTGAAATTCCATCAGTACCATTGTACTCATTCGTTCTGGGACCGAGTTGAATGCGTCTGATATATAGTGCGTTGCCGAGAGACAATTTCGGGCATTCACATTTCAACGGTAGAATGTCTGAGGACACCCTTCCATGGGATTCCAAGGTGGAGTTTTCTGCGAAAATGTTCGCTTTGTTTCACGATGTTGTTGCTAATGTACCGTCGGCATCAGAGAGTAGTGGAAAGTAAGATTAATTTTGACTGTATAAATCTTTCCTGCTAGTTAATGAATGTTCATTATTGAATTAGACAATGTAAGACTAGGCTGCAGTTGGCTCATAGGCACCGCACCTCTGTTTTTTTGGAAGCAGGGTGTAGATTCAAGAAGTTACGTATTGTTAGGGACCTCGTTTGCCAGGCGCCATCCAGTTTTCACTGGTAGGAAAACCCATAAAATTCGATACTGAAGATATAATTTGAAGGTCTAATGAAACACCAAATAGCTGTACCATATATAATTCTTCAGTTGGTTCAAAGATGTCATGTGACACAAAATTCTCAATTATACTCAGCACCTCATTTAGCAAAAAAATTATGAAGGAAGGCTCTAGCAGCACACTACCTCGATGTTGGAACGTCCTAGTCACCCTTTATATATGTAATTTCGCTGAGGATACCCGAAGGGGTAGGGGAGTTGTTCAGTCTCTGTCAGTGGCGAGTGTTGTGAATTCCGAGGAGAAATTAATTCAAAAACAGAAAACCTCCTTCTCGTTTTCCTCGGTCGGGTATACCTACATACACCCAGCCAAAATCAGTGACAGTCCATCACACTGCGTGCAATAGTGGCACTATGTTTTTCTCTGTTTTTTATGTTCTGGTTCCCACGAAAAAGGATATCCTGTAATGTTCAGAGAACATCGTGAGAACCAAGGGAAATAAGGTAGGAGTTGGTGTTTTTCCTAAAATTTCTGGAGGTTATATGCCTTGTAAAACACCTCCCTTGGCAATGTGTTTCAGAGCCTCACTGTTCGTTGGGAGATCAAGTCTTTGGAAAGTGATGTTCTGCAGGTCTCCAAAGTAACCACGAAGGGGTGCGAAGCCTCAACTCGACGGGTTAATATCGCGGAGACTGCCAAGGAAGGAACAATTGTTGATATTTCAGGAGAGCATCGTCCATGCAAATATCTATGAAATAGAGCTGACTTTTATTTGGTGTTCCAGAGAAGTGAGTGAGTTTGTGAGCGAGGCATCACCCACGAGACGAATTGCCCTTTTTGGACGAAATCCAACAGTTTCAGGGTATGTTTGGGTGCTGCACTCCAAATATATGGTAACAGTATTCCAGGAAAAGTCGGATCTGTGCCTTATTTATAGATCATATGCAGCTGACTGGAAGTGGAATAGAACCTGGGCGGAAACAAAAAACCTAGTTTTTGGGATGCACTTTCAGCAACTGATCTCACGTGATTTTCCCAAGAAACGTTATTGCTGATAGTGATACCAAGCATCGAAGTGGATGTCTCCAAAGATCCAGAGATCGGCTGTTCTAGAGACAAGACATGCTTGTTATTTGTTTGCAGTGAAATCTACCAAGTTATTATGGATCCCCATTCGAGAATTGTTGCCAAGTCCATATTTATGTTGTCAACATTTCTTTCTCGATTCTTGGGATATAGCGATGTTTGGATCTTCCCGGGAGTTATGTCGTTGAACCAGCCGCTCGCAACCCGAAGATGCAGACGTTGCATTTTACCCGACTCGACAAAATTCATTCGATGTGCATTTCCAGGTTTCTCACATATTCATGTCATATAACTAATTCATTCTGATTGTAAGGTTCACACGAATCGGTTGTGTTAAATAAAAAGTAAATCTTGTTTTTTAAAAACGTTTTTCGTTTTCCAAAAAACTTAAGTGGCGCAGTCGGTAGGATACTCGAAGGCATCTATCGTAGATATCCTTGGGTATCAACTCTTCATCGAGAAGAACCAGTGATCGAGAAGTACCAGAGAAGCCGTCCATCGAGGATCCAGTAACTCTTGGCAACCATCGAAGAAGAATGAAAAATTGGAACTTCATGTAAGTCACTCATTGATTCCTTATATTCATTTGCTATTTCCTTATGTCATTGATTTCCTCTGATCCTGAATCCGAATCAGAAATTACTAGTGGTATCAGTGCGGAACTAGAAGAAACTCTTAGTCAATCTTTGCAATCCTTGAACCTTAACAACCAGTCTCAATCGGAATCAATCAAAAAATCTATAGAATTAATCTCATTAAACATGCCAAACCCACCAAACGTATTCGATATGAAACTACTACAAATTGTTCCTGAATTCGATGGAAATCCCTGTAGACTCTACAGGTACCTCCAAACGGTCAGTGATTTATTGAATGAATATTACGATGTACGGCCAGGATTTGAAAATTGTTCTCAAAACAAAATTTTACTACATAGTGTACTTTCCAAGCTCACCGGGCCGGCCGAAGAAGTATTCTCTCTTAGTGGCACTTATAATTGGCCAACCATTAAAGACTTGTTGATCACACATTTCGGTGATCAGAGAAACGAAAGCAGCTTAATCTCCGATTTAGGCTCACTTAGACAAAATTCCAATGAAAATTCCTTACAGTTTTATTCTCGAGTACAGACAACCCTCAATTTACTTCACAATTACATAAACTTGCACGAAAATAATGACGAAATAAAAAGAAGCAAAAAAGCTTTGTATGATTCACATGCACTGCACATTTTACTTGTCGGTCTGAGAGAACCTCAGAGCTCGATGATTCGTTCAATGAAACCAAATAATCTAGCCGAAGCACAAAAATATATTATTGAAGACAACAATATTAGATATTTACAGAAATCGCATTCTAGCTTTGCTCCGAGACCTCAAATGAATAAACCACGAGCCCAAATACCACAAAATTATTTCCAAAATCATTCAAGATCATCTTTCCAAAATAACGCCCATAATTTCAGTGCTACTAGACCGCAATTTCCAGTTCAGAATTTCAATCAATCACAATTTTCGTCTCAACAAAATTTTAATCAGCCCCAATTTCCTAGGGGCCCAATCCAAATTCAACCCAGACAAAACGCACCAACACAAAAATATTTCACGAACAGCCAAGTATTTGGAAAACCTCGTAATGTTTGGAAAAATCCTCCACAAGGCAGTTCATCTAATTTCAAACCTACCCCTATGAGCGGTATAACAAAGACACACAATTTTACTAGAAACACTAACCCCCAACCCTATAATCATTTCCAACGGGACCCTAATCAAAAAATGAATTTTATTGCTGAAGAAGTTTACAATGTTGATTCCTACGAAAGTGACCAAACATACCCTTATGACCAACACTATGACGAAACAAATCCAACATACGAATTAGACGATAACTCACAGTTTGACGACGAAACTAGCCAAAATTTTCACGAAACGACACAAGAACTAGAGGAGACATAATTGAATTGAATACAATATACGACAAAAAAGAACTTCCCTTTATCAAAATCATTAACCCACCTATTAAATTACTGATAGACACCGGAGCTACAAAATCATTTTTGAATCCGGATGTTGCCGAAAAATATTACAAAGATACAATTTTCAAAGAACCATTTGTTGTCAAATCAGTTTTCCAACAATCTCGACGTGACTTATGTGCTAATATACCTCCATTTAACGAATTTAATTATCATGAACCACTTAAATTTCATTTATTCAAATTTCACCAATACTTTGATGGACTGATAGGTCTAGATATCTTGAAACAACTAGAAGCTCAAATCGATCTCTCAAATTCAATTCTCTTTACACCATCCTCTCAAAATGAAATTCAGTATTATGAATCCAAGCAAAAAGTTTTGTTCTTTGTCGAATTAGAAGCCGGCACGGGAATAAAAATCAAAATCCCTGTGAATCAATCATCCGGAGATATAATCGTACCCCCTGTAAAAATCAATAATTGCCTTATAAAAGAAACCCTAACCACCGCGAATAACGGTTACGCATGGGTAGAACTCGAAAATCCGAACGATTATAATTGTCAAATTCACTTATTTGAACCAGTGAAATCGAATCCGTTTTTCCACGAGACTTACGAACTCTATCATGCCGACCTTGACCAAGTGAACGACAATGACCTTACAGATACAGATACAGATACACCTGATATTCGTGAACTCATACGCACCGAACATATGAACGACGAAGAGAGAACACACATAGAAAAACTTTGCTTATCATACTCAGACATTTTTCATTACGACGGACAAAAATTGACATTTACAAATCAAGTGAAACATCATATAAACACAAAAGACGAAATCCCGGTATACACTAAGTCATATAGGTACCCATTTATACATAAGGAAGAGGTACAATCACAAATTAGCACAATGCTCGAACAAAACATAATTCGACCTAGCAACTCTCCATGGTCATCTCCGATATGGGTAGTGCCGAAGAAAGCAGACGCAAGTGGAAAGAAGAAATGGAGGATCGTAGTTGACTACCGAAAAGTCAACGAAAAAACAATAGACGACAGATATCCAATTCCCAATATCAGTGACGTACTAGATAAGCTAGGAAGGTGTCAGTATTTTTCCACATTAGATTTGGCAAGCGGGTTCCATCAGATCGAAATGGCCCCAGAGGACATTCCAAAAACTGCTTTCAACGTCGAAAATGGGCACTACGAGTACGTCAGAATGCCATTCGGACTGAAAAATGCTCCGGCTACTTTTCAGCGAGTGATGGACAACGTACTAAAGGGACTCCAGAATAAAATATGTTTGGTATATATGGATGATATCATCATATACTCCACATCATTACAGGAACATATGATAAATCTGAAGAATGTTTTTCAACGACTTCGAGAAACTAACTTGAAGATTCAGTTAGACAAATCTGAATTTCTCAAGAAAGAAGTCGCCTTCCTTGGACATATAGTAACACCAGAAGGAGTAAAGCCGAACCCCTCCAAAATTAAGGCCATCATCGAGTATCCCATCCCAAAAACTACACGTGAAATTAAAGGTTTCCTAGGACTTATTGGCTATTACCGAAAATTTATCAAGGACTTTGCCAAAATAACAAAACCATTCACAGTATGCTTGAAAAAAGGTGCCGAAATAAAACATGACGAAAAATTCATAAGGACATTTAACCACTGTAAAACCCTACTCACAAACGACCCCATACTACAATATCCTGACTTCAGACTGCCATTCAACTTGACAACAGACGCCAGCAATTTCGCTGTAGGAGCAATCCTATCACAAGGACCTATTGGATCAGATAAACCAATAGCGTACGCTTCTCGTACACTCAACAGCTCCGAGCAGAATTACAGCACTATTGAAAAAGAACTCCTAGCCATTGTGTGGGCCACCAAATATTTTCGGCCATACCTATTCGGCAGGAAATTCAAAGTGTTGACGGATCATAAACCTCTCGAATGGTTGATGTCTTTAAAGGAACCCAACTCAAGGCTAGTTCGCTGGAGGCTAAAGCTCGAAGAGTACGACTATGAGGTTATGTATAAAAAAGGCAAAAAGAACACCAACGCAGACGCATTGTCGAGAATTGAAATCCACGCCAATGAAGTAGAACCATCGACTTCAACGAAAGAAATACCAGAAAATCAACAAACATTATTTCAATATATGGAAGAGTTCAATGAGACTTTAAATAGACAAGTACGTCAAGATGACAATGAATCCGTAGAAAATAACATAGATGAAACGCCAAACATAGAGAACGTAGAAGAAGATGGAGAAACCATCCATACAAATGAGGAGGATCCCATACAGGAAATTAATCCCAGCGAGTCACCAGTCAACGTATTTCAAAACCAGTTAATAATTTCGAAATCAACTCTACCCAGGAAACCAACAAAGAAACGTTTATGGGAAAACAAGAAGACCAGATGGAATATCTACTTAGTGAATGACGACCTTACACCCATAATATCATTTTTCAGAGAATTTGGGAATCCGAGAAGTACATATGCATTTTTCTTCGAAAACGATAACGCAGAAAGTCTCTATACGGAACTAAGCAATTTAATGCGACAAACTTTTAAAAATTCGGCTTTCAGACTCCTAAAATGTACCTCGAAACTTGAAGACATTACCGACAAATACAGACAGGAAGAACTTTTACAGTATCACCACGAAACTAAAACAAACCACCGCGGAATTCAAGAAACCATCCAACAAATTAAGAAACGGTACTATTGGCCTAATATTGCCAATGACGTCAGGCAATTTGTCAATATTTGTGAGATTTGTCAACTTGTCAAATACGACAGGCATCCTCCAAAAATTCACTTACAGCTTACACCCACTCCAAAAAGACCATTTGAAATAGTTCATGTAGACGTTTTTCAAGCCAACAATCAGAAGTTTCTCACTGTCTTAGATAACTTTTCAAAATATGGACAAGCTTTTCCTTTGCCTTCTGCGGACGCGATATCTATCGTACATGCACTGATTGTCTTTATGTCATTTCACGGAATGCCCCTCCAAATTGTCGCCGACAGTGGGACCGAATTCAAAAATTCGACTCTCACCGATTTTGCCAAACTTCATAAAGTTAATCTCCATCTGACAACCCCTAAAAATTCTAACAGCAACGCCCCTGTAGAACGCTTCCACTCGACTATTCTCGAACATCTCAGAGTATTGAAACTAGAAAATCCGCAAATGACTACTATCGAAATGATGCCCTATGCAATTTTCGGATATAACCATTCAATCCATTCAGTTACGAAAAAGAAACCTATTGACATTATTACAGGACACCTAGACTCAAAAGACCCATTCGACATAGATCTCCATCAAGAATTACTAAACAATTATATACAGGAACATAAGCAAAAAACTCAACTCATATACGACCACATTCATGAAATTTCTCATAGTCAAAAGGAAAAAGTAATAGACAAAGCGAACGAAAATCGCGAAGATCCGGTAACCTATAAAGAAAATGAAGATGCTTTTCGACACGATGTCAAAACTCGCGGAAAAAAGTTGAAACCTCCTTTTATAAAAGAGACAGTTGACAAAGACGAGGGAAACAAACTTAAAACGCAACGAAATACTTACCATAAAAATATATTCAAGAAACCGAGGGCCAAAATAACGAAAACAAATTTGTTACAGGATACTCCTACTAACAACGACCCACCTAGTATCAACATCGACCAAAACCATACAAATAACTGACCTGCAGAACAATCCTGGAATTTTACCTTTCGAACTCGGCATTGCACAAATCAAAGTAGGAACACATACATTTTTACATTATTTAGAATTCAAACCAATCAAAAATGAAATAACAATTCTCGAATCTCAATATGGACAAATTAAATTGTCCTTGATTAAACAAAAACTGACTTCGACCTATGACTCATCCTTGCAAACTATCGAACAACACATCGACTATCAGATGAAATCGGTAAAAGAAAAATTTCAGTCTATTTATCCATTAACGGACAGAAAAAAACGCGGACTAATCAATGGGCTAGGTAACATAGTCAAAGCTATTTCTGGAAACTTGGACCAAGAAGATGCGAAACGGTATGATGAGGCTATAGAAAAATTACAGAATAATGAAGGTAAAATCGTTAGTTCACTAAACCAGCAAATATCCTTAACACACCAAATTCTAGAAAATAATAATAAAACATTTTCTTTGATGATACATAACCAGAATATAATCAAAGAAAGTATAGAAGAACTGCAAAATAACAGTACTTATTATTTTTCACTACTAGACACATTCACTCAAATAAAATTCAACTTAGATACACTGCTATCGATTCTCACAAACATCGAAAACTCTATATCGTTCGCCAAACTTGGAAGGCTGCATAGTAGTATAATATCAATCGAAGATATGAAATCAATTATGAGTTCGCTTCGTAAACATCATTCAAAAAATCAGCTGGTCTACTCAGATGTTGCCGATATACATAAACAATATGACGTAATTTCCGTAGAAGCATACTTTTCAAACGACAGATTAGTTTTTGCACTGCATATACCCCTCGTACATCCTGACATTTTCAACCACTACCACCTCTATTCGATACCCACCAAAAATTTAACCACAATAATTCCTAAAAATCCCTATTTCACAATGAGTGGCGACCTGTTCCAATATGAAGCTGAACCATGCCGCTATCTCGACTCCAAGTATCTGTGTGAAAACAACTACCTAGTCAATGGACTCCAAGAACAAGATTGTCTCTTCTCCATTCTTCAAGTAAGAGACAGCCGTGCCGAATGCCAAATAGTTTCTGTAACAATCAAAAAACACCTGATCGAGGAGATTAGCGAATCATATTATATTGGTATTTTTCCTAATCGAGAAAAAGTCCAAACCAGATGCGACCAAACAGATTTCGTGATGCTCCAGGGTACCTACCTCTTGCAAGTGCCGTATCAGTGTAGTGTCCAAACATCAGGATATGGGTATACCAACGAAAAAGGGGAATCCCACGAAAAACCACTACTCTTACCAGAAATCAAGATCCAGGAACTATTAGGGAATAACCAACTACATATGGACGACATTCAACTAGACCAACTACATGAGCTACAACTCAAGGAAAACAGCATTCAACCCCTCCGAATTGACGATCAAGGACCACCAAATCACTTCCCATGGACCATTCCATTGTACGTATTAGTTACCTCAATACTGCTATACTTGGGTATACGTACAGTCCAGAAGACCAGGAGGACATCGAGGACATCTAGGACATCTGAAAGAAGCAACCAACCCCCTCAACCGACAGAAGTTTTGTTCGTCCCATCCAAAACTCCCTCTTAAGGATGGAGGAGTTATGTCGTTGAACCAGCCGCTCGCAACCCGAAGATGCAGACGTTGCATTTTACCCGACTCGACAAAATTCATTCGATGTGCATTTCCAGGTTTCTCACATATTCATGTCATATAACTAATTCATTCTGATTGTAAGGTTCACACGAATCGGTTGTGTTAAATAAAAAGTAAATCTTGTTTTTTAAAAACGTTTTTCGTTTTCCAAAAAACTTAAGTCGGGGGTCCCGGCGTAGTTCCGGGACTCCAGAAAATTTCCATGTATAGATCTCTTGGTTTCCTAAAAACATCGGTTAATGCATATATCAATCCGTGCTTTTTGTTGCCGTGTTTGTGTGATGTTCCGGGTAATGTCACTCCCAGCGATGTGTTATTTGTGAAAGTTGTTCGATTTTTTATTAATGTATTCGTGAATTCTTTGCAAATTACTACATCTCTCGTGGAGATCTGCCATTCGCGAGTATCTATCGCCGTTGGTGATGATAGGAAGTACTTTGTTCTGAAGCACCTGCAGCACCTGCAGATGCTGCAGAACACAGCGGACATGTATATCATCACAGGCCTAATGATCTGTTTGTATACCAGGACCTTATTCTCCACTGAAAGTGGAGAGGTCCTGGATAACAGTGTATACATTTTTTTGATGGCTGTTCGTGTTTTTTGTATTAAATATTTGGTGGCCCAGTCCAGGAAGTACGTACAGGGTGTGCCTTTAAAATGGAACCCCCCCTTACTTCTTTTGTTTTCGGAGATATGGAAAAATGTTGAAGAAAAAAGTTATTTGGAACGACCACAACTTTCATTTTGTGAAGTTGTTCCATATACAGGGTCATTCGTTTTTCCAGAAAGAACATCAACTTTTGAATGAAACACTATATATATTTTCTGATATGTCGATAGAGCTTTTTTTTTCTGGTTAAAAAAATATATATGAGTTGCATATTCGGATGGAGAATAATTGAGTTATTGTTGATCAAAGTTGACCAAAATATCGCTTCATGAATTCTCACTTTATATCATAGTTGAACATAGTGGGCTTTGGAAAAATATTCCATGGAAAAGTCAATAAACTACAAATCATTATGTGGATAGATTTGGTATCACACTATAACAGTTACGCATGCGTAGATGACGAAATATCATCAAGAATTCTTGACAACCAAAACTTGAATGAATCTTCATAAACCATATTTATTGAATGAACCGGAATGAACTATATGAAATTGTGAATACACGTTAGAGCTATCTACAACAAATGTTCAAAAATGTTTTCTATTGTTATTTTATTTCTCGTGAAGTCAGTATCCGGGCTACGGGGCGGGTAAAATATTGGTCCTCGCATTCCAATCCAAGTGTCATAACTCTCATTGAGGTAATTCGTGACTTCAATTTCATTGTGAGGAGGTGCACCATCCTGCTGCAATACCAATTGGTTTCGTCTATTCAAAGGGATTGCTTCATCAAGCAAGTTTTCAATATCACCTTGCAACATATCCAAATATTTTTGCCCCGTAAGACTGCCATCAATGACGATGCAAGATGGAACCAATTACTTTAGTGTTATAAACACTGCATCAGACATTTACACTTCTCCGGCCTTGTTTCTTGATCTTTTTCATTACTCTCAGATTAACCGTAGCCCAGCTATGCTCATTTTTCCTATTAAACATTCTTAAAGTTGAAAATGAACACTCATCCGTGAATAGAATATTCTTGGTGAAATTTTAATCGCGATTATGTCTTACAATAAATTATTTCATGACAAAATCGTAAACGATTTGGATGATCTTGAGAAAACAAATAATTCACTGGCATTACTTTGTATGGCTTCATAAGATGCTTCTTCAAAACTCGTCTCACACTTGTCGTGGATATATTGAAGTAATTCGTAGTAATTCTTGTCGAACGACTCGGGTCTTCAATGAAATAAAGTAATATATTTTCCTCTGTCTCTTCTATGAGTACCGTTTTTTGCCGATTCCTCTTCATATCACCCAAATCACCAATATCTCGTCTGAACTTCTCGAAGATTCTCTTGAAGGTATTCAAAGATGGAAGCAGACGATCACCAAACCGATGCGCATATTCTCTACGAGCAGCGATTGCATTTTTCCCGCAAGAAATGTATATTTCCAAAATTTCGCATCTTTCATTCAAACTGTAACCCTTTTTTTTTATATAGAAGTCGGACGTTTTCAATTTCATAATAAACATGGAACTCAAACAATTTATAAACATTATTTCAAAGCCCACTATGTTCAACTTACATCAAATGATATTACCTATTTTGGTCAACTTTGATCATCAATAACTCAATTATTTTCAATCCGAATATGCAACTCATACAGGGTGTTTCATTGGGAAAGGTAAATAATTTAACTGTGGATAGGGGTCACTGAGGTGATTAAAAAAAACCATGGTTGATGGGTCTTCGACTTCTTATAACCGAGATACAGGATGTTTCATCAATTTTGTCCATATCTTCATTGTCTCATAACTTTCCAACCAACCTGTATTTATTTTTAAAAATTGGTACACTTGCTCAATCTACCCTGTGAAATTGATTGAGGCAACAACAAAAGATAAAATCCAGGTCTGGCTTCACTTAAAATTCACAAATTCTTTCTGCCAGAAAACAACACCCTATACATTCGAATTTCTCATTTTTTTTGCCATATCTGAAAATAACATCGAAATTTTTATCCAACGATGTACTTTTTATTCGTGCACAGACGATTTTAACTATTCCTATTATGTGCTCAAAATATTATTTTTGCTCATTTTGGGTTTCAAAATTGGAATCAGACGAGATTTATTAATTATTTTACTTCCTATTCAGTATACGTGAGTATTACATTCAGAAGGAGTATTTCATATCGTTCTTTGTTCCAGTCTTAGTTGCAGGTCCGTCGTCAAAACTATACAGGGCTTTTCACGATGAGCGTTAATTAGATGTTTCTGGCAAACCAGGCAACGGATAAATCTAAAAATTCGAAGGTATGTATAAATTAACATGGTCTACACGTCTGAAATATTTGAAACAATCCGGCGTTGCCGCTTTTACTCGAAAGTAGCAGTAACTTTGATTTTTCAAATGGGACATCCTGGATGCTTCCTGAATCGATTCACAAAGTTCGGGGTCTAGTGGGACTAATAACTGAGATATTTAGAGTGAGAAAAATCGAGAGAACGGCTTTTATGTCCCTATCTTAACTTTGTATCTATTGACATTTAATCGAAACAAATACAGGATGGTTCATAATTCAGATTTCTGCACCACCCTGTATCTGTTTCAATTGAATATCGAATAGAAAGTTGAGATAGGGACATTGAAGCCTTTATGACCATGCAATAAATAGTGTCAACACAACACATTTCTAAAGTTGAAACATCTCAATTTTTCTCACTATAAATATCTCAGTTATTAGTCCCACTAGACCCCGAACTTTGTGCATCGATTAAATCAGCTCTTCAGGATGCATCCAGGGTGTCCCATTTGAAAAATCAAAGTTACTGCTACTTTCGAGTAGAAGCGGCAACGCCGGATTGTTTCAAATATTTCAGTAGTGCAGATTATGTTAATTTATACATACCATCGAAATTTCAGATTTATCCGTTGCCTGGTTTGCCAGAAACATCTAATTAACGCTCATCGTGAAAAGCCCTGTATAGTTTTGATGACGGACCTGCAACTAAGTCTGGAACAAAGAACGATATGAAATACTCCTTCTTAATGTAATACTCACGTATACTGAATAGGAAGTAACAAAATTAATAACAAAAATCATCTAATTAACGCTCATCGTGAAAAGCCCTGTATAGTTTCGATGACGGACCTGCAACTAAGTCTGGAACATAGTACGATATGAAATACTCCTTCTAAATGTATTACTCACGAATACTGAATAGGAAGTGATAAAATTAATAAATCTCGTCTGATTCCAATTTTGTACCCCAAAATGAGCAAAAATAATATTTTGAGCACATAATATGAATAGTTAAAATCGTCTGTGCACGGATAAAAAGTACATCGTTGGATAGAAATTTTGATGTTCTTTTCAGATATGGCAAAAAAAATGAGAAATTCGAATGTATAGTGTGTTGTTTTCTGGCAGAAAGAATTTGTGAATTTTAAGTGAAGCCGGACCTGGATTTTATCTTTTGTTGTTGCCTCAATCAATTCCACAGGGTAGATTGAGCAAGTGTACCAATTTTTAAAAATAAATACAGGTTGGTTGGAAAGTTATGAGACAATGAAGATATGGACAAAATTGATGAAACATCCTGTATCTCGGTTATAAGAAGTCGAAGACCCATCAACCATGGGTTTTTTGAAATCACCTCAGTGACCCCTATCCACAGTTGAATTATTCACCTTTCCCAATGAAACACCCTGTATATATTTTTGGAATCAAAAGAAAAAGTTCTATCGACATATTGGACAATATATAGGGTGTTTCATTGAAAAAATCAAAGTTGATGTCCTTTCTGGAAGGACGAATCACCCTGTATATGAAACAACTCCACGAAATAAAAGTTTGGGTCCTTTCAAACAACTTTTTTATGCAACATTTTTTCATACCTCCGAAAACAAAAGAGTTAAGGAGGGGTTCCATTTTAAGAGGCACATCACCCTGTACGTACGTAACGAACTAGATAAAAAAATGAAATACTTCCTCAAAGAAAAAGCCCCCCGGATGATTACCGGAAAAATATATGCACCAGTAAATTGCTATACTTACCTGAGTTAAGTGATGATGATACATCCGAGAAGGGTCAAATTTTGTAATGATTATTTCAAGGAGGGAAAGCTCTAAGTTAACTCCACACGATTGAATGACGTTGATGAACAATCAGGGACATGTTTTGGTCTCAGAAAACCCCATTCTCAGCCTGATAAGAAGTTCTACACTTCAAACAGGATTGGTATGACGAATTGAAAGTATTTGATCAACTCACTTCGAGTTGAAAAATTTTTATACAGTGTGTCCATTTAATTCTTCGATATCTCGACAGCCATGACCTATAGAGGAAAACTTTGAAGGACAGACTATTTCAGTTACCAAAGTTGCTCGTTTCAAAAATATTTTCAACATTACTGGGTGTATAATAAAAGCGGGACAACTCGGAGACGAGTTTTTTTAAATGGAACACCCAGTATTGTTTATTTGGAATTTCGCCGAGGTTCACCTTCACATCGCTGTAAAAAAAATTGGAATCGATTACGGCGTTGCCAAGCTATAATTGATTAATCAATTTTCATCACTATTGAAGAGTCATATATTGAATTGGGCATGGTATATTCATTTATTAAAATTTTGAAAATATTTTTGGGATACGATAGTAGCAAGGTCTCATGTATACCAATCCAGTTATTTTGCGACATCTTCTTCAACAGAGTGCTCAATTTTACAATTAGAATTTTGCAAGATTCAGATGACATTCATTGAAAATTTTTAAATGCAACTCCCTGTATTTTTATTCACAAATTCATTCCGACATATTTCGCCTTTTCATCGCTGAAAAAAAAATCGAAATCGTTTGCGGCGTTGTCAAGTTATAGATAATTTCCTTATTTTTACTACTATTTTGGGGTAATTTGTACTTCATAGTTCTCTCATTTATTTGTATTGTGGAAATATTGCGTTGCTATACGGTATAATCAAATTTCTCCATTGGCCATTCATATATTTTTTTACAGGAACATCCACAGGCTCTGAAAGTTTGAATTTAAAACAGAGTGGGTTTTGACAAATTTATACAAAATGCTACTTCCACAGATTTTTTGCAGACTATAAATTTCTCGATACATCACCAAAATCAAATATAATAATATCTTGAATTAATTCAAAATTCTGCTGAATTCCTTCCCGAAACCCGCGTAGTAGAAAATATTGTTTGTAGCATTATGTTCACCTCCTTCAAGTTAAATGGAGATTTGGATTGTGGGAATAACGAAAATAAAAGTGGCCCAAATTTTGAAAAATTGTCCTTATTCTCGCAGGCCACAACTTCATTGTTTGTATTGTAGAAGTTGTTTTAAAAGCAGGCGTTGCTTTTGGCATGTTTGTTTGTTTCACATAGGTTAATATTATTCAAATCATAAGTAACAAGATTACGGCATATTATCAATGTGGACAATGCACATATCGCAAAAATACCTGAATGATTTATGTAGAAAGAACCTCGGATGTCATGTTGCAAGCAATATTTCCACACTCAAATCAAATAAAGGAACCATGCCTTATAAGTAGCCCTGAGCCTGAGATAGTGATTAACATAAGGAAATTACTCATAACTTGAAAACGCCGCAACCGATTTCGATTTTTTTTTTCAGCGATGAAAATGCGAATGATGTCGAAATGAATCTGTGATGAAAAATACAGGGTGTTCCATTTGAAAAATTCTAATGAACGTCGTCTGAATCTTACAATATTCAGAATGTGAATTTCAGCACTCTGTAAAGGATTGTCTCGCAAAATTACTGGATTGGTGTACGTGAGCCCTTGCTTCTACTGTATGCCAAAAATATTTTCAAAATTCGAATAGATGAAAATACCATGCCCAATTCAACATGACTCTGCAATAGTGGTAAAAGTGGTTTTATCAATTATAACTTGGCAACGCCGCAACCAAATTGATTTTTTTTCATAGCGATGTGAAGGTAAACCTCTGCGGAATAAATTCCGGATAAACAATACTGGGTGTTCCATTTAAAAAACTCGTCTCCGAGTCGTCCCGCATTTATTAAACACCCAGTAATGTTCAAAATAATTTTGGAATGAGCAAATTCAGTAACTGAAAAAGTTTTTTCTTGGAAGATTTTCTCAATAGGTTATGGCTCTCGAGATATCCAAGAATTACGAACTAAATGGACACACTGTATAGCTATCTATTGTCATAAAATATACAGGCCGATTCATGATGGATGGCACATGATACGTTCCTGGAGAACGCAACTCAGGATTATGCAGAGAATTCGGTTCCTTGAATAATTAGTATTGTTCTATCGACCCTAAATATTCTCAGCATTGCGACGTTGTCGCTTATATTGAAAAGTAGCAACAACTTTGATTTTTTCAATGGAACACCCTGTATATCATTTCATTTCCAGAATCTCACTGGAGAGAGCTGATTTGATCGATTTTTCACACTTGGTGTCTAGCGGTAATGATAACCAAGACATAGAGGGTGTGAAAATCGAAATTTCTCAACTTTAAGAATTTCTTGTGTCGAAACTATTCATGTTTGATCAAAACAGTTTCCATGTAACTGTCGATCTCAACTTACCATGTACTATCAAGTAGATATTCAATTGGAATAAACACAGGGTGCTTCAGAATTAAGATTTTTGACCACCATGTATTTCTCTCCGACTAATCACAACTTTCTGTTCGAATTGGCAGCATTGTCAAGACCATCGCGCATTTTATCGGCACACGTCACACAATTTGCGGACATGTCTGATCGTTTGAATTCGCTTGTTGATTTTGGCGTGTTCAATAATTTTTCATACGATGAATTGAAGGAAAAAATATCGAAAATCAATTCTAGGTAATTATTCCAGAGCCATGAATTTCGAGTAATATTTTTTTGTAGAAATGACTGGAATGGCCCATCTCAGGGCATGGGGTCTTTCACTGAATGGGAATCCGTTTATCATTTCCTCACACATGAGCTTGTGACTATGGGCATCGGCAGACATACAGGGTTATGTCACGACAAGCTTACACTATCTTTATATCGAGAAACAGTCGGGAGAAATACATGAGAATCTGCATGTTTATATTTTAGAATACGCTCTCTTCATTTGAAATATTTTCGACAATGCAGTGTTGCCGCTTCTACTAGAAAGTAGTAGCAACATTGATATTTCAAATGAAGCACCCTGTATTTCATCGCATTTTCAGGTTCTCCCTAAAGAGCTGATTTCATCGATGTATCACACATGGCGTCTATCGGAAAATATTACAGAAATATGGGGTGTTGTAAATCGAGATTTTTCAACTTTAGGATTTTTTTGTGTCGAAACTATTCATTATCGGTGAAAACGGCTCACATGAATGGAAGGGCAAGTTCTGATTACGTCACTTTCACTGGTGAAATGATCTGAACTTGAATTCTGCCGTTTGATAGGTATACAGTTCTCAGCTCTCTATCATTTTTCATTTATTTTGTATTTACCTATACCTGTCAATAAAATCCATTATTATTATTATTATTATTATTATTATTATTATTATTATGTCCTAATCTCAACTTTTGATTCACTATTTACTGATATTTAATCGGAACAGATACAGGGTGGTTCAGGATTTAGAATTCTGAGCACCCTGTATCTGTTCCGATCAAATATCAGTAAATAGTAAATCGAAAGTTGGGATAGGGACATGTGAGCCGTTCTGACCGATAATAAATAGTTTCGACACAAACAAATCCTAAATTTGAAAAATCTCGATTTTCAACACCCTATATCTCTGTGATCATATCCGATAGATCCCAAGTGTGATGTATCGATGAAATCAGCTCTTCAGGGAGAATCTGAAAATCCAAAAAAATTCAGAGTATTCTATTTGAAATAACAAAGTTGTTGCTATTTTTTGATAAAAGCGGCAACTTTGTATTTCTGAAGATATTTCAAATGAAAAGAGCGTATTCTAAAATAGAAGCATGCATATTTTCATGGATTTCTGTCGACTGATTTTTTATATAGAGATAGTGTATGCTCATCGCGATATACCCTGTATACACTATGCCTAGATGAATTCATAAAACTTTTTCAACTCTAAGTGAGTTAACTAAATACTTGAAGTTTGTCACACCAATCCTGTTTGTGATGTAAAACTTCTTATCAGGCTGGGGATGATTCTTCCTCAGATCGAAACATTTCCCTGATTATTTAACAATGTCATTGAAATGTGTGGAGAGCTCTCCTTCCTTCTTCGGACAATACCACTCCACTTTGAGCAATATGGACTCCTACCGAAAATTAATGATTATATTCTTTATCAACAATAAACATGTACTTAGGTATTTGTGTATTCGATAATGAAACTGGCACTTCTTTTATTTTTCAGACGATCAAGGCAGCTTATTCGTATGTCACAATCTTGAGATGAAGAACTCTCTGAATGATCGATGATTCACACTGAAACTGCACTATTTCACTATGGAAGTTCTAAAAAATCAAGAGCTGCTAATATGGAAATGCTCATATTCTCTTGTTTGATCTCAAAATAAATATCAATGCATTCGATGTGAGTTTCGTTTTATTGCTTCTCCTAGAATTCCTAGATGAGATATATTTCTATCGTTCACCATGAGTCGAATTCATCAAAAATCAAAAATGTTGTCAAAAGTATAGTATGAGCGAGATATAGGATTCTCCCAGAAACTGGAATTTCGATTCAGAACAATGTCATCAATATATTAAAATGTTTACTTCAATAAAAAAATGTTTTCCTGCGACCACCTATGGAAAGAGCACAAAACACATTGATTATTATTGAGAAAGTGACTCGTTTCACTATGACAACATATAACAGTTAGAAAGTTCGAAAGTGAAGCTCACATGGGTGGAAATATTCGAAAATCGCACAGTAACAGGGTCTATAGATTATGATGGACCAATGAATGATTATTATGCTGAATTATGGTAAGTCAAGTTATGGTCAAGTTAATGGAAAGTTAGTGTCGATTTAACATGAGTTATAGTCGTTAATGTTGACGTGATGTTGAGTTGATTGAAAAGTTGAAATCAAGTTAATTCCAATGGAAAGTTGTATTGATTTCAATGTATTGGCAATTAAGTGATTGATGTGAAGTTGATGTCAATTTGATATTGAGTTGATGTTAATTTGATTTTAAGGTAATGTCAAGTTAATTGTGTTAAATTTTGATTCAATATGTTGATTTAATATGTTGAGTTGATGTTGAATAATTATTGAGTTAATGTTAAGTTGATGTAAAGTCCATGTTAGGTTAATTTTGAGTTAATGTTGAGTTGATGTTGAGTTAATGTTGAGTTAATTTCAAGTTAATGTTGAGAAACTGTTAAATTTATGTTAAGTTGATGTTACGTGGATGTTAAGATGATTTTAAGTTGATGTTGAGTCAATATTGAGTTCATATTAAGTTAATGTTGAGTTAACGTTGAACTAATGATGTCATTCAAATATTGAAGTAAAATTAAATGTCTCGAAAACGAGACTCTCGCGGGCACCACTACAGGTAACTAATCCTTCAGGTTGGGAAAGTAGGATGATTAAAAGGTATGCAAGACAACGTTAGTTTAGTTCATTGTACCAGTATATCACCTGACGAAGCTACTGTGTTAGCGAAACATGTCGTGTGTTTGATATTTTTGTGGAAATCTTAGGGTCTGTGAAGTTTTTTCATTCTCGTAAAGATCGAAAAGCGGTTATTATTTGCTGCCGCAGTTCTATGGAAGCAATGGAGCGGTTTTTGTAAAACCATTATTCAATTTTCATTTTTGGTTTGGTATAACGAATAATACATTTTGAATAAGTGCAATTCAATCATTCAGGAGGTTGTTTGCATTGAATAATGTGATAGACAAACACGAAGTGATACAAAAGACACTGTGCTAGACAAATATGAGTATCTTCCTACCTTTTCTAAATATTTTTTTCACTGAGGTCAACATTTCATGAATCGTTTTGCCACACCATCATATCAAAGAGGTCGAAAACGCTCAAAAAATGAAATAAAAAATCCAGGACCGTATTTAAAAAAATAAAGTTGAAGATGACCGCTCGAAAAAGAAACGTCGGATTCCCAATTTGACAATTCCATTTTGTAGAGGCGGAAAAGTGGCGATGATAAAGTGACATTAGTTTTGAAATATCTCTTCAAATGAACTGAGTAATGAATAATGATTTCCCGCGTTAACAAACGTCCCTCTCCAGCCATCAATGGTTTCCCGCCAAAACACTCCAGCCAACAGGGGCTATAGGCGTAGGGTTCCAAAATCAAAAAGTACTATGCCCCAGTGCACTATTCCCTACTAATATCAGTTTTTTTTTGTTGTTTTTGTTTCAATTGAAAAAATAATGGCAAGGTAAAACTATAGTTGTATCTAGATCACTGCTTTATCATTGCCAACATACTGAACAATTGCTAAAAAACTAGTTACACTTTTACTAACATATTCCATTTTGAAACTTTTCTCTAGCTTAGCCATATTCTTTTCATCCCTTACATCCATATTTTTGAAATTATCCTTGATTTTTGTCAGAGCATTTGCGAAATATTGAAAGAACGTCAGTCCATCTTGTAAGATTCTGGTCAAAGGTGGCTGAAAAGCAGTTCCAGTTAAAAGTGGAGTATTTGCTTCCCAACAAAGATCGATTGTCGATCTTTCCAATATTGACAATTTGTTTTTCAGATCTTGGTTGGTTTGGTTGAGGTGATCACTGAAAATTAAAACAATAATTGTTCAATATTCTCTGGAATTAGAATCGAAAGTAGTGGTTTCATTCAAGATATTTTAACAATGACTTTCTTATCTCTCGAAAAATATAAAACTTACATTATTTTCTTCAACGTTGATATTTCTTCTTCCATTTCGATAAAAACTTTGAATCTGATCTTTTCTTGAAGATCACGAAATTTATCCAAATATTCGATGTTTGCTCTTGAAAAAAAAAAACAACGAATTATAAGTATGTCGCTTTTTGAGTACAATGAATATTTATACAATTGGATAGACGATCTGTAGATCTTTTAAATGCGGTGTCACATGGTAACATTTAAAAAAATTGTACTTTTCGTCTTTATACTGGTGATATGTTACGTCTCTTTTATATTTATATATAAAATCAGATGGGACTCCAGAGATTGAAACTCACGTGCATTTAGATTTCTTCGTGAGTCCCCTATTTTCTCTAGTCCTTTTTCATCTGTAAGTGACACTTCGCCTTCTCTCTTGTTTATGAATGAATTCCTTTATTATCATTTTTTGTTTGCAATTGCATTACCTCGTTGGTCCCAGCACTGGGCCCAAACGCCCCATAAGTCGAAACTTGTGCGGGGTTAGGTAAGCAGACAAACAAAAACATCCATGGCTTAACTAGGATTCGAACCTATGTCTCGGAGGGAGTCCCCTATACGAACTCAGCGCCTTCACGCTCTCGACCACCGAGCCGATTATTATAACCTATTATTATTTATTATGGATATAACGAATTTATTCGATACATTAACATCGTACTGTATAAGTTATCTCGATTGGTCTCGCAGTCATTGAATTCAGATCTGACAAGTAATGAAAACTATCACCTTATTCTTCATATTTTAAGATGATGTTATATCATATAGTATATCCACAAGACTAAATATTTCTTTAGTTGGTACAGTCAATGAATGGTACAAATATATGAAGGCTGTCAACTATAGAAATTGCAATTTCGATGATATTCTGATTCTAATTCAGAGCTGTCCATTATTTACTCACATTTTGATAATTTCATCTTGTTGTTTATTATCATCAATATTATTACTGATTTGCTTCTGAAATAGCGAAGTTATTTTATACACATAAGCATCGAATATTGCGTATAATGTAATCTCCAAATCACTTTTCGCGCAGCTATTGGATTTTGATCTAACAATTAGTAGTAAAAACTATTGGTTTCACCAGGGACATCCCTTCGACAAAAGAAAAAAAAATGTAGGTCGAGTACTCCATTGGCTATTGAGCCTCCTGAAGATTTATGTACTAAACAGATATATAAACAGGACTAAACTACAGAAACCTGAATAAATACAACTTTGTTAGGATTTGGGTATAACTATTATATCATTCTTGGGCGTTTAAAAATGAGGGGCATTATGCATGTACGATTTCTGTTTGCGAAAAATGGTAATTTCTTACGAAGTTCTGAAACTGCAACCACAAATTGCAAATATGATGATATTCCTATTTTAATCCAGGACTGTCTATTACCTGCTCACGTTCTCATGATTCTATCTTTTTTCCCATCGTGACCGAAAATTCTCACAAAATGAGATATTCTTGTTGAGTTGGCAACTCTGTCAAGCATCTGGAGTCAGGGTGCAACAAATGATCCATTCGATGGGGAAACGTTACAGCGCGGGTACAGACTATACAACAGACACAGTTCACAGTTAAAAGAATACAAACATATATTTCGTCAGTCGGTAGGCTTTTTGTTCATTGGAATCTCTTTCTGATGGTGTGAATTATATAAACATTACTAGCGTGATAGTTCTCAGAAAATGGAAAAACGAAACTCGAATCCGAAATTTTTTAGAATCCATTATGTACAATTTAGAGCTATTCACACAGTAGGTATAGGCCCTTACAAAAGAAAAATAAGGGTCAATAATCTCGTCAATAATACTGTGCTATTTATCGAAATCTACACTGATTACTCGTAAAACGTAAGATTCCATGAAAAATAATTTCACACCTAGCAAATAACATTCGAAAATGGTTGTTTTGAATATTGAAGGAGATTTCATCTTGAAAATGTGACTTTTCGTTTCTTTGAATTTTCTGAGAACATTCACCACAGAAATTTATATATTCTTTTACACCCTCATCAGAAAGTAGAGATTTCGACGTATTAAAAGTCCATCGAAAATTTTGTCGTGAGAATTTTCCATTGAAAATTAGGGTGCTTTTTCGATATTGGGTCAAAATGAGGTGGAAAATATTAGATATTCATAATAAAAAAATTCAGTGTATTCGGGACATGAAGGGGTAAGCTTTCACCAAATTTCGCAAACATTTTTTTTTGTAAAAGAAAAATGAAAAAACAAAAACTTGGTGTTTTGAATTTTTCACGAATTTTTCACATACATTCAGAGGTTATGTGAAAAAAAGTAGATATACATAGTAATTATTTGCTCTAGAAAATGTATAGGGTTTTATGTGAAATAGTCCGAAAAAACATTGCCTTCCATCTTTGTAATATTCTCCTTCTTTTTCGATGGGTTTCATCCTATGATTTTTCTTCTACTTTTCACCGTTTTCGAAAAAATACTGTAGGCATTTACTAGTTAGGCCGATAGTGATTCGCTATTTCAATGATGATTTTTTCTCGGGAAATATCCTGTTTCTCGCGCCCAGCGAGCAGCGAGCCAGGCGCAATATTACCTCGCTATGGTGCTATGGCTAGACTCTAGCAGAGATTATATTCATTTCACTCACTTCTCCACGTGCCTCAATTGTTCTGCGTAGTTTGTCAGCGCCTGGGCCGGTTTATCAGCTTCTTCCAATAACTTTCTCCATTTATCTACGTGTATCGGCAACAATTTACAGAAATTCACAACGTGCTTTTGCACTGTCAACTCAACATTCTCAACATTTTCAGTTGATATCGTTTTGGACATTTTTGTATCACAGTTCGCTTGATTAATTTAGGTAAACAAACTAGCGCATGCTGCTTATGTGTTCGCACTATGAAATGAAGTATGCAGCGATTGCAGCGTTGCCAATGTGACATAGAAAATATCTCATTCTTTGGAAATCCTCACACGTAATTTTCAATAATTGTAACTTATAAATATAATCGATTTTTTCATTCCTTATTATACAGTGTGCAACTATAGGGGTAATCTCACACACGATAGCCGCCTTATTTTCATTGGCACCATATGAAATTTTCTTGTTACTGAATACATTTTTTTTGATCCCGATGATGTAAACTAGGCATTGTTGAAAATTTTCTCATTATTTTTTTTTACATACACGTGGAATGACAATGATAAATTTGAAACCCAATTGACGAATTTATAAAATGGATTGATAATTTTGAAATACATGTAATATCCTGACATTCCATTTGAACTTATAAAATAATTCACTGCTTGATATAATCATATGAGATTAATCTGCCCACGCGATTCTAGAGAAGTCGCGAGGTGCATTTTCAGCATTTTCTGAAGATAACTGTCTTGAATGCATTGTATTCACGACTGGTAATCAACAGCCTAGAATGAGCTTTCGATTCGAACAAATCAAAATTGAGTAACATCACTCAAAATCAAAGTCTCGATCAAAGATACATTTCAGTTCGAAATAAAGTGTATTTTTTGAAAACCAACGAGTATACACAGATAAAAAGGATTTCTTCAATGAAACAAATCCATTTTCTTGAAAGTAAATTGCTTCGTACAAGAATTTTTCATATGAATGAAGCAATATACACTTGTCTCAAATCAATTGGCTTGTTTGCTTCGTTTCCTGAAATTTCTTGATATGAATTTGCTCAACATAAACAGTATATTTCTTCATTCAAGAAAACCGCCACTACAAGTGACATGAATTCTTATTTATGTTGGTTCAAGAAAATCTCTGCTTGTCGCTATATAAAAGGCTTGCAGTGATGTACCAGGTGATTCAATAACGGTGACGAGGTACAGTATCTCAGGAACTAATAGTTTATTAAACACGGCTCCTAGCGAGGGCAATAAGAACCAGAATGGTATGTATATGGATCTTTATTTCATTCACTAAACCTTCCTTCCTCGAACCATACCTTTTGTTAGCAATGTATTAGTTCCTAAGATACAGCTTCTCGGTTACTCTTATCACTTATTGAATCACCTGGTACAGCGGTGGGAGACAACTGAACGCCTGCGCCTATTCGACTTGTCAGTCGTTAGCCGCCATTCGCCGTTGTCGCTGTTGTTTCTCAAGCCGGTGCAAAAAATTTTTGTTCTTCAATGGTGAAGTGTTCAAGAATCAAGTGTGCTGAGTCATGGATAATAATGGTGTGGTATCATCTTCACAGCAATGCGGCATTCAACATTAATTTGAGGACACTCTGAGAGAGTAAGTTGAATACGTTGTAGGAATAGGTAGGTATCAATTTCAGAAACAAACTCTGAACTTTGTATGTTTTTGTAACATGGTTGTACTGAGGTGGTTTACTTTCTTATTTCATCGTAAACTAATGTTAAAAACCTTATTCGTTCAGCAGTGACGATTTGACCAGTCGCATTTCATTCGATGAACGCCCTAATAGGTAGGTGAAGGTAGTTAATTGTCCATTCTTTGTATATTGTTTGATTGATTTCTGTCATTCCTGATTAGAATGATGATCAAACCAATGATAATATATCTCCTTACTTCATGTTTTTACATACTTAATAACTTTTATACTTCCCCTTTTGTCAAACGCAGAATTTCTTGTAATCAGAAAATATCTGATTGTCTTGATTTTTTTTTGTTTTCGACAATGCCTGGCTGATGTGCTAGATGAAAATGTTGTTTCTTCGTTTCTTGTATAGCCAGTTCTATAGGTTTACGGTTAATGATTTCCATTTAACGAGCCACTCTGATGCAAAATATATATACGCTAGACATTTTCAAAATTATGATTTTACTCTTTTCTCTAGGTTTTCGGGGTTCATCATTCTGGATAAGAAGACGAGGACAGCAAATCACAAAAATGCAGAAAAATTAATTTTCCACTTCCTAGATTAAGCTATAGACAGTATTTGATGATTTTACTATATATGTATATGTTTTCATTTTTGTTATACATGTTCTCATTTTTGTTATAAATGTTTTCATTTTTGTTATATCATAATAGGATAACCCAAGTTTTGATGATGAAGCCTTCTGTTAGTTTATTTCATGCCTTTCATGATGAAACCATCAATACTCTAATAGTAAGCTGTATTTTGATTTCCTTCAATATGATAATCTCTTGTCTTAAGAGAATGAGAATCTCCTGAAAAAATATTCACTCATTATAGTAAGACAACATATCTTTGTAACAAGCTCGAAATTTCTTCAATCAAGAACAAAATTGTTCAACTATGATGGGAGATTATCTTGACAATAGAATAATTTTCTTGTTTCAAATTTATTAATTCTTTCTTCGACTAATACGTACTGTGATAATAAAGAGATATTCATTCGAATCAAGAATTTCTTCTATGAATGAGTTAAGAAAGTTCTGTTGAAAAATCGAACAAATATTTGGTTGGACATATTCAAGAGCGCCATATGGTTGGATCAATGCTGTTCCGCATTGCATCAAGAAATCCTTTGTATCTGTGTATCTCCCAAGTTATAAAATACATTTGATAGGTACTTCTTGGAATCGGAATGACTAATTCGAAATAAAATTGACTCATTCTGAAATTGAATTGGTAATTATGAAGCCGATGAAATATCACATTTGATATCAAAAACCGCATTAGGAACGGTCTTCGAAAAAGAGTCAAATTATGAGTGGTCCATTAAGTTTGTTCAGAACTGTAGAATGAGTTCGACGTGATGTGAACTTAAAATAAATATGAATGCCATTTACCTAAAAACGTCAAGAAATTTCCAGTTTAATTTCGTGATATAATCCCCTCAAGATGGAGGAAAAAATTTCCAAAAATGTGTTCAGTAGAAATAGTAACGGCACAAAATACAGGCTTCCAAATGGTTGGAAATAATTTATAGTTTACATCAACGAGTTCATGCAACAAGTCAGTTGCCCATCGTCTTAACATTGCTGAAGGCCGACTTCATCATAGTTTACCGTTGGCCTTCGGAGAGGTCACGATCTAAAATTTACTCCCAACGCAATATAAAGTAGTAGGTATAAATATAAATGAATGAAATATGCGAAGATGCAATGTTATGCTCGCACCTTTGAAATTTCTTCTTTCACCTGCGCGAATCCAGGTGCTCACTAACGCCAGCTAGACTTCATCACGCAAAAGTGAAATTAACGATTTCCGAAGTAGCACTAAATCGGTGCCCAGCAAGATACAGTGTTGTCTCGTCAGCAATATCTTCCCTGACATATGGACAACATATGACAGAATGAAATAATATTGAAATCATTGGAAAAGAAGATAACAACCAGAAGAGAAAAATCAAGGAATCTGCTTGCATTCTTCTGAACGGAGACAATAGCATAGCTTCTTGTTTCTTGTTCAGTTGATATAGACAGAACATGGTATTCACTACTGAAGTCTGAACATTAAAAAGGTAAATTCAAGATTAATTAATGAAAACATCCTGTAACTCATTTGATTGCCAACGTCACCAATTGTCACTGAGAACTGAAAAGTTCCAGGACAAATATGAATTTGCCATACCAAAAAATCCATTTTTTATTATGAAAACGGGAGCAGATTCGTGCCCGAAACGTCCAAAGATAAGTAGAAATTTGATATTTTTTTTTATATACCTTAATTCCTCTTCTCCAAACCTTTTTCAATACAAATTGTCATTTTTCTTTTAGGCTCTCTGATAGGAAAATTCTTTGAATGCAGCGACACTTTGAAGCAAATCACCTGTTTGTTGTAACCACACGTATATTGAAACCCATTCTTACCTACGGTTGCAACTGTAAATAAGGAGATTTCAAGAAAACTGTTCTTTCTTTTCCATTCATGAGCAAAACATTGATTCGGTGTGTGATGCCACACTCACTAATTCGTCGACTTCACCGAAACACCACAGGAAATTTGGCGACCTTCCACTTCTCTATTGATACTTCTGAGAAAAATGTTCTCTACAATTCTCGACTTCCATCAGCAATACCGCATCCATCAGACGAGCTGAACTAAGTCAAACAGCACATCTTTCTGTCACTTGCCTTGAGATATTCCGAACAAGTCTCTATCAAAACTTGCTTGATTTGGGCAACTGAACTGAGTGCCGATAGGGGGTTCCCACCAAAGCATAAAGGTCCGAGCTCGACTCAGGCCTTGGATATTTGTGAATAAATATTCTACAAGAAGTACAAATGGAATCTGCAACCAAACCATCGGACATAATGTCAGCCAGGCTCAGTTTCGATCATACCTTTGAAGTGGTTATAAAAAGCCGCCCTAGGTACGGTTCCGCTGAGCCTCAGCTGGACAGAGGTTCCCTTGTTTGGTACACCGATGGTTCGAAAATGGAAGAATAAGGGGTAGGCGCGGGTGTATATGGACCCGGATGTGGGCTATTTGAAGCCTTAGGTCACTCCCCCACCATCTTCCAAGCTGAAATACATGCCATCAACCTTTGCGCCCAAAGGTGCCTGAGCAAAGGTCTGAGGGGTGCCAAGATATATATCTGCTCAGACAGCCAAGTCGCACTAAAAGCCCTTAAATCATTCGTTTTCACATCAAAGATTACATAGGACTGATTTGAAACACTCATGCAACTGGGAAAGGGCAACAAAGTCACACTTATGTGGGTTCCAGGGCATGAAGGAATCGAAGGAAATGAGGCAGCTGATCGCCTTGCAAAAAAAGGTGCAGCATCTGCACTTTTTGGTCCTGAGCCTTTTTGTGGGATAAGCAAATGTCACCTAAAGGGAGAACTCGGGAAATGAGGAGAAATTGGAAAGTCCTCCTACTGGAGAGCAACTCCAGGTCAACGACAAGCGAAAAGGTTCATCAACCATTCGCAGAACCGAGCCAAAGAGCTACTCAGGCTCAGCAAACCAGAGCTATAAAGCTTATTATCACAGGCTTTCTCACAGAACACGGTCCTCTCGCTGAGGTACCACCTCAAAAAGATGGGTCTGGCGGAGACTGACACTTGCCGCTTTTGTAACAATGCGACCGAAACCGCGGAACACATACTTTGCTCATGTGAAGTATTAGTCCGCCAAAGGCTGAACCACCTAGAACAGGTCTATCTCACCCCTGCTGAAGTGGAAAAGTCAACCGTCAGGAAAATCGTAGGCTTCATCAGAAAACTAGGGTTAGAGGATCAAAACTAAATAGGGGTAAACACAATAAATCTTCTAGGTCGCAGAGTGATCGAGAGGTCTCTCAGCCTATACGACCCATCTACAATCTACAATCTACAATCTACAATCTTTGTGAATGTATGCTTCTCCAATTTTTGTTTTCTCTTGGAGCGCACGAAAGAAAATTCTTATAATTTTATTCGAGATAACGCATTTTGGGCCATGGAACATTGAAAGCGGCAGCAAAGCTTCCGCATCTGGGTAGTTGGCTGATCTGTGACTGGGTATGAAAATTACCGGGAAATAGTATTTGCCAAGCCGGCAACACCGCAATAGCATTTCACCATTTCACCTGAGAGAGATCGGATTGGCTATGAGAATTATTATTCATTCACGTAAACGCAAGGCGCGCGAAATATTCTTGTGCTTTCAGTACGAATAATACGATGTTGGAAAATAAGTGAATGTTCGTGCAAAAGGGCAATTTGTTGAGTGAAAAAAAATGAAAGCGAATTGTACCGGGGGTATTTCCCATGAGGAATGCGGTTCGGAAAGATTGGTCAACCCGTTCGTTCATCGGCTAGAGTTGGAGACTACTTATGAAAAAATCAAAGTGAGTGTAAAAAGTCAGAATATCATGTGGAGGAGCTGCTTACAAATCCAGGACAGTTACTTAATGTACCTAGCAATAGCAAAATGTCGACAATCAATGAGATACTCTATTTTAAGATGTTAAGAAGATATATAATTATGTGCCTACCTTATTTTTTGTGATGCTCTTCGATCATTTCCGAATTACATCAGGGCGAGCATCAGGGCCATCAAGTCGCAAAAAACAATTGATTCTCGTACGATTAGTAAAAAACCAAAGACAGAGGTTGGTTTCAGAATTCTAAAAATGATAATAAATGATTTTTCCAAGGATTTTTCTAATGGATGAGAAAATCATTGTTGAAATATCTAACACAAAACCGAACACAAAACCATTACTTTCCAGATGGCAAATACCACAGAGAATATTTGTTATGTACCTATCAAAAAAGAATATACCTAGGTAGATATCTATATATCTATATAGGTACAACTCCCAGAAAGTTGTCCTCGGTTGTCATCATATCATGGAAAACACTTGATAATAATTTTCATTCTGGAAATTGACTTGGGCATAAAATTTTGCTTTCGCCACATGTCAAAAGTATTTTTTCCAAATTATCAGAAGTGCGGTTTCTATTCTAATTGTTTACACATGAAGTCTCGAATTTGAACGTATTGCAACCTTAAGTTTTTGATATGTCACAATGTCAAAGAAATTTCTGTGTTATTGAAAACATTATATTTTCCACGAAACTGTCCTAAACTTTGGTTAGGTGATGATATTTTGATTGATGCCTAGAGCATTATTACAGTACCTTACCTACTGAAATAAATCTATTTATATGAATTTCCGCTTCTATATAAATCTTGACAATACATCAACTTTCTCTCGAACATAATAGTGATGTTCGCCGATAATAAACCAGTTCTGTCGAAGTTTCAATCATTCCAAAATCTCCTACAGTAATTTCGTAGAAATTAGGAAAATATCAAAATCTGAAAATTGGAATGAATCATTCCAGTTTGAAACACATGTTTGGAATTAGGATAAAAACAACTTCTTCCAGTACAATTTATTGAAATTAAAAAAAAATACATTTTCAGAGAATGATTTCAAATATCTCTGTGATTTTTTGACATGTAGCAAAAAAGTCTCGTGACCCCTATAGCGGGTAAGTCATATTCTACCTTTTCTAGCAAAACTAACGCCCAGATCGAATTCCATAATAAAACATTATTCAAAGTTTTCCCACATGATGCCGATACTTTCTGAAAGACACGTATGTACCTCGCACTGAACATATATCATTATCTCAAATCAATTAACGGTTAAGTTTTCAAAACCCATAATTTTTCCAAGGAAACAATAAGCAAAAATAGGAAATTCGGCGATAGAGGCTGGGATTGATGCCTGAAACTATTAATTGTGTAATAATTGAGCTTCATCTGTGTTAAATTTCTCATGGTCATGTTGGACTTGTTGAAGTTTATTGAAAAAAACTCGGAAAAAAACAATTAACAAAGCATCGATAATAGGTTCTACAAAGCCTTGAACTAGGGTAGGTATAGGTACCTAATATCCGAGTTGGTATCCTAATATTATATTCTCCCTATTTGTGATCTGTTTAAAACTATAGCAAAACGAATATGATTAAAAAAGACAATGTGCTAGAAATTCGGCGATAGGCTAGGATTGCAACCTCAAATTAGCCTTGAATCATTTTATTTCACACATTCTCTGATTTGCTATTTGTTTGTCCGAGGGTTTGTCATACTTCCATGTTGAATTAGTGAAGATATACACCAGGACACTCTTGAATAACCTACCTATATACTCAATATCCTCAAATTCTCTCAATTTGAGTTCTGCTAGCTTACTGGCTCAACAAAGAGCCTCAAGATAGCATCAAATTATGGTAAACTTGATATCCTTATACAGTGTGCCCCACTTCTAATGGAAACACCCCTGTATCTTACGTCATCGTTGGGTAAGGATCCTGAAATTTGCTGGAGCGAGAGATACACCAAGAAAGCACTCTTTAACCCATTGTGGTCATCTTCAGTGATATACACTGCTCGCCAACAGCTATGGAACCACCCCAATTTTCGGAAAATGATATTAGGAGTCAAAATAGGTCGAAAACCACTTCGAATTCGGAATCAGGGCGCACATTTCACTAACTATTCATACTTTTTCTGAAAAATTTTCAGTTCCTTCTGAAAAATTAAATTTTGTCGCACTTTTTACGGAAGCACCCCCGTATCTTACCTAATTGGCCTTATCTTTGGAGACTCCCTTCCTCCTGCAAAGTTCAGAACCCTACATTAATAATCACGGGAGATATGAGACAGAATTCGATTTTTCTGAACTGAAAATTTCTAGAGAAACTATGAATTGTTAGTGAATTGGGCGTCCTGATTCAGTGATTTTCAACCTATTTTGACTCCTAATATCATTTTCCGGAAACTAGGGTGGTTCCATGGCTGTTGGCGAGCAGTGTATATCACTGAAGATAGCGCCACTTGGTCATAGAGTGTATTTTAGGTATATCTCTCGCTTCAGCAAATTTCAGGATCCTTACCCAACGATTACGTAAGATACAGGGGTGATTCCATTAGAAGTGGGTCACACTGTATACACAGTCTTTCCAAGATAAGGTTGCACAGCATAGTTTTCCAGTTATATCGAAAAAAGCCGAAAAAAGTGAAATTTTGGAATATATATTTTTTTTTTCTCCGTTATATTTAGAGATACAGAAAAACTGAAAATACTTTTTCATAGCAACTTTTGATGGCGTTCAACGTGGTGATACCGACTTTTCTATGAGACGTTTCGTATTCGTAGAACCATCACCAACTTTTGTTTTTCGAATACGGTCCTGATGATTATTTCACAGATTCTGGAAGCTTTTTTTATTCTGAATTCAACCATGTATTATAAAAGGTGGTTTGAATGTGTTTCGAACGATTTTTAGCCATCATCAATGTTTTTTTCGAAATTCCAAAGGAAAAATGCCATCAGTTTCACTTATTTCTGATTATTCAGTGTCGAACATTGATGGACTAGTTATTCAATACTGGAAAGTGAAAAAAAAATCCACTAAATTATTCAATGCAGCGCTTCGAATTGTTTATGAATTGTATTCATATTTTAATCCGAAGGAGCTGGTCATAATTACATTTTTCGAACTAATTATTCCTATCAATCGGAACTAGTTGATGAGGTATTAGTTTGTTGGCTGATTTTCCTTCAGAATAAGTGGAACTGATGGCATTTTTCCTTTGGAATTTCGAAAAAAACATTGATGATGGCTAAAAATCGTTCGAAACACATTCAAACCACCTTTTATAATACATGGTTGAATTCAGAATAAAAAAAGCTTCCTGAATCTGTGAAATAATTATCAGAGCCGTATTTAAAAAACAAAAGTTGATGATGGTTCTACGAATACGAAACGTCGCATAGAAAAATCGGTATCACCACGTTAAACGTCATCAAAAGTTGCTATGAAAATTATTTTCAGTTTTCCTGTATCTCTAATAATAACGGAGAAAAAAAAAATAGAGATTCCAAAAATTCACTTTTTTCGATATAACTGAAAAACTGAAAAAAAATCCGAAAATTTTCGAAGGCTGTTGGTATGAGCCTTCGAATGCGCAACTTTTTCCCCATTTAACCGACTTCGTATCTCCTACCGTTTCCGAGATCCCCATCATGCTGTGCAACCTTATCTTGGACAGACTGTATTCTCTCTATTCAAGATTTGCTTCTTCTAGCTTAACGGTTAAGCAAAGTCCATAATTTTTTTTTCAAGATTAGCTTTGTAATTGAACTAGGTATCGAAATGGTATTGCTCTATTAACGTCGTTGAGTTAGCCAATGTCTGAGAAATATCATTCTGAGGAATCTCCAATGAAAATTTGTATCAATTGTATTTAGCATGAATTTGCTGGTCACTGTTTATCATGGTGATTATTTTGAGACAGCAGAAAAGTATTTTAAGTTTCACCTTTACCAACACACTCACTTCTATTGTCGAAGCTAACGAAATAAATAATAAAATATCTAACTATTAATAGGTAGGTACCTATAAACAGACTCCTCGACAGACTCCATCAGTAAACCAACTTATAATTATTTCATTTATTTTCCATACCTAATAGTTATCGTTATCGTCAAGGGTTGGCAGGAGTTGTCAAATAATATTAGTTCAACTATAGAATGGATTATTGGATGAAATTGTTGAAGGACTCCAGAACGGGAAAATATAATTTGATGACCGAATTATTAAAGTATGCTGACCGAGCATTTCTGAATCTATGTTTTTCTTCAAATTCCATATTTGAATGAAATATTTAGATATATAGATGCCACCAGTGAAATAAGCACAAACTAAAATGGGAGGTAGATCTCATCATTTCAATCAGAAAAGTTTATGTATATATCAGTTCGATCTCGTTCAGTAGCGGAGCTACAGGGGGTCAAAGTTTAATTATTTTTTTTTAATTAATTGAAATATGTCGCTTACTTCTCAAGATATCATTTGAAAATTTGGTGTGGTCGATACTATCCACAATATCATCATTTCAAGCCATTTTAAGATTCTCAAAATCTACAGGGTGATACGGTTTTGGGGGTAGAGGCTTCTTTATCCCCCCCAAACTTTTTCGTAGTACGCCTCTAACATCTTCTCGTGATCAAAATGTATGGATCGTTCAATTTGAAGGATTTTTTGTACCTCAATTTTTTTCGAGAAACGAACTGTTTTAGAAATAATTGAGCATATACGTTCTGAAACATGTTAATTTTGCCTATGTTTCGCTTAAATTTCATTTAATTGAAAAAAAACCTCGACTTTCTACATCCCGTATTTCCGTAACTGATCCAGATTGGACTAGTGATTGCAATTTCAGTGAGTGCATTTCATTTTATGCTCAACGAATTTTGTCAAAGAATGAAATTTAAGCGAAACATAGGCAAAATTAACATGTCTTAAAACGTATATATTATGCTCATTCATCTCAAAAACGGTTCGTTTTCTCGAAAAGAATTGAACGATCTACACAATTTGATCAGTGAAACATGCCACAGGTGTACGACGAAAAAGTTTGGGAGGGGGATAAAGAAGCATCTCCCCACAAAAATCTATCACCCTGTAGATTTTGAAAATCTTCAAATAGCTTGAAATGATGATCTTCTAAGAAGTATTGGCGTATTGACCACACCAAATTTCGAAATGAAATCTCAAGAAGTAAGCGAGAGATAATTATTGAACTTTGACCCCCTGTAGCTCCGCTTATGGACGAGATCGGACTGATGTTTATATGAACTTAACCGATTGAAATAATGAGATCTATCTCCCATTAGTTTATGCCTCAAAGCCTGAATCACCCCGTAGATGCCACCAGTGAAACAACTCCGATTCATTTCTTCATAGGAGTAGTTTTTACTTGCTGTTTTTCAAAAATCCTCAATGACCGAGCATTTCTGGTACGAGTTTCTGCTTCAACATGCATATTTATATATGAGGATATACAGATGCTACCAGTAGAATAGTTTCTATCCACCCTTTCAGAGGAGTAGTCCATTCCTGCTGATTTAGAAAAATCTTCATCAAACCCAATATTATTGAATTTTCAATAATGATCTCTACCTAAGTGTGAAGTAAAATACCGGGTGTCTAATTTCAAATAACCAAATTCAAGTGCACTTTCATATGACCCTGTATACATTGTTTCATCCAATAGCATATTTCGAGTAGACATCATCAAATATACTGGGTGACCAAATTTCAAGTCATTCGATGGAGAGGTTCGATTTTCACTGTGGGGGGTGGGGACATTTTAACTGATACAAGAAAAAAAACAATTGCACTAAAATTATTTTTTCAATAAAAATCAGAATCCACATGGAGGTTCCTATTATTCTCCATAACAATTATTGCATTTATAGTTTTCAATATTAGTAGCTTGTCTGGAATTTTCATACATTTTTGGTTAGGTATACCATCTATCACAAAAATTGCATAGTATCATTTTTTCTTCAAATTACGAATGATATCATGTTTTCGTCCCAATAATCATCTATGATATTTCTCAAAAAACCTATGGTACTGGAATATGAAGATTGTGATCTCAAAAGAGAGGCGTTCCCAAACAGTAAAATTTCAATAAAGAGACAGCAGTATGCCCCCCGCAATCATAATAATTGTTGTTCGGTTTTGGGACGTCATCTGGAGCCTGAATAAAGAAACAGCAAGAATAAACTACCCCTCAGGAAGCATAGATCTAAATAAAAACACTGCTGGCATCTATATATTTCTATAATATATTCAAATATGCAATTTGAGGACATAATAAGAACCTGAGTTGCTCGGTCAGCAAAGATTTTTGAGAAACAGCAAGAATTGGGCTGAGTGGAATCATTCCACAGGTGGCATCTTTATATTTTCATCAAATATTCGAATATGTGATTTGATACAATAATATTCGGACCAGAAATACTCGGTCAGCAAGGATTTTTGAAAAACAGCAGGTATACCTAAACTATACCCGCATCGATGTATCATTTTCGAGTGGAATCGATTTAATAGTTATTCATGCAACAAGTGCAAAAAGTGAATGTTTGGGCCGAGTTGGACAACACGTCGAGTGCAATAAACAATTTTTGCACGAGTTGCATACAACATTTTTTCTACGTTCATGCAAAAAGCAAAAAATGATTTATTGAGGTGCGGCACTAGGTGTAGGAAAATGAAAAACGCAACTTAAATACTTTATTATTAATATCGATTTGCATTGAAACAGGAAATAATACGTTATATGAATATATGACGTTTCTATAACCACAGTTGCAATATAAAAAATGTTTGTCATGATGACAGCACGTTGAAGTAGAATGACGGATGAGTGCAATCAAAACTTTATTGCACTCAGTGCAATAAAGAACTTCTTTTTCCACTGAATATAGGACAATAAAGTTCTGCTTTTTGCATGAATGTAGACAAAAATATTGATGCATCTTACGCATAACGTTGCCGATTTCCAAATCATAATGGCTATAAAAAAATCATCTACTACCTATCTTTTTACCAAACAATCTCATAAAAGCGCGAATAATGAAATAATGATGATAAAAAAACTACCTATATACTTCAATTTTTGTGCATTTTTTCCATTTTCACTACGCCTCATTGCAATGTTTTGCATATTATCTAAGATGTAATAATATTTTTAAATTGCTTTTACTCGATAATAATATACCTGATCGTCACGGAACAAGAGTACCTTTTTTATGTAAAGAGGTGTGAAATTTTATAATCCGAGATTAATTTGTCGAAGATTATGCATACAAAAGAATTTGAGCAATATTTAATGTATTCCCATTCTGTATTATACACTCCTAATTGGAATCTTGAAATGATTTCATTTTCACTGCATTGGGCATGGAAAGTTCAGTTCTTGTACCAAATTGCATCTTTTTATCACATGGAGTTTCGGTAATACTCAAGAAATATCATTTTCAGGAGCCCCCTCTCAGGGGGGCGTACCTCCCTCAGGAGACATTTCTCGACTTATGTTCATTGTGAGTTTTCTTCCTATGTTCGGTAGTAAAAGCCGCTGGTGGTGAAGATTGGCAGGCTAGTTTCGGGACACCCTGTATATCTTTATTGAATATCTGAATATGCGATGTGATGAGGGAGGAAAAACGAACCAAAAATACTCTGTCAAATAGGAATTTTGGAAAACAGCAAGAATAAACTACCCCTTTGAAGGTTTGTATCGAAATGATTACACTGGTGGCATCTATATTTCTGTTCATTATACTTATTCCAATATGCAATTTGAAGCAAAAACTCGTATACCAGAAATGCTCGGTCAGCAAGGATTCATGAAAAACAGCAAGTATAAATTACCCCCCTGAAGTGGTTGATCAGAATTATTCTACTGGTGGTATCTATATACAGTGTGTCCCACTTACCATGCTCACCATGGGTATCTTTTTAACGGTGAGAGATACGAGGTCGGTTGAATGACACCAAATGTGGAGTTTGTCAAGGCCAACTATAATGTGAAAAAATATTTTGATAAAATCTATTCGTTTTTGTTTTATACGCAAAAAACAGATTCTGATCATGTTCATGTCTCCTCCGTAACTTCTTTATTTATGGAAATATTTCAATAGCAATTTCACATTCTTATGGCAGTTTTTCAAAGTGATTCCGAGAAAAATATGAAATTCATACCAACTCTTCTAGAATTTGAGATATCAGCACCAACTTCAGTTTTTCAAATGTAGGTCATAGCTCACTATGACTTAGTTACAAATGACTTTTTTTTTCTCTTACAGATGATATGTCGCAGTTATAGTTTTGTCTTGATAACAACGGAGTTATCGTCATTTATACAAAAACAAACAATTATTTGGAAGCCGCCATCTTGAATTTATGAATTTTAACAAAAAATCATGATCTCCGACCTCAAAAACCCCCACTCATCAATTTTGAATGGAATCGGACCAAATCTTGTCCGCCATCTTGAAGCAGCCATTTTTTTGAATTTCAACAGAAATTCCATAATGTATTGTGGACAAGATTCGGTCCGATTCCATTCAAAATTGATTAGTGGGGGTTTTTGAGGTCGGAGATTATGATTTTTTTGTTGAAATTTATAAATTCAAGATGGCGGCTTCCAAATAATTTTTTGTTATTGTATAAATGACGATAACTCCGTTGTTATCAACACAAAACTATTACTGCGACATATCATCTGGAAGAGAAAAAAAAGTTATTTGTAACTAAGTCATAGTGAGCTATGACCTACATTTGAAAAACTAAAGTTGGTGCTGATATCTCAAATTCTAGAAGAGTTGGTATAAATTTGATATTTTTTCCGAAATCACTTTGAAAAACTGCCATGAGAATGTGAAATTCCTATTTGAATATTTTCATAAATAAATAAGTTACGGAGGAGACATGAAAATGATCAAAATCTGTTTTTTGCGTATAAAACAAAAACGAATAGATTATATCAAAATATTTTTTCACGTTATAGTTGGCCTTGACAAACTCCACATTTGGTGTCATTTAACCGACCTCGTATCTCTCACCGTTAAAAAGATACCCATGGTGAGCATGGTAAGTGGGACACACTGTATGTATATCTATAAAATATTCAAATAAGCAATTCGAAAGAACAATTCGAACATAAAATGCTCGAATTTTGAACTGACACACGACATGTTTCGCTAACACAGTAGCTTCGTCAGGTGATATACTGGTACGATGAACTATACTAACCTTGGCTTGCTTATACAGGGTGTCTCGAAATTAGCCTGTCAAACTCCACCAGCGGTTTCATCGAATAAAAATAGTAAGAAAAGTTCAGATGAACGTGAGTCGAGGAATGTCTCCTAAGGGAGCTACAGCCCCCTGAACAAGGGCTCCTGAAGATGATATTTCTTGAATATTTCCGAAACGCCGAGTAATGAAATACTGCAATATAGAACAGAAACTGAACTTTCCATGCTCAATGCGGTTGAACATAAAATCATTTCGAATTTTTATTCAAGAGTGTATGATACAGGGTGGGACTACATTGAATATCGGCCAAACTATTTCGTATGCATATTTTTAGACAATTCAATCTCTGATTCTGAAAATCCACACCGTTTCACAGAAAAAGGTGGTCTTGTTCCGCATCGATCAGTTGTATCATTTTCGGGGGAAATCTCGGGGGAAATAGATTTAAAAATATTGACGCACTCACATCTTATGCATACCGTTGCCAATTTTCAAATTAATCATAGTGGCTATAAAGAAATGAAGTAATTTATTTTTATCAAACAATATCATAAAAGCGCGAAAAATAGGAAAATGATGATGAAAAAACTACTTCAATTTTTGTGCATTTTTTTCCATTTCCACAACGCCTCATTGCAATGTTATGCATAATATCTGAGATGTACAGGGTGATTCACCATAAATGTCCCCCCCTCTAGCTCAGTTATTTTTCAACCGATTTCAAAATTTGAAATAATATCATCTTGAATGATTTTCGATAAAGTTTTTTTCCGTTAGATCAGAAAATACAGGGTGCTCGGAACAAACGATCTACAGGGTACTATTTGATTTTTTTTAATGGAACACCCTATTTTTCATTGTATTTTTAGATTCTTCCTGAAGAGCTGATTTGATCAATGCATCACACTTGGGGTCTAGCGGGACTGATAACAGAGATATAGGGTGTTCAAAATCGAGATTTTTAACTTTAGGATTTTTTTTTGTGACGACAATGATGAACTCTGATAAAAACAGAAATTGTTTGAATAATCCTGATTGCAACAAAATTCGAAGATGATAGTTGACAGATCCTACAATTTACAGGCCTCGAACGACTGGAGGTGTTTTTGAAAAACTCTTTTGCCATGGTAATGTGTTTTAGGAATGGTGTTACCATGTTAAAGTGTTCAATTATTTGAATGAATCATAGATCATCAATCCGTGATATTTCGTCACATATTCAAGATATTTCATTTATGGAAAACACTATTATGTAAGTATAATTCTTTGGTAAAGAAGTTTATTGATCGTTGCAGAAGAAAGTAGGAATATATTAGATTTAAGTGAAAATGAAGTTTCAACCTTTTCCTGAAATGAAGAATAACCCAACGAAGTGTCTTCTAGTCGATGTAATCATAATTGTGTGGAAACGAAGTCGATATCATGAATAAAAACACTAACATACTGAAATATTGATGAGCTGAGCTGATCATGAACATGATTCTCATTCAGTGATTGATGTCTAAAAAAATGATACCTAATACAAAAATAGCAAAGTCTTACATTCGAAAATTTCAAGAGTTCCATAATAACAAATAAATAGATGAATTATCATATCATTATCATACCAGAACAAAAACATCTGTTTCAGTTATAGATTGCCTATAAAATAGTATATTTCCGCAATTCATTTTCCTCACGTTGGATCCATGTACTTAGTTCTCAGCAAACATCTATACATGTGTCATCAATTTTTAACAAATGGTACCCTAATAAACAATCATTGACATAATATTGGCATTTTCCAATGGTAAATCACAGAAGAGATCGTGAGTTCCGTTTCGTTGCCTTATATTGGGACTTCTGGAATTTGTGAAAAATGGCAAACCTTGGAAAATTTTTGCCTTAAGGTATCTGATATCGTTCAAAAAGTACATACTGTTTCAATGATATTTGATGAGGAAAAGATAAAAACTCTGATTCCCCAATGCTGTGGAAATGATGTAGGTAATCTTGGACCACATAGGTCAATACAAATCTTCTAATATAATTATTGATATTTAGTACGAACAAATGACTTTTTCGAAAGGAATGATCCATTGATTCGCCAGCTATTTCGTGTGATGATGGGTTATTTCCTAGAGCTCTCACCTGCCTCACTTTGTAGTGCTAGATTGATGAATAATTTATTGTAACATACAGGTATTTGATGATCAATAAACATGAAGCATCCGTATAAAATCTACTTAACACTTTCTCTTGTATAAGTATACTTTGTTTCCTACATTCCTTGTCTGGTATACGCCGATTGAATATTATTAAAAACTCCTTTTACTCTGGGAATGTTTCTACAATGATATTAACTGATCTCACATAAGATGAAAAGCTATGAAACGTCATTGAACATTTGATGAATTCATTATTCGAGATTTGATCACGATGCACCACAAAAGAAGTGACAGTGAAAGTGCTGAGCAAGAAATTCTAATGATATCGAAGTCAATAATGATGGATCCACTTAATTTCTTTCAAATCGAGAATTGTATGCAACAGCCTCGAATATGCTGCTTCACGAAAACTAGGATCTTTATTACAATCGAAAAGCTACTTCAAACCTCGACAGGTCCTCACGATCTACAAAGCACATATACGGGCCCACATTATGGGAATGAGTACCCAAACTGCTGATGCTCTTAGATTCCATCCAGAGAAGACATTCCCCTGGTGAGTGATGCCATACTTACTAATTTTTTGACATAATGGGCGTGTACACCTTCGTAGAACATACATAATTCGATCGAAAAATTACCTGGAATGTTTTATTCTTGGACATAAATAATAGTACCTTCTGAAGATGGACCCACTTATGACGTATAGAAACCTCATCTCGTCATAGTTGAAAGGAAATACCAAACACCCGACGGAGACTGAGGCAACTGATATAGGTATTAATTCTTTCAACTGTGATCTCGCGCTTATTCACTCTGTAAGAAATCATGTATCATTCATCTCGGTCTAGAATAGTCTTGTTTCATAGGGTTTCGACGTCACTCATCATCGCCTCATTTTCAGAGATCCAAAAAATCGGGGATTTCAATAATTCATTATGAAACGTAGGGAGCTCACAGCAAGAAACGGTTTGTGGTGGTGAGCTAGTTTGGGTGAGTTCTATCGAATTATGAAATGAAAATTTTTTGTGATATACCTAAGCCCATTGGAACACCGTTCACAAGTAGGTTACCTCTTATACTTCTCTATAAAGACTTCTACAGGAAATGTTTAGACATTTCGTTTGTCTGAAGACGGCAGAGCATATATAGAGCTATTTGCCAAGGGGAGTATTCCCAAGAACTTATACTTGATCTCCAAAAGTTCGGAAAAAAGTCTTATACCTACCTCATCCTTGTATACTTCCTTAGGGATTCCTTGTCGTGCGCCTCTAAAGATAGGGAAAACCAACATTCCACGTCTCCATAGATATACTCATAGGGAAATCTTCTCCGGAAATCTCGGATATCATTACATCACTATAGCAATATCAGTCAGACGTTCTCGACAAACATAGTCAGCACGCATCTATTCGTCATCAACCTCGAGATATTTTCAAAAATGCTTCCTAGCACGATGTTCCTCAAATATAACAACTGTAGAAAAACGAAGTTCATGGTGATTGGAAATAACCAACAGTATAAGAAGTTCAAAGATAACAACTATGATATAAAAATTGGAACTTCCTTAATCAGGAGAGTAGATGAATTCAAAAATCTTTATGTGACCATAGATAGGCAACTGAAATTCGAACAGCATGCAAATGGTCCTTATTAAAAATTTCCTTCAAAATCAACTACTATCCTCATAGATAAATACTGTCTGTAGGTTAACCGAGGAGGTGGTACATTCATTATTCCAGGTTTTTTTTGGATTTTCTCTCCTCTATAAGATAAAAATATGAATACTATCCCAATATACGTGTAGTCAGGACAAATCAGATGATTTGTCCCAAAATGTAACGCCGTTTGAAGGATTTTGCTATCAGAGAGCCTAAAAGAAAAATTCACTAGCTTGTCAGTGACAATTTGTATTGAAAAAGTTTGGAGGAGAGAAATTGAGGTAAATAGAAGAAATATCAATTTTTCATCTATCTTCAGACGTTTCGGGGACGAATCTACTCCCGTTCTCAACTTTAAGAATGGATGTTTTGTATGGCAGATTCCTATCAGTCCTGACACTTTACAGTTCTCAGTGACAAATTGGTGACGTTGACAATCAAATGAGTTACAGGATGTTTTCATTATTCATTATTGGATTTATCATCTCCATTTCCAGATTTTGAAGTGGATACCATGTTCTATCTGAAACAACTGAACAGGAAGCAATGCTATTGTCTCCGTTGAGAAGAATGCAAGCAGATTCCTTGATTTTTCTCTTCTCAGTATAAGGACAAAGGAACATAAATACAATATGAAGGAAATACACATTAACAAATCGAAACTAGCTGAACATATTCTTACTGAAGATGACAACATATGACAGAGTGGAATAATATTCAAATCATTGGAAAAGGAGAAAACAACCAGAAGAGGAAAATCAAGGAATCTGCTTGCATTTTTCTGAACAATAGTATTGCTTCCTGTTCAGTTGATATAAATAGAACATGGTATTCACTTATAAAATCTGAAAATAAAAATGGTACATTCAAGATTAATCAATGAAAACATCCTGTAACTCATTTGATTGCCAACGTCACCAATTGTCACTGAGAACTGAAAAGTGTCATGACAAATAAGAATTTTGCATCCATTTTTCATGTTGAAAACGGATGCAGATTTGTTTTCTGGAAGTCCAAAGATGAGTAAAAGTTTGATATTTCTTGTATATACATTTATTCCTCTTCTCCGAACCTCTTTCATTACAAATTGTCACTAACAAGCTAGTAAATTTGTCTTTTAGGGTCTCTGATAGGAAAATTCTTCGAACGCAGTGACATTTTGTCCTAACTACACTAATATTGAAATAGTATTCATATTTTCATTTCATAGAGACGAGAGAAAATCCCAAAAAATCTGGAATAATGTGTCTTTATACCTAGATGTTCAAAATATCTGGGTCAATGGTCAAGGCTCATTATTTTCAATACTTTGATACTTCTTCACTTCACGTATTGCTCAACAGTACAATATACATTGAATCATAATAAAATAGGTCGTTTTCAAAAATTACAAAACAGGGCTATGCGAATAATATTGGCATGTTCCACAGTAACCCCAACTGTTCAAATGCTGCCTAATTTCATTTATAAAATAACAATGCCAGTGCCCCTAATTACCTGCGGAATGAGATAACTCACAACTTACTATAACATCCATGATCATAACACAAGAAGCAGAACTAATTTTTTTATAACGCCAGTAAGCAGGACAAATGCTCAGAATTCAATATTTTAATTTCAAAGGACTGCAGCAGTTCAATAAATTACCAAGAGAAAAATCAAAAAATAATTGTTGAGTGTAGGAACCTGAGTGATGTAGAAAGTATTTTATTCTTTACAAGTTTACTTGTATGTAATTGTATGTTGGATGGTATGTATTTTATTCAGTATTGGTTTCCCGTAAAGACCACGTCAAACCTAGGGAGAATGTAGATCAAAGGATAACCCACTTGCGTATGACAAAATCCCCATTATAAAAGTCTCACCGTTTTTGAGTTTTTTTTTTTAATATCCACTACCAAAGTTTTAAATAAAAATATTTCTCACAGCCCCCCTTCGAAATATTCGAAGAATATTTCTGATGTATACGTTGAAATCATTCTTCAGCAATATTTACTGAAAAAATGAACCAAAAAGGTGTAGGATTGTCAACCATATAGACAAAACTAACTATCTATCTACATTCCCCCTAGATTTGACGTGGTCTTTACGGGGCACCCTGTATATGTTATATTCATGACTGTATTTTTTCTCTTTACTCGATGTAAACTCTTGTATTAGTCATTGGCTGATCGAAACGAATTATCAAAGGATAATCTTCCGTGCGCTCCTCGATATAATCAAATTCAATGTGTATCAAATATACCCATGAAAATACAGTGTGTTTGATCAAGGTTCCCTCCACAAATCGTATGATTTCTAGAAAATTCTTCAAAGTACGACAGGTAGGTATCTTAATTTTGCATTTAAAAAAATGCATATCTCGAAATTTCTTCCACATTTTTACTAGACCAATTCAACATAATAATATCTTTTTTCTACAAACGTCGAAAAATGACAAGGTTCGCGCATTGATAACAAATTGCGAAGTGACACTTTTTTTCAGTTTCCTACGTTACCATGATACCTTGCACACAACAATGCGCGAAGTATAAAACAGTGCGCGAAGTACCTACTTCGCGCATTGGGTACTTCGCGCATTGTTATGTAAAATATATGAGATATTTTTAATCCAACTTAATGGTCCTCAATCGAGCATCAAACATCCACGAAATCATTTATTTCTGAATGTTCAACCATAACTTCGTATTATATCTTGGAGCGCACGAAAGGAAATTCCTATTTATGTTCGTGGAACATCGTGCGTACCTAGGGAGGATAGGGGTAGGCTATTTAAGCCAGTTCAACACTATTTTTCATATCAAGCTAAGCATATTTTTACCTTAGAACTATATTTTTTGACGTTTGTAGAAAAAATTTTGTTTGCAACTCGAGCGCGAAATACTCTGGTCATCTCGACTATTTTTTTAACTCGGCAACGCCTCGTTAAAAAAATCAGATCTCGATCACCAAAGTAGCATTTCGCGGTCTAGATACAAAAATAACTATTATGATAACATATATTCTTTTCACTCAGGTATACAATGAATACCTATATTGATGATCTTTGGTTCTGAATGTCAATATGTAATACATGGCCCTATTCAACTGTATGAAAAAATGATATGGCGATCATAAGATGAACACCATTTGCCAAGTTTACCTATCTCTGTTTAAAATAATGAAGATTGAATGTTGCTGATGATGCCAACTTCTTAGTCTTGATTAATCATCTTTTCACACAAGATTTCGAATTTTGTTTATAATAATCAACTGAGGAAATGAATGAAAACAAAATCAGTGTTTAAAAAAAAGCTTGATTGTTTCTGACTCTCCAAAACGGCAAGAGATCATTCTAATTTACATATCTTCTGTCTGCTTTGATTAACTTTCTATCTTTCACTGTTTAAGAAATAGCAATAATGTTCCTCTATTAAATCGGCAGGACCCGGTACATTAATTTATTACTTTCTACATGCAGTTAGCATTAATTTCTAACAGTTTGTTATAATCATCCTGCAATTTAGAACCGTAGCAGCCAATCAAAATCATTAGTGAGGTTTGTGTGCCGAATTTGTGTGTCAAACTGATTTCTTTTTCCTACTCGGTCATTGCTCCACGCGAGGACCGACAAGCAAACTCTTGAAAAGTTGACTCAGCGACTGATTTCATTGCAAAAATTATGTTTGGAAATTATTGTGTGTCACAATGTTCTATTGAATTATGAAAACAAATAAGTAGGCTAATACACACCATCAGTTGTCTTTATTATCATTGCGGATAGCAAGAATAATTTGAAAATTCTTCTTTTTGATGAAAAACATCAACACACATAACACACAACAGCTAATGACTCTAGAATGTGGAATGTGTAATAACACACTCGAGTGATAGGATTTCTAACGTCATCAAAGTGCGTCCTGATCATCTTTAGAGATAAACGCTTCTAGAACCCTTCGAGATAAAGTGGATGTGTATTACACCGATTTGTAGGCAATCAAATTTCCTACAAAAAAGTCAGTGACAGAGCATATATCCATAGTTGAAAGGATCAGCATGGGAGGCGTCCGAACTTTTTGAACTATTCTATAATGAACACCTGAATCATCGTTCTACTTGAATGAAATATCGGTTTGTTGTTGGCCCTTGGGAATTAAAAAAAAAACTCAGTCAATCTTGATACTATGCGAAATCTTTTCATGGTTGAATCATTTCTGTGAATCGAATATTGGAATTTTGGTAGCTGTTTGAAAAAGGACAATTCTGAATGGCATCATTTAATTTTGATATGCCATATTTCTGAAATTAATGATCGTAAATCAGTGAAATTTGATTCATCTTCTGGAAAATTCTTTTCTGTACATATTTGACCTCCTGATATTTTTCGCTAACTGTGACCGTTTTCCCGAGGTAAATCAATGAAACGGAAGAGACAATTTCCACTGCGTTGATTTTGTCCCTACTAGTGTGACGTCACGAAAGCGATGCTCTGGCCCTCAGCTCTGGCCCGTTGAGATAAAATAGGTCCTGCTTTTAGTCGTAGTTGCCACACTCATGTTCATCCTTTCAACTTCTATAATTTGGATCATATGAACTTATATTCATTAAAGCTCTGGAACCTTTAAATTGGTAATTGTTTTGTTTTTGTATTCTGTGGGGTGGGGGAACAAAAAAAAGTTCTGTACGCTGGAATTATATGTAGTTGTTATATTATTATGATACAATAATTCCAAATGCTATAGGGTAGGGTAACATTTTGATAAAAGACTGATAAACTATTCAAACTATCAAAATTACTCATTTTGTGATGAAAAAGGCAGCTACTGATCGCCTAGCAAGAGCAGAGCTCACATTTTACCCTTCTGTGAGACAAGCAAATACCACAGTGAAGGAAACTCTTCTAACTATATTTTCTTCAAATGTCTGACATTTCTGATATTCGTTGCTAGGAAACTTGATTTTTCTACTCCGTTAACGAATAACAAGAGGCAGGTAAGAAAATAGTTATTTATTATACAAGGAGAAAAAGTAGTAGATTTTAGCTCCAGGTTGTGTTGTCTTCCGACGCGTAGCGGAGGGAGACAAAAAACCGTGAGCTAAAATCTAATAATTTCCCCGTGTATAATACACTATTTTTTTGTGACAGAAGAAAGAACGAATCAATATTGAAAAGATATAACATTATTTCAAAATCTGAAAATTATCGACGTGAAATTTTAAGCTTTTAACAAAAGGGATACCTGCGTTGTATAGGCATCTTTATCATTCTTTTGAAGTAATCAAATATCTGATGTCACTTCTGTCAGTCTAATTGTGTGATTTGATTTCAAAAAATTGCGAATTTAGTGGTTGTTTAGTCAGGAATGTCGGTACGACTATGAGAAGTATCAATGATAGAATTATGGATGATGGTACCAACGTACACTATGTTTCCATATACAGAGTGGCCCATCGAAGACTTGACATGCGGGGGTTTTGGGTGAAAATATCGCAGATGTGGAAAAACCCTCGGACAGGTCGATTTTAGTTTCGAGGAGGACATTTTTTACTCCTACATGCACTACCGTCAATGCAACACTCGAGTTGTGGGGTGAACAACCCCTTAAATTTGAATTGGGAATAATGGTGGAGTGGCACATCTTTTGAAAGCCCGCCGTTAAGTTCTCTATCCAACGGCGTCCCGATTTTGAAGTTGGAATGAACCGTTTGGGAAAAAATAAATTCAGGAATAAACCTGTACGATAGTTAAAAGCTTACTTGTATGTCTCTGTCTGAAATACTCATTCGCAAGTTTTTACGTACAATCTAGCATTTGCAACGATATACTGTGGATGTTTTTGCTCAGTTTTTCTCGCGGTACCCATGAAAATATTGTAATGAAATAGAACAAACAGGCATGCAGTTCCTGTTTTTCACGTGTGTACTACAAGTGAGTGTCATCCGTGTGTGGTATCGTACGTATAAATTGAAACTTAACAATGGTGTATACAGTGGCAGAGAGGGTTGAGTTGATTGAATTGTATTATGTAAACAATAGATGTGCAAAAAAATCAACAATATGGTAGGACTGTGTCGCAGCAGTATGTGTCTGAATAAGTTTCAAAATTTTGAGAAACGAGATCGGTGGCAAATAAAAAACGTCAAATCGAATCGCCAGTAAGAAATGAGGCGACATAAGTGGCAATTTAGGGCCATGTTGAGGTTGACCATACGTTGAGTACAAGACAACTATCAACTGTTTCTGGTATCTCAAGAACTAGAGCATTACAAAAATAACTTAACGCAAGAACTGATTGAAGATGATTTTGATCGGCGTTTACAATTCTGTGAAGTACTAAGTGAGCAGGTGATTGCAAATCCCCAGTGTCTGTTCAATATTGTTTCCAGTGATGAATGATATTTTTCTTCTAATTGCATAGTCAATCGCCATAATTGTCGATATTGGGCTGATTCTAATCCCCATATATTTCATGATGAACATACCCAATATTGCCGAAAATCAAACGTATGGGCTGGTATTTTTGAGGATCGCATCGTGGTCCTTCCTTCTTACAAGGCAATCTCACAGGGAAAATGTATCTGGAACTGCTTGAACACACAATTGATCCAATGTTAACAGCTATTATTAAAAATGACCATCATTATCTGGAAGATCAGCTAATATTTCAACAAGATGGTGCTCCTCCGCATTATGCTATGCCTGTTCGGCGATATTTAGATCAACACTTCCCTCGTCATTGGATTGGTAGGCGAGTTCTATTGAATGGCCCACAAGATCACCAGACCTGTATCCCTTAGATTTCTTTCTGTGGGGTAATTTGAAAAGCAGGATTTATGGTACACCACCAGCTTCACTAGCAGATTTACGGCAACGAATCACAGAAGAATGTCGCCAAATCACCCCAGACACGCTCCAAAATGTTCGAGAACGTTTTCAACAAAATCTATATCATTTCATGGAAGTTGGAAGTGCGCATTTCGAGCATTTGTTAAGATTAGGATAATGTAAGTGAAGTTTACTCTTAACTTTATTATGGCTCATTTCGGTTAAAAAGCTGACGACCGTTGTTTCGAGAATTAAACGGGCTTTCAAACGATGTGCCACTGGACTCCTATTCCCTATTCAAATTTCAAGGGTTGTTCACCCCCTTGCTTGAGGGTTGACGTGACGGTGCTGCATGTAAGAAGGCACAATGTCCTCCTCGAAACTAAAATCGACTTGTCCGAGCGTTTTTCCAGATCTGCGATATTAGTACCCAAAATCCTCTGATGTCAAGTTTTCGATGGGCTACCCTGTATACACTGTGTTTCAATTCTTATGGAAACACCCCTGTATCTTACGTGATCGTTAGGAAAGGATCCTGAAATCTGCTGAAGCTAGAAATATACAAAAAAATGCACTCTATGCCTATGTATGGGGTCATCTTCAGTGATTTACACTGCTCGCCAACAACCATGGAGCCACCCCATTTTCCGGAAAATGATATTAGGAGTGAAAATTGGTTGAAAATGTACTTTATGTTCAAGTGGAATTCCCACTTGAAGTGAGATCATCTTCAGTGATATACACTGCTCGCCAACAGCCGTGCGGAACTACACACATGTCCGGAAAATAATATCAAGACAAGATAGGTTCGAAAACAGGAAGTCCAATTCACTAACTTCCCATATTTTGACGCATTATGATTGGTAACGATTTTCTTTATACTTTTAATGAATTCATTCATTCCTAATTCATTTCAATGACACTCGTCATGATCTCTGATCCATTGGATCACTCCTCTTCATTATCCTTGATGAGAACTGACTTTATGATTATCAATTTCAGAACAACCATTGACTGAATTTTTCGATTAATTTTCCACGTGTAGAATTTTGGAATAACCATCAAAACTATGGTTTCCTTCTTATAAGTTTATGGTTGGCGTATGTTGAATTTGTTTTCTTTCTCAAAGAATTCATCCTGAGTTCATGAATGCGTTGATTGAACGTACAACCTGTCTGGCCGATATTCACCTGAGGAGAAGATTCACAGTTGAGTTTGTATACCCCTGATTTTTCGAATTCAGAAGTCCTTTTCACCCGGATATACACCGTGTTCCAGCTAAAATGTCCCCCCCCTGTAAAAAATCAACCGCGCGATCGAAAGACTTGAAATCGGTCATCCAGTATATTTTATGATGCTCACTCGAAATATGGTATTGAATGGATCGTAGGTATACAGGGTCACACCGAACTGCACCTAAACTTTTCTATTTGAATAGGGACACCCAGTATATCATTCCATATTCAAGTAGAGTTCATTATTACAAATTCAACAATGCCGGGTTTGATGGGATTTCTTCCGAACGACTACGAAGATATGGCAAGAATAAAACGATTCAATAAAAAAAGTATATGATTTAGATTTTATCAATATAAACCGATTGAAATCGAATGGGAAGAAAATAATTAAAACCTCAACTGCTCATTATGTCGTCCATTCTGCTGCAAACATTTCTTAGATCTTCTGATAACGTTCATCATGTTGACCCTATGTATCACGTTGCGATCAATTTGTGCATATGAGTTGGGATTTTCTCTTTCATTTCTGCCATATTCACAATTGGCGACTCATTAACCTGTTGTTTCAAGTATCCCCACAAATAAAAATCAAGTGGGGTGAGGTCTGGCAACCGAGCTGGCCAGTTGCTATCACCATCGAGACAATTGTTGGCTATTAGATTCCAATTATCTTCTTTTCATTCGATTTCAATCGTGTTATATTGATATATCTTCGTAGTCCTTCATAAAAATGCCATCAAACCCGGCATTGTTGAATTTGTTATAATGAACTCTACTTGAATATGGAATAATATACTGGGTGTCCCTATTCAAATAAGAGAGTTGAGGTGCACTTCGATGTGACCCTGTATACCTACGATTTATTCAATAGCATTTTTCGAGTGAGCATCATCGAATATACTGGGTGACCAAATTTCAAGTCATTCGAACGTGCTGTTGATTTTTCACAGGAGGGGACATTTTAGCTGGGACACGGTGTATATACACCGTCTGCGAGAAAGAACTGTGAGTCCATTTTTCTTTGATTCCATTTCGCTGTTACGTAAATTAATAAACAACCACAATACGTTGCAATTTTTCGAAATCACATTATTCGACTGACAGATATTTGATAAATTCAACAAAATGATAAAGATGACTTCAAAACGCTGCCTGCGAAACGAGTGTATAATTCCTGTTAGAAACTCAAAATTTTGCACGTCGATAATTTTCTGATTTCGATACAATGTAATATCGTTCAATAGATTTTTCCTTTTGTCTTCCACAGAAATAAACAGTGTATTCTACACGGAAAAAATATCAGATTTCAGCTTCAGGTTGTATCGTCTCCCGACGCGTAGCGGTGGAAAACAAAAAACCGTGAGCTAAAATCTAATATTTTCCCGTGTATAATACACTATTTTTTTCTGTGACAGGAGAAAAGAGGAATCAGTATTGGTAAGATATTACATTATTTCCAAATCTGAAAATTATCGACGTGAAATTTTAAGTTTTTGACAGTAGGGACATCTGCGTTGTAGGCATCTCTATCATTCTTTTGAAGTGATCAAATTCGCGGGAATGAATGTTACCAGGTGGCGCTCGGTTTTCATCGTTCCATGTCAAAGCCACGTCAAAACTGGGGAAAAACAAACTCAATCCTCACTCAATTGACTCAATCTCATTAGTGCCTTTAGTGTACTATGTACTGATGAGAGTAATAAGTTTTCAAGTTTCTTGACATTAATTGTTGAAGATGTTCTTTTGGCAGATATTTTGCTCTATTTAGATGGAAAAAGCCGACCAGTACTGAAAGGAGAAGCAGTTCTGCGTGCTAATCATGTAATTTTGTGTGAGGCAGAAGACTTCAACAATAGGCACATTTTTGCACTTTGTCTTCAAACTTCGGCGATGAAATCTTCTCCACATGAAATATAATTGAAGTTGGGGTCCAGATGAACTCCTGTAGAACAATGGATTTGTATTTGTTGATGCAAAGCAGGACAATCTGGGTATTGTAAACATGATGTAGCTGTTCTTTTATAAGTCAATTGATTTGCTCGTCATAATTAGTTTGAATTTTTTGAACTTTCTCCAATTGTTCACCCGTTCACTGTTCACAAAACTAATAAAAATGTAGTAATGTGAAAAAATTAACCAACTCAACCATCATCACTACCAACAGTGCCAACAATGTCATTGACAAGTTTGACTACAGCTACAGCAAGCTGAATGCAATGTAGTCTATGCACTTCATCCATAGACAACAGTTTGTTTTTCCCCAGTTTGAAGTTCGTATTATGTAACCTAGATGTCGCCTACTTCGTAAATCTCGCGAATACGTTATGAGAAGTGACATTTTATAACCTGCCAACAGAGATGAAATGCCAAACTTTTTTCCGTCATAGAAAAAAATCATTTGGAAGATATTACATCAATAAATTTAATACGTTTTTTCCTTATATAAAAGATAAACATATATGTATATTGATGAGAATAGGAATAACAATATTATTTCAAATGTTCGAAATGCTCGCTGTTTCCCTCCTGACAATAATGCGAGCTTATCAAGAAATTCCTGCTTAGTTGCTTATCTTCATATTTTTTTCTCTAATGCGTATATAGAATCTTTCAAGTGATTGTACTGATAGTGCAGAATATTTTCACCAAAATCAGTATTCATTTATATTTACAAATTTGAAATGACAGGATCCATCAAAATCTTCGAAATATACAGAGGTGTCTCAAGTAGATGAAAAAAGTTGGTTCAACCGGAAGAACAGAATTGACAAAATCAATCATATCAGATGCATTTATTGTTATTGCACCTCTCCTAGCAGTTTCATGGAATTTTTTTCGTCCTCTTATCTGTCAAAGATATTTTCTTGGTTCCATACTATATCCCAACATCTATATGTAGAGTCAGATGCAATGAACATGTCGCACAAGGGCTGTGATGGTACATCTAGTCACTTCTGCAATCAAAATTCTGAATCTTGAATCACCCTCTGTATTCGTTCCAATTCAATGCCAGTAGATAGATCATCAGGAGTTGAGATAAAATCATGTCAGTCGTTTTGACCAATAATTAATACATAGTTTCGACACAAAGAATCCTAAAGATGAAAAATCTCGATTTTGAACACCCCATATCTCTGTAATCGTTTGGCGAGATCCCAAGTGTGATGCATTGATGAAATCAACTATTTAGGAAGTATCCAACAATAAATTAAATACAGGGTGTTCTATTCAATGAATCACAGCTGCTGCTTCTTTCTATTAGGAGTAACGAGTAGATCATGTTAATTTATGTCAACCATGAAATTTTTAGATCGATATGTATATCATGGTTTGCCAGAAACGTATAATTAACGCTCATCGTGATACAATTTAATTTTTTCTGTGACGGGAAAAAAGTTTGGCATTTCATCTCTGTTGGCAGGTTATAAAATGTCACTTTTCATAAATTACTTTTTTCCCGTGGGCAAAAAGTGAGTACTTCTTTCCCGGATATATATCACATATATATACTCTGTTAATGGCTTTTGTTGTGCTATAGTTCCGAAATATGAGTCAATAATACCGTCTCCGAGAAAGAACTGCAAGTCCTTTTATCTTCCATTCGACTTCGCGGTTTCGTATATTACTAAACAACTACTGAATTCGCAATTTTTCAAAATCGAATCACAGAATTGAACTGACAGAAGTGACATCAGATATTTGATTACTTCAAAAGAATGATGAAGATGTCTATAAAACGCAGGTGTCCCTACTGTTAAAAACTTGAAATTTCACGTCGATAATTTTCAGATTTCGAAATAATGTAATATCTTCTCAATATTGATTCGTCCTTCCTTTTGTCACAGAAAAAAATAGTGTATTATACACGGGAAAAATATTAGATTTTAGCTCACGGTTTTTTGTTTTCCACCGCTACGCGTCGGGAGACGATACAACCTGAAGCTGAAATCTGATATTTTTTCCGTGTAGAATACACTGTTTATTTCTGTGGAAGACAAAAGGAAAAATCTATTGAACGATATTACATTGTATCGAAATCAGAAAATTATCGACGTGCAAAATTTTGAGTTTCTAACAGGAATTATACACTCGTTTCGCAGGCAGCGTTTTGAAGTCATCTTTATCATTTTGTTGAATTTATCAAATATCTGTCAGTCGAATAATGTGATTTCGAAAAATTGCAACGTATTGTGGTTGTTTATTAATTTACGTAACAGCGAAATGGAATCAAAGAAAAATGGACTCACAGTTCTTTCTCGCAGACGGTGTATATACACCGTGTCCCAGCTAAAATGTCCCCTCCTGTGAAAAATCAACAGCACGTTCGAATGACTTGAAATTTGGTCACCCAGTATATTCGATGATGCTCACTCGAAAAATGCTATTGAATAAATCGTAGGTATACAGGGTCACATCGAAGTGCACCTCAACTCTCTTATTTGAATAGGGACACCCAGTATATTATTCCATATTCAAGTAGAGTTCATTATAACAAATTCAACAATGCCGGGTTTGATGGCATTTTTATGAAGGACTACGAAGATATATCAATATAACACGATTGAAATCGAATGAAAAGAAGATAATTGGAATCTAATAGCCAACAATTGTCTCGATGGTGATAGCAACTGGCCAGCTCGGTTGCCAGACCTCACCCCACTTGATTTTTATTTGTGGGGATACTTGAAACAACAGGTTAATGAGTCGCCAATTGTGAATATGGCAGAAATGAAAGAGAAAATCCCAACTCATATGCACAAATTGATCGCAACGTGATACATAGGGTCAACATGATGAACGTTATCAGAAGATCTAAGAAATGTTTGCAGCAGAATGGACGACATAATGAGCAGTTGAGGTTTTAATTATTTTCTTCCCATTCGATTTCAATCGGTTTATATTGATAAAATCTAAATCATATACTTTTTTTATTGAATCGTTTTATTCTTGCCATATCTTCGTAGTCGTTCGGAAGAAATCCCATCAAACCCGGCATTGTTGAATTTGTAATAATGAACTCTACTTGAATATGAGACAACACAACCTGGAGCTAAAATCTACTACTTTTTTCCCTTGTATAATAAATAACTATTATTTTTAATGTAAAAACTTCACGAACGATGAGATTTACACGAAACTCTTAATCACACGACAAGTTTCGCTAACATACAGTAGCTTCATAGGGTGAAATACTGGTACAATAAAATAAACTATCCTTGGCTTGCCTAAACTTATATATATCCTACTTTTCAAAACTGAAAGATTATAATTACCTGTGGAAAGGTTCGATAAATCTTCATTTTCAGAAAATAGGCACATTATCTACATTGAAATACGGTGTGATGTATTAACTTCAAAAGGTTGATAGCAAATACATATTATTATACCTACTGAGAAAACAAATTCAACAGTGGTGAACAATTGAGGTCTATCTGGTTGGCGTATGTTGAATTTGTTTTTTCTTTCAAAATATCCTTTTCATTTTCATGGATGCGTTGATTGAATGTACGACCTGTCTGGCCGATATATACCTCAGGGCAAGATCCACAGTTTGTAAACCAATGCCAATGATTTTCCGAATCAATAGAAGTTTCGCATTGTATCGGTCAGACAGGTCGTACATTTAATCAGAAATTAATCTCGAAATTTCTCATTTTGAATCATTAGAAATGAACAAACTAAAAAATTCTAACATTTCACTCAACGATCAACTAGACCTTAATAGTTCACCACTGTTGAATTTGTTTCCTTATAGTAGGTCATAATATGTATTTGCTATCAACCCTTTCAAGTTAATCCGTTACACCGTATCTTAATGTAGATATTGCGCCTATTTTCCGGAAATTAAGCTCAATCGAACCTCTCCATAGATGATTCTAATCCTTCAGGTCAATGCTGTCAATGAAGACCTTGCTGAAATCACAGCCTATGGAACGAACAACCTAGTTGAATTCAACGCCACCAAAACTCCCCAGACGGCACCTCATATTCCTGGAATATGCCTACTACATCCAATTTTCCAATGAATATTGCATTATTCCTGGAATATTTCATGAATATGTGCTTGATCTAATATCCTCAAAGGATATTCCTGGAATATATTTTTCGAATATTCATTAGATATCCCCAAAGAATATTGCCTGAATATGTTTATCGAATATCCATTAGATATGCTTTTCGAAAATTCCAGGAATATTTCAAAAGCAGATTGTCGGAATTTCGACCTATGCCGAATGGACACGACACGAGTCTGTCGGTCATCGCCCTTTATTGTTCCACATGCATTCCACAGTCACCTAGTGAAGGACGTGATATCAACATGGACGAGAAGAGCATGGAATTATTAGTTTGAGCAGAAGATCTCGATTGTGTTTCGATTACTGTGAATAGTGTTACCATCAATATAAAATTTCAGACGTTTGAAGTTGGTTACAATTAAAAAATGGAACATTAACTCAGGATGCACTTCTCTTTTGGCCGCCATTAAACTGAAGAGGATCACAATAAGGAGACTCAATGGCACTCAATACCAGTATGAGGTATACCTAAGATTATACATTAATAAATTCATATACATAGTGTATCTATATAACATCGAAAAAATGAAAAGGGTGATTCTGTGATGAGAATGAAGGTATTTGGTATAGAATTTTTTGATAACCCTCTCAACCCCGGATAAGTTATACACACATCCGAAGATAAAAAAAAATTTCGTTTTAATTCTTTAACTTCCCTGTATATTTAGTTAATGACACGGAACTTGGTAAACATCACGTGTCAATAAAACTACACATTTTGAAATGTTGTACACCCTGAAGTATGCTTAGAAGGGGTTGAAATATAATTATTTCACAACTTTTGAAAAAACATCTGAAAAGCCCAATCCATTAACTAACTTATTTTTGATCTCTGGAAAAGCATTCGCCATGTGTTTTCGAAAAAAAAGTGTCTATAAAAAAAAGTTGTAAAAAAATATCTTTGGCGTTGAATATTTCAAGCCCTTCTAAGCATACTTCAGGGTTGAAAACATTCCAGAATGGGTAATTTTATTGATGAATAATATAAACAAGTTCTGTGCATTCATTCAAATACAGAGATGATGAAAAAGAAAAACCATTTTTTCAATTTTGAGAAGGGTGTTACTATTCCGTGAAGAGATTTTTCAAAAAAATGGATACCAAACGCCCACCTCAATTTTCATCACGAAATCACCACTTGAAATTTTTTCTCTGTTATTTAGATACACCCTGTAGATGCACCTAATTTTTTTCAGTACTTACCTATATCAACCCATATGTCAAATGGAAAATCCAGGAAATACTCGTGTTGTTGAAGATACAGACGTGACAAAGAAAAAAACAATAGATTGAAATCAGCTGATTAACTCAGATGTTGACAAATTTAGTATCTAGTTCTTTCAACTTTTGTAGCACGCCCAAAGCAAAGGTGAGTGAATTCAATCAATCTTTATGTTCTAGTATTCGCTATGTTATAATCATTGCAGATCCTGTTGAATTCATCACTGCTACCGTTCAAGAGAAGAAGAAAATCATATGATATGATGTATAAAGTGCAAGCTTCAAGTATTTTCCAATCCTACATCCTGTATGTTGATTTCTATCTTTTACCTAATAAATTACATTTCATATAGATATTATTTCATTCTAGTAATGATTGAAAAGCATATTCTATGCATATACAAAAAACATATTCCTAGTATATGCCACCAATCTCTTTTGGAAGATTCACAGATATTGCTGGCATATGTTTCATGGTGACTTTGGATATCCCTGGAATATGCATATCATATGTATTGGAGGACATGGAATATCCATGGCATATGGCAATATCCCAACGCAATATGCATAGGATATTCATGGAATATGATTGTGCTGTCTGGGTCAAGCCTGTAATTTACCTAGAAAGGCGGAACTCAGTATGCCCGATATTGTAATGTCTGGCACCATCATCCCCACCAAGCCCACCATATCTATGCTCGGTATTTCCATCAGCAACACTCTTTCATGGGATAATCATGTCAGATCCATCGCAAAAGCTGCTTCACAAAAACTCGGATTCTTGTTCCGTGCGAAAAGCTACTTTACACCTCAACAGCATCTCATGATCTACAAAGCGCAGATACGGCCTGTTCTAGAATACTGTTCCCACATATGGGGTTCAGCACCAAAACATACGCTGATGCTCTTAGATTCCATCCAGAGAAGAGCCATTCGCCTGGTGGGTAACGCCACACTCACTCATTCTTTGACATCATTGGAACACCGTAGAAGGATCGGCGACCTTTCACTTTACTATCGATACTTCCACGGGAAATGTTCTTCGGAAATCTCTGCTATCTTCCCTTCACTAGCAATACCAGTCAGACGAACTGGACAAGCCCAGTCAGCACATCCTTTCGTAGTCAACCTCGAAAGATGTCGAACAGCACTTTATCAAAGCTCCTTCATCCATAGAACGGCTAGACTCTGGAATTCATTGTCTGACTAAGTATTCCCAACAACATAAACATAATCTCCAGAAGTTCAAAAAAAATTCCAATACCTACCTCCTGTCCCTATCCTCCGTAGGAACGCACGATGTTCTATTAATATTATAGGGATTTCCTTTCGTGCGCTCCAAGCGATAAAAAAATATAGTGTGACCCTAATGGAAACACCCTTGTATCTTACGCAATCGTTCGGTGAGGATCCTGAAATTTGCTAGGGTGAGAGATATACCAAAAATGCACTCTATGACCAAGTGGGGTCATCTTAAGTGATATACACTGCTCGCCAACAGCCATGGTACCACTCCAATATCCGGAAAATGATATTAGGAGTCAAAATGGGTCGAAAGTCACTTCAGATTCGGAATCAGGATGCTCAATTCACTATTACTATTCATATTTTTTTATGGAAAATTTTCAGTTCTAAAAATAAAAAAATTCTCGCACCCTCCACAGAAGCACAACCGTATCTTACGTAATTGACTTCATCTTTGGAATTTTCCTTCCTCCTGCGAATTCGAAACCCTACCCCAATAATTACGGGAGATACGGTTGTGCTTCCATGCCCTAACAACACAAGTACATCCTAGGGAGTTCCCAAGAACGTCCCTAATTCCAAACTAGGACATCCCAGGGATATCCTTTGTCGGGACAAAGTACATACTAGGGACGTCCTAGGGACACCCGCTTTCAGACAAAAAGGGCATCCAGGGGATGTTCCTTCTGGTACGTCCCTGGGATGTACCTAGTACAAAGAAGAAATATCCCTAGGACGTCTAAAGGATATCCCAAGGATATCCTTTCGACAAATGGAACAAAAATATAGGTCGAATAGGGATTTAGAACCCGGGACCTTCAGCTTATCAGGCACGCACCTTACTCCATTGGCTAATATGCCCACATATGCCTCCTGGAGATTCATGTATTGAACAAATTTATAAACAGGACTAAACTACCAAACCTGAATGAATGAAACTTTGTAAGTATTTGATTCAAAGATGACCAAAGTATTTCGCGCTCGAGTTGCAAACGAAATTTTTTCTACGTCAAAAAATATAGTTCTAAAGTAAAAATATGCTTAGTATGCTTAACTTGATATAAAAAATAGTGTTGAACTGGCTTGATAGGTCTCCCCCCATCCTCCCTAGGTACGCACGATCTTCCACGAACATAATAGGAATTTCCTTTCGTGCGCTCCAAGAGAAAAAACAAAGTTATTGTCGAACATTCGGAAATAAATGATTTTGTGGATAATTAAGAGAACAAACTCAAAGTTTCGCTCCAAGTAAATTATAATCAAATCATATATGCTACATGTTTCGACTCCTAGGAGTCATCATCAGGCTAAAATACAACACTTATAAATGAAAGAAGTTCCATCGCTATTGGAAAATGGGTGACATACCTTGCTAGGTAGGAGGAGAAAAGAAACTATAAAATTGAGGATGTCTGCTCGATTGAGGACCATAAAGTTGAAATATAAATATCTCATTCATTTTACATAACAATGCGCGAAGTAGGTACCTCACGCAGTAGAAGGGCTATGCCAGTTCTGGCTCAAGCCAATCAGAGACCAGCATTTGGTTGGAGGCCACGCCCACTGAAAACCAGCGCGAAATTCAAATTATTCATACGACGTCACGTCGCCATCGTGAATAAATAAATTAAAAAAAGCTGTCACCGCTGGGGGGGAATTGAACCAGGGACCTTTGCATTATGAGGCAGCGTATATACGCACTGTGGTATTCTGACCTCCGTGATATTTCAATTATTTTAATGCTATTCAAACGGGATATCCATAGCTGGCGCGCGCGCTTATCTTTGCAACGGATCTATCGAGGTAGAGTGAAGCGAGAGATGCATTCCAGAGATAAGAAACTTCGAGTCGAAAATAATATCCATCGCAGGCGCGCGCGCTTATCTTTGCAACGGATCCATCGAGGTAGAGTGAAGCGAGAGATGCATTCCAGAGATAAGAAACTTCGAGTTGAAAATAATATCCATGGCTGGCGCGCGCTTATCTTTGCAACGGATCTATCGAGGTAGAGTGAAGCGAGAGATGCATTCCAGAGATAAGAAACTTCGAGTCGAAAATAATATCCATCGCTGGCGCGCGCTTATCTTCGCAACGGATCTATCGAGGTAGAGTAAGGCTCGAGAGCTCGGCGCTGCAACGTTGTCGGACGTATGGGTTTGGATGTTAATATTGTTACATTATTGTGTGTGGCAACGCTGTCTCGCTTCATGGCGTTCGAAGATCCAGCAAAGCGAGAGATCCCGTAGAATGATAAGCGCGCGCTCGTATTGGAAACGAATACTTGGATTATTTATTTATTTCAAAGTGGGTGACGTCATGCCGTTACCTTCATGGCGTTCGAAGTTCCAGCAAAGCGAGAGATCCCTTAGAATGATAAGCGCGCGCTCGTATACCCATTCCTCGAACTGTGACTTTAATGACAATAACAAGATTGAATTTTCATATACAGGGCGTTTGAGTTGATTGAAAATTGAAAAAAAAAATATACAGAGTGTCCCACGGTTCGCGGTCCCATGTTTTAGCATGGAAGAAGTGTTTGAGTTGAAAGAAATATATACAGGGCGTTTGAGTTGATGAAGATTGAAAAAAAAATATATACAGGGCAGCCCATGGGGGTGAAAGAATACGAAAACGAAGATAAATAATCTATTTATTTAAGTAATCCTTTTCTACAAAAATGACATGCCTCTTGAGAAGATGGTGGTCCATCCCAGTGTGTGGTCCAATCGGGACGATTATAATGAACGAAGCATGTCAGTTTGATTTGTAGGTTAAAGTTGCTGCGATATTCTTGAGGAAGTTTGTGCCACACCCTTAATAGGTCACAGGAATCTGCATGTTCAATGATACACTCTACTGGAATATAGTGCAATTCTTGTTCGGTGAATTTTAGCAGAGTGGTAGCAGGAGATTTCAGGAACTCTAAGAGCACAGATATTTCAGATTTATAACAGAGTGTCTCAATACTGGAGAGTGGATTGCTTTCAATATCAATAGAACGTGGGAGAGTTTTAAAGAGTGAAAATTTCGCTATAATCGACACCAAGCATTGTGTGTCGAGAAATGCGGGAAATTCTTGAATAAAACTAATCTATACCACCATATGAGGAATGCCCATAGAGTGGACGCCACCAATTCGAATAACCTAGCTGATTAGCGGATGGCAGTTAATGGATTCAGAAGTCTTCAGATCACACCTATAGAAGTATTCAGAGGTCTTCAGATCACGCATTCAGATGTCTTCAGATGTCTTCAGATGTCTTCAGAGGTCTTCAGATCACGCCTTCAGAGGTATTCAGAAGTCTTCAGAGGTATTCAGAGGTCTTCAGAGGTATTCAGATGTCTTCAGATGTATTCAAAAGTCTTCAGCTGTATATCAGACACCATAGCGTTCACATCATGGAGTCTAAACCACATTCATCAGAGCAAGCATTAGATAAATATCACTGTGCAGATTATGATAATGCTTATGGACTGAAATATGTTGGCGGCAGATAGACACTTGGACATAATAAGAATCTACGCTTTGAGGACCAATACATAGGCGTAGATAATGTCGATTTTGAAAGTACTCTGGGTCTTTTGGAATTATTATTTTCCAAGAACCCTCGAAATTACACGCCTCTGGATCACCAGATGTATAAACAGATGCTAGAAATTAGCTCTATTCATAGAGATCGATTAGGGCGATTACGAGGACAAGCTGATAAGGAGAAATTTGATAAAATTATCAGACCCCTCTTCAAAAATAAGACCAAACCTAAACGTCCAAAGTCGAGCGTGGAGCCTGAAGCCAGTATTGGGAATGAGGAGTACAATATTTTAGATGAATGGACAGATTCGAATATCTTGGTGGATAGACTGAGATATTTAATGGAATCAGATAAAAACAACAACGAGATCGCCTTTATTCTTACTGAACTTGAAAATGTTGGTATAATATCTAAGAAATAAATGATGTCAAAATTATCCGTTTTTTATTCAACACCTGCTAGGCGAGTAGACTCACAATGACTACTCAACTTGGCATACAAAAATATATATTTAAAAACCCTGTATAATGACTGGTAGGTAGTGTGATGAAATCATAAACTTGGTTGACTTGCTGACTGTCTTTGGTCGACTGGCATTTTTACGATGATAATCACTCTAAGAGTCACAAAAATGAAAAACGAGGTAGCGACATTTCTTGCTGACCCGCCCTGTATAGCAGAAATATTTTTTAGTGTGAGATATTGAATATTAGGTCTAGGACTAAAAACAGCTCTTGTTTCAGCTTGAACAGCTGTTTTTTGTGTGATTTCGATAGTTCCTTGTATCTCATATGGAACGATAAGAGAATCAATAATAATAGGATTATTTCCTTCATTATCCGTTAATTTTAGTCTATAACTCAGCTGATTTAATCATCTTTCTAGGCTTTGAAAGAATATGATTTTCTGTATACGCCAAATATAGAACAACCAAGATAACGGCATCCTGTTTGAACGCTCCAACTTGAACAGCTGTTTGATTTCGGTAGTTCGTTGATTTCGTGAAAAGACGATAAGAGAACCCGTGTATGTCTTTTATACCAACTCGTTAATTGTTGTCTATAGCTCATCTATTGTAAGAGTATCAGATTTTGAAATATTCGGCGGATTCAGTGGCAGATAAAATGCATAACAATGCTTGAATATAATATGCACACATGAAGATAAGCCTCTCAATGTATAGGGTGAATCAGTCAGTATAGTCGGACAGTGGACTGAGTTTTACAAAAGAATCATATTATGTGATGCATGAAAGAAATGCTCAATAGATCATATTATCAATAAGCCAAAAAGAAGACACAAGTTGTGTTCTTCTTTGCCAGTAGTCGGACACTTGTCTTTTATCGTGCAGAGTGAATGAAAGCACTCAAGTATGCTGCATAAGTTAAATCATACGAGCATTCTGTGTGAGTTATATACTACGCGTTTTCTATGACTACAGCAAAACTCTTCAGCTTGCTGATTTTCTCACAACTAATAGTCTGTCATTTCATGAAATTCGATATTGGAACATGGTGTATGTTTATGTGGCAATTTTTGTAGAAAAATCAATTTATATCATAGGTACTTAACTAGAATACATTGGGCTGATAATTGAATAGGGTGTTCTCCTAGGAAAAAACACCTAAAATTCAATCAAAACTGTATTCGTACTTATTCCTATACCAAAGCCGGCGGCTAATTTCATCGATAACAAATTGGAATGATTATACTAAATATTCCTCAATAAGATTACCAAAGAACCTGCTTAACTTCATGAACCATGTAATAAACGACAAAATTTAAATATATCTCTTCAGCATATTCATTGCTGAATTTATTTGTTATACCAGCCGATAGATGGCGGTACAACTACGTTGCTAAGAGTTACTAACAGCCGTCGGCCGATCGCCAACAAATAAATATGAGCCTCAAACAACTGTTATCATCTTCCATTGGTTATTGCACTGCACCGAACTTATATATTTCCGGATTCGAATTGTTACCTTATATCTGCAAATAGGTCGGTCATTCTCAGGATTTCAGAATGAAAATAATTCATACCGTGTCATCCATCACTGTCATCAAATAAAAAACATCCTAAAAGTTTCTTCAAGATGTTCCATATCAAGTACCATGAATGTCTCTGGTACATCCCGTATCATCCCACAAACATTCTGATGGGATGTTTATAAGACATCGCAAATGCTGACAAGAATGTCCCAAGGAAAATAGGGATTTTCCAGAGTTGTTCCTATCATCCCATATGGATGGTTCTACGACGTCTTACTGATGTTATTGTGTTATTAGGGCATGCGCATGGTGAGCGATGCCACACTCACTAATTCTTAGAAAACATCTGAACAAAACGACTAAGTTCATCATAGGAAGTGTTTCCAAGATCTCCAAATGCGAAATCTCTGAAATTTTCTGTGTATCATTGGGATGGGTAGTGAGTGTAAGAGAGAGTGAGAAGGTAAAAAAGTGAGAAGAAGAGAGAGAGAGAGAGAGATTGGATGGATATAGTTGAAGGTATGGATGTAAAAAACAGTTGTATCATGTCTTCTGACGAATACAGACGTGCACTAGAAGAATTTGGGTTGAAAGTTAGAAAGCTCAGTGCAGACATCCAATTGTATGAGCAGAAAGTTTGTTTGTTCAAAGATTTCGAGCAATTGAGTGTTTGGGACAAGGTGTTCACAGAACCGAGACGCACAGCTGCACCTACATCGAGAAGAATCCAACCAACACAGCTAGATGGCGATACTGAAAGCAAGCTTCATTCTATTGACAGCTCTGAGCAACAACGTCTTTTACACAAACATACCGTACAATACGAGGAATGCAGCCTTATGTTTTGATGTGAATCGTACACAACAGTGTGATTGGAAGCTGATGAGTAGAATGTATGCCAATGATAACAAACTACCTGTATATTCAATCGACATGCCTCGAGTCAATGGGACCACCATCGACTACAAATTGAAATTATCGTTTTCTGATGGCAGTGACGGTGAAACTGGGGACTGGCAGACATTTACATTGAAGAAATCCCCCGCAAAATTAGATGATGATCAAGATTCGGTCGATATCATTGCAATTTTGACACTTTGTTGTACACTAATATGTTCACTCATTTTAATCTCACATGTTATTTTCATTACACTGAGAAATAAGGGATGTGATGAATAAAAACTCTGAAATTACGATATATAGTTTTTTATTTTGGCAATAAATTACATAACCAATTATATAAAGTATCGACATTGTGGAGACTGCACTGGAACCTTCCTCCATGGAAATGATTCATGCAAGGTGGAATGGATTGTTGAAACGTTATTGGTTGCCACCAAGAATTGTCAAAATCTTCCAAATTAACAATGTGATTGGTCATCTCCAACTCTGTACATTTTCGCTGCAAAAACTGAATCTTTTGGTGTCCTCTAACGTAGATGATGTTTGTCTGCTGCAGGTTATCTCGTAGTATTTGATCCAACTCATTCAAATCCACATAACCACTGGAATATTTTAAACCATGAACGTAACGCTCCACATGATTTGCCATCTTTTTATCTTCTCTGCTTAAACTCGAAAATTCTACAGATGGCTTGAATAGAAAATGACTCGTCTTTTTGCCAATGCGAATGGTCATTTCCTTTGGAATGAATTCACCATCAACCATGAACCCTTGAATATCAACCAGTGCGATCTCCATGGCTCTTCGAAGCAAACTGACGTCTGACTGATGCAGCAACACCCACCTAGGCAATATTTCGAACAATTTCGCTGAGTGGGAGATGTTCCATGATTTGATCGTGAATGATGATGCAATAGGCTTTGGTGTCGGGAGGGAAGCCTGTAGTCGCTTCAATGTCCAACTTTATGTCAACTGTAGACGACTTTAGACCCAGATGGCGCCTCGAGCAATCGATAACAAACATTGGTCGGGATTTGAATTCGGCAAAGTTTACTAGAGAGCGCTTTTCTTGACAGTTATGGTAGCTCTTGTTGAACTCTGTATAGTTGAAGTGGGCGTCGGCATATTGGTCTCGGGAAAAGTCCAATAGCATTCGTTCTTGCGGATAATAGTCGCTATTCAGAGCCAATCGTATGGATTTGATGTTGGCATTATCGAACAAGGTGACGTCTTCATGCAAATTATCGGCTTTTTTCGTTTGGAAAAATACTATAACATATCTTGGACTGTCCAATGCAGAACATGTCTTGACGGACCAGATTTCTATGGTAGATCCTTGTGTGAGTGCTGGTAGCTCGTGTAATTCCCATCGGCGAAACGGTATCATCATAGACTCATCTGCTTTGATACGTGTCAACAACTGCAACTTTATGTCATCGTTGGGTGTGAGATGTGGCACTTTCAAATTAATGCTTTATATCGTTATTTTAGCAATACTTTGAGTCTGAGGAGATCCTGGCAAAGCAGTATTCGCTCTCTCGACAACCTTCACACTATTGGCATCATTGCGAGCTCTCACTAAACGGATTGACTGCTTGCCCCACGTTGCCACTTGATGATCATTGAAGATGGAAAACAAATGTTTCAGTGGAATGTTCATGCTAAACGTACCATCGGTGTTGAGGATCGGAGCATTGGGATAGTTCCAGCCTGCTATGGCTAGATGACGTGAGTCTTCAGGCGTATAACACAAGTATCCTCGCACAGTACTCGTTATTCCAGGATATCTGACAGTGTCCAATTCTTTATTACATAATTCATAGGTGCAGGAATCAAAGAGATAAGCTCCAGCATTGTGGGTTAATGTACCAGTACCACCACCGGTCACCTTCAATTTACCCTTGATGGTAATGATGCCTTCAAACATGGCCAACCACGAATCTGCTTGATTAACCGTTATATCGATGACATCATTGTTCTCGAATGATTTCACATATGGATAATAGGTACGCCATTCCACTTTAGTGATGCTTTCGTCGAATCTGGGTTCGCGGAAAACGTCGAACACGGGTGCTAACAACATTGTAGTCTTTGAGTGATTTCAGAAACAGGACACTGGATAATGTCAATGTTTTTCTGTTGCGGCTGCTCTTCGAAGACACGACTGCTTTGGTGTACGGTGTCGAGAGAACTGGTGCTGATGATGTTGCTGATGATGGTATATTATCTGATTTATAGGAGTAATCAAACACTAGTACCATCTTGGGAGTTTCTTCAATTCCAATCTTATGATGATTTCTTCACCTCTAAAATTCACCTGCCTGAAATCTTGGTCTAGAATCTGGAGTGTAATGTTGGGCAATTCCCGCCTGCTGACTATAGGTAGATAGATTAGATTTCTGGGAGTCTCGTCTATGGCGTAACCAGGATCGACTGCAACTGCAAACTCGTAGATCGTATGTGATGGTCTGTCGTTGTAGAGAGCTCCAGCAGTAACGTTGCTATCAATGTGAATGGTTCTCACTTTGGTTATGCTGACCGGCAAATCGGAAGTGTGGACTTGTTGTGCGTTCAACAATCTATTTGAAAATCCCAAGACTTGAGCTATGCTATCCTTCGGGCGAAAATCAATGGCAAACTGTTTGCTCGAAATCTCACACTTTAGTGTATTATTGTTGGGCTTCAACGAGAATATATCATCAACGTCTTTTGCACTTGAGATGCCCAATTCTTTGCGTATGAATTTCTCAATGTCCACAATGTCGTATGAACCTTCGGGAATATCGATGATCTTTCCCGCCTTGGTCTTAGCTTGCAGATAAAACTTTGATCCTTTGTCGATATTTGGTATACTGTTGTATGAATGGAATCCCAACAATGCTGGTCCGTAATCAGAGTCTGGATCGAGTTGAAGTGGTGTCAAAAAGTCTATGGAGAGCGTAGATGTACGACCTTTCAACGTCACAATCAGAGACATGACTGATGCACAATGACCGAGTTACTTGGTCTCATTAAAAAGGAATTCTAAACATAGACGTCCACAATTACTTTGATTGAAATTCTGGTATTGATTGTTATTGTACAAGATTTTCGTGCTGGCACCCAAATATTGCGCCAATTCTCTGGGCGGTTTCAGATTGCCATAACTATCGAAATATAAGGCTTTTTTATCATTTTTTATGTAAGCCACCCAATGAGTGCCCGCATGATTGGAGGTATCCAAATTCAATACAGCACACTCGCGATGCCATGGACCGGTGGAAGGTAGAGTGTCCCGCATAAAAACACCTCGAAAATATGGTATTCTCAGCTGTTTGGCATACTTTATCACATCTTTATCGTACATTGATTTATTGGGTAGCTTGTCTAGAAGTTTTTTGAGTTTTTTGATTGTTTCTTCAAGTACAGTCCGAATCCTCTCGATGTTTTGCGTAGAAATAGGCCGGAACCCTGCTTGCCGATAGCCTCCATTGCTTTATTATGTCTTTGATCTTCTTCGAGCTTTTTCTTTGCATTTTTCGCATCAATGACTGTCTTTGCGACTGCTCCGGCTCCTCCAGCTAGAGATCCTAGGGCTCCCAAGGCGGCAAAGATTGGTATCAATGGTAGTATACCGCCACTGTGTGGAAGAGGTATGATTCTTGGTACTCTGATTCTTTTTTTACCGCCAGCCCTCTTGACTGCCATTCTGGCTGCATGGAGTGCTTTCAATGCAGATTTATTCAGACCACTTCCTGATGTTGTACTACCACCACCATCTGACTTTGATAGTACATTTTTTATGAATTTGATAATGTTGGATAGGGATTGCTGTGATACAAGACCCATGCCGAGTTTTCGTTTGACCTTCATTCCGGTGGTGACAAGCCAAGCAGCAGCCTTCTCTTTGAATTTAGCGTTCTTCGACTTGACTCTCTCCCACGCTCTATTTTCCAATATCCAATCAGCTTTGTGCCTGTCTTCTATTGAGGAATTTTGTGAATAGGCGATATCGTGTACTCGACACGCGTCGTCCAACGGATTGATACCTGTGTCTCCTCTTGCAAGTCTTTTATCGAGTTTGGTACCTGGACCACAAAATCTGTAGCCTGGAATGTGTAATTCGATGGGAAGTTTATCGATCAGAGAATTAAGCACACCCTCTCCGTGGTAGAGTAACATGAAGACTGACGTGTAGGAAGTTCGACAACTCTGCATATACCTAATGAAATGAAAAATATATCATCACATGATGAAGATCATTCAACAAGAACGGATGTTACCCATTGTGAATTTGGATGAAATTTTGTCAACCAAACCCCCAGTAAATAGTAAACATGGGAAACTGCTTCCCCATTCGTTCAGAGCAATCTTCTGCGGACCAAGCGGATGTGGAAAGACCAATGCGATGCTTTCCCTGCTGTTCAATCCAAATGGCGCGAAATTCAAGAACGTTTACGTGTATTCAAAGTCGTTGTACCAACCGAAATATCAATTGCTGCAACAAGTGTTGGATTCAGTGAAAGGTGTTGGGTATTTTCCCTTTAAAGAAAATGATGATGTCATCAGTCCATCAGAAGCGAAAAATAATTCGATATTCATTTTTGATGATGTATCATGCGACAAGCAGCAAAAAATTCGAGAATATTTTTCAATGTGTAGACACAAGGATATTGACGTAGCATACCTATGCCAGACTTTTTCTAAGATACCGAAGCAGCTGGTGCGAGACAACAGTAACCTGTTGGTGTTATTTCGACAGGATGAAATGAATTTGAAGCATGTGTTCGACGAGCATGTCTCACCAGACATGTCATTCGATCAATTTAAAGCATTGTGCTCAGAGTGTTGGAATTCCAACCAATATGGTGCGATGGTGATTGCAAAAACTTTCGATATGAATGCTGGCAGATATAGAAATGGTTTCGATAAGTTCATAAGACTGTGATCTCTGGTCCATTCATCAAGATGACGTCAACCAAGATGCATGATGATGTTGCTGATGCGCTGCGCAAGAAAAAAATCAACGAACTATCGAAATCAATCAGAAGAAAATATTTAGCACTAAAATTGGGCAAGTCTGAGGATGATGATGCGTTACAGTCAATATTCCAACCACTGACATCACCTTTGAAACAAATTGCTACCACGTCCAAGGTAATAAAAGAAAAACTCGATGGAACGCTTTCAAACATCAAGCGAAGCAGAGCAAAATCGTTGGGGTTGAAGAAGGAGAAGAAGGAGGAAGAGGATGGGGAGGTGGAGAGGGAGCAATCGGATTTGAATCAAACTAATTTCATACCTATGATGGATGTGGCTGATAATGCTGGGCATACTGAAGATGATGATGAGGATGGTTATGACGATGCTGATGATGAACTTTTTGTAGATAGTGAAAATATCTCACCGGCTGCAATACATGATTACGTTGATCAGTATCCTGCGATGGCTCAAAAATATCTGACTGAATACTGGACAAATGATGAAAATATCGATACGGTTTATGGTCCCAAATATGATCCAGTAACATCGAAATGGTCTCTCAACGGAAAAGAAATGAATTTCCATCGAAGAACTGGAGATATACTTCTTGATGGCTTTCGGTTCCGTGGCACCCCAGGCCTCTATCAATTACTCTTCTATAATGATCCATCCTTTGCCAAAGATGATACGAACCCATACAAGCAAATACTCTTGCTCACCAAAGCTCATCTGAATTCTGCAGGACGTATGAAGTCTTCCTCTAGACTCAAATACGTAGAAATTATTCGTCCAATGTTCAGATCCAATTCCAGTGGTCGTGGTTTGAAGTTGACATACAGCACAGCACCTATCGAGTACATGTATTGGGATGATCCAAACGAATTGGTAGATAGATTGAAGTTGCTCATTGCATCACAGCAAGCCGGAAATACATCAAACGATAACGAGATTGTTGCCATCTTGAACGAATTGGAAGAGGCAGGCATAATAAAACATGTGTAACATTTCTGTGATACTTCCGTGACACTTCCATGACAGTTCCGTGACACTTCCTTGACACTTCCGTGACAGTTCCGTGACAGTTCCGTGACACTTCCTTGACACTTCTGTGACAGTTCCGTGACACTTCCTTGACAGTTCCGTGACACTTTCATGGCATGTCTATGAGTGTAGGGGCTAATAATTGGCGAGGCAAAGTGTCTACCATTATCGATAACGTACAATACTTTAGTCATTAGCATAATGAGTCTCGACAAATTCGGACGTGGTTCGTTTCCACGCTCAGCTCAGATGGTGACAGTCAGATCTGGATTTTCACATACTCCAACCGGTGATATTGATGTTGGTCATTTGAAGATGTGTAACGTAAAACTGCCAACAGATGCCGCTGATGTTGCAAACAAACAATATGTGGATGAAGTTATATCGCAAATAAAGTTAGATTTCAAGATTGCTTTCGATAATTACGGTGAAAAAATCCGAAATTACCTTGCTGGCTTCAGCAATGAAATAATCGAAGAAAGGAAGAGAGTGGATGTACATGATCTGAAACTGGCAACGTACAATACAAACTTTGTTCAGTTGTCTGGCATAGTGCACAAGATCAACATACATGTGGAGCAGCTTCGTAACAACTCTCTACCAAAACTCGAAAGCGACATCGACTTGAATGTGAAAAATATTCTAGAACTTGTCGATAAGATTGACAACACTGTGAAGAGTTTGCACGATTTGAAGGCTGAGCAACAACACAACCGTGATAAAGAACGCCAGCTTGCTGATGTCATTGATCAAATGAAAAAAGATCTGACCAAGATTGCCATCACTCCAAAATCTACGACAACACCACCGCCACCAAAAAGGAAGCCTCCTGTGTGAAACCCATCATATAAACTCCTAATCCAACGAAGTCAATATGTCACATTCTAAAGAAAAAATCCAACTCGTCAATGAATTACATAGACCTGCTAGGAAAAAATTTCCAAGGCGCCGCATTATCATCAAAGGTTTGGATGACTTATGGCAAATGGATCTAGCCGAAATGCGACCTTATGCCTCTGTTAATAAGGATCACAAGCTGATAATGGTCGTGATTGATTGTTTTTCCAAGTACCTATGGACTAGACCACTAAAATCAAAAACTGGTGCTGAAATCGCTCGAGCATTTGCAGATATCCTATCACATGCTGGCAACACCAGAATTCCCAAGAATTTGCAAACCGATCAAGGTACTGAATTCTACAACGAAAAGTTTCAAAGTCTGATGAAAAAGTTCTCCATCAACCATTATCATACGTATACCATAATGAAGGCAGCCATTGCTGAACGTGTTATACGAACATTGAAGGAAAAACTGTACAAATTCTTTAGTTTGAATGGCTCATACCGTTGGATAGATGTCCTGCCTGAAATCACGAAAAATTATAATAACACGAAACATACGACAATAAGATGCAAGCCCAGTGACGTCACCAAAGCCAACGAACATGATATTTTAAAATCCACGTACAATCACATCAAAATTGCTGGAACCAGAAAATTCGACGTTGGTGACATTGTGAGAATAAGCAAAGCCAAACATGTTTTTGAAAAGAATTATACACCAAATTGGACTACTGAACTATTCAAAATCGTAAAAGTTCGTATTACGAAACCTACTACATACATCTTGGAAGATTTGCATGGTACTCCGATCAAAGGTGCTTTTTATCCTGAAGAATTGCAAAAAACTATAAATCCTGACATCTATCTAGTGGAAAAAGTTTTAAGGAAGAGGGGTAAAAAGGTGTTTGTCAAATGGCTAGGATTCGATGATACACACAACAGCTGGATTGATTCCACCAACAAGTTATAATGTAATCATATGGAAAACTAGCACAAATTCAATGGATGTGAGGGGCCTTTCACGTCGATCGCTGACAAATAACAACCATTATCGGATGTTGTGACGTGTTGGCAGTGGTGGTATAAATAATGAGGACTGAAACTTTCAACACATCAGTTCGAGAACAATGAGTGAAGACTCTGGTTATTCATCTAGTGAAGTGCTTTCCGAAAACGGTAGTACTAGTTCATTGGCAATGATGGGTTATTATGGTGACGTTGATACATATTTGGACATGATTGAGCAAGCAGCGAAAGCCGAATCGTACCTCCTGCTGACTTCATCGTTCCAGTTGTCCACCTACATGATTCAGTGCGGACTTAGTCCAGCTAGACAGTTTAGTCCGAGCATCATCCTGAAGAAACCCTTCCATCCAGCGAAAATTTCGTTCTCCACATATGAATGGGCCACCTTCATCGATTCGCTGTATAAGGTACAACAAGACTTTTTTGAAGCACCCCTGCCCTGTTTCATTGATGAATATGATCCTGCCGTTACCACCTGCGGAGACTATATCACCATAACCAAATTCGTTTGCGATGGTGTCAAAATGTTGTCACTCACCAAATACCACATTACATTCGAATTGGTGGAAGAGGATGTTGCAGACATTTTGAGTGCTGAAACGTGTGTTGTTTCACATCGAGTTGCGCTAATAAACAAATTGGACTTTTCCATGTATTATCAGAACATTTTGAATACTATAGCCGATTGGATTAGAAATAGCCTGACTGATTTGGGTGCGGAAGAGCTTATATCTGGATTTTGTGATGTTTGTGATAGCATGTCTAGTAACGCTCTCAGAGAATATCTATATTATTGTAAAAATGAGGTTATGTCTGATTTGAATAAAATGTTGTGAAAAATGTGACTAGTTTTTTTCATTTCATCAGTCTACAACTTGACGCGAGACTAGTAGCATCTGAAATATTTTAGCTCTGCTCGAAAAATCATGAAGTCTGAAATAGCTGTGCTATTGGAGTATATAAAATCTCCCGCTTTGACTTTGACGAAATTTGTTACATACCAGGGCAACAAAAGGGAAAGGTCGAGAATCCACAATTAAAAGTCAAATCGAAATATTTTTGAGCCTCGGCCCTAGGTCATAAACCCTAGTTGGACTATTATTAGGCTGGGAATTTACTTGGTTAGCTCATCACACCTCTTCAATAATATTGACTCTCAATTGTTACTAGAACTACAAGAAAGGTATTTAATGTGCACTAATAATGCCCTGTGACTTAAATAAGTTACTAGCACACAACCAGACTAGCTCCGTGGGTTCTCTGTATGGTAGTTTCCTGGGTTCACCCAATAAAACAACTAAATCGAACAAAAGGTTCTTTAATCCTTAAATAGGAATACTTTAGGTATTCATCCTCATTAATTTCAATCCCTGAGTCAACAACAAAAATGAATTCGTCAATTAAATAATGAACAGGTAAATTCAGAGTAGCAAGTACCTTCGCACAAGGGAGATCTCTCTTGGGGACAACGTATATTATTTTACAATGTGGTAATGTGAGGATTTGCCTATCATAACAGTTGGTATAACAGGAGTGATTCCTAAGTAAGGTCAATAACGTTTCATTCCGCAAAGATCACAAAATAAAGCAAACTATCAGTAATCAATATAGACAGTACTGAAATTTTTGTGCCAAGACACCAAACAAAAAAAAAGATATAGAGGCACTTAGCTGGACTCCTTGAGGATAACAAGGAGGACAGGTCCCATGGTGATGGTTGGTGTTGAATGTGGCAGTCCACCCCTAGACAGGAACTTCCTCCCTATCTGCGGATCCATGATCTTGACCCTGATCTTGACCGAGCTGAGAGACAGGTCGATGCAGGACAACAGGAACAGACTTCGAATTAGAATCACTGTTCTCTAGAGCTCCTAGGGCAGGCCTCATGTGCGAAGGTAGGTGGGAAGACGGAGAAGAACCCCAAAGGAAAAGCCCTAACGAGAACACCATACTAGGATCGATTTACAATTGTACAATAAAACGACTTACGTGGTTGTTGAGTGGCTTGCAAGATTTCTGGTGGCAAAAGGACACCAAAATGGCCGTTCTGCCGTAGTGATCCGCAACAAGCGGTAGTGTGGAAAGTACACAAAAATAACAAATCTCAGACTAACTATTTACTGAACTCATCGAAACTTTCCACACGTTGATACTGACACAGCAATATTTACTCCCCAAATAGGGATTCTCAGAACAAGAATAAAATTTAACAAACTGAAATTGCTCGTGCAATCGGTCAGAAACTTTTTTTTCCAACTGCCCTCCGTAATCACGTAGTCGTCCGCCCGTAGCAGCACTTGTCAACCAACCCAGAAAATTCTAGGAGCTCCAAAATAGATTCTAATGACATAGGCGTACCAAGCAAAAATATTCCGATATCTATGTTTTCCTGTGGCTAATTCGGATTGGTATCATTACAGTATCTCACAAGTTGAGTGAAATTGCAAGTGAATTACCTTTGCGACACTCCTACACTAGGAAAAACGGGAATTCAAGAGGTACACCCCCTACACGACGCCACTGACAATAGTAGTTCAAATGCTCGCCCTGGCACTGGACATCGTTTTCCGTGCATGGTAGACAACTTCACGAGAGTACTCCAACGTCAAATCAGTATGTACCACAGAACTAAATTTATTAGCCAACTCTCATGTGTCTCTGTCACCATGTCACAAACGTCATCAATGGAATGTGAACATTTTATCGTCAAAACAATATGATCGAACTGAAACCCGATTGTTTATTAGGAATACAGCAGCTCCAAAGCATTTCAGGGCCCACAGAAAATGAGACTGTAAGTGTACCCATCTCATTAATAGTCCATAATGAAAGAACTATCATAAATTTTCAGGCTTGATTTCGACCACATATCTTGCCTGAATGGCTCGAGTCAGAACATCATGATCCCTCTGGAACACCTCTTCAGAGAGTATCGCTAAGGAACCGTTCAACTACTGAAGATCTGCAACTTCGGACTTAGGAAACGGTGATAAAAATGATAGGAAATTGATTAGTGAGCTCTCCTACAGTTTTCATTCCTTAGTGAACAGTGCTACAGTGAGTGTATACCATGAATCCTGAATAAAATGTGAGTAACTATCTGTATGTATTATCTCTTGATTTATTTCACTGTGGAAAACCTACTATTTCTGCTTGATAAACCTTGTGTCATTTTGTGAACGTAACAAATCCCCCTCCACTCCCAAGAGGTTTACCTGTAAACCTCTTCTGAGTGAATAGGTTACTATCCTACAACTATCGACAACAGGCCCATTCGGTCGGACTTTTACCGCCAGGAGAGCTCCCCTACAGTGATATTCTTAAGCCGTCAACTGCACAGCTACTGACCAGATCCAAACCGTTATGTCGGTCATTCCCCCCCCCTAGAAACTGTATAATGATCCCTAATAAAATAATAATGATGATAAAAAAAAATATAACAGTAATAACTCCCTGCGCTATAAGCTCCTAACGTACTGGACGGTGATGCTCATAAACTAGTGAATCTGAAATATGTTTAGATTAACCCGCTCAATGCGACCTCATAAACTGTAATAATGGGAACAAAATCCACCGTTAATAATCCACCAAGTGCGTTTTACCCAACAATGAAATGACAGGGAAAATAACTAGAACAGGCCCAACTAACGTATCTCAAATTCAAGGGACGTGCACAAAGGTTCTCCATATGAACTATACAAAACAAAAAAAAAAAAAAATTACATTACAACTGCAGGCAGAATATCATATGTGTATCAATCCGTCTCTGATTCTGATTCGGAGTCAGGCGGTTTCGCCTTTAGATCTTGTACGTGCCATATTCCCTTCGGACGGTTGTGCTCATCAGCAAGCTCATACGTGGTGGCGGATAATTTCGTTTTTATTACGAAGGGGCCCACAAATTTACCAGCGAATTTGGCGGTAAAATCCTTAGCTGCATTAGAAAGTACGTGGTTCTTACGGTAGACTTTATCGCCCACGGCATAACTCTCATGACGTCTCCTCAAGTTGTAACGATTTTTTGAAGTGGTATGAGCCTTGCGTATCCGCTCCTGTACGTCCCGATAAACATTTCGAATCTGCTCTGACCTCGTCATGATGTCTTGTGGGGAGAACTCGGCAGAATTCGTAGAGTTGTGCAAGTTACCTGCACCAATATAGTCCCGGGAAAAATTCACGAAATACGGTGTAAGTCCGGTAACTTCATGGACGGACGAACGGATCGCACAACCTACTTTCGGAAGAAGCCGGTCCCAATTTTTATGGTTATCTTCTATGTAACAACTGAGCATTGTCTTCAATACTCCGTTCACGCGTTCGACGGGATTCGCCTGAGGATGATAGGCGGGACTGAACCTTATTTCGACGGCGTAAGAGTTACATAGGGCGGTGAATTGATGGCTACGGAATTGGACACCATTATCGCAGAGGACAAATTGCGGACACCCAAAAACTAGAAAGATCTGCTCTTCGATGACTTTAGTCACAGCGACAGCAGTGGCCGTTCGAAGAGGGTAAAATAATGAGAACTTGCTAAAGGTATCGAGCACAACCAGCACGAAACGGTAGCCTTGGGAGGACCGCGGTAAGGGACCGAATAAATCAATACTAATAGTGGCCCATGGCCGAACTACTTCAGGTGGTTGACCTAACATACCGGCCGGAGGACGTAAAACAGATTTATTTGCGAGGCATAGGTGACAACGCCGTATATAACGGGTAACGTCAGCTCGCATCTTTGGCCAAAAATAACGACTTTTCAGGCGTTCGTATGTTTTGAACACCCCTCCATGTCCCGCAGACATGTCGTCGTGATGCTTTTCGAGGATTTCCCGTCGTTTATTCTTTGGTACTACGATTTTCCAAAATTCCGAATCCTCCCGCAAGCCGGGATAGGAACATTTAACGTACTTGTACAGAACTCCACCCTTATAACGCCACTGAGGGAATCGAAGAGGGTTACTAATTATTTTATCGATCATGGAATCATACCAACCATCGGAAGGCAACTTACTTTGTCTACTATCTGCATTATCGATGACTGACACTTCGGGGACGGATCTACTGAGGATATCGGGCACCACCAAGTCCTTTCCACGACGATGAACCACTTCAAAATTAAATTGCTGTAACCGCAAAACCCAACGAGCCAATCGCCCCGTAGGTTCCTTTAAGTTGTGAAGCCACACCAAACTATGATGATCGGTTATCACCTTGAACGTATAACCCTCCAAATAAGCTCGTAATTTCTCACATGCATAGAGAACCGCAAGGAGTTCACGCTCGGTGGTCGAATAATTCCTTTCCGTTTTCGAAAGGGAACGGGAGATATAACAGATGACATGCTCTCCATCGTCATATTCCTGAGACAATACGGCGCCTATGCCATACGCTGAAGCGTCAGTCTGCACGGTAAATGGTTTTGTGAAGTCCGGGCAAACTAACACGGGAGCTGACGCCAACGAATTTTTGATTTCTTGGAATGACTTAGCACAGTCCTCTGTCCATGCCCATTTCTTGTGCTTACGTAGCAATGCCGTAAGAGGAGCGATAGTGGTTGAAAAGTGCGGCAAGAAACGACGGTACCACGAGGCCATCCCAATGACCCGTCGTACTTCAGTGGTATTAGTTGGTGGTTGAATATTCAAAATTGCACTGACCTTTTCCGGGTCCACATGCAAGCCATACTGATCCACCACATAACCAAGATACTTCAGTTCACTCCTACAGAATTGACATTTACGGGGTGACAAAGTAAGTCCAGCCGATAATAAACGAGTGAAGATCTTCTCCAAAACCTCGACATGCTTTTCGAAAGTCTCTGTAACTACAATAATATCGTCCAAGTAAACAAATGAATGGGGCTCCATCTCAGCACCAAGTAACCGGTCGACCAACCGTTGCCAAGTTGCAGGTGCATTGGTCAAACCAAACGGCATCTTCTTAAATTGGTATAACCCACGTCCCGGAACTGTGAAGGCAGTCTTATCACGGGATTCGGGCGCAACCGGAATTTGCCAATATGCAGATCTAATATCGAGAGAACTCAGATACTTAGCATTGCGCAGCTTATCGAGAATAGTCGCGATGAAGGGAATGGGATAGGCATCTTTTTTGGTCACACGGTTGAGAGCACGGTAGTCCACACAGAAGCGCCATTTGTCCTCGCCCTTAGGAACCAACAACACCGGCGAAGACCAAGGTGAGTCAGAAGGTTCAATTATGTCTTCCCTAAGCATCATCTCAATCTCATCATCAATGCGTTGTTGCACGACAGGAGAATAACGATAGGGTCTTAACCGGATTGGTTCTCCTTCAGTGACAATTTTATGGTTCACCAAATTAGTGCAGCCAATTTTGTCCCCCATGAAGGCAAAATATTTACTTGTCTGCTCGTCCAAGCTTTTCCGTTGACTAGCGGTTAAGATATCACGAGACACGAGAGCATCCATAGCAGAAATGTTAGGACAAGAATTCTGAAAGGACCAACAACTCTTCCTTAAATCGGGAATAAGGCCCATCCTGACCCAAAAGTCGACACCTAATACTAAAAAGTGAGATAAAGTGGGTACTATCAAGATATCCAGCGTACACACCTTACCCTGTAAATTGATTGGCACACAGACAGAACCAGAAATAGAACACATCTGATTATTTGCTACCGTACACCTAGTTACTGTACTTGGTAATAATTTTAATCCTAAACCTTTTAAAATTTCCCAACCCTGAATATTCATAAAAGTAAAATTAGCTCCGGAATCTAAAAGACCCATAAACTCAATACCAAAAATAGTTACATTTAAATAGGGACGGTTATCACCTTCACATTGCGCAAAAATATATGATAATACCGGTTCAATTTTTGAAGAAAACTGATCGGTCGAGGAAAATTCCGAACCCACCTTTCGACCATTTAGTGAGTCGGATGGAAGTTTTCCGAACGGTTACAATGGGAACACGATCGCGTGGTCTCGTTTTCTTTACCACAACGGAAACAGTGTTTCGAAAATGGCTGCGTACACTCTTTCTTTAAATGCCCAGATACCCGACAATTCCAGCAAACTATCGCTGATCGAGGAGAAGTCATGGAAATATTGGGGGTCTCAGTCGCTCCGACAGCACTAATTTGTGCTCTCCGAGATCTCTGGTACATAAGCTCTGGCTCCGCCACTAAATTTGGATTCGTGGGAGGAGGACGCATGCGCTGCGTACGAGATTGCACTTCCTCAATTGCTTGCGCAGCCCGTTCAAGTTCGGCGATGGAGTTCACCGATTGCAACGCTAACTGTTGTTGGATGACAGGTAATAGGTTTCGGCGTATAATCCTCAATTGAGTGGCTTCACTAGGTGGATCACTGAGTTTCCTGAAGAGATTTCTCAGGTGAGAGCAGAAAATAATGGTCTTTTCATCTACCCCTTGCGTCCGATTTCGAATATCGCCCCAGATATCCTCCTCGTACTCAGAAGGTAAGTATGTGGACCGGAGTTTTGTCTTAAGTTCATCCCAACTACCGATAGTGTCGCGTATCGCTCGATACCACGATAAAGCGATTCCTGTGAATAATATGACCGCACTCTGCAATAATTGTTCCTCCGTAATGCCACATGCGTAGCGGAGTTCTTCGACCCGTTCCAAAAAACTCGTGACACTAGTTTGCCCGTTGAACTGAAGGTTCCATTTGGAAATAGTGACGAAACCACGGGAATGATCGCTCGCGAAGTTGTCGCTACGCGCGGTCACTACTTGCCGTGTCGGTAAAGATGGATCAGAAGGGTCACCTAATCTTAATTGGCGAAGTTGGGGGTCAACTGCGAGAGTGGAGTGCAAATCCTCACTCATAGCTCGCGTTACAGGTTGCGAATCGGTGTGAAACGCGTTAGGATTCACAGGTGGTACCCTGTGGGAGACATTCTGGTGGGTGACAACCGGTATATCACGGGAGACACACGGTATAGTATGGGAGACAGAGGGTACGATGCGCGGGACGTCCGGTATATCCCGATTGTGGTAATAAGGTCCAAGCCTTGGCCCGTCCTGTGATGGGACAACCGGTATAGTACGCGAAACACGCGGTATATCCTGTTCATGGGCCTGGGTTTCGAAACTTGCAAAATATGTAGGAAAATTCTCATGTTGAACACTACCAGCAGTATTTCTATCAAATGGGAACGACCGATTCAGTTGATGCACGGGTTTATCTGTAGCATGACTAGTCGGTACTGGCAGAGATTGATTAACCTTGGCATTTGAGGTACTAGGAAGTGGTGCAGGACCATTCAGTTGGGATATCTCATCTAAATTATTATGATACCGGGCTGCCTCCAAAATTGGATTTGGCAGATCTAACAAGGAAACACTTGGTGGATCATTATCTGTCCTAGTCTCATTTGAACTTGGTTTTTCGGACTCAAGGTCAGGAACTCCCAGTAAACACAAATTGATCTCAGAGATGTCAGTACACTTCACATTCATGACTGATATCACACCCGTGATTCGTTTTGTGAATTCCACCGACATCTCCAGATCCTCTATTTCGGACCCTTTTGGTCATTTTTAGCTTCACATTTAGATGCTGAATGGGCCTCAAAAGTTAGCTGAATGTGACTCCAGATTTCACGTTGAAATTAGACTCACATTGAGGTTACATTATAATCAGAATGTGAGTTCCGAAGACCATCGACCATATCTGAATGTGAGGTTCTTTTCGATTATTATACTGATATCGTAGCGTCCCTAGAAGAATCATATTGTGCGTCCCAGAAATGCTACATACACATTTATTGTTGATATCTCAAGTGAAATCACATATAGATTGATGAAGGTATTCAATGAGAGGACTTATCGGTCTCGAATCTCTGTCAATTAAATCAATCAAAGGTTTCACAAGGCAACTCGATTTTATTGAAAATTAATCTCATTACACATCAGAATAGCTTAGTACGTACACTCGTCTTCAGAGAACATGTCGCACATCAACGGTGTCAGCTCTCCTTATCGCCGCTGCAGTAAGAGCGCTTATAACGTCCAACCGCGACATGTTCACTGAAGACGAGTGTACCTACATGTTGAATCGAGCAAAACTACCTAGATATAACAATGATTGAAATAGGAAAAACAGCGCAGGATTAGACTTTTTCGAATAATTATACAGGGTATAAATCTCCATGAGTTAATGCGCCACAATTCTGAAAATTCGTAGAATCGGTGGAGGAAACATGAAGAATCCAACCAAGATATTTTCGTTATTGTGAAGCTCTCGGTACGTATCACCGGAAGTGACGCTATCTTCTGTTATTTTCCATGGAACACCGTGAATTTCTCAACATTTTTGTATTCCTCTCATGATTTTGATTCAAATTTATGTATCATACCCCCTACCTGAAATGAGGAGTTTTTGAGTTATTAGAGTTTTTCTGGAAAATCGAAAATAAACGCCATTTTCATGCGAATTACAATTTCTAGTGATATGCAGTGATTGAATCGTGAATATTGAAGGTTGAACGGATCACCCACAATGATCATAATAATTTACAGGGTGCGCAGAAAAGTGGGTCCAGAAAGTGAATGTGAAACATTGTAGTAGAGTAAATAGACTGGCAAAAGGCTTCTAGAATAGATTTTCGTGGGCACTTTGTTGCTAAAATGTAAAACCCATTTTTTATCATTCCTAAGACCTTTGCAATGCAAAATCACTTGGTCGTCCAAAAATCGTAGTTGGAGGGGAGTGGGGGGAGCCTTTTTTTAAAAAAAAGCCAATTTTTTTTTCATCGGTTTTCAGATCTAAGATGTGAGATAATTCATTCCTCGAATTTGCATACCCATCCGGATATCAGAAATATTTTTTTTTAATTTATAAAAATACGTCGCAGCATTGTTGTATATGGAGAGCCTTCACACAAAACCGCTTGCCCTGGACACCCATATTTTTAAAATCATTTAACTCGCTCTACCTCGAAAAGTATTGGGTCTAGCAAAAAAAGACTTTCTATAAACGTTAAAGACCAAACATCAGAGAACATGTTGGTTTTTTTAGAATTTTGATTGGATAATTGGTTCACGAGGAAATTGAATAAATCGAACGGCATGTCGCGACGAACGGCGGCTAGCGCAGAGATACGGGGAAGGGCGAGATTGCTATGCCTGTGTCAACCGAAAATCCACTCTACTGAGGGCGATGTTGATACGGTCGATTTTACCGTGAATTCACTGTTTTGTTGTAAATTCGAATGCATTGTTCTGGTAGCGCTGATTCTACTGAGATTACTAGTGATGAGTGATCAAGTTCTTGTCCATAAATCATATTATTAAAAGCGAATAATAACTTATTGCTAAGTTAACAATATTTAGAACATACTTAGTGAGTATTAGGTACAGTTAGTATTTTTTTGTATCCTCTAGAAATGGATTTAACGATCAGCAGCAGCTCTGACAGTGAACTAGAGTCGAAAATCAAATTAAGACTTGCTTCTTTTCGTAAAACTGTCAATGGACAAGACGTTTTTATTCAAAATGTGTGTCTTATTTGTTTGGAAGGAGGAAAGCTGGTTATCTCTCATGAAAAATCAAAAAAAAAATTCATTGAATTCACGAAAGAACGTATGACAAATTGTCATGATGACAAATATATGCGGCATATATTCTCAAAGTTTGATGAATTAGAAAATCAAAGTGTTTTAAAATGGCACAAAAACCGTTATAAATCGTATACGAGCTCAAAGAACATTGCCTCGTACAAGTCAAAAAATAACAAACTGACAGCTGATTCTCCAGCAGATTTTTGTAGAGCAGATATTTTTCAAAAACGTCCCTTGCGGACACCTTTTGATTCACAAAAGTGCGTATTTTGTCAGGAGCAATCACAGAATCAAAAACTAAGCCAAGTTATGACTCGTAATATGCAAGAAAAAATAAGAACAATATCACGAAGTAACCCTGTGTTTTCTGCGAAAACTGCCGTATAATCAGAAGCTTGCAATACCTAATGACTTTCATTCCCTTAAAGAAATTACTTTGACAAATCAAAAAGAAAAGTACAACCTGAGGAAAATAAACTGATCATCATAGAGAAGGGCGAAATACTTAATAATAACATGAGATATCGTAATATCACGTGGTGCATTTGCAGAATGAGGGACTCTAGTACAGGGTTGGCATGAATTAATTCATATGAATTAAATCAGTGATTTAATTCGTGAATTAATTCCATTGACTTTTTTCGAAAAAGTAATGAATTCATTAAAATTTTTAAAAATGAGATAAATTGCACTATTATACCTTTGATTTTAACTAGTTTAAACTGAAAAGTTCGATCGTATTTTGACAAGACTTTGTTATTTCAAGCATGACAGAGATTTTTACTAACAGATATATACCATCCATAAAGTCCATAACATATGAGAACAGTTTTATTATCACATCATCGAATTTTTTTCTCTCGGCGATCCATTATGCATATCCGATAACTTGAAAATCGATTTTGACACATGTCACGTGATCACTGGTATGGTGATAAATAAAAATAATACTATGAAGCGACGAAAAGTGGGGTTGGATAACAAAATATCCATAAACATTTCTCATTAAGTTGCTATTCCACATTCAGTTTCGAGCAATTCTTGGAGGAGAATTGGAAATAGCTATCTTTTTTCGAATATTCTTCAATTTTGTAACATATTTTTTTTTCTGACAGTAGTGATGTTGATGATGTACAAGTTGAATAGAATTCAATTTCATGCTCACATATGGAGTTTCCAGCCATTATTTGAGAAAACTGAAAATAGCTATTTTTATTTTTTTTAAATAACTCCATCTGGCATCTTCCCATCCAACCCCACTTTTTGCCATCGTAATTTTTTGAATTTACCGCCATACCACTGATCAAGTGACATGTGTCAAAATTGACTTTTAAGTAGTCATCAGACATGCATAATAGATCTCCAAGAAAAAATGTTTCGATATTCTACTAATAAACTTTTTCTCCATGTGTTACGAACTTTATGGATGATACTGGATCTATATGTATCTATTATTTTGTATTCTATCATCACTTTTAATTTTGTTTCGAAAAAATAACATGTTATATTATGATGTTATTCTACAAGATTTCTGAAGAGAATAAAAACATAGCTTTTTTGTTTCTTTTTTCCTATTTCGCTTTGGGTAAATGAAATTTGTTTGTTTTTTTTTCAAATCAATCAATTCAAAAAAGTCTGACTTATTTCAAAAAGTCGGACTTTGATGACTTTTTCATAAAAGTCATGACTTATTCCAACCCTGCTCTAGTAGCAATCAAACCGTTTTGTGAATCAAAAGGTATCCGCAAAGGGACGTTTTTGAAAAATATCTGCTACAAAAATCTGCTGGAGAATCAGCTGTCAGTTTGTTATTTTTTGACTTGTACGAGGCAATGTTCTTTGAGCTCGTATACGATTTATAACGGTTTTTGTGCCATTTTAAAAAACTTTGATTTTCTAATTCATAAACTTTGAGAATATATGCCGCATATATTTGTCATCATGACAATTTGTCATACGTTCTTTCGTGAATTCAATGAAATTTTTTTTTGATTCTTCATGAGAGATAACCAGCGTTCCTCCTTCCAAACAAATAAGACACACATTTTGAATAAAAACGTCTTGTCCATTGACAGTTTTACGAAAAGAAGCAAGTCTTAATTTGATTTTCGACTCTAGTTCACTGTCAGAGCTGCTGCTGATCGTTAAATCCATTTCTAGAGGATACAAAAAAATACTAACTGTACCTAATACTCACTAAGTAAGTTCTAAATATTGTTAACTTAGCAATAAGTTATTATTCGCTTTTAATAATATGATTTATAGACAAGAACTTTATCACTCATCACTAGTAATCTCAGTAGAATCAGCGCTACCAGAACAATGCATTCGAATTTACAACAAAACAGTGAATTCACGGTAAAATCGACCGTATCAACATCGCCCTCAGTAGAGTGGATTTTCGGTTGACACAGGCATAGCAATCTCGCCCTTCCCCGTATCTCTGCGCTAGCCGCCGTTCGTCGCGACATGCCGTTCGATTTATTCAATTTCCTCGTGAACCAATTATCCAATCAAAATTCTAAAATAACCAACATGTTCTCTGATGTTTGGTCTATAACGTTTATAGAAAGTCTTTTTTTGCTAGACCCAATACTTTTCGAGGTAGAGCGAGTTAAATGATTTTAAAAATATGGGTGTCCAGGGCAAGCGGTTTTGTGTGAAGGCTCTCCATATACAACAATGCTGCGACGTATTTTTATAAATTAAAAAAAAATATTTCTGATATCCGGATGGGTATGCAAATTTGAGGAATGAATTATCTCACATCTTAGATCTGAAAACCGATGAAAAAAAAAATTGGCTTTTTTTTTTAAAAAGGCTCCCCCCACTCCCCTCCAACTACGATTTTTGGACGACCAAGTGATTTTGCATTGCAAAGGTCTTAGGAATGATAAAAAATGGGTTTTACATTTTAGCAACAAAGTGCCCACGGGATAGCACGATAGGATCCCGTTTAAACTCTACTATTGAATTGAAAATTTTAATAGGGAGGGTAATTCAAACTAGGGCTCATTTTCATTATAGAATCGATTCTGTGATTATGCTGAGAAGAAGTGGAGTTTTCATTCGAAAAAATGTTCAATGTTTCAAATTCACTTTTAGGATCCACTTTTCTGCGCACCATGTAAATTCTTCGGTGGTAGTGATCTCGGTCAGTTATACGTTCAACCTTCAATATTCTCGAATTAATCATGGCATAACACTGAAACTTTCAATTCATATAAAAATTGCCCATGTTCGATAGGCTGCGTTTGTCAGTTTTTCAGGAAAACTCGAATAATTTAAAAACAGTTCATTTCAGGTATATATATAGGGTATGATACGATAACTTGAATCAAAATCTTGGGAGAAATTCAAAAATGTTGAACAATACAGGGTGTTCCATTGAAAATAATGAAGATGACGTCACTTCCGGAAAAATCAGAAGCCTGACAATAACGACAATATTTTAGATGCGGATTCCCCATGTTTCTTTTACCATACCTACAATTTTTCAGAATCGTGATACTTTTATTTCTCCATATATAGATCGCGTTAACTCATGGGATATACCCTGTATAATAGTCAACAAAATTAACTTGAATGATATCAATCCAAATATGAGAACACATGATGTAGCCAAAAGAATCCAATATTTGCTCCTCATCGCGCCTTCCGTTGTAGCATGGTAACCAATCCCAGCTCAGAATTTCAAATTGTTCCAAGGTCGTCCAGATGTCTTGTGATTTGGCATCTGAAAATGAATATGGAAACAATCGATTGATTTTATTCTGCCCATTTCCTGCTGGGAATATCTTATAGAGAGTGAATATAGAGAACCATAATGAGAGTATTGAAAAATGTTCGAGTCACTTTCATATCTACATGGAGTCGTGTGAGATTGAATTTATATATGAAAGGATGAAATCACACTGCATACCTACTGTTTTATACCGGGTGACAAAGAAGATATAGAGAATAGCTGCGGCGAATTTTTTCCTTCCATTCATAATATTTCGCACTAATTTTGTTCTCAATCAGACTTTCCTAATATACAATAAGAATATTCATTTTCCGAGGCATTTTCACTTATACCCTGATGCCAAAATGATATATCCCTAGGTATCATTGTATTGTAAGTATCATCATAAAGTCTTGAAATGGCGACGTAGTGTCGTCTACCCTGTCTTCATTGTCAACCAGTATAGGTATATATTATTATAACAAGTTATGAACATTGTAGTTACTTACCCTGTAACTTAGATGAGAAACACACAGTATCTTTAATCACAATCATGATTTACGATTAGAAAGAGATGCTTCAGTATGAGCAATAACACCAAACACGAACTGCATACTAACACCCTGACACCGAATGAACTGAAACAACGAAATGGATGAGACAAAAGCATGCCGTCGCTAAGGAATTCACAGACACGTGTACATCAGTCAGACCGACACCGGCCGAGTGTGTACGAATCTTAACATAAGTCACATTGTGCGCTACATTCATGAGTATGTGAGTACACTGAGATTTCCAAGTATCGTTGGATATTACTTTCATAAATGAATTTCCTTGAGATGTGAGAGAGATTCACAAATTGAAGCATATTTTCGTTTTTTCATTCCGCACAATGTGAATCAGTTTGTCGTTTCAGATACATCAAATTGTGACTCTCAACTACTGAAATTTCAGATTCTCAAATTATAGTCTTTGTGCAGTTGAGGGGCGTCAAAAATATTATATCCATATTGGTCTCAGATTCAACAGAATGTGATGAAATTTGAGAACTATCTGTCACACAAGGAATTCCTTGTAGATATCAGCGATGCAATATTGTGATTCGCTTTTGTGACATCAACTGCCATGAATGCGACATCTCATAGATGTTTGTGTTAACTGGGCTAAGGTGCAATTCTTCAGCAATTGTTCAGAAGTACCCAAAAGATCTGCACAATGAGTGATTAATTGCGTTTTAATGGCCTGATACTCAGCAGAAGTAATTCTGTTCAATCGGCCTATTACATGTAATGAACGAGTTTCAATTTTTTTAAATTCGTTTAGTGCATTATTTTGATCAAAATTATGCAGTAGTTCCTGTATCCCATTGATTTTTGATTCACAAATTCGAATTTCTTTGATCGGATCTATATTCACATCACAATGCATACCCATTTTCTCTAACTTCAAAAATAATCTCAATCTTTTGCGCTTGTCCTCGACAGATCCTTCTGGGAACGCTCCTCTGATAGTCAACTCATAGGAGAGTTCATCAGATAGTAACCTATTAACTTCCATCCTTTCCTCTTAATTTCCTACCCTACTCTAATAATTTATGGAGAAGAAAAAAAAATTAATAAAAAAAATAATAATCCCTATTTCACTAATAGCAATCAAAATACCCCCCCGGTTCCCCCGGAAAAGAGAAAACAAAAAAAAAAAAAAAAAAAAAAAAAAAAAAAAAAAAAAAAAAAAAAATAATAATAATTTTCACCAGAAAATATTTCTTTTTCCCCCTTCCCCTCTTTTTCTTTTTTTTTTTTTTTTTCACATCAAGGAAGAAAAAAAAAATTAACTTAACTAAACTATCCTTAATTATTATAAATCCCCAAAATTTAACCACTGTAGAAGAACAATTTGCAGACTCCAAAATCACCCAACTTTGTGTTCATCCAGTGAGCTTACCAGGTACGGCGTAAGTAATAGTAAAAAAAAAACTTGCAGATTAATGAATTTAAATTGAGAGAAAGGAAAAAAAAAATAAAGATGATGATTTTGACAGCGAAATGTTAACAGAAAAACCTTAATTGATCCTATACAACCTTCTCAAGGAACCACTATTGGGAAAAACCAGTAACAGTTACGAAACAACTTCATAATATACAGAAAACCCAAGAACTACCAGGAATTGTTTTTTTTTTTTTTGTTGGGCGCCATCTTGTTACATACCAGGGCAACAAAAGGGAAAGGTCGAGAATCCACAATTAAAAGTCAAATCGAAATATTTTTGAGCCTCGGCCCTAGGTCATAAACCCTAGTTGGACTATTATTAGGCTGGGAATTTACTTGGTTAGCTCATCACACCTCTTCAATAATATTGACTCTCAATTGTTACTAGAACTACAAGAAAGGTATTTAATGTGCACTAATAATGCCCTGTGACTTAAATAAGTTACTAGCACACAACCAGACTAGCTCCGTGGGTTCTCTGTATGGTAGTTTCCTGGGTTCACCCAATAAAACAACTAAATCGAACAAAAGGTTCTTTAATCCTTAAATAGGAATACTTTAGGTATTCATCCTCATTAATTTCAATCCCTGAGTCAACAACAAAAATGAATTCGTCAATTAAATAATGAACAGGTAAATTCAGAGTAGCAAGTACCTTCGCACAAGGGAGATCTCTCTTGGGGACAACGTATATTATTTTACAATGTGGTAATGTGAGGATTTGCCTATCATAACAGTTGGTATAACAGGAGTGATTCCTAAGTAAGGTCAATAACGTTTCATTCCGCAAAGATCACAAAATAAAGCAAACTATCAGTAATCAATATAGACAGTACTGAAATTTTTGTGCCAAGACACCAAACAAAAAAAAAGATATAGAGGCACTTAGCTGGACTCCTTGAGGATAACAAGGAGGACAGGTCCCATGGTGATGGTTGGTGTTGAATGTGGCAGTCCACCCCTAGACAGGAACTTCCTCCCTATCTGCGGATCCATGATCTTGACCCTGATCTTGACCGAGCTGAGAGACAGGTCGATGCAGGACAACAGGAACAGACTTCGAATTAGAATCACTGTTCTCTAGAGCTCCTAGGGCAGGCCTCATGTGCGAAGGTAGGTGGGAAGACGGAGAAGAACCCCAAAGGAAAAGCCCTAACGAGAACACCATACTAGGATCGATTTACAATTGTACAATAAAACGACTTACGTGGTTGTTGAGTGGCTTGCAAGATTTCTGGTGGCAAAAGGACACCAAAATGGCCGTTCTGCCGTAGTGATCCGCAACAAGCGGTAGTGTGGAAAGTACACAAAAATAACAAATCTCAGACTAACTATTTACTGAACTCATCGAAACTTTCCACACGTCGATACTGACACAGCAATATTTACTCCCCAAATAGGGATTCTCAGAACGAGAATAAAATTTAACAAACTGAAATTGCTCGTGCAATCGGTCAGAAACTTTTTTTTCCAACTGCCCTCCGTAATCACGTAGTCGTCCGCCCGTAGCAGCACTTGTCAACCAACCCAGAAAATTCTAGGAGCTCCAAAATAGATTCTAATGACATAGGCGTACCAAGCAAAAATATTCCGATATCTATGTTTTCCTGTGGCTAATTCGGATTGGTATCATTACAGTATCTCACAAGTTGAGTGAAATTGCAAGTGAATTACCTTTGCGACACTCCTACACTAGGAAAAACGGGAATTCAAGAGGTACACCCCCTACACGACGCCACTGACAATAGTAGTTCAAATGCTCGCCCTGGCACTGGACATCGTTTTCCGTGCATGGTAGACAACTTCACGAGAGTACTCCAACGTCAAATCAGTATGTACCACAGAACTAAATTTATTAGCCAACTCTCATGTGTCTCTGTCACCATGTCACAAACGTCATCAATGGAATGTAAACATTTTATCGTCAAAACAATATGATCGAACTGAAACCCGATTGTTTATTAGGAATACAGCAGCTCCAAAGCATTTCAGGGCCCACAGAAAATGAGACTGTAAGTGTACCCATCTCATTAATAGTCCATAATGAAAGAACTATCATAAATTTTCAGGCTTGATTTCGACCACATATCTTGCCTGAATGGCTCGAGTCAGAACATCATGATCCCTCTGGAACACCTCTTCAGAGAGTATCGCTAAGGAACCGTTCAACTACTGAAGATCTGCAACTTCGGACTTAGGAAACGGTGATAAAAATGATAGGAAATTGATTAGTGAGCTCTCCTACAGTTTTCATTCCTTAGTGAACAGTGCTACAGTGAGTGTATACCATGAATCCTGAATAAAATGTGAGTAACTATCTGTATGTATTATCTCTTGATTTATTTCACTGTGGAAAACCTACTATTTCTGCTTGATAAACCTTGTGTCATTTTGTGAACGTAACAAATTCACTGAACAAGAATTGCAGTACATTCCAGTAGAATGTCTCATTGAATATGCAGATCCTTATGGGCTATTAAGGGTGTGGCACAAACTTCCTCAAGAATATCGCAGCAACTTTAACCTACAAATCAAACTGCCATGCTTCGTTCATTATAATCGTCCCGATTGGACCACACACTGGGATGGACCACCATCTTCTCAAGAGGCATGTCATTTTTGTAGAAAAGGATTACTTAAATAAATAGATTATTTATCTTCGTTTTCGTATTCTTTCACCCCCATGGGCCACCCCGTATATATTTTTTTCAATCTTCATCAACTCAAACACCCTGTATATATTTCTTTCAACTCAAACACTTCTTCCATGCTAAAACATGGGACTGCGAACCGTGGGACACTCTGCATATATTTTTTTTCAATTTTCAATCAACCCAAACGCCCTGTATATGAAAATTCAATCTTGTTATCGTCATTAAAGTCACAGTTTGAGGAATGGGTATACGAGCGCGCGCTTATCATTCTAAGGGATCTCTCGCTTTGCTAGAACTTCGAACGCCATGAAGGTAACGGCATGACGTCACCCACTTTAAAATAAATAAATAATCCAAGTATTCGTTTCCAATACGAGCGCGCGCTTATCATTCTACGGGATCTCTCGCTTTGCTGGATCTTCGAGCGCCATGAAGCGAGAAAGCGTTGCCACACACAATAATGTATCAATATTAACATCCAAACACATACGTCCGACAACGTTGCAGCGCCGAGCGCTCGAGCCTTACTCTACCTCGATAGATCCGTTGCAAAGATAAGCGCGCGCCAGCGATGGATATTATTTTCGACTCGAAGTTTCTTATCTCTGGAATGCATCTCTCGCTTCACTCTACCTCGATGGATCCGTTGCAAAGATAAGCGCGCGCGCCTGCGATGGATATTATTTTCGACTCGAAGTTTCTTATCTCTGGAATGCATCTCTCGCTTCACTCTACCTCGATAGATCCGTTGCAAAGATAAGCGCGCGCGCCAGCTATGGATATCCCGTTTGAATAGCATTAAAATAATTGAAATATCACGGAGGTCAGAATACCACAGTGCGTATATACGCTGCCTCATAATGCAAAGGTCCCTGGTTCAATTCCCCCCCAGCGGTGACAGCTTTTTTTAATTTATTTATTCACGATGGCGACGTGACGTCGTATGAATAATTTGAATTTCGCGCTGGTTTTCAGTGGGCGTGGCCTCCAACCAAATGCTGGTCTCTGATTGGCTTGAGCCAGAACTGGCATAGCCCTTCTACTTCACGCACTGTTCTACTTCGCGCATTGTTTTGTGCAAGGAATCATGGTAACGTAGGAAACTGAAAAAGAAGTGTCACTCCGTAATTTGTTATCAATGCGCGTACCTTGTCATTTCTTGACGTATGTAGAAAAAAATCATTTTTTTTTGTTTCAGACTGGCATCCTCACTGTGATCCTGCTGCCGATTCGTGTTTCGATAATATGCTTCTTCGTCATAGTAGGCTGGATATTCGCCTCCATAGGCCTGTGCGGTCTCACTGAGCAGGAATTGCGTGAAAAGCCGCTAGATGGATGGAGAAAGTAAATTGTTCCTCGTTATCTACATCATGCTACTCTGAATTCTTCGCGAGTATATCGTTCGCTTTGTTTATAGCGTGTATTTATATACCGGATTGTTGTACAAAGTATTTACGTATTCTGCTATCACTCACACTTTCGTTTCCTGATAATTATTCCTACCTATAATGGGCCTGTTTCATTTAATTATTGCCAAGTACTAACCTGAACTAGTTCTTAGAGCTCTGTACATTTTGAAAATAATTCACGATATTTCATTTCATTAAAAATTATTGAAAACGTGGGACGTTGAGTTTATCTCGAACGATGAGCTTACACTATCTTCATATCGAGAATCAGTGGGAAGAAATCCATGTAAATATGCATGAGTATTCTTTAGAATATGCTATCTTCATTCACAATATTTTTGTATCGCAAGAAATATTGCACCCTTTTCACCACCAAATGATACTACGCAATACTTCGCAATACAACGCAATTGATTCTTTCGGCTTTACAGTGCCTTGCGTGTGCACCCTCCTGATCTGCTACGTAGTATCGCAAGAAATGTTATACACTTTTTAACATTCCACAATACTACGCAATGACACGAAATTATACGTAATACTACACACAAAAAAGAATCTCTTGTATTGAGCATGACTGCATTGGTCCAAGAAAATAATTTGTTTGTATATAACGAAAGAGATGATATTCTTGTTCCGAAACAATGATTTATTCAACAACTCTCTTGTAGGAAAATCAAGATATGCATGGTTGGAGACGTTTGTTGTGTTGAAGTGAGAATTGAAATAATTCATATTGACAAAATCATTTATTTATTTCAGGAAAACCATGATTTTGAGATATGGAATCCATCCACCAAATGAAAACAATCATTTTCTCAATTTGCAACTATGGATTACTATTATTGAGAATTGTTCTATTTCATTTCAAAATGAACGATTTATTTAAGTCAAAATTCCGTGAATTTTCAATGAACACATTGATATTTTTGATCCGAATTTCTGAGTTTTTTATAATGAATATTGAGCTCATTCTCTCCAATGGAACTATTTTCTTGTATCAAAATATTGACTGCTTGGATAAAAATATAATGATGTTTTTGATTCAATACTGTGAATGATTCCCAATGAGATAACTAAACTCCAAAGAATATTCGTGAAGAAATATATATTTGTTCCTTTAGTTGACAATAATCCCATGTATAGGTATGTACATATTGGATCAGTATTGTCCATCAAGACCCCAAATGGTTATAGAATAATCACATGCCTTGATTTCGTCTTCTTGAAGTTTCGCTGGAAATGATAACGGTTACCAACAATGACATAAGTATTATGATTGATTAAAAACTCACCTCTATAATATGTTATATCGTGACTCCAGTAATATCATGCCTTCTGGAAGATATCGGGTATATAGATTCGAGATACTCGGCAGGAAACTTTCTCTCACCTAATGTCAAGGTCTTCTCAAGTCTTTGCAAGTCGTTGAAAAGGAATATTCTCAGATAAATTATGAACATACAAAAATGGATATATATTTATATAAAGCAATACATTGAGAATTCGCATTCTCTATGTGATGAGAATATTTACTCTTTTTCAGTTAATTCAATAGAAAACAACTACTTTCCTGGCTATATGCCACGACGAACATTGAATTACATCTATTGAACACACACGATAAGAGTTTGAAATAAAATATAATAATACTTCTTCATTCATCAACCAGTCGTCATTTTGCTACAAAAAAAAATTTCGAATGAATTAATAAGCATATTTTTATAGCAGGATACTACTAAATCCCTGTTATTTTGATTGAAAAATTGTTGATTCACTCACAATGACTATCGATATTTGGAAAGGTACCTACCTACCAAGGGAATTCAATGTTATTCCTTCACCAGCTCTCTAGAAGTTCTGCATTTGTTAGATATTTATATTCTAAGACATTTCCACCTATACACACTCGATAAAACATTCAGAATTTTCATACTCCGCAGCTCCGTTTCGCCGTTGTGGGCCTGTCATAATGATGTTAGCATGGTCAATAATGATTGAAGACTGAGGCCTGAGTTTTGGCAACAGGATTGCTTATCCTTGATTTCCGAGGGCATATTATTTTCTTCCAAAGAAATATCTATTCATAGACTTGAATCAAGTAAATGAAGTATTGAATCAAAATGTGGCTTCTTCAATTAGAGAAATTATTAATATCATCAAGTTCATCAAGTTGAAGATATTATATTCCTTTCATTTGAGAAAATTGATATTCATATATTTGAATCAAGTGAATATGGCATTGAATAAAACTATCAGGAGTCTTCGATTTGAATAAATTATAATACCAATATGATGAAATTAGAATGCTTCATTTGAAGAAATAATTATTTATATTTTTGTTTCAAGAAAATGGCGTATTGCCTCAACATATTAGGTTTTTGCAATTCAAGAAAACTGAATATGTCATTCGATGAAATGGACATTCTTTGATTTGGAGAAATGTATACTTATATTCTTGGATCAAGCTATAAATTAATTGAAACAAAATAGTACGCTTCTGCGAATTGAAAAATCGTTTTGATTGAGTTGAAGTAATTAATTTAGTGATTCAATAATTACATTCTTGGTTTGAGAATATATTTCAATAATATAACAATATTTTCTTGAACATACCAGATTTTTCGACTCAAAAGAATATGCTCAATTCAAAGAAGATATACAATTGAATTTTCAAGAGAATGGGTTTTCTCATTCGAAGAAATTTTTTTTCTGTGTGTACGCAATGCTACGCTATACTATGCAATACTCCGCAATACTACGCAATACTACGCAATACTACGCAATTCTACGCAATACTAAGCATCTCTACGCAATACTACGCATCTCTACGCAATACTACGCAATACTTCGTTATACTTCGTGATAAAGCAATACCACAATACGAGGAATTTCACGCAATACTAGGAGTAATTTAATTTTGGTTCTTTGGGCAGCACAGTGCGCCGCGTGTGTGCCCTTCTGATCCGCTGCGTCTTCGTGGTGGGCGGCTTCAGGCTGAGGGTGGTCGGGCGGCGGACCTCGAGGCCTGGGGCGCCCGTGGTGGCCCTCGCCCCCCATTCCTCCTTCATCGACGCACTGGCTATGGTGTACATGGGGGGACCCTCCATAGTCGCGAAGGGGGAGACCGCTTCGATGCCTTTCTTCGGGAGTAGGTGGATTTTTCTCTTTGCTCTTGCTGATCGAAGATCTGATGATGTTTGTACAGGGTGAGTCGGGATGTGACCGACGAACTGAGGTTTCAGACTAGTATTTTCATTACTAGGATACATTCTGTCTGGGAGTCAGAAGTACATGATTATTCTAGATGTCAAACCAAATTTCACTCAACAATCTCAAAGATATATGATACACATCAACAAGTTATAAGGTAGCAGTTCATATTTATTGTGATATAAGATGATGATTATTTATTCATGATGAAATCAGAGGAAGCAATTTAGAAAACAAAAGCTGATGGAAAGAAAAGGCTGCGTGATACCTTCTGGAGTAATATTTTACTTTGGTCTTAATAAACTACTTACCAGATGAAGTGGGACAGCCAAAAAATTGTCTAATTTTGATAAGCTATAACTCGAAAATTTCTTGGCCGATATTGGATTTTCAACCAAAGGTAGAAAGCGTCATCCTTGGGCTGTGCATCATTGGCGTTGGGTTTTTATTTTTGCGATTCGTTCTCCTTGTACAGAGTGTGAATTAAGAGCCGGAAAAATTTCAAATGTTTGACCAATAATTTGGGAAATGTGGGGGACCCTAGAATTCTTCTTCAGATGTTGGGTGAATGGTTGGTCCGATACCTCGAGACGTCTCTGAAATTTTTTGGATTAACTGCGTTGCTATGGAAAAATCGCCATTTTATGAAATTTCATTTTCAATTTGAAAAATGGCATCTTTAAGTTGAACAATAACAGCAAACATCTAAACTGGAGCAAGGGATATTTCTACTGAAGATAATTAACACCAGTGGCGCGCAAAAAGGGGTTGATGATATTAAGAATCGAAAAATTCGTTGGCATTGAAAAAATTACAACAGTTTTATTGATCGGTACAGTTGAAGAGGTGTCATATCCTCAATCAACACCTAGAATTTTGCGTTTCTAAATATCATAAACCCCTTTTTGCGCGGCACTGGTGTTAATTATCTTCAGTTGAAATATCCCTTGTTGCAGTTCGGATGTTGGCTGTTATTGTCAAACTAAAAGAGGCCACATTTTAAATTGAAAATGAAATTTCATAAAATGACGATTTTTCTATAGCAACGCAATTTATCAAAACAATTTCAAAGATTTCTCGAAGTATCGGACCAACCATTCACCCAACATCTGAAAAAGAATTCTAGAGTCCCTCACATTTCCCAAATCATTGGTCAAACATTTGAGATTTTTCCGGCTCTCAATTCACACTCTGTACAAAGAGAACGAATCGCAAAAATGAAAACCTGACGCCAATGACGCATAGCCGAAGGATGACGCTTTCTACCTTTGGTTGAAAATTCAACATCGGCCAAGAAATGTTCGAGTTACAGCTTATCAAAATTTGACAATTTTTTGGTTGTCCCACTTCGTCTGGTAAGTAGTTTGTTTCGAAACAACCAAAATATCGCTTACTGAGAATATTTTGGAATCCGCTGTATATAGTAGATCTTTCATGATTCAATTTCAAATACTTCAATATAGGTACCTACTCAAGTTATAGTAGGTCTTCATGATTACGGCAATGGCCTAAATCATGAAACACCCTGAATCATTATATCTTCGATTATTTTCTTTCATTTCTAATTATATAACCTATACCTATAGTATCAATATTATAAGAGCCAATGCCAATGGGAAAAAAGATATAAGCTTCGAAATGAGATAGCTATTGCATTCCTCTATCATGATATGCAGATCAATATAATACAGGGTGTTGACAAATAAGTGTCACAACGGAATACTGTAGATTCCTCATAATAAAAGAAACATTTCTTTCCTCTTCAAAATTTTTCTACGGGCTTCCGTTTTCATGAAACAGGGCGTCGAAAAATCGAAAATGTTCAGTATAATTAAACAAACTTCACAACTCTTGATATACTTAACAATAATTTGAAAATTAGCATCGAGACCAGCATACTCAAGAACCTGACATTTGATTGAACATATTATTAGACAGTTCTGAGGTGTTTATTTCCAGTGGATTTTTGGACGATTCTTGACGATACCATCAGGATTTTTATGTTTTTATTCATAAAGAGCTATTTTTCGCGGAAACTTTTCACTTTAGAGCATTGAGACAGGAGGACGTTTTTTGTGTGGAAAATATCGGCGCTTCAGAATCTTTCTTGAAAATTACAATTTCTCCAGTGGTTTTAATGTTTGGGGGGTTGAACGCTTACGGAGCATTGAATTCTCCTTTACTGACATGTCCAAGGGAATTGATCAAGAGCCCTAAAAGTAGTCATAATTGATGATGAAGTGTGTACGAAGGCTTAACTCTGTAGCTCAAACGGTTCCTGATATAGTAGCAATAAACAGTTTTTTTGTATTTTTCTGACGCCCTGTTTCTTGAAAACGGAAGACCGGAGAAAAATTCCGAAAGGGAAAAAATGTTTTTTTTTCATCTACAGTTTTCCGTTGTGACACTTATTTGTTAACACCCTGTATAATACATTCTATACGTTATGTCGTTACAGATCATCATCCTGTTCATTTGGAGATCAAAAACAAATCTTCTGATGAAAGTGTGACAGAAATTTCAGAATCATCTTCAGGACAATAATAATTATATTCAGAGTTATCAAATGAGAAACATATTCCGAATACGATCGAGTCCATTTCAACTTATCAAATTGATCAAAAACTATTATTATTATTTTCTGCAAACGGAAATCAATTATTTTTTGAATCAAGCAGATTATAGGACAGTTCATTGATGACAGGTGTATTTTCGATATGCATATTCCATACATACTTACCTATTATATCAGCACTTATCTCTTTCTTCCTATGGAATGGAAGACAAGATTCTAATATCACTCTACTATTGGTTACTTTATGCTAGCTTTTGCTTGAATATTTTCGTAGATTAGTGCATGAAAAACGAAAATAACTAACTATGAAAAACCAGGAGGAGGAAGGTTGGTCAGGTATGGATCAATTCGATTTCTGTACATATTGGTGAAGAAAGTTTGATGTAATTTACTAAACAAAAAAATATCGATGTAATACAGAATAAACCGTGAAAACGGTCGATTCTGATTGATTTTGGGGACCAAGAGTGGAAAAGTCAGTTGAATATTTATCAGCTCACTTATGAGGTTATCTATGAAAGCAAGTTCCTAAATTTTTTCAAACTACTATTCATTTTCTACTTCTTTCTAGTTCGGCAAACTATCTCTTTAGTTCTTCAAACTAACTATTTATTCTCTACTTCTTGTTAGTTTGACTATCTATGAAAGCTCGTTTCTTCAGTTTTCCAAATTACTATTCATTACAAAGCACCCTCGCCATGTTGGATTCGCCATCTCAAATTTCCAAATTAAGACGAAAAAATTATTATCTCAGACCTCGGAGACCGCAATAAACCAATTTCAAATATAACCGGATAAAAATTGAAAAACTCGTGTGCCAAATTGGATTCGCCTTCTTGAATTTCCAATTTTTGACGAAAGAATCATTATCTGCTACCCCAAAAATCCCCCAGATTCCAATTTTGAATGAAATCAGATCATAGCTACAACACTAGGATCCGCCATATCGAATTATCAATGAATTGAAAATAGCTCACGATCGATTCTCAGACCGACCAAATATGCACAGAAATTTTCATAAGAATCGGTCAAGCTGTCTCGGAATAGTTTGACAACAAACATCGTGACAGAAGAATTTCATATATTGAGAGATTATAATATTGTCGCTCTGAAATCAAAAAAAGGCTGCACAGGCGTGTCCTCGAGCGTAGCTTGTTGGCAGATATTCCAGGAATTTTTGCCAATTATACTCATATTTTGGAACTTTGAAGTCATATCTCCATATTTTTCTGCTACCAGATAATTCTCTATTCATTTGCAAGCGAGCAAGCAAAACCAAACCCGATTGTATACACAAAATATAGCTCTGAGAAGAAAAACTAAGTAGATATAATCATATAATCGAGTATAAAAACTTTGGAACGCTCTGATGATGAATATAGTAATTCTGCAGATACATCGATTTGATTTCACAGCGATGATATGATCACACAAAAATTGAAATGTCCTGATATACCATCGAACCTGCATGATTTTTTCAACCACCCTGGTGATTTCTATTTAATGGCAAGGTATTATCTCTTTTTCAATGGATACATACACGGTGAAACACTATAGTGTGGCAAAGTGAGATAACGGCGTCACTGTTCGAGATAGTTAAACAAATTTGTGAGATGGTCTGGCTAGGCCAATAAGCAGCTTATTTCTAAAATATTTCGTGTGACTCAAACATGCGTGACGTATCAAAGTCATACTTCTTCTCATAGGATTCTATTGCATTTACAGATTTCCCTACGTGAGCTGATTTCGTAGATTTGTCACACTTTAAGTTTTAGAGGAATATGATGAAGGCTGTGAAAAATCGAGATTTTTCAAGTTTAGTAATTTCCTGTGTCAAAAGTATTCATTGTTGGTGAAAACGGCTCACATGTCCCTTTTTCAACTTTTGATCTACTATCTACTGACATTTGATTTGAACGAATAGTTGGTGCTTCATAGTTCTGGATCATCAATAACCCTGTATTCTTTCAAATCAAATGTCAGTAGAAAGTAGATCAAGAGTTGAGATAGGGACATGTGAGACATTTTGACAGAATGAATTCCGAAAGTTGAAAAATCTCTATATATCTCACTATAGTCCGAGGCAGAAAAAAAAAACAATCCTGTTACTTTGGACTGAGGTGATATTTTGCATATGGAGGTTCAGAAGCATGAGGAACAATAACATGAAGTTAATTTTTTTGCAAAACAATTCTCAATATAATTTCATGAAAATCGACCCTTTTCACTTCTATAAAAAGCACGATACTGTGTGAAATGATGTTCGTCTTTGAAAACTGATGATGTTGATGGTTATTCATGCTGATCCAAATTTGGTACGAATCGCACGACTAATAGCAGAGATATAGAGCGGGGAAGCCGTTTGAAATGAGACACGCTGTAGAATGGTCAATGTTGAATATTTTCCCATGAAACTTAGATCTATTTCCGAGTACGCCGATGTGGATATGGATTTTGGATTTTCAGCCTCTCAATGTGATCTATAGTAGGCCTTGGTTTTTGAAAAAAGTCGACGCCGCTTGGCTCTAAAATACGAATTTCCCCCCTCTACATTTGAAAAAATTTTGTGAAAATGGGTCACTCTGTATGTGATTATATGTACAGGGTGATTCAGACTTCCCGCCCTCGGCTCATAACAGGAAAAGGAAATCTGCAAATGCAAATTTAGTGGATGGAATCCGAATTGCTCTGTGTAAAGTATATATTTTATCGTACTCAAGCATTCTTCAACCGGTTTCAAAATGGCGGTAATGGCGTCAGAGTAATTATTTGTTTCACAAAGGTACCATCATTTCTCCATATTCCAGAAGAACATATTTTGTCAAACAACTTTCATTCAATAAGTTTTTTTCTTTCCCCATTTGGTTGATAGCTATGGGACAGTTGGCATTTTCAAATAAATCTCAACTGACCATGCCGTCATCAAAATCATAGAGAGTGTGTTTCATCTATGTTGAACTGAAGTGATATGAAATGGGTGATATTTTGCATCCATATTGAAAACCTAAAACCCGGCCGACTCGATTTTTATTACTGCGGGGTTTATTCAAAAATACCAACTTCAGATTCCCATATCTTTCAACCAAATAAAAATAGATGATACCTATTCGTATGAAAGTTGCTCGAGAAAGTATTTTGTTTCAGAAAATGAGAACTATTTATTATATTTTGTGCAAGAAATATTTTTGCTCATTTTTGCCATCTTGTAAACAGCTGAGGAATGTTCAAATACGAGAGTATATGCCTCACGCACAGTCATTCAAATTTCCTCTGTCGAACTCATATTCGCAGTTTTATATTTTCTGTTTCAAGCCAAGGGCAAAAAAATTGAATCACCCTGTACTGAAGAGGTGGCTTATCTAACTGCTGTGAATATCCGCAAATATCTTGGTGGCATAGGTTGCTAGGTTAGTTTGGAATGGGGTTGAAAAGCTGATATCGTTCTGGTGTCTCATTCTGGAAAGAGTCTGTATATAAATGGTGATGGTACAGGGTGATTCACCATAAATGGCCCTCTAGGTCAGTTATTTTCCAACTGATTTCAACATTTGGAAAATAATTTGGGATGATTTCTCATTACATTTGTTTCCGCTACATCAGAAAATACGAGGTGTTCCGAATAAATGATCTGCAGGGTACTGTGACGTAATTTCAACAAGAGATGAAATTATGGCCTCACTACACGGTTGCTCTTCAGTGGTAGAGATGGTCGTGGATTTAATTTCATAAAAATAGGTAAATGTGGGCGCCACCCAGTATTATCTGGGAAGGAATAGGGTGAGACAAAACAAAAATATCAACAGTACTGGAGTTTTTCTAAATCCATGCTATAATGACCGAATTACCTCAAAGTTACAATAATATATCATATGTAATATTCAAATTTAAATTGGACCCAATTCCTGGAGTATTTAAGAATTAACATTAGCTTAAGAAATTACTGAGAGTGAATAATCTGTTAGTATATCTTATGAATAGTTGCAACAGTTCTGTTATCTTTTATGATTCAATAGTATACAAAACTGTATTAGTCAGAATTCGTTAGTACAAATATATACTAAGATAAGCATTACTTAAATCTTAAACTTAGCCTCACTGTGGCTTTAAAAGGAAACATTAAGAACTGGATAAATGGTCCACAGGTGTGATATAAATTCTGGAAAATATAACCAAGTCCTATGAAACGGACTATCAGCGCTGATACTCCCTTTCTCACAAAGGAGAGGGTATATAAAGGCAGACAATAATAAGTAATAGTATTAAATCCAAATCAAATGGTGCAGTCCATCTTCTCATCAGGTTGGCAAAATTAAGTGAAAAATCTACTTACAGTAGGTCATCCCTATAAGTGTAACATAGCTTTTACCAAACGGATCTCATCATCCATCAGGAATATACCAAATTTGGGAGAACTGTTCTCAGTGGCATATCAGCATGGGTCCAGAAAAATAACTTTCATAAACAGGAACAAAGGACAAACATTATATTGCACCAGCAGCAATTGTGGTTGAAATCACAGGGTTTTAAACCTTGTCACCATCATTATGGCGTCGTGTATTACACGACTATTATACCAAAATGGCGGTATACCTATACCTGAAGGCCTGAAAAGAAGTCATCATGATGCATGTGTTTTTCGATGTATTTTATTATGGTTCGATTTATAATTTTCAGTGCACTTTATTGCAAAAGTTTTATTATACTTGCCTAAAGGTGTTAATCGGCCTTCATCACCAAAATTTTCATTATTTTCTGTTTAAATTCAACAGCACGAACTTTTCGTGGCATTTCAGAAAAATGGCCCCTAGAGAGAGAGAGAGAATCGTTGTTCTTCCCGGAGGTACTCTGACGTTTCCAAAAACCCTATTTACATCAGGCTGCTCGCTCACAGGACACTTCGGAAACCGTGAAAGGTGCCGAGTGTGGTGTGAGTAGTGCTTTGCCTTGAAGACCTTGCTTGCTAAGTCCCTTACTGGCAATATATTATTAGGTTTTACGCTTCTTACGACTAGGTCACAGATGTGCCAAACGAATATAAAACGGGAAGAATAAGACGTGATAGTCTAAACAGCTGTTCGCTAATATTTACTTGCAAAATAAACATAACCCCTTGAAGAAATAATACTTATATGAAATCGAAAACACATCAGATGAAATCCTTTACAGGTAACAGGGTAGGTAGCCTGATTTAATTACAATGAGAAAACAGTTTGACGAGGGTTCAATGTAAGTACGATTCATTTTGATTATTACTGGGTGTTGAAACTGACATGGTTAGTATCCCAAAGTAGTTTCTAAGTAGGATTTTCAGCGATCAAGTCTCTGAAAACAATGCATCCCGCAGCATAACATGAGTGTATTACCTATGATGGACAGGAGTTATGAACGATCCACTAGTGGACCGTTACACATCCCCCCTCCTCACAGAAAATATTTAGCGCAGCGACAATATTTTCCAAACAATATCAACCTGTACCTTTAAGTAGTTTAAATGGTCGGTAGACTCACATCTAACGCGACACAAAAGGACCATATACAGGTGCAATTAATCTGGTAAGACCAGACAACCGCCAGATTAGTTCGTTTGCCATCACTGGCAAACTCACCAATCCTTAGGGTGAATATCTCCCCGCAAATGCGTGAGATACTCCAATCGAATACGAGTTGCTTTGACTTGTTCCGGTACTCGACAACAGTAAAAGTTGTCCCTCATGACAAACAACAAAAATTCCGGAAGTCGATACTTCGAAGAAAAACTGAACTAGACTTCATAAAGGGTGAAAGGATACTGCAAATTCTCCAATAATGAAATTGGTCATGTGAGACTAGTCTTTTCAGAACCTGGGTTTCATTCATTCATTGATTCATTCAACATTCGCTGCCACATTCATACTACACATACACACTAATGTCTATTCAGGTCCCTGGTAAGGCTTTAGGTCCTTGACGTGAAATTTGCCTAGATTTTTACCCTCAGAATCACTCAGCTCATACACCAATTTAGAAATAACCCTCTTAACCGTGCAAAGAGTGAATTTTGGTGCTAGTTTTGATGCAAAGTGTTCACCTTTGTTGGAAAGTACAAAGTTTCTCTTCCAGACGCGGTCACCAAGGTGGTAGACGTCACTGGGTCTTTTACGTAGATTATAGGTTCTCGAATTCTTAGCGTAAGCCTCGGAAAGTTTTCGTCGAACATCAAGGTACATCTGAGGAAGTTGCTCAATTTCCTCACAATAATCTATCCGGTTAATATTATTCAGGTCGAAATCCGCAGAAGATCCAACCTTCCCATAGTAATCTCCTTTAGCAGGAACGTACCTACCAAAATTCAAAGTCGTAGGACTAACGCCAGTTGCTTCATGAACGGCTGTCCTCAAAGCAAACCCTATTTTGTGGATTTCCTTATCCCACTCACGGTGGTCATTATCCTTCAAATAGGAACGAATAGCAGTTTCGAGTACTCGGTTAACACGTTCAACAGCATTGACCTGTGCGTGATACCGCGCATTATAATAAATCCTAATATTATACCTATCAGCTAATTGCTTGAAGATATTGCTGGTGAACTGCACACCATTGTCGCAAGCCAATACTTGTGGCGAACCATATATTAATATAACTTGTTCCTCAATGAACTTTACAATCTGAGGTGCTGTCGCCTGTCTCAGAGGATGAACAAGACAAAATTTAGAAAAATAGTCTGAGACTAATAACACGTATGAAAATCCATTTTTTGAGCGTGGCAAAGGTCCAAGCAAATCCACCGACACATACTGCCAAGGAAAACTTACTTTCTTGGGCTGTCCCATAAAACCTGGGCGAGCAGACGAGCTTACCTTTTGCTCACTACAAACATAACAATGTTTGACATACTTCCTAACGTCTTGTAATAATCTGGGCCAAAAATACAACTGGCGAATTCTATTAACAGTCTTGTAAACTCCTAGATGTGCAGCCTGTGCATCATCATGACATTCCTTAAATACCGACAGCCTTTGTTTCTTAGGAACCACCATTTTCCACTCAGGGAAATTTGTAGAAAAGCCAAATTCCACTGGTATATGTTTATACAGAACACCGCCGCGGACATCAAAATCCGGGTAATTTTCAGGAGACTTCAGGACCTTTTGAATCAGTGTTGCATACCAAGTATCTGCCTCGACATCTGTCTGCGAAATGGCAATAACATTGACCTCTAAAGGTGCTCTCGAAAGTGCGTCGGGAACCGTGTTCAAAGCACCACGTCTGTAGACAATCTCCATGTCGAACATGCTAAGGCGCATCGCCCAGCGAGCAAGACGACCAGTTGGGTTCTTTAAATTACTCAGCCACAATAATGATCCGTGATCAGTAATGACCTTGAAGTGTACTCCGTCAATATACGGGCGAAATTTGTCAACTGCGAACAGGATACTAAGACACTCCTTTTCTGTTGTAGTAAATTTTTTCTCAGATTCTGAAAGAGATCTGGAAGCGAACGCGATGATAAATTCTTTACCGTTAATATTTTGAGTAAGAACACTGCCAACGCCAACATTTGACGCATCGCACTGTAGAATAAATTCCTTAGAGAAGTCAGGTGAGGCTAAGATGGGAGCGGATATTAAGGCTTCTTTTACTCTGCAAAAAGCGGTGTTGGCTTCCTCAGTCCATTCGATTTTTTGCGATTTGCGACGTCCTTTAAGTAAGGCGGTAATAGGCGCAGTTAAAGAAGAGTGGTCTTTCACAAAACGACGATAATAACTGATGAGTCCGATGAAACGCTTCACCTCAGTAGCTGTTTTGGGTACTGGGTATTCCAACATAGATTTTATTTTATCTGGATCAGTTCGAAGTCCATCTCGATCTACCATGAATCCTAGATATTTCAGACTTGGACGGCAAAAAGAGCATTTTTCCAAGTTAATTGTGAGCTTAGCCTCACGAAGTCTTTCAAAAACATTATTAAGAATTTCGATATGCTTATCAAAGGTAGGAGTGGCGATTATCACATCGTCCAGATAAACAAAACAAAAAGGGTCTAGTTCGGGCCCGAGAATACTATCCATTAATTTCTGCTGGGTCTGTGCAGCATTGCACAGCCCAAACGGCATAACTACAAATTCGAACAATCCTCGACCAGGAACAACGAAAGCAGTTTTTTCACAGGACTCAGGGTCTAGAGGGACCTGCCAAAACGCAGATTTAAGATCTATGCTTGTTAAATACTGTGCACCGGATAATTTTCTAAGTATGTGGTCGACGATTGGTAGAGGATAAGCGCACTTCTTAGTGACTGAATTTAATTTTCTGCCATCGAAACAGAATCTCGGTTCACCATTGGATTTCTCAACTATGAGTACTGGACTCGACCAGGGACTCTTTGAAGGACGTACTACACCAAGTTGCAGCATTTTGTCTAACTCTTTATTAAGTATTTCTAACTTGTAGGGGCTCATCAAGTGATGTCGTTGTTTAATTGGATCTGCCATGCCCGTATCTATTCTGTGGACTAGTTTGTTTGTCCTACCTAGTTTTGAAGTCGACAGTTTCCTAAATTTATCAATGACTGCTTCAAGTTGTGACAGTTGCTCTTCAACTAGCTCTGATTTCGACTGAATTCGATTAATAACATTTATTTCGCCCACGCCAGACTTTGCTACGGTTAGATGATTTTTCCCGATATGACATGAGTCGCTATTAAAGTCCAAAGTAACATTGAAAATCCTACAAAAATCTGACCCCAATATAAGATTATGTGAGACAGTTGGCACTACCAAAATTCTCAAGAGTTTGACAGTATTGTCAACCTCCACGGGCAAATTGACATAACCCACAATTTGTTGAGCAACTCCATCAGCTGTGTTGATGCTCGAATCCGAACAATCCAAAATTGTTAATCCAAAAATTTCTAATAAGTGCATTCCGCTTCCTCCAATAACACTATGACTTGCACCACTATCAACTAGACAAGTTATTTGCTTTCCAAGAATTTTAACATCAATAAAAGGCCTAAAATCATTTTCCTTATGAACAAAAATCGTATTAGCTTCTTTACAGTTAGAAGAATGCTGTATGGTTACTTTGGTTTTATACATCTGGCGCACCTTGTCTAACCAGAGTTTCCATTCTGTAGAAAATGGTGACTTCGTTTTAAAATTATTTGAAAGATGGCGAGTTTCAAGTCCAGCAAGATTCATTTCTGAATTTCTCATTTGGTTATGAAAGGTCTTTGAAACTACATAGGGGGCACACCGACCTACCTTGTGTTTCCCCTGTGCTCGTTTTTTGAGCAGGACGGACAGTTTGGGCGAATCACTCCTGGCTTACCGCAACCAAAACAGAAAGGTTCTTTTCGTTGTCCATTAATATTATTTCTTTGGTTAGAAGTACTTGATCGATTATTATTATTATTATTATTTATAGGTTGAAATGACTGATTATTATTCTGAAGAGTAGCCACTTGTCTACTATTGTGTGAAAAATTTCTAGAAAAGTTATCTGAGTATTGTTGTCCATTATTTCTTGAATTATTCCTATTAGAATTTGAACTTCTATACCTATCATTCCTATACACTCTGTCATAGACATTACTCGTGCTAGCTCTCGGTTCACGGTTATTGTTATCGAAATGATTATGACAATTTGGGCAAGAATTATCAGAGGTTGAATCAGCAGCCGAAGAATATGCTAATCCTGGTTCAAGAGTCGAAATATTCCTTCTTGGAGGAGGTTGATATTTTAGTTGGACTAGATTTGCGTCCTCTAAAGCTCTACATACTTCTAGAAGTTTATTAACATCATTTATCTGCTGTAAGGCAATATGTGATTGAAAACTAGGCAAAATATTTTTCTTAATAATTTTCAGTTTATCATGTTCTGGCGGTTCATTAATTAAGCAGCTGAATAAATTTTCCATTAAAGATAAATAAACAACAATACGCTCATCTTGACCTTGAGTTCGGTGACGTATTTCTTCCCAAAGCTGATCATCATAATCAGAAGGTAAAAAATCTCTTTTCAGCGCGTCTACTAATGAATCCCAGGAATTGAAACGATTTTGTCTAGACTGAGATCTGAACCATTCCCTGGCAACACCCTCAAACAAATCAGAAGCAGACTGGAACAAGTCCTCTTTCGTGCAACTTCTCGCAACTCTCAACTCATCCACACGCTGTAAGAATGACCTAAGTGATCCTTTTCTTAGTGTGCCATCAAATGTTATTCCCCACTTATATGCAGGTACCGCTTTTGGGAGGTTATTAACTTGTGGACCTAAGTGCAAGTTAGGGAGGTTAGCAGCTTGTCCTTTGAGAAATTGTTCACGTATTTCGACTAAGTCTTCTTCAAGTGTACTAATCAAAATAATATTATCTCCTCGATAATTTGAAATTTCTAAGTTCTCTGTATCATTTGGAATTCTATAAAGACGGCCAAAAATGTGATTAATACGACTTCTCACTCTCTTAAAGACTTCCTCATTCATACCATCAAAGTTATTCACTACATCCGTGATAGATTCAATACTTTCATCGATTGCTTCCCGTTCATTCTCAAAATTAAAGTTAGGAGTGGTATATTCAACATCGGATCTAGAAAGATCACGTCTAATTTCCCTTCTCAAAAATTTTCTTTTCTGATCGGTATCAGCTCTATCAACTGCAACACCCCGTATAAAAAGCTCATAGTTTAGTTCTCTAGTCCTAAGATGAACAGGATCTATGTTGTAGTTAACCCTCATGGTTCAAATATTCAAAGTATGAAATGACCAAAAAATTCTGAAGTTAATCACTCGGGACAACACCCTGTACAAGTACTAAAGCGTAGAGTTTCTTGTTAACAAGGAAACTCAGTAAGACTTGTGGAAAATTGAAAACCAGGTAGATTTATTTGCAGAATAATGCCACTGGATCACAACATGCTAATTTGCGCAATGCCCTGTATAATCAGTGACTCAATGCTAAGTGTACCTAATCAGGAAGTACTGGGATAATTATTTCATGAAATCAGAAATATGAAATTTGTAAAGAAAATCAATTAATGAGGTTAACTTACCCAATTAACTTTGATCACCCTGTATAATGCGAATTCTTGAGACTTATTCAACAACCAGAAAATATGTCAAGAAACAAAAAATTTCAGTGCTCAGTTGAATAAATTACTTACCAAAGTATGTACATTGAACACTCTGGCTCACTGCCTTCACCCTGTATATGATATTCTCCAAATAAGAAGATATCAGGAAATTTGAAAAATTTACAAAAAACTGTAATATTTTTGTTTTGTCCAGGAAGAATAAGGAAGGGTTATGGGGAAATTTACCTTGCTCCGGCTATGAAATTTTAATGAGAACTTTTTTATATAAAAAACTAAAAGAAACTATCAAGGCCCCACGTTGGGCGCCAATTTTATGTGACGTAATTTCAACAAGAGATGAAATTATGGCCTCACTACACGGTTGCTCTTCAGTGGTAGAGATGGTCGTGGATTTAATTTCATAAAAATAGGTAAATGTGGGCGCCACCCAGTATTATCTGGGAAGGAATAGGGTGAGACAAAACAAAAATATCAACAGTACTGGAGTTTTTCTAAATCCATGCTATAATGACCGAATTACCTCAAAGTTACAATAATATATCATATGTAATATTCAAATTTAAATTGGACCCAATTCCTGGAGTATTTAAGAATTAACATTAGCTTAAGAAATTACTGAGAGTGAATAATCTGTTAGTATATCTTATGAATAGTTGCAACAGTTCTGTTATCTTTTATGATTCAATAGTATACAAAACTGTATTAGTCAGAATTCGTTAGTACAAATATATACTAAGATAAGCATTACTTAAATCTTAAACTTAGCCTCACTGTGGCTTTAAAAGGAAACATTAAGAACTGGATAAATGGTCCACAGGTGTGATATAAATTCTGGAAAATATAACCAAGTCCTATGAAACGGACTATCAGCGCTGATACTCCCTTTCTCACAAAGGAGAGGGTATATAAAGGCAGACAATAATAAGTAATAGTATTAAATCCAAATCAAATGGTGCAGTCCATCTTCTCATCAGGTTGGCAAAATTAAGTGAAAAATCTACTTACAGTAGGTCATCCCTATAAGTGTAACATAGCTTTTACCAAACGGATCTCATCATCCATCAGGAATATACCAAATTCGGGAGAACTGTTCTCAGTGGCATATCAGCATGGGTCCAGAAAAATAACTTTCATAAACAGGAACAAAGGACAAACATTATATTGCACCAGCAGCAATTGTGGTTGAAATCACAGGGTTTTAAACCTTGTCACCATCATTATGGCGTCGTGTATTACACGACTATTATACCAAAATGGCGGTATACCTATACCTGAAGGCCTGAAAAGAAGTCATCATGATGCATGTGTTTTTCGATGTATTTTATTATGGTTCGATTTATAATTTTCAGTGCACTTTATTGCAAAAGTTTTATTATACTTGCCTAAAGGTGTTAATCGGCCTTCATCACCAAAATTTTCATTATTTTCTGTTTAAATTCAACAGCACGAACTTTTCGTGGCATTTCAGAAAAATGGCCCCTAGAGAGAGAGAGAGAATCGTTGTTCTTCCCGGAGGTACTCTGACGTTTCCAAAAACCCTATTTACATCAGGCTGCTCGCTCACAGGACACTTCGGAAACCGTGAAAGGTGCCGAGTGTGGTGTGAGTAGTGCTTTGCCTTGAAGACCTTGCTTGCTAAGTCCCTTACTGGCAATATATTATTAGGTTTTACGCTTCTTACGACTAGGTCACAGATGTGCCAAACGAATATAAAACGGGAAGAATAAGACGTGATAGTCTAAACAGCTGTTCGCTAATATTTACTTGCAAAATAAACATAACCCCTTGAAGAAATAATACTTATATGAAATCGAAAACACATCAGATGAAATCCTTTACAGGTAACAGGGTAGGTAGCCTGATTTAATTACAATGAGAAAACAGTTTGACGAGGGTTCAATGTAAGTACGATTCATTTTGATTATTACTGGGTGTTGAAACTGACATGGTTAGTATCCCAAAGTAGTTTCTAAGTAGGATTTTCAGCGATCAAGTCTCTGAAAACAATGCATCCCGCAGCATAACATGAGTGTATTACCTATGATGGACAGGAGTTATGAACGATCCACTAGTGGACCGTTACAGTACTATAGCTGAGATTTTTTAATAAAACACCCTGTATCCCATTCCACAATCAGTCAAAGATTCCAAATATGAATTCGACAATATAGGTCATTATTATTATTATTATTATGGGGTTATGTCAACCGACTACTCAAATATAGCCGATTTTCTGATATATTTAGGTATACAGTATGGTGGAAATGTATGGATTAAATTCATTATCCCTAACGCATATGAATTTGAAGAAAATTTCTGAGACAGGTCGATTTTTATTTCCAAATTGACACCTCTTGATGTATATACGGAGTTTGTAAAGTCATCCGCGTAGTTGTGGTGACATCATCAATAATTCTTTTAAATGGAAACATTCCCTTTTTATTTTTTTTCGTAAAGTTTATTCATTGTCTATCCAACCATATACTGATATTAGCAAAATAAAGTAATACAGGGTGAGAAAAAATTATCAATTATTTTATATTTACAACGGAAACCGTTACAATAAATGTTCGAATTGGTTACCTTCAGCAATGATTCAATGTGATAGACGATATACATTGTTTCTGATGTGCACAGGTCGAATTTTTCATTTATTGTAATTGTTTCTTTTGTAATCATTGAATAATTGATAATTTCGTTTCACATTGTATCATTGCAGAAGGTAACCAATTCGAAAATTTATTGTAATGGTTTCCGTTGTAAATATGAAATAATTGATAATTTTTTCTCATCCTGTATTACTTTATTTTGCTAATAAGTACTTATATGGTTGGATAGACAATTAATATACCTGTCGAAAATAAAAATAAAAAGGGGATGTTTCCATTCGAAACAATTATCGATGACGTCACCACAACTACGCGGATGACGTTACAAACTCCGTATATACATCAAGAGGTGTCAATTCGAAAATGAAAATCGACCTGTCTCAGGATTTTTTTTAAATTCATATGCGTTAGAGATAATGAATTTATTCCATACATTTCCACCTAACTGTATGTATTTATATTTCACATCTAGTTGGTCTGGGAGGGATGTGTTGTTCAACAGAATATCCCGTATTTCTCATGAACGTCACCATCAGTGGCACTCTAAGAATGGAGCACAGAATCCATCCAAGCACTAGGAAAGAATACCATAATATGTTATACTGACTGGTCTAAAACACCCGTGGGAACTGAAGCAAGAGTGTTTGGGACTCGCACCTAATGTTCGCAACCGATGGGTCAGTTCCCTAGCGTTTTTCAAGCAGAAATGGGGAAGTTTCCTTCAGATGAATTTTCATAAAATAAGTTCGGAACTCTCCAGTTTTATGTCCACGCTGTACGGAATGGCGAACGATAAAGTCCAGGTCGTTTTCATTTTCAAATTAAAGCAATTTCTAATTTTCGGGGCGGCAAACTGTGACGTACATTCTGAATCTAGTCTGAAAATAGCTGATGGTGAAGAATATAGCTAGCGAATAGATATCGAATGAAAAACGAATGAAAAAAATAGAAGAAGAAGTAAAATGGGTAAACGCAGAAACATACATAACTACAAATGCACTCGGGGCAGGAATGCAGAGGGTAGTTGGCTCCATTCTGACAAGATATGGTTTTGTTATTTATGCATTGAAATATCTCGAATAGAGCTCGATCCTAAACAGAAATGTCATTGAATCAATGAATCACTATCGGCTACATTCAATGATACTATCCTTCCTAATTTACTGCCATCGGTCAGAACAGAATGAAGCCGGCACCCATTATGCGCTGTTGCAAGATATAATCTGCAACAATCCTAGAAAACTGATCCGTTTTATTAAGGAACGAATTCATTAGCAAAAAAATGACTGACAAGTTAAGAATAACATATTGTAATATAACGATAGTGAAAAATTATAGATACTATCGCAAAATATCTCTATTTATCTTTATTACTAATCAACTTCATTCAGCCAATGAGAGATTTATGGGAATTATTCATAATACTTGACAAAGCAGGATTGAAGAACCTATTACATCCCATTGCTGTTATGATATAGTTATTATGCATTCAAAGAACAATTTCCGAAAATCTAGACATAATGATAATGTCGGCAACGTCGTACTGACACAGGCAATCGTATTTTAACTCTGTGTGAATGTGGATTTTCAGAAAATACGTCATAGGAATGGTGGAGGAGCCAAGTTCCTCTTTTATTAATTTTTTTCTGAAGTGAAATTTCATCTTACGAAAAAAAGAAAAAATACGTATATCTTAATTTTTTACAAACTTCACAGTTAGATAAAGACCTCAATATAGAAAACTTCCCCATTCACGCCATTGAAAGGTGCATTTATTTCAACTTCGACAGGATATACCGAAACAAGGAAATCCTAATCCTCTCCGACAATCATCCAAGCAGTCATCAAAGCGTTCAGTTCTTCAAATATCAACTAATAGATTTTGGGAAAGCCTAGACAAACTCAACAATCAAGGCAGGAACAATAAGGTAATTCTCTCCTCCAGGTGCCGAAGCACATTGGAGGGAGGAAGATGAACAAGAAGACATTCTGGCACGGAAAGGAGCAAAAACGCCACTGATTGCACCAGAACCATTCTGCGACCTTGGAAATGCTTATTTCCAAGAAGAACTCAATAAATCTAGTGAGTGTAAGTAACACACTGGCGAAGATCACCAGGATCACAGCAAGCCAAAGATCTCCTCGGCAACGTTTACCCAGCAAGATCGAAGTCACTGATCAACCTCAGCAAAATTAGTCTCGAAGCAATAACGGGCATTATAGACGAAAAGAATATCTAAGAAAGCTATAGGCTTAGAGGAGGGCAGCACTTGCAGATTCTGCGGACAACATCCAGAAACACCCCAACACACCCAAATAACATCAGCAGTTTTATTGTCAGCTACAGGAGGTTGTTACAGCCTATTTTGGAATGCCTTTCCAAAACTATTATACTTTAATAATGATATCATTAAAACAATTCAACAAGCTTCTCAAAACATAAAGGACCCACTTTTATAAAAGTTGTCACAGCTTCTCTTAAAGCTTGTCATTAAACTGGAAGGCATTTATTGTAGTATGCCTCGGAGCAATAATAAAACCTAACGAAACTACTTCCTTCAAAGTCTTTCAGCACGAGTTCAAACCTAAATGCTTTAAATCGACAGTTCTTATGCCAACATCAGAACTCGTAGGCTAGAATTAAAACCTTATCAGTTGCAGTAAGCATTTGTTAAGATAATATAGTTCGTAACGTGTTATATGATAGTCTTTTTTCGGAACTAATTATAATACAAACAAGTCAAAATGGAGTGAAAACAATAGATAGTTATAAAAGAGACATGGCGGTATGATATGATAATTCGCTACTGTATCAAATGATACTTTTTGTGAAGATTGAGGCTGTAAAATCAAAACGATGACCACTTTTTTGACGGAAACATACCAGATATGCTCCGAAAAAAGCTGCGCCCTAAAAATAATGTGTTTTTACTAGTTAGAATTGGATGTGAATTTTAATAACTTTTCAAAAAAGTTGACAAAACCATATGAATGTTTGCTGAATATGGGTGAGTCGTTTGAAAAATGTGGAAAAACAATATTTTCGACGGCAGTATCAATGCATCTTTCCTATTTTCGGCTCGGAATTTTCATTTCCATTAATGGCCGACATCTGTTTGTAGTAAATATGGCGAAAAATATACTTAAAACCAATTTTCTTTCTCTAATGCTTGATTAAAACCTTAAAGTAATGATAAGGCATTCCATGAGACGATTATCTCTTGTTGAAGTAATCATTGCATATTCAAATCCATTCTTATGACTATTTGCTCCTGGGTATGACAACAAAGCTTCGAAAATGATAAGATTGATATAAGAAGGTTATGAGATAATGCCATCATAAAACTATGAAGCTTCAAGAATATCCTGGCTAGTGCTCATTTTCAGTGTTGCAAAGTGTAGAAGAACGTCATCAACATGATTAACATAACCCCACTTTTGTTGTTTACAGTGTTCCCTTTGTGAATTTTGTGATTGGTTCAAAGTAGGAAACCGAGTAGGAAACATACACAAACTACACTCAGTGCAGTTCGCCTGATATTGTGTAGATTGCTCCATTCTCTCAAATTCATGCTCTACTCGCCATCTGACATAATTTGTGCAAAACTCTTGTCAACTTCCCCGCTTCCTATAGTTCCCATTCAGGAGCACGATGATCAGGAGTATTATCCATTACGTTCTGACTTGTTGATGGTACTTCATGCACATCAGGTTAGGTTAGGTTAGGTTCTTGCTATTTAGTGATTTCAAGTAGGATGAATTGAAAGCCGCAGTGTTTGGAATTGCTTGAGCTTGAGAATTCTGATTTACTGTTGCTCTCACGATTTGATTTTTTATTCTTGAGTAATTTTCTTTATTTTTTCGCTTGAAGTTACCATTTCTCTTGATTTCACACCATCAATTTTTTTGTGAGTTCATTTCAACGTGAGTCGTTTGAAGGCAAAAAAATACGAATATTTATATTAAGGGATTTGGCTTTAACACGGTTCTAAATGAAACTTCATAAATTGTGGCTTATAGGCTTTAATAATCACTTTCACATAGCTAGAATAATACCATTAGGTTTTATTATTCCCTCAGTCAAATCCTGATTGGCCTTGCGTATATTTGGTTTTATGATTGCTTTATGACGTATTTTCATAGGATTAATTCAAAACCTCTCCGCAGTGTTTGGAATTGCTTGGTCTTGAGAATTCTGATTTACTGTTGCTCTCACGATTTGATTTTTTATTCTTGAGTAATTTCCTAAATTTTTTCGCTTGAAGTTACCATTTCTCCTAATTTCACACTATTCATTTTCTTGTGAGTTCATTTCAACGTGAGTCGTTTGAAGGCAAAGAAATACGAATATTTATATTATGGGATTTGGCTTCAACACGGTTCTAAATGAAACTTCATAAATTGTGGCTTATAGGTTTTAATAATCACTTTCACATAGCTAGAATAATGCCATTAGGTTTCATTATTGCCTCAGTCAAATCCTAATTGGCCTTGCGTAAATTTGGTTTTATGATTGCTTTATGACGTATTTTCATAGGATTAATTCAAAACCTCTTGGTCAAATTCGAAACACTAATGAAACTTAAGTGTTTCAAGAGGGTTGTTAAGAGTGAATATCTTCGATAAGGAATTTCAATTACTCTCACAGATCTCTCTTGAAACCGAAGTGTGCCAAATTGTTTTATGCGATAGTTCTATCATAGTATCTCGAAGCCTTTTAATAGGATTATATGGACATGAAGGCCAATATGCTTTTTCCAGGGCATTCATAAAACGGTAAAACAAATTAGACCTATTATTTGCTCTCACATGATCTCATTAAAGTCTCATCGAAGCTATTAGGCATTTAAAATGTTACTTGGGATATCTTGCTGGAGCGTTATGGTGTACACCGCGAAGGATCGAATACACTTGGAGTATACCAGCTAACCGTGGAAGCAATACCACGAAAAGATTCCCCTCAAAATCTTCAAATCCAAATAGCAGCACCACCATCCATACATACCAATACCCTGTAAATCTCTTGTTCGGAGCACCCTGTGTTTTCTGATGTAGCGAAAAAATAATTGATGGAAAGTTATTTCAAATGATGTTTCAAGTTTTGAAATCGATTCAAGAATAACTGAGTCAGAGAAGGATTGGGGGTGAATTTATGATGAATCACCAGGTTGGTACATCGAATTTGAAATTTTTGGTTTTGGCATTAAAGATAGATCTTCTCATTCCAAATTCTGATTCTGCCCATTAGGAAAATGAAACACTTGGTGTGTTTTTTCGGAAAGAGCAGTTTCCGGGCAGGAGGCATGCACATGACTGTGAAAGGAAGGCAGGCGAGCAAGCGGGAGGCTCCCATCCTGGTCGCTGCTCCCCATTCCACTTTTCTCGATGGGGGGATCGTGTACGTCACTGGGTTCCCATCCACGATCTGTCGGAGGGAGAGCGGGGCGAACAATCATATAGGGAGTATGTTCCGTCATGTAGTATACAGGGTGATTCAAAGGGCATGAGCAATCACTGTACTGCAGTATAGTGAACACCGAAAGATGACGATTCGACCCAACATGCTTTATAAAAAATGTTGCAGATACAGAATTCTCACTTGTAACACCACTAGAGGTCGAATTATGTCCGGAAATTTTTCGAGCTTATGGATATTTTGAAAATTATTCCGAGTCGAAGACGAGGGATGATTTTTGGAATATTCATGATCAAGAAAAAATTCCCGGGAAGTAATTTGACCTCGTGTGGTATTCGGTAAAGAAATGTCACACCAGATTGTGTTGGGAAATTAAATAATTCTAGAATTTATCTGTTCATTTGATTTGCATATAGGTTGATGAATGAATTTAGTTTGCAGTTTTGGTACCAATAATAGGTTCCTGATTTCTACCCACTATACAGTGACTCCCACTTACCATGCTCACCATGGGTATTTTTTTAACGGTGAGAGATACGAGTTCGGTTGAATTACACCAAATGTGGAGTTTGTCAAGGCCAACTTTAATGTGAAAAAATATTTTGACAAAATCTATTCGTTTCTGTTTTATACGCAAAAAACAGATTTTGATCATTTTCATGTCTCCTCCGTAACTTCTTTATTTATGAAAATATTCAAATAGGAATTTCACATTCTCATGGCAGTTTTTCAGAATGATTTCGAGAAAAATTTTCTCTTACAGATGATATGTCGCAGTTATAGTTTTGTGTTGATAACAACGGAGTTATCGTCATTTATACAAAAACAAAAAATGATTTGGATGCCGCCATCTTGAATTCATAAATTTAAACAAAAAAATCATGATCTCCGACCTCAAAAACCCCCACTTACCAATTTTGAATGTAATCGGACCAAATCTTGTCCGCCATCTTGGAGCAGCCATTTTTTTTTAATTCAGCGAAAATTACATAACTTTGATTAACTTGAAATTTGGCAGGTGTTCATAATTCCGGTGACAATTCATGGAATTTTTTTTGAAATAAAAAAAAATGGCTGCTCCAAGATGGCGGACAAGATTTGGTCCGATTCCATTCACAAATTGATAAGTGGGGTTTTTGAGGTCAGAGATCATGATTTGTTTGTTAAAATTCATAAATTCAAGATGGCGGCTTCCAAATAATTCTTTGTTTTCGTATAAATGACGATAACTCCGTTGTTATCAACACAAAACTATTACTGCGACATATCATCTGTGAGAGAAAAAAAAGTTATTTGTAACTAAGTCATAGTGAGCTATGACCCACATTTGAAAAACTAAAGTTGGTGCTGATATCTCAAATATTAGAAGAGTTGGTATAAATTCCATATTTTTTTCGAAATCATTCTGAAAAACTGCCATGAGAATGTGAAATTCCTATCTGAATATTTTCATAAATAAAGAAGTTACGGAGGAGACATGAAAATGATCAAAATCTGTTTTTTGCGTATAAAACAGAAACGAATAGATTTTATCAAAATATTTTTTCATTGTTATAGTTGGCCTTGACAAACTCCACATTTGGTTTCTTTTAACCGACCTCGTATCTCTCACCGTTAAAAAGATACCCATGGTGAGCTTGGTAAGTGGGACACACTATATTCTTCTATTTTATATTAACTTCGGGATACTACAAGTGATGGGAAATTATAATTTTGTCAATTAATTTTTCATAGGTATAGGTACATACTATACCTTTTCAACTTCAATTTCGGAATCGGTGAGTTATATTTCGGAAAAAGTAATCTCGATTTCAGAATTGGTTAGTTCGATTTCAGAAATGGTAAACTCAATTTCAGAATCGGTAACATGAATTTCAGAAAAAGTCCATTCAATTTCAGAAATGGTAAGTTGTATTCCAGAATTATCATTGGTAGGTTCAATTTCAGAAGATGAAATCCTTTTATATGTTTGAAATGTTTTCAATTGCAAAAGAGAAGATTGTTTAAAGTGGATGAACGGTGTTTGAGAGCCCTATGTTGAATCAGAACATATATGGGGTGCCTTCAAGTCAGAAGTGAAGAGCTTCTTGCAAGAGCATCGCCAAAGGGTCATAGCTGGGAATCCGAACAGCTTGCTCAACCAGATAGAATTCAGACTGCGATGTCTTGAGGAATGTGCAGATCATTCAATGAGAATGATAACACCTGAAATGTGTTTGCATTCTCATAATCATGGCCAACGCTATTATCTTCCAGCGATTCGGATGGAAGGCATTTGTGGATTAAATTGAGATTATAATTATGTTATTGAATTGTTTTTGACGAGTTGAATATTGTAAATATGGTTTGTTAATCTCACATACAATTGGAAACATTTCGAACAAATATAAGGATTTTTTTTCTGAAATTGAACCTACCAATTCTGAAATACAACTTAACATTTCTGAAATCGAACTAACCAATTCTGAAATCGAGATTACTTTTTCCGAAATTGAAGTTGAAAAGGTATAGTAGTAGAAGAGAAAGGGGAGGCGGTCGCCTAGCAAGTATGCCCCAGTGAGCCTTTTTTGCCGACCCCTACTGCACATGTGCATATAATATCTTCTATTCTTTCTCCTAATTCTCCTTCTCGAACATCCGTGGATTTTTGATGAACGTCAGTATATGTCCGTCCACCTTAGTAATTTGATCTTCCTGTTGAAGCGTGTCAGTACCAGGAATTTCGAAATTTGGCCTTCCATAACGCTTTACAATGTCCCTTTTCTTCATAATAGATGCAGTTAGGTCATCAAAGGATTCCTAGCCTATTGATTGTTGATTTCTACCCAGTTGAAGTGGCACAAAATCAGTATTTCAAAACGTCATAAAAAATTTCTCATTTCATACGCTGGTAGGTACCCACGAGAAGAAAATGTCCGCTAAAATACATACTTTGCTATGGTAATTTGTCATAAAAACCCAATCTAACTGTATAATATTCACTGTCGAGTTGAGGCATCGCACCCCTTCGTGGTCACTTTGGAGACCTGCAGAACATCTCTTTCCAAAGACTCGTTTATCCAACGAATAACAGCAAGACTCTGGGACACATTGCCAAAGAAGGTGTTCCCCGAGGCTTATAACCTCCAGAAATTTAAGAAGAACGCCAATTCCTACCTTATTGCCCTTATTGGTTCTCACGATGTTCTCTGAACATTACAGGATATCCGTTTTCGTGAGTACCAGAACATAAAAAAAATATGTAATGAATATAATATGAATTTCATTCTACTAGGGTAACGAGAGAGTGAATTTGATTCTGGTATGAAATGTTCCTACCAAATCCCCACGTGCTTGAATTAATTGCAAGAAAGTCTCGTACATGAATTTTTGAAGAAGATTTACCCTCGTCGCTTCGCGACTTGCGATAATTCTCAGAAAAATCATCATGTACTCAAAAAATTTCTGGAAATGATTCATTCCCCTGGGAGATTATAAGTAGAAATATTATTTGAAAATTTTGAAATAGAATATCTTCCTAGATCACCCTGTATCTCTCAAATCAGCAACTTTTTTATCAGGCATGTTAGGCTTAATCTCAATATTTCACACTTTCTCTAGTTCAGTAATTTCCCGTTCATAATGAGTCACCCTGTATATACGGCAATCATTCGTCACAGTCGACGTTTTGTCAAGAAATGATTGAATCGATTATATTTCAAACAGATGTTATATGATGGATAAATGAGTAACAAAAAAAAACACAATTAGTAGGTATACATAATGTAGAAAATAGGAACAAAACTCGGCAAGGTTGAAATGTAGATCAATCCACTATTGATTTAAAGCCAGTTGACCAATTCTCCAAAAAATTCCATAATATATGAGTTTTCTTCGAATATGCACAGGTATATTCAGATTCAGAAGCCTTATACCATCGTTTGTTGAATCGATTCGGGCATACTTATATAGCTGAAATCCTTCCATACAAGATTGCAACGCAATACCAGGGTGTTCGTTATCCAATGGCAAATTTTTATATTTTTTTCCATTGCAATTCACCTTGCATCAAGATCTGAGGAGTTGATAGATTTGGTCAGTCGATGGGAAAACATATCAGATTACCAACATACGAAGTTTAATACATGTAAAATATACATGAAATATCTCTATAGATCAACCACAAAGCTCCACAATAATTCTGAAAACCCAAGTCACCTCATTACACTTTTGGGAGTCGTCTTGACTGACAAAGAGTTGTCAAATACACTCAGTTCCAAAGAAGTGACGCACTTGATATTTGACCTATCTTCTTGAAAAAAAAAATAGGCAAATTTCTATTTTTTTCCATCTGTTGGTAGGAAATGCATTTGTCTTTCAAAAAAAATAAAGAGGTGGAAATGTTTTCAAAGCCTCCTTGATGGTGCTGGAATAACTCCAACCATGATTTATTCTTAATTTTTGACTCACCCTGTGTGTTAATTGAGTAATGGCATATAAAGTGCTTGCACCCTATACGAAAGAGGCTTCTTTTGCGAGCATTGTGTTTTTTATTCTTCGATTTATCTCTAAATTTTTCCGAATCACAGTTTTTTTTGCTGAATCCTTGCAGATTACCAGTTTTCTGAATTTATCGATAAACAAATTTCTGATGAAATAAACTGATACCAAAAATTTCAAAAATCATTTCCATTGAACACAAAATTATAAATTGGAATGACTGCTTATTAATACCGTGTATTACCTCCTATAGCAACTCTAAGAACTTATAATCTACGAGGCATACTGGAAATTAAGTTGCTTATCGTTTCCATTGGTATACGATCCCATTCTTCCACTAATGCATCTGCCATTTCTGCGAGACTTTCCGGAGACCTCTCGCGAGAACGTACCCTTCTCCCTAATTCATCCCACAAATGTTCTATAGGATTTATATCGGGGCTTCTCGCAGGCCATTGTAATGTGGTAATACCGGTAGCTTCTAAGAAGTTTCGCACTATTGCTGCGGTGTGTGGTCGGGCATTATCCTGCATCAATATAAAACTATTCCTTACTAACTCTGCATAAGGTAATAGATACTGCTCTTGGATGTCAATGTGAATTTGGGCATTCATCGACTACCTCACATAACAGGAAAAACATAAAGGGGTGTTTTTCCATTCATTGAAATCCCTCCCCACACCATAACGGATCCACCATTAAAACTTTCGCATTCTGTTATTAAAGTTTGATTAAACCGTTCACCAGTTCTTCTCCACACTCGTTTTCTTCCATCCACCATGTTAGGGCAAAACCTTGACTCATCCGTAAACAAGACATTCGACCATTCAGGAATATTCCACTGTCCATAATTTCCAACAAAATTTCTTCTAGCAGCACGATGTTCGGGCAATAATTTGGGACCTTTTGCAGGTCTCCTAGCTTTTAAATTAACTTCATTTAGACGTCTACATACCGTCTGCTTACTTAGTGCAACATCACGAATTTGGCGAAGATCTTGCTGAACATTTACCGCAGTATTTGACCGATTTCTTAAAATCCGCAATCTCAAGAAGCGATCATCTCTTGGAGAAGTTTTTCGAGGGCGGCCAGAACCGACCCTCCGAGCGGTGCTTCCTGTTTGTTCGTACTTGCGGATTGCTCTACGAGCAGTGCTTCATGAACTCCCACTGCAAGAGCGGCGTAACGTTTACTACGCCCATCGTTTACTAACGCAACTAATCTTGCTACTTGTTCAGGATTCATTTGAGGCATTTTATGTAATTTTAGTCAATAAAACAAGACACTTAATTAATGACACAACGTCAAATGGTCAGATATGGGGGCATACAACAAATTATTTGCTATGCCAACGGCATTTGTTTATTTAAAGACAATGTGATCGTACCAGAATACAACCCAATCAATTTTGAGTACTCTGAACCTTCAATAAATTTAATTTGTGGAATTAGCGTAAGGTATCAGAAAAAAAGCTGTAATTCGGAAAATTTTAGAGATAAATCAATGAATAAAAAAACAAAATGCCCGCTAAAGAAGCCTCTTTCGTATAGGGTGTAAGCACTTTGTATACCATCACTTACTCAACACACAGGGTGAGTAAAATTTTCACCTCTTCATTTTTTTTCAAAGACAAATGCATCACCTACCAACAAATAAAAAAAATAAAGATCGGGCCACTATTTTTTTTCAAGAAGATAGGTCAAATATCAAGTGCGTCACTTTTATTGGAACTGAGTTTATACACCAATAGAATGACGGACAAACACATAACGAGCAACATCATATGGATCTCAAAATCTGATGGAAGGTATAAATTGACATGATCTACACGTCTAAAATATTGTAAACGATGCGGTGTTGCCGCTCCTGCTAGAAAGTAGCAGGAACTTTGATATTTCAAATAGAACACGCTGTATATCCTTGCACTTTCAGATTCCTTCAGGAAAGCTCATCTCATCAATGCATTACACTCGGGGTGTAGCGAGAATGATAACCGAGATATTAAGTGTTCAAAATCGAGATTTTTTGATTATAGAATTTTTTTGTGTCGAAACTATTCATTATCAGTCCAAACGGCCATCTCTTCTGTCGGTTCACCATCTACTGACATTCAATTAGAACAGATACAAGGTGATCTGAACTCTTTATTTCGAACCACGCTGTATCTGTTTCAGTTACACGTCAGTAGATAGTTAATGGGGAGTTTAGACAAACATTCCCGCTATAGACACCGAATGTGATATATTGATACAATTTGCTTTTCAAGGAGAGTCCTAAAATGCAATGGAATACAGGGTGATCCATTTGAAATGTCAAAGTTGCTGATACTTTCTAGAAGAAGCGGAACTCAGCATCGTTCGAAATATCTCAAACGTGTAGATCATGTCAATTTATACATACCATTGAATTTCCATATTCATCTGTTGCTTGGTTTGGCAGCAACGTCTAATCATGAAGAGCCCTGTATATATATATATATATATATATATATATATATACTGATGCTTGATGTGTCTATAATTATAAACCTTTCTTGGAGAAATGGAATGGAAATTTCAGATGACAGATGACCTCGTGTAAATTTTTATGTAATGGAGAAAATTTTGTCAATGAGTAGTTTCAGAAAAATTATATAGACCATGATACAATATTCATCAATTCTTGGATGACCTAGAGAGACCTTCCTGTAGAAGTTACAAGGATGAAACTTCGTGTTCCTCAATTGAATGACTACTTCAACTTTTCAGATATATAGATAGTATTGGAAATGCTGAAATATAAAAATTTACTATTGGATAACTGATATATGCTATACGAGATGCATAAAATTTCTTTAATGGGGCATGTCTGAATCGAATAGGCTATCAACATTTCCAAAAAAATTGCCTGATAGTGGCTCTCCAAATTCTGACCACTCCAACAAACGATAAAAGGACTCTAGAATCTGAATATATCGATATCGACCATATATTTTCGAATAAAGGTCATTGAGTACCTACTCTATAAGGGGCATTTATATTTTGGAAAACGGTTAAAAGTAGGTATCAATCTATTTTCAAAGATATAATTTTTCTTAACCCAAAAATTGTACATATTCTTCAATTCCTGTTATATGAAGGAAACTAAAATTCAAACGAACGAAGATAAAATAACTTCAATACTGATAGGAAATAGCCTACGTAACTTGGGTGAGTAACAAAGCATCAGAAAATGAGCACTTCATGATTTATGAATATATTTAAAATAGGTGTAGTTTTAGTAGTACTTGATGGCTTCTTCCAATCACTGTTCCATGATTTGCTCTTTGTTTTTTTCTTGTTAGCAACATTTTGGCAGAAAATTTATGAATGTATGAATAAATGTATGATTGAAAATGAATTCTCAATTCTTCATGAAGTAGCGACATGTCATTTTTCCAGAGTTGATAAATTTCACGCAACCAGTCTATGTTTGGAGAGACGATCCAGATTCTCGTCAAAACACAATCAAAGAAATCATCAGCCGAGCTACCTCCGATCAGGATTGGCCCCAAATACTGATATTCCCAGAAGGCACTTGCACCAATAGATCATGTTTAATAACCTTCAAACCAGGTGAGATAAAGCTTTGTCTTTGTAAAATATTGTTTCTTAGGTGGAAAAACTAATTTGGCTCATTTCGAGTACTTTAAAACAGTGAAACACAAAGACGGTAGAGCACAAAAAATTATATCAACAAATCATATCATTTGTGACTAGTTCTGAATCAAGGGCCACCTTCAGATACATGAAAATACCTAAGTAGAATACATGTGGAGTTAACTTCCAATTAGAAAGTTAGGTTAAATCCGACTGATAATATATATGGCCTTTGAATCGACCAAATGTCCAGAAGAACGAAATAGTAATTCACATAACGAGTGTGGAAAGAAGTACTTTTTCGCACGCGACGACAGTTGCTTAAACGATGCAAAGCGGAGTTCGGGCAAGTCATGGGTGGAAATAGTAAATCACATAACTAGTGTTGAAAGTTACATATTTTGCGCGAGTGGACGTTTAGCACGAGCCGCAGAGCGGCGAGTGCGGAAACGAAACGAGCGCAGGAAATGCACTTTCAAACGAGTTTTGTACACTATTTTTTTTTAACTTTTTAACTAAACATTAACTTAACATTAACTCAACATCAACTTAACATCAACTTAACATCAACTTAACATCAACTTAACATCAACTTAACATTCACTTAACATCAACTCAACACAAATTCAACAGTTTCTCAACATTAACTCAATATCAACTCAACATTAACTTAAAATTAACCTAACATTGACTTAGCATTAACTCAATAATTATTCAACATTAACTCAACATTAAATCAACATTAACTCAAAATTAACTTGACATTACCTTAAAATCAAATTAACATCAACTTAATATCAAATTGACATTGACTTCACATTAATCACTGAATTGCCAATACAGTGACATTATTTCAACTTTCAATTGAAATTAACATGATTTCAACTTTTCATCAACTTAACATTACGTCAACATTAACGGCAATAACTCATGTTAAATCGACACTAACTTTCCATTAACTTGACCATAACTCAACTCACCATAATTCATCATAATAATCATTCATTGTCACATCATGATCTATAGACCCTGTTACTGTGCGATTCTCGAATATTTCCACCCATGTGAGTTTTACTTTCGAACTTTCTAACTGTTATATGTTGTCATAGTGAAACGAGTCACTTTCTCAATAGCAAATCAATGTGTTTTGTGCTGGTTTCATAGGTGGTCGTAGGAAGTGACATTTTTTGCAAGAGTGAGGTACAATGTTTTTGTCGAGGTTTTTGTCTGCATTATTCATGAAGAAAAAAGAGTCTTGATGAACAAGATTTCATAAGAAGTAACAATCACACTCAAATATGAAGGAGCAGAAATGCGAGTGGTTGAAACAATCGGAGAAAAGTTCGTTACCATAGCAACGCTAGGATTTACTGTTCGTTTTTCAAGTATTGAGCGTCGATTCAGTTTGACAATAGTTGTAGAAGTCAAAAACAGAAATGAACATCAAAGGAAATAGTATAAGAGACCGAAAAATCAACTCCAGACAAAACAAAGTGATTCCTTCATTTGAAACCAATTTAGCGAATTTTGTACTTTTTTCGATTAAGTGGATAGGCCTATTTGAATCAGACCTACCCGAATCAGGCCTATCGGAAATACCACCATACAAGATTTCAACCTAATACCTGAGTCAGGGTCTCATTATTTCAATGGAATTCCAATATTCCTCCTTTTCCAATTCACTCTGAATCAAAAAACTCTGATATACGAAGTTTCATCTTTGTACAGGAAGATGTCTCTATTGGTCAACTTGAAACGATTATAACAGCTATCATTATTTGATACTCATAATAATGTACTATTATTTTTAGGAGCTTTTTACCCAGGAGTTCCGATTCAGCCTGTATGTATACGATATCCAAACAAACTTGATACTGTAACATGGACATGGGAAGGGCCCAGTGCGTAAGTTTCCTACATATTGATTGGAATATCAAAAATTGAGCCCATCAATCATCCCATTATATCCTTATTCATAAAAAAAAATTGAAATAATAACTGTACAATTTATTGGATTCATTAGTCAATGGCAGTCTGAAATAAATTTAGTTTCGTCCGAAATTATTCATGTTTCGAGACTGCAACATCAATAATTATTTGTATTTTTGTGTAACATTTTTTCTCAACTCAACTAAGCTTTCAAAGTTCAGCCTATAATAGAATTTGGTATAACTTACCTCGAATTTACAGACTGAAACTTTTATGGTTGACCTTGACGCAGCCCTACAGTAACTGCGAAATAGAGTTTTTGCCAGTGTACAATCCTAGTGAGGAAGAGAAGAGAGACCCAAAACTATTTGCTATCAATGTGAGGGCCGTTATGGCGAAGTAAGTATCCAAAACCTAAGTCCTGTTGTTCTTGCTCGAGTGGTTTCATTAACAGCCCATCAGGCAACCTGATGACGTTTCAGTGACGTCTCTTTTACGTCACTTGAATGACCAAGGTGATGTCAGTAGTTGACGTTCGACTGACGTCATAATGACGTCAAAATGTCGATCAAACTTGGCGATGATACGTTAAAAAGATTCTTTTAACATGTTGTGATAAACACCACTGGCCTCTGATGACATTATATAATATTGGTTATGCATTGCGTTGAGTCTGCTTGGTGGGTCCCTCCTGTGTCATGTTCATTCAATCGCCTTTTCCTTTTCAGCAGCGCCATCCTTCAGTACTCATCTCCATCAGAATGCAATCAGTTACTCGTATTTGTATCAAAAAGCATGTAGTTTGTGTCGGCGAGATGTAAGCAAACAAACAATAGTTTGATAGCAATGAAAAGGATGTTGGCGAATTTGGCTTCACTTTATTGAATAATGTATATTGATGCATTCTTTGTCATCCAACAAGAATCTGAATAACAAATTAATGAAAAAATTTCTGAATGACGAAGCTCACCAAATTGGTACGTCACATCGACGTGATTTTTAGACGTCATAGATAGGTCACTGCAACGTCATAAGAGTAACGGTTTCAATATAGGTATCAACAATCATTTGTATATATACATAGCTTCTTGGTTTCCGAGATATACAGTGTGTCAAAGTTTTTCAAAAAAACATTTTTTCCTACTTTTCGGGTATATTAATATTTCCAATAAAACTCGCATGTTGATCCGCTTTCATGAGTTATACTTCTGTTTCACATGATAATATATAAGTATCCATGGTTTAGAGAAGGTCTGGGAAAAATGGACGTCGACAGGACGTCCCTGCAACGTCATGAAACTGACGTCTTCTTTTACTCATCTAAGTGACGTTCACTCGACATGAGACGATTTCGTGATTATCACGTCATAGAAAGTACGTCATAGTGACGTCATCAATTGGTGTGTGACGTCTATGACGAGAAATCACCAATTAGGGACGTCACAGTGACGTGATCATTTGTCATCTGGTTGCCTGGGAACATCAATCAATTTCTAATAAAAAGTCAATTAGGTACCTGATCAGTTGACTAAAAATACTTTCAGCTATTCGATAATTGACTGCTCTCCACATTTCTCATAAATATAAAATCTTTTCGAGTTGTAGGCTAGCGATTCAGTAGATATTCAGTCATTGAAATGGTCTATTCATTTCTATAGATTATTTCTTTTGATGTTCTCTCCACACTTTCATGAATGAAGTTATAAATATCATTCCGATATACATATGTTCTTTGAAACATGTTTGGTATTATTCCTCGTCCTTTTTGTTCGATATGATACTCATTGACTGTGGAAATTATTGTTCTCTATGAATTCGTCATCGGTATCAAGTACTTAACAGATGGCGATTTGAAAATGGCGAATATTTTCAGGAATCTGTCCTGCAAGCATTAGCCGATTTGATAAAGTAATCAGGTAGTTCCAGTAATGTACCATATGTTGATTCATAATATAATATCCTAGGTAGAAATCATAAAATATACAAACATCATTCTACTTTGTTTTCAGGGCATTGGGTATTCCAGTGATCGATTATTCTTATGATGATTGCAAACTGATGACGAAAGCCAAAGAAATGAATCTTCCCTATGCTCCATCGTTAGTGGAAGTTCGTAAACTACGGAATCGCTTGAGGTACTTGTATTAATTCAGAAGTTTCGAAATGCATTTTCGATATCAAAAGGAAATATGAAACTGAATATACAGGGTGATCCACCGTGGATGACCTACTGAAAGTATCTGGAGAACGAGAAGACAAAACATTCTGAAAATTGGATTTCTCATACATGCTCTTATAATTGCACATTCTCTATCCGTCTAACATATTTCTATCGGTACAGTGTTGCCACTTCTATCAGAAACAACAAGCAACTCTGTTATTGCATATGGAACACCATGTATTTTTTTGCATTTTTGGATTCTTCCTGAAGAGCTGATTTTATCAATGTACCAAACTTGAGGTCTAGCAGGAATGATAACAGAGATATAGAATGTTCAAAATTGATATCTTTCAACTTTAGGATTTTTTGTGTCGAAACTATTCATTATCGATCAAAATGGCTCACATGTCCCTATCTCAACTTTCGATTCACTATCTACTGGAATTGAATTAGAAAAAATACAGGTGCTCCAAAATTCAGAATTCTGATCACTCTGTATCTGTTCCAATAAATGTCAGTAGATGGTGAATCGAAGGTTGAGATAGGGACATGTGAGCCGTTTTGATCGATAATGCATAGTTTCGACAGAAAAAATTCATAAAATTGAAAAATCATGATTTTGAACACCCTATTTACCTCTGTAATCATTCCTGCTAGACCCCAAGTGTGATACATTGATGATATCAGCTCTCCAGGAAGAATCTAAATATGCAATGAAATACACGGTGTTTCATTTGAAATAACAGAGTTGCTTATTGTTTCTGATAGAAGTGGCAAACACTGTACCGATGAAAATATTTAAGACGGATAGAGAATGTTCAATTATCAAAGCATCCCAATTTTTAGACTGTTCTGTCTTTCCGTAATCCAGATACTTCTAATAGGCCATTCACCGTGGATCACCCTGTATGTATAGGAGAAGAATCAAGATATTGGGTAGCATATTCTTGTGAAGATCAAATCGAACTCTCCAATCTGGTTTACCTTTGTGTACAATAAATTGTTCTCAACCTTGATGAGATGAAATTAGCATTATTACGAAATATCATTGGTCACAATGAGAGAAACCCGGAGTCTTTACCAGAATAGTTCATGAAATGAACTTGAACGGTGGATAACGGGAGAAAAACAACTACTTTCCTGGCTATATGCCACGCAGAACATGCATTGGATTACTTCCTTCCGAAATCTATGCAATGATTCGTATAGACGAATAAAACCGCATAGACTAGACAAATTTTTGGGATATTGAACTTTAAGAAGCATTTCGTATTACTTTTTGGTAAAGGGTGTTTTTCTACTATTTCGACCCTGCTGAATTCGAAAATGCCGGTTGCCAAAGTTAAATCGCAACCGAAAGTGAGATTTTCAAGATGGCGTCCGAAATGGCAGCAAAACAGAATTTTGCTGCTAAATCTCCCTTGTTTGAGGTAGGAACGCGACCAAAGGGTCTCTTTATATGTTTTCAGACATGAAGAAAACAAAAACACACAAAATAAATTCGTTCGTTGAATATAATTTCTAAATCATATGACAAAAGCGGTCAAGTTGCCCGTTTTGGTTTTTAGCGAACAATATACTTTGACTAATGTATTATATCGTTCTATGCACATTTGAGTCATTTAATGTGACACTTAAAACAAAGGGTATTTCTTCAGAAAGAAGTGAAATTTTTGTGTGTCTCCAGAGTTCAGGCAAGAACGTTTACAGGGAGTGCACAGTTTGATGCAAGAGACATTGGCTTTTCTACAACTGCAATTTTTTGTATTACAATGTCCTTTGCAATGACAGACAACTATTTCTGGGCACGACTTAGGAATGGGATCCAGTGTTATTAAACGAGGAACAACTTGTTCTCTCTGCACAATCCAGCCACAGTCCTGCAGCCTAGGTAGTGACGGTTTGGGGATATGCGCATTCTCCCAAACACACACCTGAGATAAAAAAATATATATATTATATTCATTTCGTTTTCATTTCTGTCGATTTGCTTTTTAGGTACACTTACCTGGTAGTTGCATCTCTTAATATGGAGACGAAGTGCATCAGTTGTCGGTGGGAGAAATTCTGGCTTTCTTACAGCTCCAAATAAATAACTTCGGGCATCGTTTGAGCATATGTGATGCTGGAATCAACCTGTATGAAATCAGAATTTCTGTGTGTACTTCATTTTAATTCAATATCATCTGGGAGATATTTAAGTGTAAGCATTTTTACCTTATACAGTTTGACGACAAATTTTTCGACATTGCTAAGGACGTCCTCCTCAAGTGGCGTCCCAGAAGCTCGCAGTTTGTCCCAGAAAAAGCCTTCCATGCTCCAACTTTCGTTATAGACGCCAACTTAGACGTCGAATCGCAGCCGGTTATTGCATGGAAAGCAAGAAGATGGGAGACTTGTTCCGGCATAAGCTTTCTGCATATATCATGTACAGGAATGTACTTGGTGTCACGTGCAGTGCCACTCATTACCCGCAAATGGGAGCATTTCATTTTAGCGAAGTGGTAGATAAGAAGAAGAACAACGTCGGTGTCCCTCGTCATCACAACAACGTTATGAGCTGTGGTGTGAACGGCATGAAGAACCATGCACGTGTCAGCTTCCTCGTGTGATGATTTCAGGCAATCAACATTCCGACGCAAATTCGTGGACTGGGCATGTTCTTCCTCAGTGAAGCCGCCGGAGATAACTACTTCAAGATCGCCAAAGTTAGTTTTGTTTTCTGATAAAAACAAGAAGTTACTCCAGTTCTTTGGCAGCGGCACGTTGCAGTCCTCAATGTCTCTGCGCACGAAAGTTGGAGCATGGAAGGCTTTTTCTGGGACGAACTGCGAGCTTCTGGGACGCCTCGGACAGTCGCCACTTGAGGAGGACGTCCTTAGCAATGTCGAGAAATTTGTCGTCAAACTGTATAAGGTAAAAATGCTTACACTTAAATATCTTCCAGATGATATTGAATTGAAATGAAGTGCACACAAAAATTCTGATTTCATACAGGTTGATTCCAGCATCACATATGCTCAAACGATGCCCGAAGTTATTTATTTGGAGCACTTAGAAAGCCAGAATTTCTCCCACCGACAACTGATGCACTTCGTCTCCATATTAAGAGATGCAACTACCAGGTAAGCGTACCTAGGCTGCAGGACTGTGGCTGGATTGTGCAGAGAGAACAAGTTGTTCCTCGTTTAATAACACTGGATCCCATTCCTAAGACGTGCCCAGAAATAGTTGTCTGTCATTGCAAAGGACATTGTAATACAAAAAATTGCAGTTGTAGAAAAGCCAATGTCTCTTGCATCAAACTGTCCACTCCCTGTAAACGTTCTTGCCTGAACTCTGGAGACACACAATAATTTCACTTCTTTCTGAAGAAATACCCTTTGTTTTAAGTGTTACATTAAATGTCTCAAATGTGCATAGAACGATATAATACATTAGTCAAAGTATATTGTTCGCTAAAAACCAAAACGGGCAACTTTGACCGCTTTTGTCATATTTTTTAGAAATTATATTCAACGAACGAGTTTAGTTTGTGTGTTTTTGTTTTCTTCATGTCTGAAAACATATAAAGAGACCCTTTGGTCGCGTTCCTACCTCAAACAAGGGAGATTTAGCAGCAAAATTCTGTTTTGATGCCATTTCGGACGCCATCTTGAATATCTCACTTCCGGTTGCGATTTCGCTTTGGCAACCGGCATTTTCGTAATCAGCAGGGTCGAAATAGTGAAAAAAACACCCTTTGCCAAAAAGTAATACGAAATGCTTCTAAAATTTTAATGGAGGCCTTTTTTGGATTTTTCGACTAGACTAGCAAGTGTTTCCTTCCTAAACGGCGAGCTGCGCCTAAGTGGTTCAGGAACGCGTGACTACCTGCAGACTGGTTTAGAGCTGTTGGCTATCATCAGTGCAGGGCTTCTCCAGTTAGCTTCTTGACCGCTATCTGGTGCGAGCCTGACGCAACAAAACGCATCTCAGGAATTATACACCACGAGGCGTTCAACGTCCGCGAAATGAACGTGAAATGCCGAACGCCACCTGGCAAGGAAAGAAACAGCTCGAAACAAGATTCCATTCCAGGTGAAATGAGAGTGGGTTGTTGCCCGACTGGCGTATTCTCAACTTGGAAAAGGCCAAATACTAAAACTGGAATACAATGGTCACAAAGAGAGAAACTCAAAGTCATCACTACAATAGTCGAGAATTTCAGATAACCAGAGAATAGTATATTATTCGACGAGCGTGTAATGATGGCCATTACTCATGAGAATGAAGTTTGCGACGTGAGCCGCAGGCGAACGTCGTGATCATTCGAATGAGTAATAGCCATTACACGCAAGTAGAATACTATACTTTTTCTATGACTGAGTGATGAACTGGTTGAGTTCATCAGCAGTGAATATCTTCGCTTTCTTTGACATATATCGATCAGATTTCCTTTTTAGAAATGCTCGTAATTTCAAATATTTGTCAATATTCACATAATTTTCCATTGAAATTGTGCTTCTTAGTATATGCATGGAATACTGTGACTACAAGGAGGATGCTTTGTGGTTAGCTGCTAATTCGCCAAAATAGGCTAGCAGTACATTATCCGAAAACGAATTTGCAAGTTTTGCTTTTCGCCAAACCACTTCATACCTTTTTTTAGATTCCTCGGGCAAAAGGCTGATTGTACTTGAATTGGCAGCTTTCGCAACTTCTGATGGTGGAGAGCAGTTGAATTCATTTTCGCTTTCTGAATCCATATTTGTACAAAAAGTCAGTTCTAAATCACGCCAGATAGCTATTGTCAAATTATGACATTTCATGACGAGTCTGATTCAAACGTTTCACTGCATGTCCCATATTATCATTACAACTGGTGTCAACTGTTTTGTAGGTAATGAATCTGCTTTGTTGCTGATTGGCCATAGCCTGTTGTGTAAAGGCTCTTACACACGGGGCGTGGCTTGTTTTGTGTAATGCATCCAGTTACCCAACAAAAATGTTACATTGAAAGGGTCTAGTTTTCAACAGTCATAGAAAAAAACAATTACTCACCTGGCTATATGCCAGGTAGAACATTGGATAACATCCACCCGAAATCTATGCGATAATTCGTATAGACGAAAAAAATCGCATGTGTTTCCTTCCTAAACGCTATCTGGTACGAACATGACCCAGAAATAGCATCTCAGCAGGCGGTCAAGAAGCTATCTGGAACAGCCCTACACTGATGAAAGCCGTCAGCTAGAAACCGTTCTGCAGGTAGTCACGCGTTCCTGAACCACTTAGGCGCAGCTTGGCGTTTCGGAAGGAATAATTTTTTTCGTATTTATAAGATTCATCGCAAAGATTTCGGAAGCATGTAATCCAATGTTCTGCGTGGCATTCAGTCAGGAAAGTAGCTGTTTTTCTCTCTTTATCTATCATTATCGTTCATATTATGAGATATTGTAGTAATGACTTTAAGCTTATCTCTCTTTGTGACCATTGTATTCCACTTTGGATATTTGGCTTTTCCTAGTTGGAAATATATCATTATGTTCTCTGATTCAACTCACGGATCTTTGATATTCAATTGACTGTGATACGTTTCTGGGTACTACATGCAGTTAGTTCTATAATTTTGTTCGTATCGGCATTATATATTTATCTGAATAGTTAATATTAGAGTATTTTCAAAGATATCTTATTCCAGGTTGAGCGACACTAACATCGAGAAGACTCTCTTCGACTCGACTCTCGTGTGCAAAGACTGTAGTAAAATAACTTATTTAGAATTTGTAAATTTACTTAACATCCCATCGACCGATCCATCTTCGCTTCAGCTGTTCAAGATCTATGATAAGGTGAGGGTATTTTCTTTCATTTTGGGCACTGAAGAACCTCTGAATTATTGTCATATTATATTATATCTCAGCTTATTACTTATTGATTTAGTGAATTACTTTTTTACCAATGCTACGAGACATGGCGAAATTGAAGCAGAAAGCACTAGTTTGTCAATACAGATATTTTGAGTCTGGAAATAAAAATTTTTTTCTCCGATTGGCAGCAAATATCAATTTTGCTGACACATATCAATCAGCTAAATATTACTTTTCCTGCCTAGGCAGCAAAGTGCTTACTTTGCTGATTGATATGTATCAGCAAAATTAATAATCCATAAGTCGTTTATAATTTCCTTCATATTTCATCCGAGACTCCTCCGGCAACAAATTCAACTCTATATTTTTACCACCTCCCTTATTTCTGGAGGTTTAAGAACTTCCAGGTCGCTATCACTGTCCATTATATGATAATTTGAATATACCGATATTTTTTCGTGCAATTGTCAGAAATTTCATGGATTGTCAAACTATAATTATTATGGACATTTCCATAGCAACCAACCATTCCAACAACTGGGATTTCTATCAAATTTTATTTTAATTGAACACTACAGGAAAAATAAAGAGATATATATCATTATGAACAATCGGAGAAAAAATTATATGTTCAACTCGGCAGCAAAGTAGATTGACTGCCTTAGCTGGATTCCTAGCCTCGCTACGCTCGGCTATGAATTCAGCCTCGGCAGTCAATCTACTACTTTGCTGCCTAGTTAAACAAATAACTATTCCGTGCGCGTGTGACAGATTCTCGTGTGAAGCGAAGCCGAACACGGGAAGTCATGCTAGCACGGAAAAATCATTTCTGGACGTGTAATGAACGATATTTTTTATTACACTTCGATAAAAATGGAAATATTATAATGACATATTACATAAAAAAGACAAAAAAGGAACTTGGAACATTTTTATTTCTACAGTAAAGTTGTAGGAATGAAAGAACTAGAAACTACTAGACCTAGAGTTTACTGGTAATGAATTCGCGGTTGCTTGTGCCGCTTGCTCTAGGATATTTTCGGGAATTTCTAGATCTTCTTCAGAGTTCATTTTGTCGGCATAAATTTGAATGACAGAGAATAAACAATGCTGCCAATACCGTGTTTGACATGAATGATTCGTTTCCATGGTTATTCTCAAAGTTTTTCCGTGTGCTGTTTCCATGCAATAGCTAATTACTAATATAGATGAAAATAAGGTTATTTCAAAGAAGTATAATCGAAATACGTTTTTCGGCAACCGTCCGGGAAGTGCTCACTTCCAGGACGCTTTTTCTTAGAGAATGTAGTATTTTTCCGGCTTAGTCCGGGAAGTACGTACTTCCCGGACTGTCACTGTAACTATGGAAATCTTGGTAGATATGGTTTTGATATATTATGCAGATGATGAAAACCATCATATAGCAGCAAAATATCGGCTGAGAGCTATCTGACATGAAATCAATTGACATTTTGATTTTTGAAAGTTTGGTTGTAATTATCGCAATAAACTATCAAGAGCAGGTGCGATAGTGAGTTTGAAAATGTCCACAAGAAATTTTCAATGTAACAGTCAGTAGGTATAGGTATTCTGTTCAAATTTCAATATTTGATACAAATGAGAATTGATGAATGATGAATTGCATTCTCGAAAGAAATATAATATGGGACCCTAATAGCACACAACGTCCTAGGGACGTCCCTATTTGGTACAATTCACGCCCGAATGTCCCGAATCAAAAATAAGTGTCCTTGGGACGTCCCATCCCGTACATCTCATGCAATGTCCGAGCAAGGACGTCCACGGAATGTCCCAGCTGATACATCATTTCAAATGTCCTAGAAATAGCATCCCTTAGACGTCTCACGTGGTACATATTGTAGAATGTCCATGCAAGGACGTCCTCGGCATGTGCCTGATGGGATATGATTTTAAACGTTCCTTTAGGGACATTTATCGGATGCCCCGAGTAGTACATATTCTGGCATGATTCCAGATCTTATATAATGTCCCTTCTAGACAACCATGAAATGTCCCTGATGGTACATTCCTTCAGATATCTCTGCACAGGAGCCCTTAATATTTCCGTATCGTATAACTATCGAAATGTCCCTTAGGGACATCCTTTGAATGTCACTTAGGGATATTCGTCAGATGTCCCAATTGGTACATGAACTGTACTATTCCGATGTCCTAGAAATAACGTCCTATGGACGTCCCAGTCGGTACTTTTAATATGTTGTCCCTGCGAGGACGTTGACTTAGGTACACCTCGCCGACGAATGATTGCTCGTAGGTAAGGTGGCTATAATTGACTGGTGTGTCAAGTCCCTATCCTCAAGCGTGCCCAAAACCTCTCGATCAAATAGGCAACCAGCCCACTTGATATTACAATATTCCAACCAGGTCTCCTACCAACAGGAGTAAGTTCGCCAAACTGTCACGGGGGGCGCCATCTCTGACTTCAGAATGGAGCGAATTGATGCGTTGCCAGTAGGCGAAAAAATTCCCTTCCTATAAGAAAATTCAAGTCCATCGAGGAATCAGTAATATGCAGAAATTTAACCCAAGTTGTGTCAGGAGAATGTATTAATAATGTTTTTTTCTTCATTCTATACTCATGTTCAGGAAATTCAATTCAAAATTCAAAAATTCAGTATCATGCTTTAACATCAGTGGTATTGTGGATCCCTCTTATTTTCATCATTTCTATTCATATATTCACTAAATTCACATTGGATTTCAGGCTGTAAGTTGGTCATTGTTATACCAACATATATCAAAAATAATCTAGTTCAATTGTGGTGCACATAATGAGGAATGATTGAAATACATGCAAAATAATATCTCTGATATGTATATATTGGAATTCATGATAAATTTTTTTATATACACAGTTCATGAGATTCGGACTGAATTCTGATACCTTCTCTATATTAAGTATGTTGAATATATATGATAGGTACTCTATATATCATCGATTATCTCTGACATCTGAGAGTTTCTGTTCGTTAAAAATAATTAGGTATTGTAGGCAATGAGTAGGATGGAGTAGGTAACCAAATTTTGACATCTCGAGATAGGTAAATGGAGTTTCATGTTTATTTATATATATCCCTGCCATTCTGTTCTTATTAGATCACTTCCTTCTCCTCGCAATAGAGCGACCTCGATTCCCAATTCTTCAATCACTATCGTATCTTTGATTCAATGGAAAATACACGTCGGCTCTCCTGGCGGCGATGACTAACCTAACCAAGGTCATAAAGCTAGAAAGTCGGTGCCAGGCAAACTTCTCGCGTAAAAAAGTTCGCTGTTTGACAGAACCACATCAATTTTCAGAAAATAAATGAAAAATTCTTGCTATATTATCATCATACCATACACTTTGGCAAACAGTAGTGGTAAAAACACTAGCATTAATGTAAAAAAATTGTTTCTAGAGGAGATATACCCGAAATTCAACTGAACTTGGCAGTCGTACTGCCATTATTACCAACTTTTCCATGTGAACAGTTAGCCCGTTTTATTCAAGCTCTCTGCTATATGCAACGCGCCATGAGCGCAACCAAAAACCGAATATAAAAAGAGTAAATAGACCGCTTTGATAGCTTTCAGAAACCCACATAGAAAATAATATGCAAATTCAAATGATAATGAAATCTTGGATGAATCAGCGTACATACATTGGATGAATACACTTTTTATTTCACACATAAAACATGAGAAAGAATATATATGTATAGATATACATATTCATAATTAATGAATGATGCATCAACTAATCTCACAAAATATCAGTCGATTCATGATTATTCGAAAATAGTTTAGTGGATGGAATTCGGACTAAACATTAATTTAAGATATGGCAACGCTGGTTGGCAAATTCTCTGATTCCAAATGTCATTGTCTCTTGTCAATAATTAAATTTATAAGAAAAATAAAGATGATGATTTTCAATTCGAATATTTTTAAATTATCAGTGATACAAACATGAAACAACGGTAAAAGTATTATTAATTGTTCTCGCTGTGTGATTAATGTGATTAGTGACTACACAAATAGTGCATAACTGTTCAAAAAGCCCAAATAATCAGCATGGCGGCAAGTAGAAGGTACTCATCATTATTTGGTAAGTATTAACATTTTCCTTTCAACTCCTTTTTATTATTATTACTACTATTTAATTGCTACGAACTGTGGAAGTGGTAGTTGACTTTTTTGTGCCTAATTCAAATTGTTGTGACGAAGAAGTGTACAGTCACATTAAGATATTCGAAATCTTCTGAAGTGTGGGTTGAAGTGATACAATCAAGAATTATCGGACTTTAGGTATTGAAGTAATGATACCAAGTACATAATACCACATATTATCAGGTACCTACAACTGGTACAACTGTTAGTTGAGTACCTACATAATTTATCGAAACTTGGGCTGAAATTATCTAAGACCTGAGCCAATTTTCAATGCAAATTTCATGTTGATCACTGTATATTAATAATTTATCAATTTATAAGTATATCAGGTGGTCCATCCAAAATGTACCACAAGTTATTACAGGCTGAGAAAGAACTTCTCACTCAAGGAAATCAAAAAACACCTCAAGTTTGTTTGTTAGGGGGACAACTTTTGATGCAAACAGCATAGCAAATCCTTCAATCCTCTGAGTGGAGGGGTTATATCCCTTTTTTTAATAGGAATAGGGGTAGAGTTGTGCCTCATTGAATAGGATTTTTTATCTCCTATACATTGTAGTTGTTTTTGAAGATTGATTTACTTGTTTATAAAATATGAAGCTTAGAAATACCAACATGTGATGAAAAATTCCGAGAAAAAATCTATAAACCCATTTCATTTTGCTTAAAAGTTTTAACACTTCATACACAAGTCAGAAGACAGCTTAACTAGCAAATACCTGGCCTATCTGAAGGTAAAGCCCAGGGTAAAGTACAAAAACGATTATTTTTCATTCACAGAAATGATTATTTTTTATTCACAGAAACAAGCCTGAAGAATCTAAAAAGTAAAGTACTCATCTGAATTCTGAATGAAAGATTGATATTTTTTTTTTTCAAGAATCTGGAACAATATCAATGCAATTTTGCCATCTTTGTAAAATATTTTTATTTGCTGTCACTTTTCCTCTTTTTTTTGTTCTTTTGAACAACATATTCTAAGTCTTGAGTGGTCTTGACAAGACATATATTCTAATTATATTCACAGTGAAACTATCCTTATGTTCATGACAACCTATTAAATTAGATGGTGAAAAACTTAGCTTTTCCAATATTTCTGATGAAGCATTTCTAGTGAGTTCACTTTTGAACACAGTAGAAACGGGTTTTTCAACTTCCCTCAAAAGGTGAATGACACTTTCAGATGGATAAGTTAAAAACCCCCTACTCTTATTTTTAATAAATCCCTTGAAAATTTCATTTCCTTCACCAGTGATACTATTTTTGCAGTGAAAGAATGCATATCTTTCACTTATGATTTTTTTTGTAACATCACAAAAATAAGCAAAATCTTCTTCCACTTTTCCAAATTCTTCTTCAATCTCTTGCATTCCTTCTTCTAAATGTGGATCAAATACAATTTTTTTTCTCTGGGGTTTTAGCTCTCCCAAGTGTCTTCATCATTTCCCCACCACTAACATTACTACCAGGAGGTGGTTTTATCAGGGAATGGAGAGACATCAGGTGAAATATATATAGCCAACTTTGATTGATTCATGATGCCAGTTAGAATTTCATTGAAGCTATTTGGAAAGTCTAGGCTCTCACAGTTACCTCCAAATGGTTTTGGTTAATCCTAGTGGTCATCAAGTATCGAAAACCCAAACTGGTAAGTACACTTGACCTAATGAACTTTTGGTGTAATGGTGAGTATTTGCTTACAAATTCATTATATGCTGGAATTCTTCAGTAAGTTAGGTTTGTTCACTGATTTTGATAATATACCTACTTACCTATCTAACTTGATATATTTTTGCCAAATATATTTTTCTTCAAACAAGATTCATGAGCAGAGCGAAAAGAATAGAATTGGCAAATTTGTTCTGTTCACCTCTGCTAACAAGTGAGGGGAGGCTAGTATTGCTCAATTTGTTCATTTCTCCTCCACTAAGCAATGAGGGGAGGCAGAGAAATAAAAATTCATTTGACATAATGTTTTCATTTGAAAATATGACGTGAATAGTTGTAGAAAAAATAGCATGTTTCATTCAGAGAGTACTTTCTGTGTCCTTTATGACTTCTGGACTGTTATCATGTCATAAAAAGTGTCACTTTACCTCTTTAGAGCATGTCTGACTTTAAACACACCTTTATATCTCAGCTATTAATCATATGATTCTTACCAAATTTGTACTAGTATGGATAATCATCAATATGATCAGTTTTTCAGAGACAAAACATCATTATAGACACTGCCGTGAGTTTGTATTGGAATAGAAAGGCTGATTTCATATGAAATCTTATTAGGATTTTTTTGCAGGAAAACTAACTTAATGATGCCCATATGCCAAAATTCACCCCATTCCAAATTACCAGGATCAGCTTTATTTTTTAATTTATAAATAATGAATTAAAATTAATTGCAAATATTAGAACGTTTGATAGCTCTGGTAGGTAGAACATTATGGTTTGAAAGAAAAAACAAGACATAGTTTTTTTGTTGACGCCCTTCAGAGAAATTATATAAAAAATCACAGATGGGGGTTCAAAACCATGAAGAACAATATTATGAGGTTAGTTTTCCTGTAAAAAATTCCAAATATAATTTCATAAAAATACTCAAATACTGTCTGTAGGTTAATTGGATTTTCTCTCCTTTTTTTCTATAAAATAAAAATATGAATATTATTTCAATATATGTGTAGTAAGGAAAAATTAGATGATTTGCCCCAAAATGTCACTGCTTCTGAAGAATTTTCCTATCAGAGAGCCTAAAAGAAAAATTCACTAGCTTGTCAGTGACAATTTGTATTGGAAAAGGTTTGGAGAAGAGAAATAAAGGTATATAGAAGAAATATCAAATTTTCACTTAGCTTTGCATGTTTCAAGATTAATTAATGAAATCATCCTGTAACTCATTTGATTACCAACGTCACCAATTGTCACTGAGAACTCTTCTCCAAACCTTTTTCAATATGAATTGTCACTGACAAGCTAGTGAATTTTTCTTTTAGGCTCTCTGATAGGATCATTTTTTAAATGCAGTGACATTTTGGGCAAATCATCTGATTTTTCCTTACTACACGTATATTGATATAATATTCATATTTTTATTTTATAGAAACGAGGAGAGAAAATCCCAAAAAATCTGGAATAATGAATAAAAATACTCCTTTTAATTTCAATAAAAACGCACGGAACTGTCCAAAATTATGTTTGTCCCTGAAAAACTGATCAAACTGATAGTTATTTATATCAGTCTGAATTTGGTAAGAATCACAGGAATAATAGCTGAGAAGCTGAGATATAGAGGAGGGGGGGGCATTCAAAGTGAGACATGCTGTATAGAAGTTTGGCTTTTTGTATACTGTTGTAGTTGAAGTTTGCTAGTATCAAAATACAATCAGGCATTTCTTTATAAAATGTGTGCCAATTATTGAATCATCATATGCAATACAATAATAATTGTAGTTAGATCAGATGTGGAGTTATTACTTTATTTTGTACAGTATTAGCTGCCTTCTGCTAGCTAAGCAGATTCATGCTTATGATTTGTTCATTGTGAAATTTCAGGAGGAAAAAATACATTATTATTTTTTTCACAATAATTGAGAAATATTGACTGGCTGGAGAAATGATAAATAAGCTTTCAAATCATTGTAATTTGTAGCCTTTGTAGTTCAAAAATGATATTTTTGTGTATCACAACAATACCCAGAATGCCAGTCTAGTACACATGTTTTCCCCTCATTTGGGATGAATGTGACTGGGGGTTAATTTGAATGTCATTCTAAATTCCTTCATTGATTCATATTTTTGTAATAGTTCAAAATGAGAGTATTGAAAAACACCTTCAGGAACCTAAAATACGTTCTGAAATCTGTATTATCTGATAATCGTAAAATTCATACTTGAAATGTCTTCTTTTTTCCAGGTTGTTTCGAAGGCATTTTATAAGATGGGGAAAGTCTGAACACATCCTCAATTTTCTATTGGAATCCATTGGATGTTCACACCAGGGTTCCAATGGACTTTCAACACCTAGATGTTTCCACATTGTCTGGTTCCATGTAGCCCCATCAGTAGTAACCACATCAATACGAAGCCCTGAGTTTTCACACAAGATCATGCATTCAAGGATTATCTTAGCCTGGATTTCCCCTCTTATATTCCCCTTTGTGAGGAATCATTCCAGAGCCTGTAACCCCTTTCCTGCGAAAGGCTGAAACATGACTACCAGAGCATGGTCTCCCAGTGTATTTTCCTGTTTTTTTTTTGGAGTGTAACTGCCAAAATCAACGAAACCTATGAACTCCATGCTATTTTTATCGAATTTTTTTGTGGCAGTTATTTTACACTCATTAATGAGTAAAGAGCCATGCCTCTGCGATTCCTTATAATCTCGTGTTTTTTCCTTCAACATTTGGAAAACTTCATTTTTGAAGCCAAAAGTGCCGTCTATGCTCCTGATATACCTACATAATTGATATATTTGTTAATACACTTCCTATGGAAAATATCTCCCAAAGAATCAAAAGTGTGACTTGTTATTGAAACTTTTTGCAGAATTATTATACATTGACTTAAAAATGATACAAAATCCTATATCAGATCTATCAAATTGAGAAATTTTTCAATTCCAATAATGGAAAAATTTGCAACACAAAGAAGTACACAAAAAACGGCCTAAGCTGTAACTACTTAATCATTTGAGATCGGATTTTGAAATTTGTTGGGTAGAAAATAGTATACCAAATTGCCTTTTATTGAAAAATATACATTTTATCACTTCTGCTTCAACCGGAAGCAACCCCAACTTTTGATTTTCAGAAAGTACAACCTGTATATTCTGATATTTTCAGAATATCAGAAAAATTTCCTTGTTAAGTATGTGAAATGATCCCTGAATCCAAAAATAAAAGAATAAACAGGATATCCTCTATTTGGAAACCAAAAGTTAGGGTTATTTCCGGTTCAACCAGAAGTGATGAAACAAATATTTTATTGTCAAAAAATTGTCAATTTGGTACACTTCATACCGACCAAATTTCAAAATTCAATCTCGAATTACTCATAAGTTACAGCACTGGCCGTTTTTTGGGCACTTCTCGGTATATATCATGAAGTAATTATGGTATAAATTTCTTTGACAAAAGGATGCTTGCAATTGATTGTTGAACTTATATTTTCCTCATCACTTACCTCAATATTTTCGAAACTATAGGTGCAATGGAACAATTATTACAAAACATTTTTCATTCAACTCACGTCTGAAGAAGAAAAAATCCTAGGGGTAAGAGTAGTGAACACCCAAACGATAATCAGAATTATTTGGAATCACTTGATAAATTGGAGTTAGGTGATCAACATTTTACCCCTGGGAAAAATCAAGAAATAAGCAATAAAAATAGTGTGATGAAAAGATGCATCTGCTTTGTGCAGACAATAGATAGATAGAGATGTCCATTTCAATTAGGCATCCTAATAGAGTGTAATAGATATATTAATATATGCATAAATGAATATTATATAATATGAAAAAAATATATAAACTGAATGACTGGGCAGACATGCATAACTATAATCATTGGTTGTCTTTGCATTCCACTTGAAAACATTTTCAGAGTAGGAATAAGTAATATCCAAAATAGAAAATAGTTGTTTCATCAATTAATAATTCTGGAAGATAATATTTTATCATCTCATAAATTGTTATATAATCTAGTACTTTTAATTTTCATGAGAATGCATTCATAAACCCATTCCAAAGTATATCTGTTGCCAGTGCTCTTTGTTTTTGCTGCCTTATGACATGCCCTGATCATTTCTTGTTGTGTAGACTTTTTTCACAAATAAATTGAGTTTATTTTCATCGATTCTCTCCTTTTTTAAGTTTGTTATAACATTTTTGAAATGTCTGTTCTGTTTTTTGATGTAAATCAAACTCTTTGCTTTATATCTTTTCAGAAGTATGCTCTTCAGTTTGTTATCAGCTCTATTTTACAAGAAATACTTATAACTCCAACAAGGTTTACAGAGTGATTTTCTTTCACCAGGGAAAATATTACAAGAATTACTTTTACCATATCACACACTCTGGAGTTTTCCATTTGTTGAACCAGTTTTACCAAATCACCAATGGTTTCTATTGTATCAGTAACATGCATTGATTTATCATGAACTTGTGCACATATTTTTCCTGCTGTAACTAGTAGAAGACGTTCAATAGCCACAGTGTCTCCTATTAACAGTTTGGAGAATATCATTGCATTCTCTGTTTTATATGAATACCCCAGGTAGGGGGAAGAGGAAGGGAATAAACATATGTTTTCATGAGTGCACAAATGACACCAAAGACACTGTTGATGCCTTCATTTTTCTCTGCAGGTTCAGGATCAGATTCAGGGTTGGGCTCAGGTTCTGGTAAAAAAAAGTAGATTCTTCAGTGAAATAAAGACTAGTAGATGGTTTACAAAATCTGGAAAATAAGAATGGGATGCATTCAAAGTCAAACAATATTTTGTATGTCACTCCTATTTATTAATGCAAATGTTGAAATTGAAACATTTGTTAAAAAATTGTCTGTTAACATAAAAATGTAAGCATATGAAATTTGGTACCTAGCTATAGATATTTAACAAACTTTTTGATGCTAACATACTCTACATAATTATATATCATTACCTATTAAAATTTAAAATATTGTGTGTTTTTATTTCCCTTGAAAATACACTGTGTCCAAGATAAGGAGTCTATATCATGGGGATAATTTTTATTTAAAGAGATATAGGAAAACAGAAGACACTTTCTCCTTGCCACTTTTTAAGCTCTTCAAAACAACAATGATAGATTTTCCATAGGATGTTTCGTTCCAGAGAAACCATCATCAATTCACCCCATATAGACATCCTTATCTTGGACACACTGTATACAAACAGGACATTCTGTCTGACCAGTTTCATGAAAAAAAGTATTTTTTCTTCAAATGACACTAAAAGTGGAAAACAAGCAGAAAAGGTGTACTTTTACTGCCTAGGCAGAAAAAGTTTGTTGCTTTGCAACATTCTGAGTAATATAAATCAAATTGGTAATCAAAATTGACAATGACTTTGGGTGAACAAAAAATGATGGATTATTTGGACTCTGCATGACATTGAGAAGAATTTGGAGAAAAAATTATATGTTTCACATGGCAGAAAAGCAGATGTAATGCCTTGACTGGTTTCCTAGCCTCAGTTAATTATGCCTATAGGCTATGAAACACCAGCCAGTGAAACAAATAACTATTATTCATTCATTAGAAACAAACTGACAGGAATAATACATAACTGTGTTTTTCTGTCAATACAAACCAATTTAAAGATTATAATGAAGTAGGCACTTTAATTGACCCTAGGTAGGTGATTCACCATACTTTCCCCACTGTCTTAGTTATTTATGAAATTCAACTACTCCCATGGATATAGCCTCTGGGATTCTCGGATATATAGCTTATTAATTTTGAAGAGGAGCATAACATAAAGATACAATTTTGCTGGAAAATTACTCTATACTTGCAGTTTCAACTATGAGTCATTATATATAATTTTATGAATATTCAAAAAATAGCTGAAATTATTATGGAGCATTAAAAATATATAAAGGTCACTTCTTTCTTTTTGAAATGCTGATAAAAAGTTTCCCATTCATAAGACAACTAAAGCACATAATTATAAACTATATTAGAAGCAAGGAAAAAATAAATAAATGGTACACATCTGAAAAAAATTGAAGGAGGTGTAGATGGTGAGTATCTTCACTTATAGTTTGTTTTATTGGGTATTTGAAACTCTAGTTTTCCTATATTCTCAAAGGTTTTGATAATTGCTATTTAAACATTGACTATGTTCAATAATATTTTAGAAATTAATGACCTCAGTCGTTATAATGATAATATAGTGTTTGTGGAGGTGTATTGATTAGATCTGTATGAATCCTCTAGAACTATATTGAATCAGTGATTATTGAGATACAATATGATGTACCTACCTACCAACTAGATGATCAATAAAAGTCATCTGTACAATGAAATAAATTGTTAAATTGAATTTTCATTATACATATACGTATACTTTTTTGGAAACAAAACTGTTGAAAACATCAAATAGTTTGATTTTATATTTTATTGCATCAGCTTACAGTTTGTTAATTCAATAAACTCCAATAGGGGCGCTATTCTGGGTTTTGCACACTAGCAGATAAATCTGTAGAGCCGGCCCTGATGGTCAGAACAGACAAAACCATAATATAGAAGTATTTACCAGCAGCACGAATCCATTCTTTTCTCACATTGTCATCCTAAGAATAGAATAATGTTCTCATGACAAATTTCCACAGTAGATTCTTAATTCATATGAACCCAACTGAACTGATGAGAATATAAGTAATGATTAAAATGCAAAAATGCATGGACTATCTGATGAGAAGAAGTGGAATTCAATTGATAATAGTTATTTATTTGAAGGCTGATATGTTAGATCGAAGTGATAGACAATAGACACACATTCCGATCATTCATCCACAAACGGTGATGGTTTGTTGGATTTACAAATCCTGCTTTAAACGTATCTATGTGGGAAAAATTACCTTCGGAATCGCAAAAAGGCGACGAGAAACATTTTTATTTGTCCACACACTATACAGTATTCCATTTTCCTGGTGTATTACAAATCACAACAATTCAAAACACAACAAAACTTCCATTTATAAACACTCTGATAACAAACTTATTGAAAAACTAAAAAGAATCACCAAACACATCAAACAGCACTACAAAACTTCCGAACTTTCGAGCACAGTTTTGGAGGAATGAAACTTTGACTAACCGAAATCTGAGAATATTCATAGCGCCAAAATCGAATATTAAATTTTGACACATATGACAATCAATGTCAACAAGGCAAAATTCCTATGTTACCGACCCTTATTGGTTGTGTTCTATGCTAAAATCGATCGACACATTCGTTCCAGAAACAATTGAAGAGTTGCTACACCAGTCAATTATAGCCACCTTACTCGTAGGCTATGAGTACTCCTCGTCAATGTCCTTCACTTAAGTCCATTGGACATCCTCGGGAAACTTTTTGGGGACCTTCTACGGACCATCAACTCAACTGGATGTCGTAATCAGTTGTGCAAGATCTGGTCCTAGAGGGACCCAAATAAAATCAAATTCAAGAATAATTCGTACGTTTCTGAAACATCCTATGGACATTCCATTGATATTCCTCAGCGTTGCTGATAGGTTGTCCTATGGATGTCCTAAGGATGTCCTCTGTAGTGCTTGATAAGAAATACTGTAGGATTTAGGTATTCGATATAGTTGTCCCAGGGACATCCCTCAAGGACGTCCCTAGTTGATCCTCAAGTGGGACATTTGTGCGTCCCACAGACGTTCAACGGACGTCCACGGTACCAAATTCGAACGTCCTATGGACGTCCTGAATGTCCCGACAGGACGTCCGAAGGATATCCATTGGACATAAGTGTGTTATTAGGGGAATGTATCTCATCGATTTGTTATTCAACATGGTTGCCGAAAAAATAGTGTACGCAACACGTCCAAGAACAGATTTTTTGGACTCGCAGACTTCCAGGACTCGCCTACGGCTCGGCCTAGAATTTTGTCTACTCGTCCAAAAAAAAAAACAATATTTTCCGGACTGGTTACGTAAATTACTATTCCATTACACATTTTCGTTGCATAATCAAAATACATTTTCATTACACATTTTTGTTACACTTCTTCGAAATCAACTTTCTTGCGAATTAATATTGTAAGATGCTTTTTTTCGGGCTACCGCACAGAAACAGCGAACGGAAAAACATTTGAAATAACCTTGGAAACGAATCATACATGCCAAACACTGTATTGTGAGCATTGTTTTTTCTCTGTCAATCAAATTTAGGCCGACAAAATGAAGTCACACGCGCACGAAAAAAACCCTAATTCCAGACTCGTAATAAAATATACTATTTCGATAATAATTCATGATTGAATGAATGGCAATGAACTATACTGCCGGAATTCAAACTCCCCATATTGCTCATAGTTACTATTTCACCTTAGGAATGCCACTCTAGAATATTTCATGATTATATGAACTCCCCTAGAGTTTTTTTTTTGTAACTGCTATCGGTTATAATCGAATCAATTTGGATTCTGTTTCCTTCAGCAAATTTGTGCGAATAAACTCAATCTTTTAACGTCAATGTCAATGTTGGATATACTGATCGAACAGTTTTCTAACAAAACTCGTTTGTATAGAGAACGAAAAATCTTTGGAAATATGGAAGTGTACTTATATGCCCAAAATATAATAACAACCAAGAATCTTGAGCGTTTGCTCACCATACTTATGTTAACTCATTTGGTTTTATAAATTGATCTTTGGATTATTCAAATCGTGAAGTGTAGCGAATATAATATTGAGATTTCCATCAAATTTATGTCCCTGAAAGGTCATTTGCGTGATTCCATATTCTATGAATTCAATGCTTTTTTCTGTGGTTTCCTTATCTAGAAGTCCACTTTAGGGATTCAAGCCAGGGAAACCTCTGAAAATATACTTGAAGCTAACAAAGTCGACACGCATAACGAATAGAATTCATATACCGGCAGTATTCAGCAATCAATCTCTTTCAAGTTATCGTATGGAATTATAATGAAAAAATGACTTCATGAGAATCAAATAATGTTGTTCCCAGACAGCACTGGATATTCCTAGAATATTCTCTAAATATGCTAAAAAGGAGGAGTATATTCCGAATATTCATCGACTATTCCTGGAATATATACATGCCCCCGGAACATCTAGAAGGAATATTCCAAAGTGATGTTCAGGGAATATTCAGGTATGAATTTTCCAGGAATATTCCCAAATGAATATTCTCTCTTGTATATTCATGAAATATTCCCAACTGAATGTTCTGTGGGGTATATTCATGGAATATTCTCAACTGAATATTCTGTGCGGTATATTCATGAAATATTCTCAACTGAATATTCTGTGGTGTATATTCATGAAATATTCCATGAATATTCCTATGTTTCTCAACACATAAATACCCATCATTATTTCAGAGTTGTGAGTATTGAACATCAAAATTAGATGTAAGGGGATTTTGAAACAAAAAGTGTTTATGATCCGATTTCGAACAAAGCTCTCACAAGAAATTGATATGTATAACAATATTCAATTCGATTACTGGCCTAGTGGTTAAGGCGTTGCTCTGATAGTCTTGAGGTCACGAGTTCGATCCCTACTTGGGTCACTTTTTTTCATTTTTGAATATGTTTATTGGAATATTTCAGGAACATTCAACATAGAATATTCTTTTGGGTATATTCTATGATTATCTGAGGAATTCCCATTCGCATATTTAGAGAATATTCCACAGATATTCCGGAATATTCCAGATTATTTCTAGAATATTCCAATATTCCAGAAAGAATATGATAGGGAGATTCATGGAATATCTGGTGCTGTCTGGGTTTCAGTTCATTCACTGTGTACCTCCCTACCACGGAATATATTTTTTTTATAGAACAAGAATATTTTGGAAATTTGAGAATTTTCAAAATACAGTTCTCAACACACTGAATGGACCACTCATAAATTGACTCTATTTCGAGGACTTGTATTTTTTGAGAAAATTGACCGATCTTCATGCGGTTTCCTATATCAGATATGATATTTCATCGGCTCAAAGAGAGCTAGAACACTCTGAAAAAAACCGCAGAACAAAAATTACACAGGGTGTAGTGGAACCATTACACTAAGGTCTACATTTCCAATGCTGCCAGAGCTCGAGAAATTTTTTTGTGATCAAAAGTCAGTCATATTATGATACACTGGGACCTCATCTTGGGACATTCTCGTGATTTCTCTTCAATTGGCCATTGGAACAAAAATTCGATTTTTTTTCGAAAGTCTTGCATTTCTTGATTTTTTTCTCTAGAACTCCACTTGAGCTGACTATTGAGGAGAACTATTGTCTTGTTCTGTGGTGGACAATGGAAGGAAAAGAAAATACTATTTTGGAATATACAGTTTGATAAGAAAATGGAACAAAATCGCATTTCAGTAAAAAAAACAAAAATGGTGACTTGAACCATGGCCCATTCGATTCATTATATTCAGAAACGGCCTTCTCGATATCCATTGTTTATATTAGACTATTAACTTGGGACATTTTCGAAAATTCACCTCTAATATGAATACAGGATGAAAATTTTCAATTCAAACTTGTTCGTCAGAGTATTGTTGTTTCACAACTTAACTGACAGATTACGAACTCTAGAAAACAATAATGTTAGAAGAATGTGGGGACCAGCATTATCTCCAGATCTGAATTTGATTCAACATGTGTGGAGCTGAATGAAACTTATCCTATCGAGAAGGCAAGGCATCCCAAAGTGATGGTAACCTTATCCAAGCTGTATCAGAAGAATGGGAGGCAATATCAATAGACTACATCAACAACCTCATAGAATCTATGCCGATTCCATGAGGTTTTGTTAAATCGGGAAGGCCAACCAAGTACTGAAATTCAGAATATAAGACTTTCTAGTTGGATCATCATAATTCTGAGGAATTCACTAAAGTCATATTTCGCCAATAGAGCCCTTTTCGAATAGTTTCAGTGGTAAAGTGTTACGAATTTTCCTTTCAATCTCGTTTTACTTCTATGAAATTTTTTTGTGCTAAACTTCCTATGTAATATCGTAGTTGTGGTTGAAAGGACCCCGCACCGCATCAATGGGAAATTGGCTTTCGGTGAATTTACTCGAATTTTTGATATATTATAGAACTCGTGGTGCTGATCAAATGTCTCCATTGCACCAACGCTCTAAAATCAACAGTTACGATTATACAGGGGGATAAAGTTGACTTTTCCAGAATTTTAGATAGTAATTGTGAAGACACCTTTCATAATTTCGAAACCAAATCAACTGTGCATTGATTGTTCGAATGACCGATACGAATCTACTATAAACTTTAATGATTCCTGCACGTACCAACAATATACAGGGTTGGTCGGAACATGGCGAATAATTCAGTGATTTTCGGAAAAGTGTGCGGTGGATTCTCATTTAAATTCTGTAGTATACAAATATCATCATCATTTCGTGATATTAGCATCTCCTAATCAGACATATTATATACAAGATGTTTTATTTTTGATAAAATCACATCCATGTTAGGTAACTATTATTGGCATCCTCATTATGACTTACAACTTGAACAATCTATTGGGAATCTCGTTCATTCCATGATGAATGTTCACCCTGCAAATACTTGAAATATACGGAGTGGACGAAAAATCAATGGTCTTTGCTAATAATTTCTCAAGAGTAGTATGTGCAGATTCTTTTGGCCCATCTTATTGACCCTGTTTCATAACGACATTATATTCAATAAAAATAATTTGAACCATTCGATGTAGTATATTTTTGATAATATGCAGGTATCATAGGTTTTTCAGGTGATAGTGAAACAATCAACAATAGGAAACAAGAACAATGAATCTACAGTTATTATGGATAACGAAATATTCTGATATTCAATCACAAAAAAAGTTCTGTACCTTACATAGTATTTTACTTCCGTGTTATGACAAGCGATTATATTTCCTCGATCACTAATTCATAAAACGAATTCGTTTCACGAAATGAAAAAGTTGAATTTATTCAACTTCTTGAACAGTCTCCTGAATACAACTCGTCATACTCAATTCTAGAATACCTCAACCCTCAAACACTGCTGAAGTAAAGTAAACATAACAGTTAAAACAAAATTAAAGTAGTAAACAATATATTATGAATGACTAATTTCATGTATTCGTTTTTTCATTAGGTGTCATCATGTCAATGTCTTCCGGCATTGAATGCGATCCACAATTTATTGTTATTTCTTGGAATTACGGAAGCTTGAGTGAATTCTCATTCGTGAAAATCCATGAGCGTTCGTATTTGAATTGAAATTGATTTTCATCGTGATATCATATACATCTTTCATATGAGATCCTGCCAATTTCACCTGGTAGGTTTTCTGCTTCTATATCGTGGCTTATACTAAATTGACTCTGATAGCCTTTTCTAACATCAAATTGGCTAATTATACATTGGCGTCTCTTGAGTCAAACAGACATACATACAAAAATACATATAAATAAGATGAACCCAACTATCTGAAATACTCGGAAATACATACCTAATGTAACAATAAACAATACTATCTGGTTGGTTTATAAGGTAGTATGAAAATCAACACTTTGAAAAGTACTCCTGACTTTATAGCCGAGTTCATAACGTACTCAATAAAGATATAGAAGCAGCTATATTAGTTTCAATAAACATAAATATATAAATTATTCCAGATTTTTTGGGATTTTCTCACCTCGTTTCTATAAAATAAAAATATGAGTATCACTTCAATATACGTCTAGTAAGGACAAATCAGATGATTTGCCCCAAAGATGTCACTATAAAAGAGCCTAAAACAAAAATTCACCAGTATAATGATGAATATTTCACCTCCTCAATTAACCTACAGACCGTATTTAACAAATGAATATATAAATCAGTTGGAAACATACACACATTTCATCATGAAATCATGGTAATATAAAATAATAGAATATTGAGTGAGGACGAATGATGAATTTTTAGAAATGCCGAATGAATCTTTGATTTCATTCAATTACGGTGATCTCTTCTCATGATGGACTCCATGTTCATCTTGATCATGTTAAGATTGCTCTGGTTCAAATAATGTAATATGGCAGGCACATAGCAACTATATTCATCTGTTTAACATTGGCATTTGCAACTATTGCATCTGTCAAGTTCATATAGAAGCCAAAGTAATAATTATTTGAAAAATGGCCAATCGTCGCCGATTGAATTGTTTTACGTGTCATTCAGCATTCAATATACAAAATATGGTACTACTTGAGGGGGAACCAGATGAAATGAAGCGAGAAATCGCTATTGAAAGGCGAGACCAAAGGGGACTTCCACATCTCGAATTTATGGATCTAACATGTTATTAAAAATATACTGCATCGAATGGTTCAAATTAGTTTTATTGATTATAATGTCGTTATGAAACAGGGTCAATAGAATGGGTCACAAGAATCTGCACATACTACTCTTGAGAAGTTATTAGCAAAGACCATTGATTTTTCATCCACTCTGTATATTTCACGGATTTGCAGAGTGGACATTCATCATAGGTTGTTCAAGTTGTAAGTCATATTGAGGATGCCAATAATAAGTACCTAATATGGATCCATGGATGTGACTTCATCAAAAATAAAACATCTTGTATATAATATATATGATTAGGAGATGCTCATATCACGAAATGGGGATGATATTTGTATACAACAGAATTCAAATTAAATTCCACCGCACACTTTTCAGAAAATCACTGAATTATTCGCTATGTTCCGACCAACCCTGTATATTGTTGGTACGTGCAGGAATCATTATAGTTTATAGTAGATTCGTATCGGTCATTCAAACAATCAATGCACAGTTGATTTGGTTTCGAAATTATGAAAGGTGTCTTCACAATGTCTATCTTAAATTCTTCAAAAGTAAACTTTATCACCCTATATAATCGTAACTGTTGATTTTAGAGCGTTGGTGCAATGGAGACATTTGATCAGCACCACGAGTTCTACAATATATAAAAAATTCGAGTAATTTCACCGAAAGCCAATTTCCCACTGATGCGGTGCGGGGTCCTTTGTCAGATAAATTGTAAACACTTAGTATATTGAACAACAATACTCTGTGTCTCATACTCATCAGGAAACAAGTTTGAATTCAAAATTTCATCCTGTATTTCAATTAGAGGCAAATTTTCGAAAACGTCTCGAATAGTCTAATATAAATAAAGGATATCGAGAAGGCCGTCTCTGAGTATACTGAATCGAATGGGCCATAGTTTTAGTCACCATTTTCGATTTCTTTTACTGAAATGATATTTTGTCCTATTTTCTCATCATCCTGTATATTCCAAGAAAGTGCTCTTTTCGTCTTTCATTGTCTTCCACAAAACATGAGAATAGTTCTTCTCAATAGTCAGCTCCAGTAGAGTTCCAGAGAAAAGGTTCAAGAAATGTAGGACTTTCGAAAAAAAAAATCGAATTTTTGTTCCAATGGCCAATTAAGAGGAATCACGGAAACGTCCTGAGATGAGGTCCCAGTGTATTATAATATGACTGACTTTTGATCAGAAAAAAATTTCTCGAGTTCTGGCAGCATTGGAAATGTAGACCATAGTGTAACGGTTCCACTTAACACCCTGTGTAAGTTTTGTTCTGCGGACTTTTTTGGAGTGTTCTAGCTCTTTTCGAAGCCGATGGAATATCACATCTGATATCTGAAACCGCATGAAGATCGGTCAATTTAAAAAAAAATACAGGTCTTCGAAATAGAGTCAAATTGTGAGTGGTCCATTTTCAGTGTGTTGAGAACTGTATAATGTGTTTGAGAGAAAACTTTCTTCCGTAGCACATAACCTTGACACCTGCTGAGATTTGTGCTCCAAATTTTTACAAATGAGGTTGATAACCAATCAAAAATGAGAAGCAACCAAGGGGCGTTGAAACCTATAAATATTTGCAACGATTTTTGAAGAGGAGTCAACAACTGTTAGACCATGCATGAAGTTGAACATTTTCAGCGATTCAAATGTCCAATGAATGTGAATAGAACGTTGTATAAAGAGCAATTGATACGACAATAATTCTTCAACCGTTTGGTGATGAATAGCTCTATCTATGAAATTATTTCCATGCTTCAATGAATACAATTGTAATTGTTGGCTCTAATAATTTCAAAAGCATCACCTAGAGGACATGCAATAATAAAACTTCAACTGTTTATTCAATTTCTGTTCAATAAATTGAGGTAGCTGAATCGAAATCATAAACATATTTTTTCCATCACTAGCTATTAAACCTATCATTTTCGAGGCGTGGAGTGTGTTTTTATTACCAACGTAGCTTTCGTCATTTTATGAGTCACTAGTCAATAAAGACATAGCCACCTCTTCCAGTCAGCTGCTTATGATCTATAAGGCACAGATCCGACCTGTCCTGGAATACTGTTTCTATATTTGGAGTGCAGCACTCAAACATACCCTAAAACTGTTGGATTCGGCCCAAAAAAGGGCAATTGGTCTCGTGGGTGATGCCACACGCTCACAAACTCACTCACTTCTCTGGAACACCGTAGAAAAGTTGGCGACCTGGCTCTATTTTATAGATATTTCCATGGACGATGCTCTTCTGAAATATCAACAATTGTTTTCCCCTTGGCAGTCCTCGAGTTGAGGCCTCGCACCCCTTCGTGGTCACTTTGAAGACCTGCAGAACATCTTTTTCCAAAGACAGTTCATCTAACGAACAGCGATCTCTGGAACACATTGCCAAGGGAGTTGTTTTTCGAGGCATATAACATCCAGAAATTTGAGAAGAACACCAATTCCTACCTTTTTTTCCCTTGGTTGTCACGATGTTCTCTGAACATTACAGGATATCTCCTTTCGTGGGAACCAGAACATAAAAAAATAATCAACCCGAATTCACTGTTCTGATGGCGATATTCGCAGGAATGGCACCCGAATCTAGTAGGTATTTATCAATAACGCCTTGTCATATGCTGTCATGGTCGCGGCTACTAGATTTTCAATTGAAATTGAAAAGGAGTTCTTTCATAGTGAAAATAAGTCCATATTTCAGTTTCACAGAACTAAAATGAGTGAAATCCATGTTCCTGGGTGATAATGATATTTTTTACTTCCTTGGTGTAATAATAACTATTATTTTCAGAAAAATAGCGGTGTGATCGACTTCAGAGAATACCTGTTAGGCGTTTTCGGCATGGACAACAACAAGAGTGTGTTGGAAGTTCTCCACATAGCTTGCAAGGTCAGTGCAGATTCCAAGTCCATCAGAGAAGAATTGAAATATGATAAACTGAAGAATGTGTTATTCCAGATTTATGATAGAAGCGGATACGGGCGACTATCTCCAGAAGGTTTTTGCAAAGCAGCGTGTCAAACTCTAGCTTTGAGTAGAGAATATGCATTAGAAGTATTTGATCAAGTTGACAGGAATCAACTTGGGTATATAACATTTGGTGAGTATTCATGCGTTTCAGAGATCGAAGATAGGTATCGATTGAGATAATATACAGGGTGAGGCAATACCCTAATAACACACAACGTCCTAGGGACGTCCCTATTTGGTACAATTCACGTCCGAATGTCCGAAATAAGTGTCCTTGGGACGTCCCATCCCGTACATCTCATGCAATGTCCGAGCAAGGACGTCCACTGAATGTCCCAGCCGGTACATCATTTCAAATGTCCTAGAAATAGCATCCCTTAGACGTCCCACGTGGTACATATTGTAGAATGTCTATGCAAGGACGTCCTTGGAATGTCCCTGAAGGGATATGATTTCAAACGATCCTTTAGGGACATCCATCGGATGTCCCGAGTAGTACATATTCTGGCATGACTTCAGATCTCCTATAATGTCCCTTCTTGACAACCATGAAATGTCCCTGATGGTATATTCCTTCAAATATCTCTGCACAGACGCCCTCAATATTTCCAGGATCGTATAACAATCGAAATGTCCTTTAGGGACATCCTTCGAATGTCCGTCGGACGTCCTAATTGGTACATGAACTGTACTCTTCCAAAGTCCTAGAAATAACGTCCTATGGACGTCCCAGTCGGTACTTTCAGTATGTTGTCCCTGCGAGGACGTTAACTTAGACCTCGCCGACGAATGATTGCTCGAAGGCTATAAGTACTCCTTGTCAATGTCCTTCACGTAAGTCCATTGGACATCCTCGGGAAACTTTTTGGAGACCTTCTACGGACCATCAAGTAAACTGGATGTCTTAATCAGATATGCAAGATCTGGTCCTAGACGGACCCAGCAAAATTCAAATTCAAGAATAATTCGTACGTCCCTGGGACATCCAATTGATATCCCTTAGCATTGCTGATGGGTTGTCCTATGGATGTCCTAAGGATGTCCTCTGTAGTGCTTGATTAGCAATACTGTAGGATTAAGGTATTCGATAGTCGTCCAATGGACATCCCTCAAGGACGTCCCTTGTTGGTCCTCAAGTGGGACATTTGTGCGTCGCACAGCCGTCCAATGGACGTCCACGGTACCAAATTCGAACGTCCTATAGACGTCCTAAGGATATCCATGGGACATAAGTGTGTTATTAGGGTAGTGCGATAACTCGGATCCTTTGATAGCTATAGATACATGATTAACACACAAAATATCGAATATTATTTCTGCATTCCTATGAATTGCATTCCAAGCCAAACTTTGAATCTAGAAACAGCATGAACATCGAGAAGATTTAACTAATTCATGAGAAGAATAGATCGGCAAACTTGCTCAAAATCAACTGCATTGCAAACAGATGAACAAGATATCTTAATTGAAAATTCAGAGCAGAAATATTTGAATAATCAGAGTTTACTGATGAAAAAGAGTGGAGGAATTAGGAAACAGACGAAAAATTGAGAGTTGTGGCGGAATGAATTGAAATGGAAAAAATTTTATACCAAAATTAGGGGTAACAGAGACTGCAAATGTCCAGAAATTCTCGAGTCAAATTCATGATTTTGATGATCAAAATTATAAACAACTCATTTAATTGGAAGAAGAACAGATGAAAGATCCGATTGACAAACTAAAGAATATTTGAAGCAAAGTTTCGAAGTTTATGAGCATGATTATAATTCGAATGTTGTTCATCTTGTTGACACTATTGAAATTTCAATCTGATTGTCCGAATTGACAAATTTCAAGGAGAAATTTTCAACCCAATATGTTGAATTAGATCTTCCATTATCTCTACATTGGAATTTGAAATCTCAATTTGTAGGAAAGTTGGCAATCTGACTCTATTTTATAGATATTTTTTTCTGAAATATCAACATTTGTTTCTCCCTTGGCAGTCCCCGCGAAATTAACCCGTCGAGTTGAGGCCTCGTACCTCTTCGTGGTCACTTTGGAGACCTGCAGAAAATCTCTCTTCAAAGACTCGTTCATCCAACGAACAGCGAGGCAATGGAACATCCAGAAATTCAAGAAGAACACCAATTCCTACCTTATTTCCCTTGGTTCTCACGATGTTCTCTGAACATTATAGGATATCCCTTTTTGTGGGAACCAGAACATAAAAAAAATCTGATGTAATGTTTTGTCCTCAGCGTCATCATTGTCAAGTGTCATTCTGTCGATTGACATTTGTGATAAGTTAACCTGATTCAACAAATTCAGACCCACATGTTGGTATTTTCAAATTTTTTTTTACATCAAACACTTTTTGAAATTTATGCTCTTATAGAGCTGGTTATAATGTTTGTTTCCTAACAGGTACCCCCTTAGGTTATTTGAGTAATTTTCTCTTGCCACCAATAATGGTATGTATATTCGGACTCTTTAACAATACTCAAAAACTAACATCAGCATTGTTTTCTTCCTACAGATATCCTTCTTCTTATAAAGGACCCCGCACAAAACCATAGGGAATTGGCCCACAGTGGGATTTGTCTGAAATTCACATATTTTATTGGTATGGAGTTTCTGATCAAATGTTTTTTATGTGACCAATCCTTTAAGACCAAAGATTCAGCTCTCAGGGCCGTATTTAGTATAGGTGCCAAATAAATAATGATACTTTTTTTTTCAAGTCAATGATTTTTGTATCTTCCATTTTAATTTAATTGAATGAGAAATGTTGCGATATCTTGGCATTTGTCTTTTAGCACAAGTCCTCTGTAAAACATGCCTCATCCTACAGGACCGTATTTAGTAAAACTGTATTTGCCAAAGTGCCGAATCGAATTGATTTTGTTAATACTTTCTTATTTCTTGCACTATTTCAGTGGTCGTTTGGTAGATGAATGTAGATTTCTTTGTGTACATAACAAAAGTGGTCACCATCTTAATATTCAAGATGGTCGGCCTAACATTTAATCTTTATGTAGGACATATCCCGTAGCTTTTTAAGAATGATAGTAACAGGAAAGGATAAGAACACGTTTCGATTGTTGAAATCGGTCATTTACTTTTTTAATTACCTAACTCTATAATATAAATATAACTACTATCTAATTGAAACTTCATCTGATTCATTACTAACAAAGTTGAAACCGATATTTATAGGGTAGTGAGCAAAAAAGTCGAGCACTCACTATCAACATAATTTCCGAACACTTACAGCTGCTGCATCTTTGATATGCTGTAACACAGAAGTCGATGGATAATTCACATTTTGATTATGGCGGACAAATCCTAAATACCACAATATGCTACAAATAAGAGCACATGTTCCTATAGTGTCCTTGCCCTTGATTTGCAACTGCAGTAGTATCCTATTATCAATACATCTTCTTCATCATTCTCGTCAGGCTGGTTTTCATGCGGAGTGTATTGAATAAATACTCGATATATTTTTCTCCTCCTGAATCGAGAATACACTCCAAGTCTAATGAATCCAGGTTCATTCACTCTGAGATCAATTTCAAACGACTCATGATCATCTCTAAGTAGCATATTGTAGTATTTAGGATTTGCCCGACATAATCAAAATGTGAATTACTCATCGACTTCTGTGTTACAGCATATTAAAGATGCCGAAAATCGTCCAGTGCAAGATGCAATACTCCAGCAGCTGTAAGTGTTCGGGAATTATGTTGATAGTGTGTGCTTGACTTTTTTGTTCACCACCCTGAAAATATCAGTTTCAATTTTGTTAGTTATGAATTAGATGAAGTTTCAATTAGATAGTAGAGTTATATTTATATTATAGAGTTAGGTAATTGAAAAATTAAATGACCGATTTCAACAATCGAAACGTGTTCTTATCTTTTCCTGTTACTATATCATTCCTAAAAAGCTACGAGATATGTCCTTTATATAGATTGAATGTTAGGCCGACCATCCTCAATATCAAGATGGTGACCACTTTTGTTATGTACACAAAGAAATCTACATTCATCTATCAAACGACCACTGGAATAGGACAAGAAATAACAAAGTCATAACAAAATCAATTCGATTCGGCACTTTGGCAAATACAGTTTTACTAAATACGGTCCTGTAGGACAAGGCATGTTTCACAGAGGACTTGTGCTAAAAGACAAATGCCAAGATTTCGCAACATTTCTCATTCAATTAAATTATAATGGGAGGTACAAAAATCATGGGCTTGAAAAAAAAAGTGTCACTGTTTATTTGGCACCTATACTGAATACGACCCTGAGAGCTGAATCTTTGGTCTTAGAGGATTGGTCACATGAAAACATTTGATCAGAAACTCCATACCAATAACATATGTGAATTTCGGACAGATCTCACTGTGGGCAAATTCCCTATGGTTTTGTGCGGGGTCCTTTGCTGATTATGAAGGATTAATCCTTCGAAACATGCCTTTTTGTCCATGACCGTTGGTCAATCAAATTGTTTATGTGGTGGAGTGAGTTACTGTAAGTTATTTCACCCCTCCTGAATTATACTTTTGTTTCAGAAAACTTCGTCAATTATGCTCAGAAGAAAGCTGAATTCGCCAGTCTCTTCAGTTTGTCTCAAGAAGAGAAATTCCCGCAGAAGAATGGAGAGATGTCATGCCAGAACTATAATAGCAGTAAAAAAGTTGATTGATCCTCACTCATATTACATATGTAATTTATGGGGATATATTGAGAAATTGAACCATATTCCCAATCAGCACAAGTACGTCTTATGGACGTTTTAAAAACGTCCACTCTGGACATTCAGGACGTTTTGGGGACGTCCATTTCCGGACGACGGACGTCTTATGGACGTTTTGAGGACGTCCATTGTTAATAATCAGGATGTTTTGGGGACGTCCAGTTTAGGTCCAGACTAGGACCTTTTTGGGATGAAAAATGGACGTATTGAGGACATTCAGACAATATTGATTATTGATTTTCTGACCCATCTGAAGAGTGAAATACTTGAATATTAGTTAACATTTATTCGCAAACAATAATATGAACAGAGATTCAGGTAGTTGTTTCAATTTCACTCTTCCATATCGTATATCAGCAGCTGCACCACTAAAAACGTCGCGTGATTCATCCAGGTACGCAGGCGCGATGATGTATTTTTCTGATTGGCAGCCTTCTGTTGTCTTCTTCACTGGATCTGTAAATAATAATAATATTCAATAACATCTTCTGTGAATACCATAAACCATAAACACACACCCACTTTCAACGTGTAGTAGTCAGTATAGCGGAATATTTCATTATTTTTATTTCATTGAGAACTTATTCCATACATAAACTGATTCTTTTAGATAGGTACCTATATAACCTCTTTGAACCTTGCACGAATTATATTATGTTTTGACTATATACAAAAATATAAACTTTGGTAGATGATGGAAATAGGATATTAGGTAGAGCTTTGCATGAGATCAAATTATTTAGAAAGGTATCTAATGTTTTCAACTACAGATTTGATGTTCTTACTCAAGCATCTTCATGCGAATGAAAATAAAACGATAGCGTCGATAGCCATACTTGCCTTCAAATAAACATCTCGATGGAACTCGAGATCGAAGTTCACCAGTTGATAGATGATATCCGCAAAGATTTCACTTATTCACTGCTTTTACAGTCTAATAACCCGAAAAGTTCAGAATGTCCTTGGACCTGAATCACAGTTTAATCGGCACTCGGCAGTGGTCAACTGACGGACGCCATCTTCCTACGTTTTCGTTTCACAGTTTCACACGTAACACGCACAGTGTTGCCGGATGAAAATTTGTCGGAGCAGTAGATGGGTGGGGAAAAACAGTAGATCATCAAAACTGAACAGAAGATTTTGATAATCATCACAATTGCTATCATAAATGATAAAACATAGTCACCTATATAATAAACGAAAAAAAAAAATCATGTTCGGTCTCTATACCTATCAAAAATCGAACGAAGAATAACAAAAAATAATGAAATAAAAAATAAAATTTGTAAAAACCGCAACCAGATTGGAAATAAAAGCTAATTTTCACTAATCAGACTGAATATGATAGTTGCAGTATATTTTTATCATACATCTTCTTACTGTGATGTCCCATTAATTTTTCATTGTTGCATATTGGGTAGTTACGTCATATCAAAACTTGACCAATCAGACCATTGCCTTGAATAGTTGAACAGTAGAACGGAGACAAAAACAGTAGATCTACTGCTAAAATAGTAAGTCTGGCAACGCTGAGCACGCATGCGTTCTACGGTTGCTCTACATATTCAGTGATTCAATCAAATCTTATTATAAAAGCGCGGCTTGTATGAATACTTCAGGGTGGGTATAAGAATGGTCAAACTGTATAGGTATTATGTGATTGAAGGAATATGATTCAACATAACTTATAAGTTGGTACAAATCAGTTAAAATCATAAATATTTCAAATTCATAATATTAATAATAAAATGAAATTCAATATATTGATACAGCTGATATATAATATATTTTTTGACATCATTCATGTCCATATTCAATTCAATAATTATAATTTCAAAATTTATATATACCTACCTACTTATATCAATTCAAACTGATATACCGTGAGAGTCTGTAAATTGGACGTTTTAAAGACGTCTTTTTCTGGACGTCCGGAGTATGTCCAATAATGGACGTCTTAAAAACGTCTATGAAAGGTCCTGGACGTTCAGACCAAAAATGGACCTAAAATGGACGTCTTCGGGACGTCCCGTGCTATCTGGGTTGTGAACATAAAGAAGAATTAGTGCAAAATATTCAGCTTCAAATCGACCCACCCTGAATAATAACTTCGGAAATAATTACCAGAAAATTCTCAATCCAAATTTGATAACATTTTCCTGATCATTATCAGCAAATTTTGTCATGATTTGGAATAATTTGTTGCTCCCGAACGGTAACCTTCAGACATAACACTACTTGATATATGTACCCGAACAATTTTGTAATATTGTGCATTCGAGTTTGAAAATAATATTTGCTGATGCATTTGAAACATTTATATATGAGATGCTCTGGGGTAGATGTCACACCAAATATGAATGTCACATCAAATGCGTCAAAATTTCTACCCTATATTCTAAGTTTTCCAAAAAGGAGTTCCGTGGAAAAACAACCATCATGATGATTTCGAATTCAGTAATATTTGCAGGATTTTATCAGAGAACTTGATTCATCATTTGAAAATTCAGGTATCCCAACGGAGACGAGACCAACGAGCAAAAACATTCAGAAAATAAATGTAAAACCCGTGTAAAACTCATCATCGAGAAAAACAGTCCTTATTTCGTAACATATAGTGTGTCCACCTTAAGGACTTACCACCCCTGTAAAATTGTTATTACCTGATCGATTTCGAAAAACTTTTTTTTGTTGGGTAGGTATTTGAAATGCCCATCCAACAAGAGACTGATTTCACTCATGAACTGTAATCGGGGCCAACTGCGACCAGCTTTATTGACCCATATTTGAGGAAGTACTATTAGGGATTTTTTTTTCACAAAAACAATGATGGATTCTGAATCACGATCACTTGAAAAACACCTTTACTGATTTTTATCATCATGAAGCACAGGGTGTCCGAAAAAACGAATTATTTTTTTTTTTAATAGGTGATCAGAAAATGTAGTATTGTATTTTTGAGAAGAATTGATGACACATTATTATTGAGGATCACTTTGAACATATCTGTACCGATTTTCGTCATTCAAAAATACGATGTGTATGAGAAAACAATTAAAAAGAAAAAGTAGGCAATATTTTTTCTTCAACTAAAAAAAAAAAATATTAATTTGATTTTTCGAACACCCTGTATTTGATGATGATGAAAATTGGTACAGGTATGTCCCAAGTGATCCTGATTCATCTTTTTATTTTGAGTGAACAATTATCAGGATGAAAAAGATTGCTTACCTATCCTTTTTAATTTTTTTCTCGGACACATTGTATATTCATATGACGAAAATTGGTACAGGTATATTTGAAATAATCCTCAATGATAATTTGTGATTATTTCTTTCTAGAAAAACCACAGAACTACATTTGCTGATCACCTATTTGAAGAAAATGATGATTCGTTTTTTCGGACACCCTGTGTTTTATAATGATGAAAATCGGTACAGGTGTATTTCAAGTGGTACTGATTCAGAATCCATCATCAAGTTTCGTGGAAAAAAAATCCCTAATAGTACTTTCTGGAATATGGGTCATTGAAATTTGTCGCATCAGTTGGCCACGATAACAGTCCAAGAATTAGATCACTTTCTCATTGGATGGGCATTTCGAATACCTATCCAACAAAAAATTTTTTGAAATTGGTCGGATAATAACGATTTTACAGGGGTGGTAAGTCCTTAAGGTGGACACACTGTATATAAAATGACCCATTAAAAAGTATACAACATCCTGTTGAATTGATTACCCCAGCTCCAACGAGAATATTCATATGATTTTCGACTTGTTTTTCTTAATCATGAACAAATTTTGATATTTCCAAAGTTTATTCAGGGTGGATCATTTTCGAATGTACACTGTATATATATTTTTTAGACATTTTCCTACATCCATGTGACATTCATTAGGATTCTGCACATGTGGGTTTTGGAACTCATACAGGGTGATTCATTACTGATTGGAAATATTTCAACAATAGAATCCTGAACTGAAAATATGATGATTCACCTACAGAAAATGTGTCTTCTATCTGCGATACAGGTATTGTTCCATTTGAAAATTCTAAAATCAATTATGCCCTGTATTTTGAATTATCTGGCGTATTATTGTCATATTTGGTGGAAAGTGTGAATACTATACACCCATACGATTGGAGCAAATAACTGGTTGAGCTCTCCGAAATTCTACAACACTGGCGGAATAGCCATTCTGTCATGATTTTTTGATTCCCCAACAATTTTTATGTAGATATTGTAGTCCTTCTCCATGGCGATGAAGTAATTTTTTTTCAAAATATTTCAACTTGAACATGAAGCTGCACAATATCACAGTACCAATATACTGCAGTCAACGAACAAATGAAACTTCAGATCATATTGACAATAGAAACATAATAAACATATCAGGTAGGAGCTGTTACAGGGTGTTTTATTATTTATTATATTCAAAAATTTGAATCACCTTGTAACATCTCCTGTCTTTTATGTTATTATGTTTTTTTGTTGATAAAGATTGAAGTTTCGAAGATCGACGTAATACACTTCCAAAGCAAAATAACTTCACAGCTTCATGTATAATTTGACATATCTCGAACAATAATTATCGCTCTGAAGACAAACGAAAACATTTACGTAAAAATTGTTGAATAATCGAGAAGTTGTGATGACATCGCAATTTTGCCAGTGGCGTAGAATTGAAGAGGGATCAACCAGTCACTTGCACAAATGATTTTCGAATTTTCAAATAAAACACCCTTTGACTCACTCAGGAGACACATTTCAACCAGGTTATTTGGGTTGAATCATCATATTTTGAGTTCAGATTCCCATAGTTGAAATATACCTGGTTTCGTCCATGATCACCGAGGCTACAAATGTCCATGATATTGTTAAATATGTAAATAGTTCCACAACGCTTGATGTTTACAACGTGAATTCTCATTATAATGGAAATTCAAATAATATTCTGAGTTCACTCGTAAATAATAACATACTATGTATACTGCAAAAAATTATTTTGATTCCAGTTTTCAGAGTGTTTCTTGAAATAAATTAGTTGAGTTCGTTGAATTTCATCACTTTTTATGACAGAATGAGCAACATCCTTGAAGTTTGAAAATATTGGAAATTATGATGTTCTAAGGGAAAATTTAATGCTCATTAGTAGTGGGAGTAAACGACATATACAAGGTGTCCCGAAATCAGCCTGCCAAACTCCACCTGCGGCTGCAACCAAAAATAGAAAGAAAAGACTTCTGGACATGAATATTTCCGATACGCCATGTGATAATAAATGACGCGTTTCGGTTCAAAAACTAAACTTCCCCTGCCAAATGCATTGAAAATAAAATTATTGCAAACTTTCATTCAGGAGTGTATATTTATTCCATAGGCCAAAAAAGATCCACTCACGTTGCTCTTTTCTAATAAAACAAATCACCAGATAATATAAAAAATTGCATAAATACAATAAAATTCAAATACCAACTTGAGAAGTTCCTAATTTCTGAACGAAATAGATGTTTTTTTTCCATCTTTCGATTCATATCCAAAATTGATTGTTGCTCACCAATATGTGGTTCGAATTCCACTATAAGCTGTAGGTCCCGCTCTTCCTAACCCCGCATAAGTTTCGACTTCTGGGGAGTTGGTTCCCAAATTTGAAGTAGCAATATACAAAAAAAAATGAGATGAGTTGTCAGAACTTGATACCCAATGTTACCAAATATTATATCATTCATAAGTTTATTATAATTTTATATACACTCAGTTCCAAAAAAAGTGATTGACGCACTTGATATTTGACCTATCTTAAAAAAAAAAAATAGTAGGCCGATTTTCATTTTTTTTATTCGTTGGTAGGTAATGCATTAATCTTTGGGAATAAATAAAGAGGTGACATTTTTTTCAAAGCCTCCTTGGTGGTGGTGGAATAACTCGAACCATGATTCATTCCTAATTTTTGACTCAAATCATGGTTCGAGTTATTCCACCACCATCAAGGAGGATTTGAAAAAATGTCCACCTATGAATTTTTTTTAAGACAAATGCATTACCTACCAACAAATAAAAAAAAAATCGGCCTACTATTTATTTTTTTTGAGAAGATAGGTCATTTTTTTCTGGATCTGAGTTTAGTTTTTGGTATCATTGTTAACTATACTTCCTTATACCAGAACTTGATTCTGACTGGAAGTCACATTTTCAATAAATGAATAAATACATTCTCGGATTATGTAAATCCACACCGTTTGACAGCGAAAATGTGCTGCTGATGTTTTGTTTCGATCAGATGTATCATCTTCGAGTGAAATCGTTCTGAAAATATCGTCACATCTCATATTATATTCATGCATAACGTTGCCAATTATTATGGGGGCTATAAAAATATTAATAACTTCATTTTCATCAAATAGAGAAAAACTACTTGAATTTTCAGCATTTTTTTCTATATCCACTACGATTGATTGTAATGTTATTTATAATATCTGAGATTGAACAATATTTTAAAATTGATTTCACTCGAAAATGATATACTTACATCTGATCGATACAGTACCTACACGATTATCTTTTTTTTGTGAATAGGTGTGTATTTCCATAACCTGAGATTCAATTGTCGAAAAATATGCTTACAAAAAAGTTAAAGCAATAATGTAGTCTCACCATATGTATTGAACTCTCCTGAATAAAATATTGAAATGATTCCATTTCTACTGCATTGAGCATAAAGGGTTGGGGTCTTGTACCGAATTGAATCATTAAATCACGACGGGTCATTCAGAAAATAATCAAGGAATATATCATCTTCAGGAGTCCAATCTCAGGAAACATTTCTCGAATCATGTTTATTGGAACTTCTCTTTTTTTGTGTGTCGTAGAAGCCGCTGGTGAAGTTTGGGACATTCTGTATTCTCTCAGTTAGATATTTATTTTCATCCCCCATTATCATGTATCCTACAGTCAATAAATCCTTGTGTAACATTATCTACTCTCATGTAAGTACTGTATAATATCCTCATAATATAGATTTCAAATGTATATTTTGCTTTCTTATTCCACCCATTCCTTTATGACAAGTTCATGATAGTAGATTGTTTCATTAGGATCAGAAGTCGCTCTTTATCCGAAGGAAACATGCTATTTTTTCTGCAACCGCAAGAATTAATTGAATCAAATATGTGATGGATTAATCACCAGTGTGTCTTACTTGACAGATTATTATGAAACCTTCATTATAATAATAAAGGTTATATTACTTTGTTTCAATTTGTGTTGAATATCATCAGATACTACAGGTACGAATTCAATACTATATTCTAAACGTGGTGAGAATATTCTGTCTGCATTTACAGATCAGGTTTATTAAAGTTCCAAGGATGTTCGAATTGTTATGAATACAACCACAGAGTGACTCATCTGTGTATTCAATGGAATCGATCAATCGATGAATTCATTTGGACCAGTGGTCTGCCCTAATAAAAAATACCGCGCCAGTGCCAGGTATAGGAAAAAGAAGTGGAAAATGTTAGGTTAATGAGCATATCAACAATAATGATAGCGATTATCGATTTCTCACTGAATTCCACTGTGTTTTGGCTCTGAAATCAGATAAGTTGAAACAATTTCATTCAGGGAGACAGAAAGTATTGCTGGCCATGATTATTCAAGAACACAATATCCAATTTATCAGGTCCTGATAAAAAAAATACTCGATAGATGAAGAATCCCAAAGTCATCTCTATTTATTTGACGATCAGAGATCGATCACATAAAGGTACCTCTTTCTGGCTTGAATAATAATAATGAATAGTCTTTATTTTCTCACAAAATAAGAGAAAGTTAGATTAGATTTGGAATGAGGCCATCGGGCTATCTGCCTCCACACTGCGACCTTTTCAGATCTATTGCCTGCCCTCAAAATGGATTAGAGTTCTTCAGCTAGCCCCGCCTTCTCTATGAGACTCCATAGGTTAGCTTTCAGATCTCCTGTGTATCTCTGGGCTCCTGGTTTTTCCTCACCCAGCGTAAGGAACCTTAGTCTTGACAAGTCCTCACAGTGGCAAAGTATGTGTACTGCTGTTTCTTTCTCTTCTTGACAGAACCTGCACAGCAGTTCTTCAGTCAGACCTATCGTACTCATGTGTTTGTTGAGCCCACAATGCCCTATGAGAAGTCCCACTAGTATTCTAGTTGAACTTCGTTTCTGGCTTAGTAGATATTCTTGTGAATGTTGGCGATGGTTTTTTAATAAACTCTTTTGCCTGTCTCATTCCTGGCGATTTGTTCCACCATTCTTGAGATTTGGTTTGCATCCATGATTTGATACTAGTCTTTTGTATGGCTTTCACAATACCACAGAAGGGTTCTGGGCCATTGAGAGCTTTGTTTGCTCCTGCTCGGGCAAGTGAGTCTGCCTCTTCATTGCCCTCGTACCCTGTATGTGCTGGTTCCCATGCTAGAGTCAATCTGTTCTGACTTCCCAGTGCATTTAGGGTTTCTAAGCAGTCCCATACTAGTTTTGAGTTAACTTGCATAGAGTTGACTGCTTTGATTGCCGCCTGGCTATCTGAATAGATTGCAATGGTTTTGCCTTTGAACTCTTGCCTTATCAATTCTTTCACGCAATGATGTATTGCAATAATTCCTGCCTGAAACACCGTCGCGTATTTGCCTAAGCTCAGAGAGATTCTTGTCTTTGGCTTGGCCCCATAAATACCAGCTCCTGATCCTTCCTCAGTTTTGGAACCGTCCGTATAGACAGCAATGTCTGCATTGATAGGAGGTCCTTCCTTCCATGCCTCTCTGTCCGTTATACTTATTTTAAAAGTTTTTTCAAAGCTATATTTTGGAATTATGCCATCCGTTAGCATCCTCATGATGGGGTCGCTTTCCAACTCTTCATATAGCTTCCTATAGTCTTTACCGAGCGCGTTGCTTATGGGTGCTTGACCCCTTGACAATCTACTCACGACTGCTCTGGCTTTCGCCTTGAATATATATTTGTTGTGGTGGTAGGTTCAAGAGGACCTCTAAAGCGGCTGTTGGAGTGGTTTTCATTGCACCAGTAGCACTCAGGCACGCTTGCCTTTGAATAGCACTGAGCCTTCGAATCACTCCAGCCTGTTGTGTCTTTGGCCACCAAACTACTGACCCATATGCTATCATAGGCCTGATGACGCTGGCATAGAGCCATGTGGTCATTTTTGGTTGCAGTCCCCGATTTTTTCCGCACATTTGTCTGCACAGATTGAAAGCTACTGTACTTTTTTGAACAATTTTTTGTAGGTGTCGATTCCAAGTTAACTTATGGTCAAAGATGACTCCTAAGTATTTTGCCTCTAGGACGAACGGAATTTCTACCCCGTTGAGTACTGGTGACTTTAATCCTTCCAGTACTCTCTTTTCCGTGAAATTCACTATAGTGGTTTCATGAGGGTTCATGGTGAGTTCCTCCTCTTTAGACCAATTGTCAATTATGTTTAGAGCGTTTTGTGTGAGCTCCGAGACCGTACTTGCGAATCTACCTCTAGCGATAACCGCCAGGTCGTCGGCATATCCTAGGCAATAATACCCTTTGGATGTTAGCCTTTTGATCAGTTCATCCATTAGAATTGCCCATAGTAGGGGCGATAATACTCCTCCCTGTGGGCATCTCCTATCTGCTCTAGCTGTCAGGGTTGTCTCGCCAATTGTCGATATGATAGCCCTATTTTTCAAATTGACATTTATCCACTGGCACAGAAGTAGTGGTACTCCTTTCCTTGCTAGGGCGTTAATTATAGAATTTGTTGGTGCGTTATTGAAAGCACCTTCTATGTCTACGAATGTTGTTATAGCTATATCTTTATCCTCTATGGACTTTGCGAATAGCCTGTTCAAATCATCCAGTGCTAAGTCAGTTGACTTGCCTGGCTGATACGCATATTTTGATTCGTTGAGCGGGTTTCTTTGTAATACCTCGTCTCTTATGTATCTGTCTATCAGTCTTTTCAGCGTTTTGAGCAGGAACGAGATCAAACTCATTGGGCGGTATGAGTTAGGCATTTTGTCACCCACCTTTCCCACTTTGGGTAGGCAGATGACTGTCACCTTCTGCCATACGATGGGTATATATCGTATTGCTATACAAGCCTTGAATATTCGATACAGATGTGGAATTAGTATTTCCTGCCCCTTTTGAAGCAGGATGGGGTATATTCCATCTACTCCAGGGGATTTATGAGGTTTAAATTTATTAATAGCCCACCTAATTCTGTTTGGCCTCGATATCTCTGTAGCTAGCCTCCATTCCATGGCGGTTGGCCTATTCGGCCTGCCAATGGTGCTGTCTGCCACTATCGGCTCATTTAGAATTATTGAGGCCGGAAAGTGTGCCTCAGTAAGCACCTTCAGACGCTCCTCAGAAGTTTCCGTGTAGGTATTGTTATTCTTCTTCAGAAAACCTACTTGGTTTACAGTCGTACCTTCTTTGGCTAGCACTTTGTCGATCCTTGAACATGTGGGGGTTTCTGTGACCTCCTCACAGAAAGTTTAGTCCACGGCCACTCCTACACTCAACCTAAAGCTCATGCATCATCAGCCAAATACAAGAATATAGTTCTAGAAAAACCAACAATGTCATAGAATGTAAATACAATGAATACTTACTTACATGAAAATGAAAAAGTTGAAATTTGATAGTTTGGACAACAAAATGCCACAAGACACAGACGTATGCACCACATCATATATGAACCAAACTTTTTTTCTTCAATGAAACCCTTATGTGTTACCTGAATGTTTCGCTATAATAAATATTAATGAAAGAAGTGACATATTATTTTTTCATCGCTCGTAGCGCATGAAAGGAAATCTCTATAATGTTCGAAAAACATCGTGTGTACCTAGGAATGATATGAAGAGGAGGTGGGTATTGGCAATATTTTGAACTCTTGATGCCCTAACAAATTGTATACATTCATTATGTAATATCACAACTGATACTATTTTGCCGGTAATATTCGGCGATAGTGACGACAGCTTGTTGCCTAATAATTTCGCGAATGACCTTGTTTATGGAATCTTTCGAGCAGTAGGCGAGAAGTTTTGGATCAATATAATGAGCGGAATTGAAACAGCAAGCTGAAGTATGTCAATCGACAAATATTTCCCGGAGAAATGGTATTAATAGTATATAGTTATATTCGTATGAATATTATTTCTTGATTGAGACAATAAAAGCGAGTCCAGCGGAAGTTTCGCACACTGCATCCATCATTCTGGCAACTTCTTACTTGTTATTTGTAAATTGATGATCGTTAAATTTCTGCATAAACGCCTTCATTGAAAACAGGAAGTTCAACTTCAAATTGCTACTTGTTGAATGATAAATGTTACTTGATAATCGTTCAATAATGCTGCATAAATCCACTTTTATAACATGATTGACGTTTTGAATGTCAAAAATTTTATCGATGAAAAACGAGGTTGGCTGGGCACGTGTGGGTCAATTCGGCCTCCTGAATGGTAGAGCAGGTCCGATTGAATCCAGTTAACAAAAAAATATCGCTGTAATACAGAAGACGCAATGAAAATGGTCGATTCCGATGATTGGTTATCGGAAACAAGAGTGGAAAAGTCAATTCAATAAACACATCTCTGAACACCGGAATAATACCGCGTAAATTAAAAAGTAGTACTGTTATTCCTATTCCAAAAATAGCTAACACTAATAAAGCCGATGAATTTCCTTCCATTAATACATTGCCCCCTATTGAAAGAAATTTGGAAATTGCTGTTTATGACCAATTATTACAGCATGTCAATAAAAATTCAATTCTAATTGATAATCAATCGGGTTTCCGAAAAAAATTCTCAGTTGAAACAGCACTACAGCTCACACTAACATAGATAGCCAGAAATATGTTATTGCTGTATTTTTGGACCTAAAGAGAGCTTTCGAGACAATTGATAGAGGAATTATGTTGTTGAAAATGAAACAATATGGGATTGATGGAAACGTTTTAGAGTGGTTCAGTGATTATTCAAAAAATAGAAAACAGAAAGTCAGTTTTAAAAATACGCTATCGAATGAAGTAGATATTGATGTGGGTGTCCCCCAGGGTAGTGTTTTAGGTCCTCTTCTTTTTGTTTTATACCTGAACGATATTGGACTTTTTGCTGAATCTGAGTTCATAAATCTATTTGCTGATGATATGTTGCTAATTTGTAGTGACACGATACTAGATATAGCTATTCGAAAAATGAACAGGATTTTACTAACTGATGTGAATGAATATTTATGCACCAACAAGTTGAAACTAAACATAACAAAAAACAAAAGCAATGATCTTCACCACCAAATATAGATATAGTTCTCTAGACATCAACGATATAAACCTCAGAATCAATAATGAAAAAATTGAAATTGTGTCAACGGTCAAACACCTTGGTTTTCAACTGGACAACTTTTTGAATTTCGACAGTCATTTTGAGTATATTCATAAAAAACTATATTTTTTCAGTAGAATATCACATCATCTATCAATTCAGTCTGAAGTTCGGTTTACAATACCATCATCCAACCGCACTTTGATTATTGTTCATCTATATTATATTTATTCAACCTCAATAAATTGAATATACTACAAAAACTACAAAATCGAGGGATGAGGATAATCTCGAAAACTAATCGTCTTACTCCTGTAAGAAATATGCTAGATTGTCTAGGTTGGATGACAGTTGAAAGTAGACTATACTATTTCACAATGATTTTAGTATTCTAGATTGTAAATGGTGTGGCACCTGAATATTTCAAACAGTACATCAACCTGAATAGAGACATTCATACGTACAATACAATAAATGCAAACAACATACATATGAACAGAACGATGTTTCGAAGTACCATGAACTCTTTATTTTTTAAAGGTTTCCAGAAATTCGATGAATTGCCGAAGGAATTAAAAAAATTGCCCAATTTGGAAAATTTTAAAACATCTTTGACAGAATTTGTAAAAAATGAAAGTAGGAATTATTAGGTATTGTGATAGTCGTAGAAATTGTATAAGTTAGTTTAGTATTTTCAATCATATGATTCCACTATTTTTTTTTTCTTTTTCGGCAGATATGACTAAGTAAACTGTATCAATAATAAACGAATATTTGTATTGTTATAATACAATGTATCTATCTACAAGTTATTTTGTGAAATTGGAATATATGACTGCTACAATCGATTTTTGTTAAAACATGTTCAATAGCGCTTGTGTTAATTCAATTTAATTCATTGCGCTTGTGTTAATTTAATTTGAATTTGAATTTATAATAATATTAAAATGTTGGTATTATTAATTATAGACAGATATGTATATAAGGTTTCCTATTTCAATAAAGATTTCTACAGAATAAACAATTAGTTTCAGCTGGGCAAGCTGTGAAAAATAACCTATAGTTAACACAGATTGATTCCAGTAATATAAAATGGCATCATATTCATGCCACACATCACATCCGTGACTGAAATCACAATGACTGCTATTTCGGACTCTTTTGATCTTTTTATGATTCTCATCTATGATGCCAAATGAAACCCACAGTACGTATTAAGCGACTACTCATCCAACATCGAAATTGATTGATTCCTTTCGTTACATAAATAGTCAAGAAAGTGAGGTTTCAGTGAATCTCTTGGTTGTTAGGGAGCCTCACAAATTCATCCACATTTGAAATCTCAAACCCAATGAAATGTGATAAATATTATGAATGTTTCGTGAAACAAAGAGTGCCCTGGCAATACCAATAATATGTTATTTTGTAGTTCGCATAGTTACCTAGCGCCACATGAATGTTACATCCTAGGGATGTTTGTGTATACCGGGTGTCCCATTTTAATCTTTATTTGGAAATTTCTCGAAATGTATGCATCTGACAAAAAAAATTGACGAATAAAAGTTGTATGGTTTGGAAAGGGACGTCTGGTTATAAAACAAGTTTCACCCCCTGACCCCCAGGGGAGTAAGAAATGGAGGTAACATTGAAATCTTTAATGGAAATCCCTATTTTTTATTGCAGATTCTGGAAGAGCATTAAAAACTATGAAGCTTTTATTCGGGAACTTCTTTTTTATTTTCACAAGATGGCGCTGCGATCGTAAAAAACAATATTTCACTATTTACACATTTCAACCCCCCGAAGACGAGGAAGAGTGTAGGGTGTGATATTTTCCCAGACAAACGCCATTGGGGTGATATTCACACGACAAATTGACGCTAAACGAACTTACTTACCTTGACACCTCTACATAGAAAAGAGAAAAATAAGCATGTTTCAGCAATTAAGGTATCATTTAGGTCAGACTAGAGCTGGTTTCAAGTGAGATTGACTACTTCATCAAGAGTTCGAAATGACCTCCATTTTCTTGAACACACAAGTTCACTCGTTTTTCAAAATTCCGCATTGTCGCTTCCAACATAGCAGGCGTTATCTTTCATATTCTCGCGTGTGGTTGGAGGTTCGCGAAACACAATGTTTTTGATGTAACCCCACAGAAAGAAGTCTGGGGAATTCAAGTCGGGTGATCTGGGTGGCCAACTACAAACTAAATAGTAAAATATTGTTTTTCAAGATCGCAGCGCCATCTTGTGAAAATAGAAAAAAAGTTTCTGAATAAAAGCTTCATAGTTTTTAATGCTCTTCCAGAATCAGCAATGAAAAATAGGGGTTTCCATTAAAGATTTCAATGTTACCTCCATTTCCCACTCCCCTGGGGGTCAGGGGGTGAAACTTGTTTTATAATCAGACGTCCCCCTCCAAACCATACAACTTTTATTTGGCAATTTTTTTGTCAGATGCATACATTTCGAGAAATTTCAAAATAAAGATTAAAATGGGACACCCGGTATATTGGAAAAAAATATTCATGTGTTGTGCAACTCATCGTGAATAGCATGACAATATATCTCATTCATCCACGAGGTAAAAGAAAAAGAAAAATGTTGAATTTGTAATCACCACATGGCCTTGGTATGTTTTTTCCTCAGCAAACTTATTGTTCGTCTGTAATTTCATCTCTTACAGGTACTTTATTCAATTTGTGTCTGAAGATGGCTGTTTAGCCGAAACTAGTCACACTAGTAATTGTGTAATATAATTTTGTGGTCGACCGACTTGGTGTATTTTTTTTTTTTTTTTTTTGAAAAAATCGGGACCACTTTGAGAAGGATGGATGGTTTCCATGACTTGAAGGAAATAACATTTGAAATGACAATTTCTTCGAAGAAAAATGTCTTCTGACATAAAGATCGCATATGTTAAGTTCTGTTGAACTTGAATACGTGGAAATATACCGGATATTTCATTTGAAGAAACAGAGTCATTTCCAGAAGAACCGGATGTCCGTCATATTGGATTGTAATGTGATCGAATCCTAAATGGTGTCCCCTTCACTGTACCAAATTTCACAAAATTTCATTCACGGATGCAGAAGCTACAGCGATGGCCCAATACCCTGTGTCACCCGGTATTATCCATACTTAATCGATTTTCTATCAGGAACAATATTTATTTTCCAATATAGGGCTATGTCATTGTATTGAGATATAGCTGACATATCCATAATATTGTGTATGTAGGCCAAAAAATGGAGCAACATGCTATTATCCCGAGAAGACTTTTTTCATCTCCCGCTAACTTCAAAAGGCGCCTGCGCCATTATTGATTGTCTTCGTAACAGGAAAGCGTGAGTTCGCGAGTGATTTGCCAAATGAAAGGACGTTTTTGCCGTCCTTAAAATCGAAAGGTACGTGAAAAACCCTCTATCTATTATATACGAAAGGAACACACACATCACACAAGTATTCTTCACAGTGACTCTCCGATTATCCAAAGGAAGTATTATTGGTTATATCAGATTATGATTCTACGAAAGCGTAGAAAAGCCACTATTGTATGTATTTTATTTAATTTCCTCATTCAGACTTCTTATCTCTGGATTAGGACTTTTTTGTCTGAATTCAGACTCATCCTACACACCATATAAATCGGGTGTAACAGGATCATGGTACACCAAACCATTTCGATGAACAATGCCACATTTTTGGCAGGATTCAATTCATTAAGCATCACACCTGACAATACAAATACATCAGACTCGATATGAATAGTCATGGCGCACTCGAATGGAAAATTAAAAATGAAATTGAAATCAATATCGGAGTTTGAAATGTCACTCATATATGGTATTATTCGATTCAGGAAATGATGCAAAATTTGAAAATGCATTGATATACCTACAGGGTGTTCAATTTGAAATTCGAAAGTTACTACCACTTCTGGTGGTACACCCTGTATATTCGAAATTATTTTCCTGGTATGCGCCCTATGATACAATTGAAGTCTGCAAAATATCAAAATTCTAACTCGCTGATAACTGAGCTATAGAAGACGGGGGGTGTGATGCAGAACCCTGTATAAACTATACTCTCGCTTTTTATATAGGGTATAAATATATTTGAACAAGCATCACATCATTCATTACACACGTTTTGACGTACTGACCTGCAAAAAATGATAAAATCAATCATGAACCCTATGAGAACGAAATGACATTTGAAAGGTACTTACTGAAATCAGTGAATTACACTCGGTATACCCAAATGTGAATATGTATTCAATGCATTCAATGCAAACAGTCTGAATTCAAAGAAAAATGATTGTATTCAGAAAAAAATGTCTGGATTCAGATAAAAAGGAGAAAAAAGTCTGAATTCAGAGAAAAAAGTATAATTCAGACAAAAAAGACTGAATTCAGAGGAAAAAAGTCTGATTTCAGAGAAAAAGGTCTGAATTCAGAGGAAAAAAGTCTGATTTCAGACAAATGAGTCTGAATTCAGAGGAAGAATTCTGAATTCAGAAAAAAAGTCTGAATAAACAAATAAAATACATTACACACAACAGTGGCCTTTCTACGCTTTCGTATGATTCAACTTCATTATTAGACCGAAGGAACCTACGATGGAACTTCATATATTATGTACTTGGTGTTTCTTAAGTACGTGTGGAAAATTCACTAGCATGTTGCTGACGTCAGAATAAGAAGAAGAGTTCGTATAAATTTAAGTACGGAAGTTATTCGTTTCTGAGATACAGAGTGTCAAAGTTGAATTCTTATTTATGTTTTTTGTAAATAAATTTCGAAATAATCGTGATATCGGAATGGAATTTGGTATCTAGGGGTATTTTTCGATGGAAATATCAAACTTTTTTTAAGTTTGTCTCTTTCGTGGGAGTGGCGCCACCTAGATGACTTTTGAGTCTTTTGAAAAGTCATAATTTTTTTGTGCGTACCTTTATAACGTAACATAGTAGAAAAATATATTTCTCTACGACTATCGTATTCTACATTGATTGCATATAGGTTAGTAATTGATGAATGAAGATGATTCCAAGACACCGTGGACCCCAACTCATTATTCAACGGCACTCGACCAATCACAGATTCAGAATTTTCAGGATCCACAGCAACTGAAAAGGTTAGACTAATGAAAAACCAGCAGATCTACCAAACAAATTTCTCAAGAAGGCTCTGCTTCATTTTACGGGTCACGTCACGGCTTGACTTTCGCGAATGTCAGATTGACTTATAGAGTCTTTTAAGTTTTAACTTTGATATCTGGAGGATATAATGGAGGCTTGCCGTTCCATAGAAATGTACTCTATGAATATTAAAGATATTCAAGATCTTGGATCTGCATGGATGATAACTATTCCTGAGACCAAAACAAAAATTGTAAGGAGGTTCACTGTAACCGGAAAATTTCATCAATTTTTTAAAAAGTACATCGATATATGAGCAGCAAATGTTGTGATTTCCAATTTTTTCATGAATTACCAAAAAGGAAAATGTACTTTTCAGAAAATTGGAATTAATAAGTTTGCAGCAATGGGAAAACAAATAGTTACATTTTGGAAGCTACCAAATCCCGAGATGTGCACCGGGCATTGCTTTGCTTGTCAATGCAGGTGGAGGTATAACAGCATTGAAAAGGCATGGTGGCTGGAAGAGCACATCGGTGGCAGAAGGATTTTTAGAAGATCACACAAAAAACATCAACAAGCAATATGAATAAAAATGTCAGTGTTGATTTAAATGCAACACCGACATTAAATTTCACGAATTGTGAGAATATCACTAAAAGTTTAGTCACTAAGTACGAGAAACATAATTCACTGACCTAATAATTATTGTGTTGTTTCATCATTGAGTTCGTTGAATATTAAAGATTCCTGTCAATTGTTAGTATTATATTATCATTAAAATTCATACATCAAGTATATTATTTTCATAAATAATAATTAAAATACATTAAATTTCTGACTATCGTATAGTCGTAGAGAAAGTATAGTCTTCTACTCGCGTATAATAGCTATTATTCTCTCGGATAATTCCGAAACTCGCCTGCGGCTCGTTTCGGGATCATATCCTCGGGAATAATAGCTATCATTATACGCTCGTTGAAGAATATACTATTTTGCGCAAAAGTGTTTCAGAAATCTATTTTCTCACTATGAAACGTTATACAAGTACGCAAAAAAAGTAATGACTTTTCGAAAGACTCAGAAGACATGAAGGTGGCGCCACCACCACGAAAAAGACAAACTAACATGAAATTTGATATTGTCATTGAAAAATACCCCTAGATATAAAATTTCATTAGAATGTCACAATTATTTTGAAATGTATCAACAAAAAACAGAAATAAGAATTCAACTTTGACACGACTCTATATCTCAGAAACGGATAACTTTCGGATATAATTATGTCAATAAAAATTTTTTTTTCATTTAGACGTCAGCAACATGCTCCTGAATTTTTCACACGTACTGTATATTGCATTATTTCGAGGTACTTCGGGAATTAGAAGGATTCTGCTGCCTGAACTCTGATGAAAACTCGACCATCCTGCCGATCCGATGTAACCCAGAGGATGTGAGTTCGAATCTCACGCGGGGCAGTGCAGTTTTTTCATTTTCCGTTGTCACTCGAAATTAGAGCTTTCCATCATCTTCATTATCATATATATCTGTTTGGTCGAGTAACCAAAAAGAATTTTCATTCACTCCAATGTATATATTGCTGGCGGACATTTCTGTTTACAAGGGAAGATAATGCCAGAAGATGAACGGAAAAATTTGACTGTATATTCCCATCCTGCCAGCTAGTGCATGATTTCGAGTGATCTCGGGAATTGGAAGGATCCTGCCGCCTAGTGTGTGGTGGTAACTAAACCTTCCTGCCTGTAGCTGTCTGCTGGCTCAGACCGTCCTGATGTCTTCAGAACGATCAAATACGCTAGTTTCTGAAAGAATAAGTATTTCAAAGAACAATGACTTTAATTGACTGAAGAAAAATATTACTTGACAAAAATTCAACAACATTCTCCCCCCCCCGATGAGGAATATGATTCTTCATCCATTTCTTCGGACATCTAATATACATAGTTTCGAAACTGGTATTCTGAATACACCATCTTATGTCTCGATGTCGGCAACTCGAACGCGGCCATCTTTTCCTGGGAATATAGCAACTACGATTCCTTTAAGCCATAAGTTCCTAGGACTTTGATCATCAGCTACAATAACAACGTCGTCGAGTTTCAATTTTTAATTTTCTTTTGTCCATTTTGGTCGATTATGTAGGCTAGGTAGGTACTCCTTCATCCAACGCTTCCAATATTTATTACTCAAATCTTGTACAATCTTCCATTGTCTTTTGAAAAACTTTTCATCTGAGCGATAATTCTTCAACACATGTAAAGGCTGGTTGTAATAAGGTCCCAACAAAAAATGATTGGGTGTCAATGCTTCCTCGTCCTTACTATCTAAAGAAATGTCAGTGAGAGATCTGGAATTCACAATATTTTCGACTTCGAGAAAAAGTGTGTGGAGGACTTCTTCATGTGGGACGTGTTCTTTCGTGTTCCGAACGTATGAGCCGTTCCCACACTCCACCCATGTGAGAAGCTGTTGGCGGATTGAAATTCCATTTGATAGATTTCAAAGTCAATTTACAGACTAGTGTTTCCTGGTTCAGTTCAGCGACAGCTTTTTGCAATTCTTTATCAGCTCCTCTTAAATTGGTTCCATTGTCGCTATACAGTTCTGCTGGATAACTTCTTCTCGCTCCCATTCTCTCTATGGCCATTAGAGTGGAATCCGTCGTTAAAGAGTTAGCTATCTCAAGATGTATGGCACGGATGGCAAGACAAGTGAACAGAACGTCATAATGTTTTTCTCTTCGTCGTCCCATTTTCACTAAAAAAGGTCCGAAATAATCCAATCCACAATGGGTGAAAGGTCTGACATGAGGTGTTGTTCTTCCGATTGGTAAATTGCCCATGGAATTTCAGGACTTCATTATCTTGCACTTTTGGCAGTTACGACCAGTAATCTTGACTAGATTTCTTAACCCAACAATCCAATACTTCTGACGTAATTCATTCATTATAGTACTTTCACTCTGATGGTTGAATTTTTCATGGTACGACTGAACTGATAACTTTGTGAAGTTATGTGTAGAATCTAGAATCACTGGGTTATTTCCAAACCCGAGTATATCAGACACAATTCTACTTCTGACTCTAATAACACCATGACTATCAACATAGGGACACAAATTTTGTGTTCTACTACCTTTGATGTCGTCTTCAGTCTGAATACATTCCAATTCACTCTTGAAACTGGTCAGTTGCACTTCTTTCCACCACAAACGTTCAGCTTCATCAAGTTCTTTCACAGTTAGCTCATTAGAATGACATATTTTCTTGCAGCAACGTTTTCGGAATCTCAACACCCAAGCTGTACTTCTGATTAGCTTCAGCCAGGAAGAAAATCTTTGACTGTCCGGTAAAACTAACGAGAGATTCTGTACACAATTTATGTTACCTAAGAATTCCTTCTTGATTTCAGATTTGTCATTACTCACATCCATGATTTCTTCTGGCCAAGATGTGGATCCTTTTTTCAGAAAAATCGGTCCTGTCAACCAAGTAGAAGATCGTTTTATTCTCGGCATATCTCTCGTCGCTTCATCGGCGGAATTGATTTTGGTTGCTATCCACCTCCAACTGGAACTATCGGAATACTTCAGTATGTCTTTTATTCTGTTGAATACAAACTTTTTCAGACTATTTATTTCCGTCCGTATCCAAGAGAGAACTATGGTTGAATCAGTCCAAAAGAACAGTTGGTCAATGTGAAGGTCCATCGTATTTTTGATCCGATATGCTAACTCACACCCCAAGTGCAGCTTGCAGTTCTAACCGTGGAATGGTCATAGCTCTCAATGGACAAACTTTACTTACATCTTGATGACACAAATGATACATCTACACCATGATTACTTTCAACTCGTAAGTAGGAAACAACTGCATACGCCTTTTCGCTGGCATCACAAAAGGTGTGTAGTTGAATCGATTTTGAATAAGGAATATGCAAGGAATAACAGCGAGGAATTGATATATTAGTTATAAGCTTCAATTCATTCGAGAAAATATTCCATTTATTCGTTAGAGTACAACTCATTTTATCATCCCTTTCCGTTTTCTCACGCCAGATTTCTTGTAAAAGAATTCTTCCTTTAACGATTATGTCATTTAAGAAACCTAAAGGGCCAAAAATACTCATTACAAGTCGCAGTACTTCTCGTTTGGTCGGAATGAATTCGAAAGTGTCAATTTTAGCTGATATTTTTCCAAAATTTAGTTTAAACCTGAATTCATCTTTCTCAGGATCCCATTGAATTCCCAATGCTCTCTCGATAGGTAAGTCCGAATCACAACTGAACTCTTCAATTGTTGTGAGTCTCATGTCTTTGGGTATATTCAACAATACGTTTTGCGAATTAGATAACCAATTACGAATATGAAATCCCCCTTTTCTATGTACATAAATGACGTCCTTGATGAGGTTTATTGATTCTTCCTCTAAATCGCAACTGTCTAAATAGTCGTCAACATAATGTTTTCTGATTATCGCATCAAAAGCTTTAGGAAACAATTTACTATATTCAGAGGCATTTTCATTTTTGACATATTGTGCCAATGATGGCGAGCAGGTAGCTCCAAACGTCATAACCTGCATTTCAAGTACGCTTGATTCTCGATTCCTATCAAAACCCCTCCACAAGATACGTTGTGCTGCATAATGTTTTCTGATTATCGCATCAAAAGCTTTAGGAAACAATTTACTATATTCAGAGGCATTTTCATTTTTGACATATTGTGCCAATGATGGCGAGCAGGTAGCTCCAAACGTCATAACCTGCATTTCAAGTACGCTTGATTCTCGATTCCTATCAAAACCCCTCCACAAGATACGTTGTGCTGTCCTATCTTTCTTTATAATATTGACTTGGTGGAACATTTCCGCAATATCTGCGGAGAATGCTGTCCTACGTTGCCTGAAAGTCCATAGAACATTCAGAAGCGGTGTTAGCAAATCTGGACCAGACAAGAGCATATCGTTTAGACTCAGTCCATGAGACTTGGATGCTGCGTCAAAAACTAACCGTAGTTTACCGGGTTTGTTTGCGTTGAACACGGCAAAATGTGGTAGATACCAGTTTTTTTCAGATTCAAGTACAATTTCTTCTTGCCCTAACTCTTTCAAATATCCTTTTGTAATATATTCATTGATTTTCGGACAATAAACTTCTCCAAAGAGACGATCCCTATCCATCTTTCTATCTTGACAATACAAACGGTTTAGTGCCATAGTCTTACTTTCTGGTACTATGAAAGTGTCTTGTTTCCATAAAAGTCCCGTCTCAAATCGGTCTCCTATTCTACGCGTAGTTTGTTTCATTATTTTAAGTGCAAAGTCATCTTCTCTCGAAATACAAATATCGTCATCTTTCACATCATCAACATTCAACATGAAAGATTGTTTAACTAGGGAATGCAGCATATCATTCTCAAAATTCTTTTCACAGATATGGAAATTGAAATTATTGTGAATCCTACCCGGAATTATTTGGCCATTGATTACCCATCCCAGTTTGGTTAGTGTGGCTTTCGGCGCATACCTGGAGTGTTTAACAAAACTTCTAGGCATCGTTAAATCATAGTTATCTGTACCAATAAGCATTTTTGGTCTTATCCTATTGAATGATTCGACAGGGATATTTTCCAAATGCGGCCATCGTTCAATTATCATTTTCATGTCGAGAGATTGCAAAGGTAAATTCAGATTATCTACCGTCCTTACGTCTGTCAAATTATAAGATTTTGCATCAGAAAAATTACCACTGATAGTTAATTTTAATTTTCTTGAATTACTTTCAGTTTGACAATGATGATTTGTCCACTGCATACAAAGTGGTTCCACAGTCCCGTTCAACCCAATTTCTTTTGCTACATTGTTACCAAGAAGAGTTATTGTCGAACCTTCGTCTAATAACGCATATATCAGTATTTTACCTTGGGGACCCTCTAAATTAACTGGAATAGTCCTGAGGAGTATTTCAGAAGGACTATTATGTACGCAAACAGGTTCTGGCGAATGATCATGTCTATTAGTTTCTGCTGGGACCTGACATTCAACCTCTTTATGTAACATATTATTATGTCTGAGTTTGCAATTTCGGACTCCACAAATTCTTTTGGCAAAACATGAATTCATTCTATGATTCGGTTTGAGACAGGAAATACAAAGTTTATTTTTTGTCACAAAGAGCCAACGCTCGTCTACAGACAATTCTTGAAACTTTTGACATATTTCTAAATTATACTTAGTTTTATCGCAACATGAACATTTTGTTTCAAAATTCGTATCTGTATTTGTTATCAGAACCGTTTCCGATCTCTTATGTGTAGCAAAACGTTCTGATTTTGGGTTACAGAGTGAACTTGCAATCTGATAACTCTAATAATGTGATTTCCTTCAATTTTACAGCATGAAATGCCCACTGATGTTTCAAACTGACGGTGAGGTTGGAAACAAATTCTTCGACAAGTAAAGGATTTTTCAGATATATATCGCTATCTATATGTTTCACTGCAGCTACTAAATTACATAAAGTCTTTTGGTGAAGGTGTCTGACGAACCTGATCAATTAAATATCGAATCATAAATTCAGGACGTCCGTAATTATTTTTTAAAGTTTCTATAATATCTGGAACATTTCTATGAGAGATCAAAAGCATTTTCACGGCATCTCTGGCGTCTCCTTTGAGGCATTTCCTGAGTCTAATAATGTTTTCACTGTCTGAATACTTACATAGTTCAGTCGTTTCATGATATTCATTAATGAATACTAACCATTCAGATGGATTATCATCGAAATATGGTAAGGATCTATCAACGGCCTGTCTTCTGAATCCACATGTCTCGAAATTCACTTCTGGTTTAGCTATTGCATTATTAACAAACTAACCGTCCATGTCCAAATTCCTACCCTCCGCGCATTCATCTCGAGATAGCTCTTTCTTTTCAATATCATTCATCATCACTGTAGCTTTATCTTCTTCGTTACATGATTTCAACCATTTTTCAACTTCGCTGTTTCTATTAGAGCTCCTTATATCGATTTCATCACAGGAACTGTCTTCCTTATCTGCTTCTTCATCAATCTTCATTTTATCTAATGCCAATTTCTTGAGTATCATCTTATCTGCTTCCAGTTCTATCTCTAATTTCCGTCGTTCAGCTGTACTTGCGGAAGTGTTTCGACTTTTCATTGATTTTTTAGTTGAGATAGATTTGAAATTTTTTTTCCCAACATCTTTTTTCATTTTCACAAACTTGTAATTCTCCACCCTGTATGATTCTGTCTTGAATGTAATCTTTGTCTTGTCCACTAGTCTTTCTTCTTCTATCTACTTTATCTCTTGTGAACTCAACTTCTTCATCGGAGTGTTGATCTAGTGTACGGGCTCTCCTTTGCAGTCTAGTATCGTATGTCTTTCGTTCAACTCTAGAAATCTCTTCAGTCTTTCTGCTCATGTCTACCTACGTATGTCTACAAATTCTTCTTCAGAGATCTAGCTATCGAAGGACCAATGTAGCTGTCTGCTGGCTCAGACCGTCCTGATGTCTTCAGAACGATCAGATACGCTGGTTTCTGAATGAATAAGTATTTCAAAGAACAATGACTTTTATTGACTGAAGAAAAATATTACTTGACAAAAATTGTCAAACTCGAAACTACCTCCTTATACAGGAAGATGAAAAATGGAGATATATTAAATTCAACAACACTGCCGATTGTTCGGATGTCCTGTTAGCTCAATTGGCATAGCAGAGAATGTTGCTCGACATATTTCAAGATTGACGACAGAAGCATGTGCTCACTGGGCCTGTCGAGTTTGTGTGACTGATATTGCTAGTGATGGAATTATAGCGGTGAATTCTGAGAAATATTTTCCATGGAAGTATCTTTAGAAAAGTGAATGGTCGCCGACTTGAGCAACTGTTTTCGAGTTATTGGGATTTAAAATTATCAATGCAAGTAATTTGGAATGACAAATAAAGTTGTAATTCAAAATTGATTCATCAAGTAACAGAAATTATTTTTCTTTTGATTTCATTAAAAATAGGTATCGGGTGATATTACAATTTGATACTTATAATGATAACAGTAATTAAGACCAAATTGATACTAAAACACTTAGTTGAAAAAGCTTGGATTACAAGTACAGATGGCAACAAACTTCACTGTCAGAAGAACGAATTGAAATAACATGACAAGTACTAATTTGATTGTATTTTTTTAAATTGGGAGAGTCCAAAAAAGTAGGTACTAAGAAGTAAGAATCATCTTCTGCCTACATTCCAATGATGAAAAAAGGAGGATAATGAAAGGAAGAAGAAAAATAAGAGGCGACTTACGAGCCACATGGAAATAACTCAAAGCGATTATTTCGAATCCCGATAACTCGAAAACAGTTGCTCGCAGCAACCTCTAACAAAAATATATTTTCAACACAAAAGTGTTCTAGAAATATATTTTTCTACTATGTTACGTTATACAGGTACGCACAAAAAAATTATGACTTCGAAAGACTCAAAAGACATGTAGGTGGCGCCACTCCCACGAAAGAGACAAACTAACAAAAAGTTTGATATGGTCATCGAAAAATACTCCTAGATACCAAATTACATTCCGATATCACGATTATTTCGAAATTCATTTACAAAAAACATAAATAAGAATTCAACTTTGACACTCTGTATCTCAGAAACGAATAACTTCCGTACTTATATTTATACGAACTCTTCTTATTTTGACGTCAGCAACATGCTAGTGAATTTTCCACACGTACTTAAGAAACACCAAGTAGGTATGTACATATATGAAGTATAAGGATGGTCTCCATTATTCAAGTTCCATCGTAGGTTCCTTCGGTCTAATATGTGACTTTTCCAGATAAGAATGCCCACAACACCAAGAATGCCTACCTCCGTATAAAATAAGGCCATCAGTCAATTCGACTTGCTGTTACCACAAATCGGTACAATGGCCAACACCGCCCACCTGGTCCGCAGACAGAGCTCCCGCGATCTCAATCCACAACGATCACTCGATCGGTTGGAACTCAGGGAAATGCGTGGAAGACTGGTCATCGAAAACGGGAGTAAAGGAACTTACGGGTCTACTAACGCTGCATTCGAAGATACAAGTCCTAATTCCAAGATCAAGTCGGTTTCCAGTAGTAAAAGGTGAGTAGAGCACGTTAGAGTGATGATGAGTTATTGCCCTAGACATATTAATAATAATAATAATAATGTCTTTATTCAATAAAGAAAAGGCGGAATTCAGTCACCTCTTTCCAAGGAGAAAGGCAACTGCTCTTTCATTCAACCTGGGAAAACGGCAACATATGTTTACAAGTCAGAGTGAACTGAAATATGATTCAATCTAAACATCGTACTACAACATAGCTAGCACATTTCGAGGAAGCATGACAGTGAGAAAATCATATACATTGATTATTCATCTACATCAGAAGATAAAACAAAAATCATACAATTCAAAAAAAAGAGTTCTGACCTATTCAAGGATTATTTGACAAATAGGATACAAACTGTCAAGGTAAATAACACTTTTAGTGACCCACTTACTATTACTAGAGGCGTACCCCAAGGAACTGTATTGGGGCCCATCTTTCTCAGGTTTCGCTGATAGAATAACTCCTTTTGCTGAGAATACAGCTATGTTGGAGAAACGTGGGAAGAAGAGTATACTCAGGCTGAAGTAGGCATGAAAATGATCTTCAACTGGCTGAGCAGTAACTTATTGAGCAATAATGTAAAAAAAAACGAATTCATTACATTTACTTCAACTATTAGAGACCAACCAAATAAGAATACTTTAAAAATTCATAAAACATCTTGTGCTGAATAACATATTTAATTGCAGCTGTGTTTCTATGAATAAAACTTGCAAAATTGAGTACTCAGGGGTGATAGTAGACCAATGTCTTCGGTGGAATGATTACATCGAATACACAGCTAGTAGACTACCTGAATTAATCTTCAAACTCTATCAGCTTAAAAATATACTCAACAAGAAAATGATGATTGACGTCTATCCGGCATCCAGGTGGTGTAGGATGCTTCCGTCCACGAGCTGCGCGTCCTTGTCGTAGTTCTCGCATCGTCCTCTCTTGAGATGAACCAGTGCACATTTGTCCATCCCGAATTCCATTCCAATTGCCTGCGTGTACTCCTGCACCACCCTGAGGGATTGGTCCGTATGAGACGGAATTTTCAAGACATCGCTAGATGATCTAGAAGGGATTCAAAATTCACTAGTGAGAATCATGATGAAAAAGGATCGGCGGTACAGCACTCAGTCTCTATATGAGGAAACTGGAATATTTGGTGTTAGGAAACTTAAACTTTCCATTGCTTATTATGAGCTGCCCATTCTTCAATATCTTTTGTGAACCATGCATACAACACGAGTTCGTGTTCAAGTCAGACCATGAATGTTCCTTGCTTACACATAATCAGAAGTTTCTGTCGTATCTAGGACCTAAACTATATAATGCAATACCTGTATAATTGAAATATATACGAAATTGATCAAAATTCAAAATAGAGTTGATAAAATTCGTAAAAACCAATTTTGAAATGCTCAAATTGATTCTGGACAGATAAATATCTACTAATCTGAACATCTTCACAGATATCGTATCACTCTCCCTATCTCTCTTTCTCTACTTCTATTTCTATCTTCATCTGTCTCTCTCCAACATATCATCACTATATTACACATAATTATGTACTTATGGTATAGTGCCAAGATTGTGATAACTAATCTTGTCTGCATGCTTCAATACAAGCGTGCTCAGGTAGCTGCAAGCCTCTTTAATTATCCCATTATATATCATACATACTTATATAGATTTTCTATTTATACCTGAATTGAATGAAATTACAAAATCACAAAATTACAAAATTACTCAATCTTTATAGTACATAGGGTATCCCACATCTTTTCATATACAGCCAATACATCCTGGATCTCTTAGTTATGAGATGTAGCAGTTGAATAGGTGGTTGAAAAAATCCAATAAAGTGTGTCAGATGATGCCATCTGTCAGCAGAGTGGTTCACTTGTAGTACCACTCTGTAGCGTAAAGAAGTAGGGGTCTGTACGTGTGAATATAGATGGCAGCGCCATACAGTGTGTGTCGCGATTTCTGTATCCTACCTTAAAGCTTTGCCACTAGATGGCTACAACATGACTACAACTTCATGTTATACCCTGCGTCTTCGAAATGGGTGATATACCCGAAGCGTAGAGTTGTCCCAGTTGTCAGCAGACCGAGAGCGGCTGATGAGACCTGGTGGGTCGAAACAGTACTGTCTCACTACTGCTGATAATTGGGGCAAGTCTGTTGATCATGGATCTCTTAGTTATGTGATCTAGCAGTCCAATACAAAATACAAATTGGTTCATAATATATGCGCATGACTCCAAAAATATGAAAATACGTTCCTATCAACTTACCCTCTTAAATGCACCATTGTCGAGATACAGGGAGTTGAATTAAGAAAAAAATCTTTGATAGCATTTCGTTTCAAAAAAAAAAAGTGATTTGAGACGTTCTTTGAAATAATAAATAGCATCAATTTTGGTAGAGGAATCAAGTGGATTGTACAATTTCACAGCATTATAAGATAACGGTTTCTGGTATAATGCTGTCGCATTGTTATTTCAACAATATCACAGAACTTATATCTGAGAAAATTGTTTAGTGGGGACTAAACCTTTTATTTTCGTAAAATAAGTAATAAGAGGCTTCTACTCGACCGAGTACGTATTTGATGTCAATCCATAATATATCGATCATCATTTTCAGGACCTCTATAGAAGGCAAAGCCATTTTCAAACCGGAATGTGTGGAAGACGAACGAGAATCCTGGGACAGCAAACTAACTTTCCTCCTGGCCACTATCGGATATGCCGTGGGTCTAGGAAACGTATGGAGATTTCCGTATCTGGCTCAAAAAAACGGTGGAGGGGCGTTTCTGATACCCTACTTCATCATGTTGGCTATTGAGGGAATCCCGATCTTCTACTTGGAATTGGCCATTGGCCAGAGGCTCAGGAAGGGTGCTATTGGGGTGTGGAATCAAGTGTCGCCATTTTTATCAGGTTGGTAAATATCGGTCATATCTCTAAACCTACACCTTTGTCAATTGTGATTCAGAAAGTTGTAATTGTAATTCAGAAAGTTGTAATTGTAATTCAGAATGGTTGATTGTGATTCAGAAAGTATAACTTAAAATTCAGATTTGTTAATTGATGTAATTCAGATGAAGTAATATGTAATTCAGATTATTCAAATGATATTCAGAAAAAAAAAATGTAACTTGTAATTCAGAATAGTGAAATGGAATTCAGAAAGCGTCAATTGTGATTCAGAAAGCATTATTTGTGATTCAGTGAGTACACCTATATCACTTGTGATTTGAAAACTCAGAACAATCCGAATGCATGTATTTCCTTTGAGAATTGGACTTTTAACAATTTTCCAACTTTCGAATGTTCAAGTTGTCCTAGAAATCCAACTATATACCTTTTAACATTCATTCACAAAGAGAAAAACTCAAAGTCATTACCACAATAGTTCATGAAATGAACGAAAGTGGTTCAGGAGTGCGTGACTACCTGCAGACCAGTTTCGTGCTGTTGGCTTCCATCAGTGCAGGACAGTTCCAGATCGCTATCTGGTGCGAACCTAACCCAATATAAACGCAGTTCAGCATTCATACCACACGAGGAGTTCAACGTCCGCGAAATGAACGCGAACTCCATATGATACTCCAACGAATCAACTGTATAAGGAAACAAACACATTTTCTCTGGAAGAGCACTTTTTAATCAATACTTTAAAAATTTCCTATTATATCATCAACAAAAAGCTTAAATCAAATTTTATATTAATCAGGAATTCCGAAATTCATGATCATCACACTAGACAATATAACTTGTTTCATCTTGAAGCTGCAAATTCTAAACTTGGGCAAAAAAAGTTCACACATGAGGCGATTTCGAAATTCAATAAATTACCAGATGATATCAAAAACAGCCCAAATATTATACAATTCAAAAATAAAATTAAGAAATATATTTATATGCAAAGGAATGATCAAAGCTGAATGACTATGAATTTCCTTTTTTCTTTTTTACTGTTTGTAATTTCAATTATACAACAGTCGATAATACTTCATGAATGATCTTATACCAGGAATTATACTGTCTGATCATTCATGTCATTCCTACTAGAAAATTAATTATACTTTATATATTATTTGTAAGAAAAAAAAAAAAAAAAGTCTGAACGACACCTGGCAACAAGATCAAATTTCAGGTGGAATGGAAGTGGCTGGTTGCCGAATTATTGCATAGATTTCAGAAGGATGTAATTCAATGTTCTGCGTGGCATATAGCCAGGAAATTAGTTGGTTTTCTCTCGTTATCTCCAATTTCGTTTATTCTATGAGCTATTGTGGTAATGAATTCAGGTTTCTCTCTTTGTGTCCATTTTATTCCACTTTGAGTATTTGGCTACAGCGAAGTGGAATGAAAGATTTGTAGTTCTTCCTCGGAGACGGTGTTATATGCTCATTTTTCGGAAGTGGTACAATAAACGCCTTCCACAGTGCACCTTTATATCCAGGCAAAAAGTACTCTCTTTTTTTCCGTGGGAAAAGAGTAATTGATGAAAAATGACATTGTGTGACCAGTCAAAGGAGATGGAATGTGTTTTTTCCGTCACAGTAATAGTAATTTTCCTAACAAGTGCGGAAAGTGATTCTTTCCCGCACGTGACTGCCGTTGACACGAACGACGCGAAGCGGAGTTCGGGCAAGCAGTCGAGTGCGGGAAAGACACTTTCCGCATGAGTTAGGAACAATATTTTTTCTACAAGCGTAGGAAATTGATTGTATCGTTCAATTAATTATTCAAGCAAATAGGAAAAACTAACAAGAGATATATATTCTCTATCTATCAATTTTTAGTAATAGCTATTGTGAACTTACAGTTTGACGCATTATGTTGGTTCATTGCGGAAGCCAGCAGGCCCATTAGGAGTTTGGTCTCTAGGTTCCAGACACTTCTATGAAATGAGCCAAAAATACCTATTCTTCATTCGGTTTTTTCATTTCTTTATTGTTGCACCATTCAATAAAACGCGTGTATAGCTTCTCATACCTTTCTTAAGACTTCGTTGGTTATAACGCATCTGTATCGAATCCCTATAGCTAGAAGTTTTTGATCACATTGTGGCATTTCCACTGAATCGAAAATGACAGTAACGCTGTGTCTGTCACTTCGACAATTTCAAATTTATTTGAGGTTTGATTGGCATGACAAATTGACGTTTTCTGTCAGATCAATCCAAATCTATAGGGGGATTTTTATAATAATCAATTTTTATTTCTCAATATTTCTTAATTTTTACAAGAAATAGTGCAATTTGATGGATGATTCTGAACATACATACTTAATACTGCAACAAACAAACTTAAACTTTTATATTCCATCACCAACCACTTATATTACTAGCGATTTTATCATATCTTTGTTTTCCCGCACTAGAGCGGGAAAAAATTTCCCGCACTAGTGTGGGAAAATTTTCCCGCACTGTTGCGGGAAAATGACACTTCCCAAACTAAATTGCGTGCGGGTATAGGGTGAATCACGCACGCTTGTAGAAAAAAAAAAGTTACCTCTCTCCCAAGAATAAGATTATCGTAACAAGGCTCAAAACTGAGTTATTATAACGATCAAAATTTGAATTATGACAGAATATCGAATAATATACTGAAGAAAAATCACTAACCTGAATGAATTTGCAAGTTTACATTTATAAATCAGAACAAAATTACAAAAAATCAATTCACAAGATGAAAACAGAAGGCAATGAATTTCAATGGACTCAGTTAGAATAGTAAACATATTATAGAAATTAATATCTGCTATAAACTCTTCAACGGTATAATATGCGCTTCTCATCAATATATTTTTCACAATTTTTTCGAATCTACAATGTAGTGAAATGCCTTTCATAACGTCAAGTAGTTGATTGAATAACTTGAGTCCATTATATAAACAAAGATTTTTGAATTGACTCAGCCGTTACATGATGGAAAATCATGGCAAATGTTGAAACTTCACAAACGATAAGATTGCCACAAAATTCTCTAACACATACAACATGTTTCGCTAACACAGTAGCTTCGTCAGGTGATATACTGGTTCAATCAATATTGCACCAGTATATTGTACCAGTATATCACCTGACGAAGCTACTGTGTTAGCGAAACATATTGTGTATTTAAGAATTTTGTGGAAATCTTATCGTTTGTGAAGTTTTTACATAAACAAAGAAAATGTTAACAAGGGTTGAATTTGATACCTATTGGTAGTCTGATATTAATAATATGTGTCCGTGTATTGAATTGATGTATGTTTTACACATACTTATAGGTCAATTTCTGCCGTTTTTTGTGGATCAGACAGTTTTCAAATTGAAGATAGCTGGTAACGGCATGATTCTCTGTTCCACAAATATTGATCTGCAGGAATCATTAAATTCCGCCTTATACAGGGTGTTTCAAAAAAACCTAACCCCCTTGCTAGGGTAGGTAGAACATTGCCAAATAAGTTGGGTTTGTTCAGTGAAAAAATGTCGTACCGGCATCCGTTTTCATGATACAAGGTGTTGAAAAAATTATTTTTTTACACATTTTTCACGATTATTCCGAAACTACTGGCAACATTGTGATGGAATTTCGTAGGGATGTTCCTTGATGTCTGACACATCGCATGAATTCGTTTTTATATCTGACTCTCATAGAGGGCGCTAGTTACACGGTTCGTACCGAGTAGTTTTGAACATAACTTTTTTGAGGTAAAATTTTTTAATTCAAATATAATATGAACTTGAACATCATTCAATTTCACACCAAAAAGGTACTCTTGGTGAAACTCGATACTATATTCCGTTTTCGGAATATTTCGATTTGAAAATAATGGAGTAGTAATGATGTTGATATAAAATGAATTTTATTGAGTTCAATTACCTATTTATTCAGGTTGAAAAACAATAAAATTATTATGTGATGAAGTTATTGATGGAACAAAGAATCATAAGTAGAAAATTAAGAGATATTTGACTAGAAACATGAAATATTGAATCAGTTAGAGTAAGTGTTCAAAATGTCATACGTTTCGAGGAATACCCGATTCAATATCCTTTTTTTAAGAATGTATTATTCTTCTGAACAGTTGGGGATCAGCTGTTAGGTCATTCGAGTGCTATTCAATTATGTCTCACAACTCTTGAAGTGAATTTACCTATGTAGCATAGACTTTCTGCTCAAGATACAACAAAACTGTGTAATCCATGTTAACAGTCAAATCTGTTTCGATGTTATTCTTGTGATTTATTGTAAATCAATGAGTTTTGCTTCAGAAATGTATTTTTGTTTTCGGTTTTCAATAAATAGGTGATAATTTTTCATAACACTCACTCTAATACCAGCAACAGTTACCACTTCATCATTTTCAAATCGAAATATTCCGAAAACGGAACACAGTATCGAGTTTCACCAAGAGTACCTTTTTGGTGTGAAATTGAATGTTGTTCAATATCACATCAAATTTGGAATGAAAAATCTAACCTCAAAAAAGTTATGTTCAAAACTACTCGGTACGAACCGTGTAACTAGCGCCCTCTATGAGAGTCAGATATAAAAACAAATGCATGCGATGTGTCAGATTCCAAGAAACATCCATACAAAATTTCATCACAATGTTGCTAGTAGTTTCAACATAATCGTGAAAAATTTGTACAAAAAATATTGTTTCAACACCTTGTATCTTGAAAACGAATGGCGTTACGACATTTTTTTACTGAGCAAACATAACTTATTTTGCAATGTTCTACCTACCCTAGCAAGGGGGTTAGGTTTTTTTGAAACACCCTGTATAAATATCTCAATGCTCTCTCCTTGGATATGTTCCGAAATACTTAACCATAACATGGTGCTTCGATGTTTCAGGGATAGGCATTAGCAGCGCAGTGGTATCTTTCAACGTTGCTCTGTACTACAACACGATAATAGCATGGTGCCTATTTTATTTCGTCCAGAGTTTCCAATCACAGCTTCCATGGGCCGAGTGTCCAAATCTCTATTTTCCAAACGGGTCCTATACCATTGAACCAGAATGTGAGGTAAGTCAATAACGATCAATAATTTATATCGAGTGATTCATCACAGGGTGCCTAAAACCTCATAAAATGATACGAAATTCAGTGTGACCATGATCATTATGGTTTGTACCTGCGATGCTAATATACAGTGAGTCCCACTTACCATGCTCATCATGGGTATCTTTTTAACGGTGAGAAATACGAGGTCGGTTAAATGACACCAAATGTGGAGTTTATCAAGGCCAACTATAATGTGAAAAAATATTTCGATGAAATCTATTCGTTTTTGTTTTATACCTGAAAAACAGATTTTGATCATTTTCATGTCTCCTCCGTAACTTCTTTATTTATGAAAATATTCAGATAGGAATTTCACATTCTCATGGCAGTTTTTCAAAGTGATTTCGAAAAGAATATGAAATTTATACCAACTCTTCTAGAATTTGAGATATCACCATCAACTTCAGTTTTTCAAATGTAGGTCATAGCTCAATATGACTCACAAATAACTTTTTTTTCTCTCACAGATGATATATGTCGCCGTAATAGTTTTGTGTTAATAACAACGGAGTTATCGTTATTTATACAAAAACAAACAATTATTTGGAAGCCGCCGTCTTCAATTTATAAATTTTAACAAAAAAATCATGATCTCCGACCTCAAAAACCCTCACTTATCAATTTTGAATGGAATCGGCTCAAATCTTGTCCACAATACATTTTTGTATAAATGACGTTTACTCCGTTGTTATCAACACAAAACCATTACTGCGCCATATCATCTGTAAGAGAAAAAAAAGTTATTCGTAACTAAGTCATAGTGAGCTATGACCTACATTTGAAAAACTAAAGTTGGTGCTGATATCTCAAATTCAAGAAGAGTTGGTATAGATTTCATATTTTTTTCTAAATCACTTTGAAAAACTGCCATGAGAATGTGGAATTCCTATTTGAATATTTTCATAAATAAAGAAGTTACGGAGGAGACATGAAAATGATCAAAATCTGTTTTTTGCGTATAAAACAAAAACCAATAGATTATATCGAAATATTTTTTCGCATCATAGTTGGCCTTGACAAACTCCACATTTGTTGTCATTTAATCGACCTCGTATCTCTCACCGTTAAAAAGATACCCATGGTGAGCATGGTAAGTGGGACCCAGTGTATGTTCTTTGTTGTGTTCATCAACACAGTTTCATTATTTCATTCTCCACTTCTTTTTCGTTTGGTATAATCTATGAAAGAGTGTTCCTTAAGTTTTTGAAGTACTATTCTCATAATTAAGTGAGAGCCTAGGTAGCAGAGGGAGTATGAGTGAAATTGATTTTCAGAAGCTTTTCTCAAGTTTTTCATCGATAAAATCATGAATTATGAATAAAACTCCATTCTTTCTCAAAGAACTTGTATATTCTATAAAAGGGTTTATATTGACTTGAGTGTGTACAGGAGCAATCACACTAAGATATAAAACATAATGAAACTGAGTTTAACCGTGCAATCATTTTTGCAATAGGGCGTCAATAGGATGAAGAAGATTTTTTTGATTTTTACTGTGGAATGGTCAAGCTATGAGCTCTTCCTGTGAATTAGAATTCAGGCTCACATATAATATTCCGAAATATAAATCTATGATTTGGTCGAAATTCCACCATAATCGGACAAGAAAAAAGTTATCAATTCGGGTAATTATTATGTGGCCGTTCTCTGCCGGTGAGTGGTATTTGTGTGGAGATGATGTTGAGCTTTCTTTCATCCTTTGAATTGTAACAATACCGGGTGTGTTAGAGATTTCAGGTTTTCAGATATCTGGGTTATCTGACCTAAATAGTTATTTATCATACAAGGGAAAAAAGTTCTAGATTTTAGCTCCAGGTTGTGTTGTCTCCCGACGCGTAGCAGAGGGAGACAAAAAACCGTGAGCTAAAATCTAATATTTTTTGAAATTTTGAGTTTTTAACAGTAGGGACACCTGCGTTGTAGGCATCTTTATCATACTTATGAAGTAATCAAATATCTGATGTCACTTCTGTCAGTCTAATTCTGATTTTCCCACGGGAAAAAAGTAATGTATGAAAAGTGACATTTTATAACCTGCCAACAGAGATGAAATGCCAACCTTTTTTCCCGTCAAATAAAAAAAAATGAATCCAAAAATTGTGGAATATACTTCAGTATTCCAACTTGCTCCCCTATGTTTTTTCAGATATATATCAGAAAATATCGATGTTTCCCTGAAGGATTGATTGAAAGACTGTTATCACTTTCTATACTCACCAAATCTCGCCTATTCAGACTTCATGTGTGGTTGGTTCTGACTTTCCAAGGAATAACTGGCTGTAACAGATAACAAGCCTGCAACATCATTTATTCGTTCATAATATTGACATAATGCTATATCGATCGTGAAGTGTACTTAGGCGAATTGAGAATGAGAAGTTCTCAGAGATGAACAAAAAAAACATGTAGGTGCCATTTGAAAAATCAAAGTGAGGGGTGATTTCTTGAAGATTGTATGCCACAAGTATGATTCGATTCTACCATAGTCTTGCGTCCATGAATTTCATGATTTTCACAATTTTTTGTGTCCTTGTAAACCCAGATATGCTGTCCTTAGAGCTCTGGGATACTTGCTATACCAAATCAATGAATTTGTGCGGATTTGGAGTAGCTAAAAATAATAATTTTCGATTCTGAATTGACTCGGCCATCACTTGATGAAAATCCATAGTATATGTAAAAAACTCCATGAACGATAATGTTTTTATGATATACACAGCATCTTTTTCAGGTAAGATACTCGTGGAATAAATTGTTATTTCTATGTCTATAACACAAAATTGCTCTTGTTTCACTGTATTTGAAAAATCAACGAGGTACTTTGTATAAATCAATAATTTCATCTCCGTGTTTTATATCACTTTGACTTCATTATGTTATCAATTCACAAAATCTCATCTCCCATGAAGTGTCAAATTTCAAGCAATGACAGGTCGGTCTGATGGCCATATTACTCTAGAGAAAATTAGGTTGCTACAAAACGAAAAAATCATGGATTTCGGTGTTATCCGTCACAGCCGTAGATGAAGTATAGTGTATGACTTGCAAGAAATGATAGTTTTTCCCTCGTATGACGAACTCCTGTCGTAAAAAACGTGCTCGTTACACAATATACTGTAGCTTAGTTTAGAGTTTCTTGTACGAGTAAGAAGCTACTCTGTTGTGGAAACATGTCGTGTGATTATGAATTCCATGAAAGTCATATTGTTCGTATAATCTTCCATGTTCCATAATGGTTTTTCGTTTCAATAAATGCCTTCTTCATCTTCTTCTCCCAGGTGAGCAGTCCGACGCAGTACTTCTGGTACCGCACCACCCTCATGATCTCCGAGGACATCAACACCCCGCAAACCTTCAACTGGAAGATAGCCCTCGCCCTCTTCATCGCCTGGATCCTCGTCTACCTCTGCATGATCAAGGGCATTGCCTCCTCAGGCAAGGTTGTCTATGTCACGGCCACTTTTCCCTACTTGGTGCTGATCGTCTTCTTTTTCCGTGGAATTACCCTCAAAGGAGCAGGGGACGGTTTGTGATGATTTTATATAGGTTCTATTTGCCCTTTGCTCTTTGAGTCATTGAGAAATGAATCATTCAGGAGGTAGAAGAGAAGCTCAAAGTCATCTCCACAACTATATCACTGATGATGTAAACTAATCAAGGGGACATGTTTCGAACTCATAATAAAAGACTTATAAAAGCCCGAAACATATCCCCTTGATTTTTTATTTTTTTTATCGCTTGAAGCGCACGAAAGGGAATCCCTATAATGTTCAAAGAACATCGTGCGTTCCTAGGGAGGATAGGGACAGGAGGTAGGTATTGGAATTTTTTTTGAACTTTTGGAGATTATATGTTGTTGGGAATAGTTCCACAGGCAATGAATTCCAGAGCCTAGCCGTTCTATGGATGAAGAAGTCTTGATAAAGTGCTGTTCGACATCTTTCGAGGTTGACAACGAAAGGATGTGCTGACTATTGATAGAAAAGCGAAAGGTCGCTGACCTTTCTACGGTGTTCCAATGATGTCAAAGAGTGAATGAGTGTGGCGTCACCCACCAGGCGAATGGCTCTTCTCAGGATGGAATCTAAGAGCATCAGCGTATGTTTTGGTGCTGAACCCCATATGTGGAAACAGTATTCCAGAACAGGCCGTATCTGCGCTTTGTAGATCATGAGAAGCTGTTGAGGTGTAAAGTAGCTTTTCGCAAGGAACAAGAATCCAAGTTTTTGTGAAGCAGCTTTTGCGATGGATCTGACATGATTATCCCATGAAATAGTGTTGCTGATGGAAATACCGAGCATAGATATGGTGGGCTTGGTGGGGATGGTGGAGCCAGACATTACAATATCGGGCATACTGAGTTCCGCCTTTCTAGAGAAAATGCAGGCTTGGGTTTTGGTGGTGTTGAATTCAACTAGGTTGTTTGTTCCCCAGGCTGTGATTTCAGCAAGATCTTCATTGACAGCATTGACCTGCCTGCGCCGTGAGTTCTTAGTTTCCTGGGAAGAAATGGGTATTCTGGAAGAAAACGCAGTATGGAGGGTACTATCATCTGCAAAGCTGTGGATGAAGCAAGTTGTTACTCCCAACAGATCATTGATATGGAGCATGAATAATGTTGATGCCAAAATTGATCCTTGTGGAACGCCGGAATTGATGCCAATGGTATCAGACGATACACCGTCCACCACCACGTGAAGCGATCTGCCTGAAAGAAAACTCGATAAGAGATGGCATAGCTGAGGTGGTAAGCCGTATGATGGTAGTTTGTGGAGGAGTCCTTCGTGCCAAACACGGTCGAATGCTTTCGATATGTCCAACGCGACAGCTAGAGATTCCCCGTGTTTTTCTATTGATTGATTCACATCAGTAATAAAGAAGTGAAAATGATTTTGAGCTTTCCTTTTTCCTTCTGAGAAATTTCACTCCACTTTAAGCAAACATGGACTTCCATCAGAGATCATAAAAATTATTAATTTTTTTCTGCAACCGACACAAGAGTCGTTCATTCTAATACCAAGATTTGCTCTTGAAATGACGTTTCTATTACTGACACAAACATAGGTATGTTGCTAGGCAACACTTTGAGCGCAGCTTCAGCTAAACTTTATCTTCTAGGACCTAAAAGAGGACTAGGTCATCAAGAATAATAGTAGATTGTTTTATTAGAATCAAAAATGACACTTTGTTTGACAAGCGAAATTTGCATTTGCGAGGCGGAGCGTTTAGCGAAGCCGAGCGAAAGCAAAATTTGCGAGTCGAACAAAGTCACTTTTGATCTGAATGAAACATGCTATTTTTTCTGCAACCAAAACAATTAACTCAAATAAACATGTGAAGTAACCACCAATGCCGTGCCATATGTATGCAATGCAACAAATATTGACAAATAATCCATGTGGTGAGAATATTCTACCTGCATTAACAGCAGGTTAGGTTTTCTAGGATGTTCGAATTGTAGTTTCAATATGAATACAACCACAGAGTGACATATTTGTGTATGGACCAGGTGCTCTAATGGCAAATACCGCGCCAGTGCCAGCTATAGGAACAAGACGTGGAAAATATTAGTGAGCATATCGACAATGATAATAGTGATTATTTATTCCCCTCCATACTACACTTTGTTTGACTTGATAATCAAATGAAGCTCAACAATATCGTTGTTTGAGACAAAAAAACTATTGCTTGCCGTGATTATTCAAAAATAAGTTATCCATCCCGAGAACAACAAATGAAATACAGATCAAGCAAGTATTTGAATCTTGAAGGCTTCCCTGATCAAAACAAAAATACTCAACTGAGATGTTTATAATTCCAATACTAAACTATAATAAGGTGTATTTATATCTCCAGCATGGGTATGAAATGCCGAATCTGCTGAAATCGGAAACAAATCAGGTATGCGTCTCAACCCAAATAACCAACCGTCACAATGTTGTTTATTCTTGATGACGTCCAGTAGATCTTTTTCAGTTCCTGGGAGCTAAAGTTCAACTTCAGCTACTAGGAACTAAAATTCAACTTCAGCTCCTAGGAACTAAATATGTTGCCTAGCAACATACCTATTTTTGTGTCAGTAATAGAAACGTCAATTCAAGAGCTGATTTTTGTATTAAAATGGACGACTTTTGTGTCGGTTGCAGAAAAACAACATTGTTACAGTTGGTTATTCGGGTTGGAACGCATACCTGACTTTGTTTCCAATTTCGACAGGTTCGGCATTTGAACATTTCATATACATGCTGGAGATATACATATACAATATTATATAGTTGAGTATTTTTGTTTTGATCAGGAAAGCCTTCAAGATTAACATTCTTGCTTGATTTTTTTTATTGTTCTGTTTATTGTTTATTGAAAAACTATCTTCTAGTCAGAAATAAAATTTTGGTATGAAGAAGTTGATTGGATAACTTGTTCTTGAATGATCACGGCCTGCAATGATATTTTTCCTCACGCAACGATATTGTACACATTAATTTGATAATCGATCCAATATAGGGAGAAATGATTAATCGTATTATTATCGTTGCTATGTTGATATGCTCACTAACCTAACATTCTCTACTTCTTTTTCCTATTCCTCGCACTGACACGATATTTGCTATTATGGCTGACACCTGGTCCAAATAAATTCATCGATTCATCGATTCGATAGAAAACACGAATGAGTCACTCTGTGGCTGTAGTCATATTGAAACTACAATTCGAACATACTTGATTGGAAATTGAAACTACAATTCGAACACACTTAATTGGAAATTGAAATGCTTATATTTTCTCACTCATATCATTATAATGGAGGTATTATAATAATTTGTCAAGTGAGTCACATTGGTGGTTACTTCACATATTTAGTTTGGTTAATTCTTTCGGTTGCAGAAAAAATAGCATGTTTCAATCGGATCAAAAGTTACTTTGTTCGACTCGCAAATTTTGCTTTCGCTCGGCTCCGCTAGACGCTCGGCCTCGCAAATGCAGAGTTCGCTTGTAACACTAAGTGTCACTTTTGATCATAATTAAAGAATCTACTATTGAAACAAGAAAGCAACAATCTGGACATTGCTTGCAAGATTTTCAATAACAACGATTTATATTTGAACGATAAGGAAACCCTTCTATTCCAATAGGCAGAAAAGCACAAGACGTTACCTAGCCTCGGCTACGCCTTGGCCATGGATCGCCATCTGCTGCATTTAATCTGCTTTCCTGCCATGTGAAACATATACATTTTTCATCAATTTTGTTTCTATTCCACGCCAGAGTTTCAAATAATCCATAATTTTGTGTTCATGCAAAGTCATTGTCAATTTTGATTACCTACCAATCTAATTCAAATCATCACTTGAAACTTTGCAATGAATTACGTTACTTAATAGAGAAGGGATAGGAAGTAGGTCCATAAATCAAACTATTTGGTTATCTACCGTTACAAGAGGGTTGTGAACTATTATTTCAGTTCGGCTCTCGATTTCAATGAAAATTGAAATAAATGGGCGATGTAATTTCAATCAGCTCAGGATTGATTCGATATTCGAATGAATGATTGAACCTATTTGAAGTAGCTTTCTTACACGACCCTTCAGACTATTTTCATACATTTCAACACTTAAATTTACTTAGTTCTCTCAAAAATTTTGTTGTTTTCATGACATCGATCAGCAGACGATCGAGGAACTGAATTACCAGCCAGTTTAAATCAAAAGTAAACTGCAAGAAAAGAGGAGCAGGTCCGAAATTGCAAGTTTCTCCTATGAATGCTAGAAAGCTCAGCACTAGGGCATCCCTTGAAACGACTGTGTAAATCAACTTCGATGGCCCAACCTGAAAGTTAATTTTCTTGATGATCATGAAAATGCTAGTGACTATATATGTATATTCCCTTACAGGTTTGAGGCATCTTTTCACCCCAACGTGGCACACCATTCTGGATCCGGTCGTGTGGCTGGAGGCCGGCACGCAGATCTTCTTTTCGTTGGGGTTGGCCTTTGGAGGGCTGATAGCCTTCTCGTCTTACAATCCAGTTAATAATAACTGCTATCGGGATGCGATTATGGTGTCTCTCACTAATTGCTTCACGTCCATGTTCGCAGGTGAGTTACACGACAAAAACATACGAAATTTCGGTCGGAATCCTTTATGGACACCACGAAGGACCATTTCCTTCATGGTAAGTACTTTTGGCATCTCTATACAAGATGATTCAAAGTGAAACTTCGCATACGGATTCCATACCTCATTTTGAAGAGGAAAGTGCCCATCAACGTATGTCATAGAATGCATTATTTCTAAGATACAGAGTGTCAGAAGTACGGAAACAATCGAGGTTTACATTAATTTTTACGGAACCCGTGAAGGTAATTAATCCTAACACAATATCCAACATATTGATTAGTGTAGTAGTAGATTTTTTATCTTTGAATTTTGATTACCAGTAGCGTAGCTATGAGCGTATATGTCGCCACATTCTCCTCCATTTGTTTTCTTGGGGAGATGAAATATCAAATTGTTGTGTTCCTGAGATATTTTCGAAATTCTAAGGATATGTCTTGAGGTATTATTGAGTAAAAAATCAGTTGGTTGCGTGCCATAATCGCATACCGCTGATTTTCCACAAGATATCAGAAAAATTCTCAACTTCTTGAATATTCTCGAATCTTCAGAACACTGGAAACATAGTACGGGTGAGTCAGAATTAGGTCGACAAACTCAATTTTTATTCTACACGTTGTCTCAAGGTGAACAGTTCATATTGAGTTCGGTCTTTCAGTGCAACCTTTTAGAGATATTATTTATTGAATATGTGAACAAAATTGAATATCATAACTTTTAAAGAATTTTCTCAGTTTTTCGCAATTATCTAGGATACCTATACATTTAGGCATGTGGAATGATATTACTTTCAGGTTGAATATGAATATTCACAATTACTGATACACCAATTATTTGACATTCAATCTGTCAAAGAACGAAAAGAACATGTGGCGACATACGACCGTAACTTTGCCACTGAAAATCAAACTTCTAAAATGGAGACTCTACTTGACTGCACTGATCAACCTGGAATGCTATATCAAGTTTAATTTTTGTTTCCAGTGGTTCCGAATGAATTAATATAAACCTTGATGTTCTTCGTACTTCTGACACCCTGTCAGCCATCTAACTGAGTATCTGAGTATATCTAAGTATCTCTGTATCCTACTTTAGAGCTTTGCCACTAGATGGCTACAACATGACTATAACTTCATGTTATACCCTGCTTCTCCGGAATGGGTGATATACCCGAAGCGTAGAGTTGTCCCTGTTGTGAGCAGACTTAGAGCGGCTGATGATACCTGGTGGGTCGAAACAGTACTGTCACGCTCCTGCTGACAATTGAGGCAACTCTGTTTGCCCTTGATCTCTTAGTTAAGAGACCTAGCAGTTGAATAAGTAGTGGAAAAATTCCGCTCTAGTATGACATGTAGTGTTATCTGTCAGCAGAGTGGTTAACTTGTAGTACCAGTCTGTAGCGTATAGACGTAGGGGTCTCTGTACGTGTGACTATAGATGGAAGCGCCATACAGTGTGTGTCGCGATCTCTGTATCCTACCATAGAGCTTTGCCGCTAGATGGCTACAACATGACTATAACTTCATGTTATACCCTGCATAATATCTTTCGTTCTGATTGAAAATTATACTAAGTATTGATGATTGTTTTTCAATTTGGTTCGTGAAATCAATCATATTATGGGATTTCACCACATGCTTGACAATATATGACAAATGTTTTTTATATAGGGGCTACTCCAAATACTAACACAGTAACTGTAAGCTCCACCGCTCGCGGTTCCAGAGGTTCGATTGAAAGTCCCTTTCTGGTCAGGTTCCTGAAGACTACAATTTCCAGCCAGATCTCGTCCACGAAGAAGGCCAAACGAGAGATGCGGAAAAGGTGTTGGTCCAGTCCTGTGGTGCCTCCCTAACAGGGCTAAGTTAGGTTTGAACGTGAGTGGGCCCATCTCATGCCCTCCACTACGGCGGCCAATGGCCTATTGTGGCTCACCCTATAGTTATATTTCTCCCAATATATCTAATATATCTTGGCGAAATCAAGGAGTACGTTGGGAGAGAACAATTCATCAGGGCATGTACAGTGTGTCCAGTTTTCGATGCTTTTGTGCGATATCTCAGTTGTCTTTGGAGATAGAGAGTTGCGGTTTCCGCATCACTCTCTTACTCTTTTGTGAAACGGACAATGCCGCAAACAGAATTGTCATAGCTCTCCATGTTCTTGAGATACAGGGCGAAATTGAAAATTCTCACTTTTTGAGCACCTTCCGTATCTTGGTTAGTATCCAACTTATTGGCAAGGTGAGAACGGGACCTTGTATAAATTTTCACGCATAATACAGTGACGTACTCATTCTGTTTCCGTAATGGCTCATTATCAGAAATTGAAGCCAACATTTTATTTTTCAAATGGGACACCCTGTATATTCCTCTACATTTCGATTCAGATTTTTTCTGGCTTTCCGAAAATATATAATAGTTGATATTTTTCTATATTATTGTTGTTTTAATTCAAAAATATTCTTTTACAATGCGTTTTCGCAAGTTGGCCGTGGTGACTCAGTAGAAAACAAAGTTGTTTATAGCTGTCAATAGTTTTTGACATGAACGCTCATCAAGTTTTCATGCTATACTGTGTTTTCAAGAGTTTCACACTCGTGAATTTGTAATTTCCGTATTTTTCTGCCATTCAAACGATGGCAGCACTGTATCAAAATTATGAAAAATATGATATGTCAGTTTGCTTCATTTAATGCAATGAAAACTCACATAATGCTTCAGAATTATACTTCGAAAGGTATGTTAACATAACGTATTTGTGCTCATGAAGTTATATATCCATATATATTATAATATTTGATATAGGTATCCGGAAAGGAGGTAGCCTTCTTCTGATACTTTTTCCCGGATGAAGACAAATTTATCAGAGTATGAAGCTTTCAAACAGCCTCCACCAAAACTCTATCACAAAGGAAATCGTGAAACGGACGAAATTAACGTTTTAGCTTTCGTAGGAGCAGCGCCTTCAAGTTCATGTCGAGTTATTCGTCGATTATTTTTTTGTAATTGGTATATTGAACGGATTCGAATAAATATTGACTATTCCCAATCAGTAATATGGTGTGATGAATCATATGTTTCGAGTGCCGGCATCTTCAATCGCCAAAACACCAGCATTGGTCTCAAGAAAATCACCATGTTATATTTGAACGAGAACAGCAAGTACGGTTTGGCTTCAGCGTGGCTTGTTTCATTTTGGGTAGAAATATTGTATATCGGATTTATGAAGGAGGTCTCACTGCAAACCGTTACCTAGAAATTCTACGAGATGTTTTGCCAGAGCTGCTGGACAATAAATATCCCTCTGGCGCAGTTGAATAATATATATTTTCAACAAGACACAGAGCGCCTGCCCACAATTCTCAAATAAAAGGACAATTTCTAGAAATTAATTTTCTTCAACGATGGATAATGAATAGCCACTAATGGACCTATAAGATGGCCTCCAAGATCACCAGATCTATCAGTTTTAGATTTCTTTTCATGGGGTTTTCTGAAAGACTCTAAGATTTACAACAACATCGTTTAATGGAAGAACTCAAGAGCAGCCACGCATTCTGCTTTCCGATATTTGCGGGACCGTTCATTTATACTTCAAAATGCTCTTAAAAGAATCAGAAAAGTTTGTGAAATTGCTATAAGCGAAAACGGTAATCATTTTGAACAATATTGATGATAATTGGAAAAGACTTGAACATGTTGATAGTAAAATTTTGAATTAAAGTATTAATAATAAAGACAGTGTGTGACTATTAATTATTTCCGGAGAGCTTTCGAAAATCTGAATTGAACTCTATATGTATGTTCCATTCGAAAACACAGTATAGCATGAAAACTTGATGAGCGTTCATGTCAACATCTATTGACAGCTATAAACAACTGTGTTTTCTACTGAGTCACAACGGCCTAGTTGCGAAAACGCATAGTGAAAGAATATCTCTGAATTAAAACATCGATAATATAGAAAAATGTCAACTATTATATATTTTCGGAAAGCCAAAAGAAATCTTAATCGAATTGTAAAGAAATATTCAGGGTGTCCCATTTGAAAAAGAAAATATTGGGTTCAATTTCTGAAAATGGGCCATTACGGAAACAGAATGAGTACGCCACTGTATTATGCGTGGAAAGTTATACAAGGTTCCGTTCTCACCTTGCCAATAAGTTGGATACTAACCAAGATACGGGAGGTGCTCAAAAAGTGAGACTTTTCAATTTCTCCCTGTATCTCAAGAACATGGAGAGCTGTGACAATTCTGTTTGCGGCATTGTCCGTTTCACAAAAAAGTAAGGCAGTAATGTGAAAACCGCAACTCTCTATCTTCAAAGACAACTAAAAAAAATTTGTTCTAAAATTTGTTCTATCCGTCATTCGGTTGCCCCCTTACGAGCAACCCTCAAAAGTCTTCGAAAGTCTTGTGCGAGCAAGGAATGACGGGGGCCTTACCTTTTAACGTGTGATCCCAAACACTTTCTTGGGCCATCAGAAAAATTTCTGCAGTCGACGGGGATCGAACCCACGACCGGCAAGCGAATGCGAATTAGAATATAGACACTCTGTCCGCACGGCTACCTGGCCACCCTGAGATATCGCACAAAAGCATCGAAAACTGGACACACTGTACATAAAATGTGTTTAGCCGTTTCATCCTCCTCCATGCATAGACGGCACTCTGCATCTTGTGCAAGCCCGATTTTGTGCATGATGTAGTGTTTGAGTATGCAGTGACTACTGAGCAAACCTACTTCAACTCTGAGATGTGCTCTACAGTGTGAGTTCTAATAGTTCTTCAGAGTCCTGATTGTTTCTTGTACAAGTAATGAATGCTTTGGAATGGGCTAGGCCCGGTAGACTACGCCAATACTCGAGTCCTTTTTTGTCGTCCCAGGATGTTATAACATTTTTGGCAGTGCTATGTGCTATACCGATTACTGGTTCTGGCCCGGTGAACGATCTTTCAGCCCCTCCTTTTGCTGAGACGTCCGCCATTCCGTTTCCTTCTAGGCCCGTGTGACCTGGGTATCCAGACTAGGTTAACGTTATTGCGTTGTGCCAGTCGTTTTAAGGTTTCTCTGCAATTCCATTCTGCTCTGGATTCAAAGCAGTTGGATTCAAGTGCTTTCAGTGCTGCTTGACTATCTGAGAATATCTTCATTCTTCTTCGTGTGTGATGTCGATTTTCCAGCTCCCTTGCACACATTTCAATAGCGTATACCTCCACCTGGGATGCCGTAGCTTGTTCACCCATACCGAATGAGCGTTTCATTACTGGCTTCATTTGGCTCCGACGCCTTCCGAAGTTTCGGAGCCATCGATATACCAACATTCATTTGCCCTTCATGGGTTGATTCCATTCCGAACCCATTCTTCTTTTTCAAGAAAGACCACAGTATAGGACGTGTGAAGATTGGTGGTTTTAGGCATGATGTCTGAGGACATTCTCAGGATGTTAAAGCTATTCCCAAGTAACATTTTAAATGCCTAATAGCTTCGATGAGACTTTGAAGAGGTTATGTGAGCGCAAATGATAGGTATAATTTGTTCTACTGTTTTATGAATGCCCTGGAAAAAGCATATTGGCCTTTATGTCCATATAATCCTATTAAAAGGCTTTGAGATACTATGATAGAACTATCGCATAAAACAATTTGGCATTCAGCTCACCTCGGTTTTAAGAGAGCTCCGTGAGAGTCATTGAAATTCTTCATCAAAACTATTCACTCTTAACAACCCTCTTGAAACTCTCAAGTTTTATTAGTGTCTTGAATTTGACCAAGAGGTTCTGAACTAATCCTATGAAAATACGTCATGAAGCAATCATAATACCAAATTTACACTAGGCCAATTAGGATTTGACTGAGGCAATAATGAAACCTATTGGCATTATTCTAGCTATGTGAAAGTAATTATCAAAACCTATGAGCCACAATGAACTCATCGAAGTCAATCATGAAATCTATAGGATTTATAAAGTTTTATTTAGAACCGTGTTGAACCCAAATCCCATAATATAGATGTTCGTATTTTTTTTGCCTACAAACGACGCACGTTGAAATGGACTCACAAGAAAATAAATAGTGTGAAATCAAGAAAAATGGCAACACTAAGCGAAAAAATGAGAAGAATTACTTTTAAGAATCAAAAATCAAGTCGTGAGAGAAACAGTAAATCAGAGTTATTGAAATTCACATCCAATTCTAACTGGTGAAAACACATTATTTCTAGGGCGCTGCTTTTTTTGAAGCATATCTGGTATGTTTTCTTCAAAAAAATCGCCATCGTTTTCATTTTACAGCCTCAATCCTCACAAAAAGGACTATTTGATACAGTGGGGAATTATCATATCATACCGCCATGTTCAATCTCTTTTATAACTATCTATTGTTCTCTCTCCATTTTGACATGTTTGTATCATAATTAGTTCTAAAAAAAGACTATCATAAAACACGTTACGGACTATATTATCTTAACAACTGCTTACTGCGACAGATAAGGTTTTAATTCTAGCCAATAAGTTTTAATGTTGGCAGTAGAAATGTCGTTTTTAAACATACAGGTTTGATCTCGTGCTAAAAGGCTTTGAATGAAGTAGTTTTGATAGGTTTCATTATTGCTTTGAGGCATACTACAATAAATTCCTATTAGTTTTATGACAAGCTTTAAGAGAAGCTGTGACAGCATTTATAAAGGTGGGCCCTTTATGTTTTGAGAAGGTTGTTTAATTGTTTTAATGATATCATTGAAGTATAATAGTTTCAAAAAGGCATTTCATAATAGGCTGTAACAACCTCCTGTAGCTAACAATAAAACTGATGATGTTATTTGGGATTATTCCCTCCAGGATTTTTCTGCTTTTCATGACCACTGCTTGCGGTAGACTAATGGCCGCTTGATGGAGTCTCTATGTTGCCCATCTAAGCTAAGGCTTCATCTGAGATGCCACCCTCTTTTCCAGAGTATTTTCCATCGACACCATATAATCTCGGTGCCATTCAGCCCGCGTCATGGGTTCCCACAAGGTGGATCAGGTTGCCAGAGCCTGGTTCATCAATCCGCGGCCACATGAGCAGATGTTGACAAGTTGCCTCATCGTCGGACACATATGTCCACTACATATGTCCACGACATATGTCCACGACATTTATATCCAAGAAAGGTGTCACATCTGAGTGATCAGAACAAAGACGTCTACAAAATGCTCGATCTGCCGAGCAGCCGCGGCTTGTCCTCCCCGCATTTTGATGGAGTTATGCTTTGAAGCATATTGATTATCATTCTGCAGGCATTGTTCTGATAACTGCCCCCTATCGAATATTCGAATGATATCACATCTCCAGTATTTTTCCTCTGAGGCTTCATTCAATTGATGAATCATGGTGACAGAATGATGTTGAAGACGATTGAAGTTTATGTTCAATTGTAGTTTGTTATGCCATGAAACTGTACTGATGTCGATGTTTTGATTTTCAGGGATAGTTGTTTTTTCGATCATCGGATTCAAAGCAACAATGACGTACGAAAAATGTCTAGATAGCAGGAATGCCACTTTGTTCGAATTGTTTGGGGGCGATTATAATGAGAGCAGCTTACCTATTGCTGGATCCCTCATCAGAGTTCCTAACGGAAAAGAACTGGTCAGCAAGCTGATGCCAACATTGCCTTTTTGTGATTTGGAAACAGAATTAGACAAGGTTAGTAAATTGGGTATTTTGATTTTATTGCTATTTCTGATAACAATCATCGTGTGTGAACGAAGCTCTGATAATTCAAGAAATATGGTGGAGTAACAATACAGTTAAATAGTTAAATTGAAAAACCGATATACCTATTGTGGAATAGTAGCATTATGGAATTATGGAACTATCAATGCAGATTTTACTCAATTCTCCATTAGGAAAACGTGCAATTATTTTACTTGCTAATTGAGCATTAATGAGTATAATTGATGTTGTCTTATACCAATCAGCTTATACATCGATACACTACGCTATCAGTTCATAATGATCGTAATAAACTTTGTTGCTTCAGGAAAGCCATAATAATCACAAAATCGAAGTGAAGTAATATTGTCGCGATATCAGGTGATTATTCTTATATCTATATACAGGGTGTTTCAGACTTAAATGTACATACGATACCTGTAGAAAGAGGACACTTCGGTGGTTCCAAATCACTCCCCATCGATATGTCTACCGTCTTTGATAACTGAGATACAGGACGTTATCTCGATATTGGCAAAATCTTCATCTGGTTATAACTTCTGAACCACTTTGTATAATCCATCCATACTTGGTAGAAATAGTACACTTATATCACCCATCAAAACCAAATGAAAATCCGGATTAAAATCCAGGTCCGTCTTGAGGAAAAACAGAAAACTTCTTTTATCTCAAAAACAACACTCTGTATGGCAAAATTTTATTGATCGGTTTTGATATTTGGAAAGAGCGGAAAAAAATGAATGAAGTGACCTACTTCTCACGAGTGCGCAGCCAATTTGAAAAATGGTTTATTATCATGTTTTGAAATATTCAGCTCCATTTCGAGGCATTTTCATTGAACTCATAATTCAAAACCAAATTTTTATACAGAAAAATAACAGTCTTCAGAGTTCAACCTCATTAGAGTCAAATTAGGTGAACTATCGATAAATTTGTTTGTTTGACAGAATAATTTGTCGATGATTTTAAAAACTTTCGAGGACTAATTTTATACTTTACTATTTATTCATAAGCTGCGGTAAAGTAGGCTGTGAAGAAAAAATGGAAATTCGGACAGTTCATAATCACTATAGTTGCGATATTATTGGTAAAGTTTTTGTAGGCACAATTATGAACACTTTGGAAAGTAACAACCCAATATAAGCACCAGAAATAATTATCTCAACATTACCAATAATATCAGACTAGTGATTATGACCTGTCAGAATATCAGATTTTTTTGCACAGCCTACTTAACCGCAGCTCGTGAATTAATAGTGGAGAATGGAATGAGCCCTCAAAAATGTATTATACCATAGACAAGTGATTCTGTCACAACAAATCTATCGATAGTTCACCTAATTTGACTCTAATGATGTTGAACTCTGAAGACTGTTATTTTTTTGTATTAAAATTAAATTTTGAATTATAAGTTCAATAAAAATGCCTCGAAATGGAGCTGAATATTTCAAAACTTGATAATAAACCATCTGTCAAATTAGATGCGCACTCGTAAAAAGTAGGTCACTTATTCCATTTTTTCCCGCTCTTTCCAAATATCAAAACAGACCTACAAAATTTTGCCATACAAGGTGTTGTTTTTGAGATAAAAGAAGTTTTCTGTTTTTCCTCAAGACGGACCTGGATTCTGATCCGGATTTTTATATGGTTTTGATGAGTAATATAAGTGGAATATTTCTACCAAGTATGTATAAATTATACAAAGTGGATCAAAAGTTATAACCAGATGAAGATTTTGCCAAAATCAAGATAACGTCCTGTATCTCAGTTATAAAAGACGGTAGACATATCGATGGGGGGTGATTTGGAACCACCGAAGTGTCCTCTATCTTCAGGTATCGTATGTACATTTAAATCTGAAACACCCTGTATAAGGGGGTTTGCTTGGCTTGATGGTCTGCGAGAGGTGATATCTAGATAAGCACTATAACACCATAATATATGCGGATATGATGATATTTATCGAAGCATGAAACATTATGGGTAGTGATGATGAATATAAATTATAATTAAACAACAATAGATATAACCAAATAACAACTTGCATTATAATGACCATATTAACAAGCTCTTGTCAAGTCAAGAGTAGGCCAGGACCAGACTCACATCGAAACCCTAAAATCCAATATTTTCATACAACAGTTCATATCAGAATAGCACGTTCCTCATGAAACTTCCTTGGTCAGTATATCCATAGATGAATGATCATCATTGGATGATTAGATTCATTCAATGTTTATAAAACCCTCATGTTTCGTTCCGATACCAAAAAAAGCTTTCATCATCAAGCAGTTCCCTGGTTCCCAGTTCTGGTCAATCCTTTACTTCCTCATGATCTTCACGCTGGGCATCGACTCCCAGTTCGGCACTCTGGAAGGCGTGGTCACCTCAATAATCGACCCCAATCTCTTCTCCAACCCAAGGAGATCCTCGCTGGGTTTATTTGCGTCGTGTGCGGTCTAATACTCGTTGATTCACTGCGTTTTATGATGAATTTCATCAGTATCTGATTTTTTGTGGACAACAACTTATTTCTGTATGCGTCATCACGTTCAATTCTTGATTCCATCTCATTTCGCCTTGAAATTATTTTCCAAACATAATACGGCGCTTTGAATTTCATCTCCCATCAGATTCTGTAGCAACTTTACATAGTGAGGACACATTCACCTATACGCTCTTATCTCCAGGAAACATCCCGAAAAATTTCTTCATAAAATGAGAACACTTCGGACTCTTCTTGCTCGTCACAACAAGAGTTTGCCATGTATCTTTATTCGTTTGGTTTCCAGATGCTTGATACCTATACATGCTGTATTTTTGAATTTGTATTTCTCTTCCTCATGGGGAGTTTGATGAGATATGGAATGAAAGCCTTATACCAGCATCAGGCTGGTCTTAGATGTCATGATATCCTCATATTCAGCAATGAGTAGGTATCACTCAACACACAACTTCAGCCAAACTCCTGATAGGCACTAACTTTCAATTTGAATCGAAGAATCAGGAAACATTCAATGTAAACCTCAACTCATGAGTAAATATCGCTAACCATCTAACCATAAGATGATCATGACTGTCGTTGCAAAGCTCATTTGATAATCTGAGTTCTTTGATATTTCGTGAGTTGCATAACAAAAAAAACTCCAAATGAAAATAAGGGACGTAAAATTATTGTTTCACTCATGAAATAACAAGCAAAATGATCTTAACACGTTCGCGAACAGAACTGCAACTGCAGTCATGTGGAATATCGTCCAGTGGGCCACGTCTATTTTATGCGCAAGGTTCAAGTCATGTGAGAATAAACCAGCTCAATGTGTCCAATGTTTCAAAAATTTCCACAAATGATAAATTCTTTCACCTGTCGATTTGTATACTCATGATATGTATGAACTGCAATAGCAGCCTTGTTCCTATAGATAGAATTGAATGATATTTTTGAGAATTCAATCCCTGTTGAAATCCAAATCTTGGTTCGAAAGTTATGGTAGTGACCCACGGAGAGTCCTACTTCAGCACCCACGGTTCGCTATCGTGTTGACAAATGATACAATTCATTTTATTGTAGATGATATTATGTTTCAGTCAGCTTCCGGTACCGGACTAGCCTTCATCATCTTCACCGAAGCCATCAATCAGTTCCCTGGTGCTCAATTCTGGTCCATCCTCTTCTTCCTCATGCTCTTCACGCTGGGTATCGACTCTCAGTTCGGCACTCTCGAAGGCGTGGTCACTTCAGTGGTCGACCTAAAGCTCTTCCCCAACCTGCCCAAGGAGATTCTCACCGGGTCCATCTGCGTGGTGTGCTGCCTCATCTCCATGGCGTTTGCTCACGGGGCAGGGAGCTATGTATTCGTGCTGTTCGATAATTATTGCGGGACTTACCCGCTGCTGATCATCGCTTTCTTCGAGTGTATCGGAGTGTCGTATGTTTATGGATTGAAGAGGTGAGTATTACATTTTGTTGAATCGTCACATCATTCAGGATCTTGCTTCACTTGTATGTACTGTTTATCGCCTTCATCAACTTTTTGTAGAAAATATACCAACATTAAGCGAAGAGGACAATAAATCGGCATTTTTTATTCCCAGAAAGGCTATAAGACCGTTATTGTACTTGCCAGCAATTGTAACAGTTTAATGAGGCGAGGATTTTTCGAAATTCTCTACTGAATGTTACAGATCTCTGTTAGTACTGATGGATACTTAGATAAGTGCTACTCAAATCTCAGATTCAGCCTCACTGTGGCTTCGAAATGAATTACAAGGTGGATATTTTTGGTCCGCAAGGTGTGATATGAATTTTGAAAAATATAACCGAGTCCTGTGAAGTGGACTATCAGCGCTAATACTCCGTTTTTCACAGAGGAAAAGGTATTTAATGGAAGACAGTGATAAATATATAATAGGTATAGTAATCAGTGGCGGCTCCTCAGAGGAGACAACAGAGGCTGAGCCTCCTCAGATATTTTCCTTAAACTGATATTATCTATACTTTCTCATCAAAAAGACACCAAAATACATGGATTTTGATTCTATTTCCTGTTTTTAGTTGAATATTTTTGAATTGGCAACAGTGCTTGCCCACGCATTACACGTTGAAGTCTGAAAATCACGCGTAAAATAATCAACTTGGCAACATCTATAGGAGGCTAGACTCCTTCACACAGCGCAACCTACGCGCGCAATGCAAATGCCCGAATACGTACGAATAGCACGTGTTTGTCGTGTCGCTTCGCGATCGAATTGCGGACAAACGCGAGTGCATTGTTTATGTTTATGTTAGGTTGATGGTAAGGGGCTCTCAAAATTTCTGAAAAATGAGTGTTCTGAACGATTGCGATTTAGTGGAATACTTTTTGGTGAACCCATTCAGTTCTTCGTCTTATGAAGATAAATTGATTGTGAAAGACAAACGTCCGATACCGGAATTGAAAAATCTGATTGTAACACGTAACAAACAAAATCGTTCGTCCAATTCTGATAATTTTAAAAAATATATCTGGCTGACGGGATGTTAGGTTAGGAATAAGCTATTTTGTTGGTACTGCAGATTAGATAGACACTATAAATCACAGGAACACATCTCTTCAAGTATTAAGTTCAGGTTAACTGGTGAACAGAATGTCATTAAAGCTATCGATTTGGGTGGGTAGAGAGTTGTTTTTCACAATAAATCTCATATCATTCAGCCTCCTCTGTCATGAAAGTCACGAGCCGCCACTGATAGTACTAAATATAATCAAGAGTTGAAGTCCATCTTCTCATCAGGTTGGTGACTGAAATTATGTGAAAATTATACTTACAATAGGTCATCCCTATAAGTGTTGCGTACCTTTTACCAAAAATCTCCAGAGAGTTATTTGTAACTCATCAGGTTCAGTATCCATCGGGAAAATACTGAATCCGAAAGAACTGTCATATGACACCCTTAGCATGTGGAATTGTGGGCTTAGAACATTATTTTCTATTGACGTACATCTCAACAGGAACAAAGAGTGTACATATATAGTATATTGCACCAATAGCAATAATGGTTGAAATGATGGGATTTCAAATCTTTTTCACCATTATTATGGTGTCATGTTCCTCAACGACACGACTCTACCAAAGTAGCGGTAGGTATACCCAAGAAAGGCCTAAAGGTGTTAATCGGCCTTCATATTGAAAAAAATCATAATTTTGCTTGAAAATCCAAGACCACGAAAGTTTCGTGGCATCTCAACAAATTGACCCTAGAGAGAGAGCGAGAGACTCCTCCGAGACTCTGACCGTCTTCTGACCTTTCAAATGCCCTGTCTACTTCACCGTGACAGAAGGCAAAAGTTTGGTGTGAGTTACTTTGGAGATCTTGCTAAGTTCGTTACTGGCGATATACAGGGTTGGGCAAAAGTAGGGAGCCAGGTAAATATCTCGGTAACCGTTCGTTAGATTTCTCTGAATATATGTACAGGATGATTTCAAAACGTGGTGTATTTGAAATTGTTATCGTCGATGTTGCCACTTTTTCAGTTATTCCGGAATTATTGTTAACTTCCCTATTTCAAATAGAACACCCTGTATATTTTGCAATTTTCAGATTCTTCCTGAAGATCTGATTTCATCGAATTTCCATACTTGGGGTCTAGCAAGAATGATTACTGAGATATAGGGTGTTCAAAATCGAGATTTTTCAATTTTAGGATTTTATTGTGTCGAAACTATTCATTATAGGTCAAAACGGCTTACATATCCCTACGTCAACTGTTGATTTACTACCTACCGACATTTAACTGAAATAAATACAGGGTGGCTCAAGATTCAGAAATCTGATCACCCCCTGTATCTGTTTCCATTAAATACCATCAATAGATAGTAAATCAAAAGTTGAGATAGAGACATGAAAGCCGTTCTGACCGATAATGAATAGTTTCGACACAAAGAAATTCTGAAATTGAAAAATCTTGATTTTGAACACCCTATATCTCAGTAATCATTATTGCTAGATCCCATGTGTGATGAATCGATGAGATCAGTTCTTCACAAAGAATCTGAAGATTTAATAAAATACAGGGTGTTCTATTTGAAATAAGGAAGTTGATAATAATTCCGGAATAACTGAAAAAGTGTCAACATCGACGATAACATTTTCAAATCCACTACGTTTTGAAACCACCCTGTTCATATATTCAGAAAAATTTAACAAACGGTTACCGAGATATTCACCTGGTTCCATACTTTTGCCCAACCCTGTATATTTAGGTTTTACGCTGCTCACGACTAGGTGTCAAACGGTGAAAAAAAGGAAGAATAAGACGTGACAGGCTAAACAGCTGTTCGCTTATATTTGTTTGCATGATGAACATAACCCTATAATAAAGAGAATATCATGAAATCAAAAACACATCAGATGAAATCTTCTACAGAATACAGGTAGGTACCCAGGTAACAAGCTGACGTCATTTGTACGTCAATATATGGTCATTTATGGTCATTGACGTCATATATGACCTCAAAATGACGTCATTTTGACGTACTCAAAATGACGTCATTTTGACCTACTCAATATGACGTTATATAGACGTCCTTGATATGTCGTCAATATGACGTCATCTGATGGTCATTTTCATGACTTATTATGACCATCATTTATTGAGTCATCTACATCAAGGAAAATTCATAATCAAGAAGTTCCCCATCCCTGTTATATGGAAACGTTAGTAGTTATGTTATATAACATATATTATTATGTCACCCATCATAAATTATACCTTTTCTTTTAATCTGTGCGAGATGTGTGTTTTCGATGGTCTCTGAGATAATTGTTAATTATATACCTTCTGTGCAAAGTATTCTCCCTATAGCTATTAAAAATATAAGACCGAATTTCACGTCATAAAAAGCTTATAACGTTGTTATTCCGGAATGCGAATTCAAATCAGAGCGGGAGAGTGCGTAGAGAACTGTACTTGATTGGTCGGCACGGACCTTGCGCAGACATGCGAACGTCTCACAGCCGTCTTCTAAAGATGGCTGTATCCAAGCGTCCAAGCCGTTCACTTTCGCTTCGCCGTTGCGGCCATGATGACCATAACAACAAAATAACAATACATAAAAGGCCATCATTATCATGTTATTCGGCTATCTATGTGGTGTGGTGTGGTGGTCATACTTATTCATATTTATGTATCAGGTAGTAGAATTTGAGGATGTCAGCATGGTCATTATTTTAGACAAGTGGTGTATGCCGAAAAAGCAGAATGTGAATTGGACGCCATTGAAGGAATGCCATAGGGTTCTGAGAAATCTCTCGAGTGCATCATCCGAATGGAATAAGTTCCCAATAAAAAGAGCATTTTATGAAACTGGTATTTATAGTACCTACCTATAATATTATTTTGTATTTAATGTGGTGAAGGAACATCACTATAATCAAACAAATAAAATTTCATCTTTTCTGATAATATTGATACAACCCTAATACAACAGTGTTTTTTTTACCTACAGAAAATTTCGAAATAGCACAAAATAAACTGAAACATGCAGAAGATTTCAGTGATATAAGTAATCGTAAAGATCACGTCATTTTGACTCCATTGGGATGTCGTCATTTTGACGACATGAAAATGACGTCATTCGTCTTTGACTTAGAAGGTCATATGAACGTCATTATGACGTCATTTTGGAAGTCATCCTGACGTCAGGCCTGACGTGATAATGACGTACAAATGACGTCAGCTTGTTACCTGGGTACCTTGATTTCATTACAATGAGAAAACAGTGTGACGATAGTTCAATGTAGGTGCGATTCATTATAATTACTACTGAGTGTTGAAATTCACATGGTTAGTCCCAGAGTAGCTTCTAAGTAAGACTCTCAACGATCAAGCCCCCGAACACAACGAATTCCGCAGCATTACCTGGGTATACAGTCTGTATAATACTCTTTGCGCGTACGTCACAAATCCAAAAAACGAATCAAATCAATTCAAGGTCATATGTTTCAGTGCACCAGTGCCGTGCAGCTTCAGAAATTGGGTTGGAATAAATAATGATATTCAGAAATTTTTCATCAACTACTCCAGGTAATTTTGACTTGAAATATTCAATAAAACATAGGATTGGTATATATTTCGAATTTGGACTCTTAAATTCGTCAACTTATTGTAAATTTATCAGTACTTTGGAATGTATATACGTATGGGTTGGTATATGACCCGATAGGGAACACACAAATCACCAGAATGTAAAATCGCAGATCCGTAATCCATCAGAATATACATTTTCAAACCAGTAACTTAACAGAACAATATTTTATAGGAATCGTATTTATCTCTACTGTGGATGCACAGAACCGCAATCCCTCAAACCGTATTTTGTATACTGTACATGAGCATACCAGACAATAACAGATTGCAAATGCGCAGATGTGTATTTTTCTATAATAGCAATATCGCAGATCCGCAAATATACAGAATCGAAAACTAACAAACCAACATCACAGCGGAATGATATTTCGTCAGAATCATAACAACACAGACCGTAATTCGTCAGAATCGCAGAATGACAGACCGCACATTGGCAGACCGTACTTTGTCAGAATCGAAATACAACAGACCATTTATCGACAGAATAGTAAAATGTCAGAACCGTACATTGACAGAATAGCAAAAAATCAGAACAGCATATTCACAGAATCTCAAAATATCAGAACTGTAAATTGAAAGAATCGTAAAATGCTAAAACCGTACATCGACAGACTCGTAATACAACAGACCGTATTCCATCAGAATCATATTATATCAGAACGTACAATGACAGAATGTACTTCATCAGACTGTAATGTCATATACTGTATTGTGATAGAATCGTAAACTATCAGAACCGTAATTTAGCAGAATAGTAAAATGTTAGATCCGTAAAATAACAGAATCGTAAAAATTCAGAACCGTACATCGACAGAATCGTGAAATATAGGAACTGTACGTCAGCAGAACCGTAAAAAATCAAAACCGTACATTGGCAGAATCGGAATTCATCAGAATGTAATGCAGCAGAACCGTAAAATGACAGACTGCAGAGAGGCCTACCAGCCACGCGCAGAGCGAACGCCGGTCACAGTGTTGCCTGCTCTCACGTCATGTGGGGATTCTACGTATACTTTCAGTTCGACCTGCTTTTATGTTCCTATTGCTCTTGTACACTCGAGAATAAGATCGTTCATATGATATGAAGTGATGAATGACCACATTTCAATATGAAATATATGAACGTCACCCAACTTTTTTGCTATATGGAGAAGAAAGTGTTTATTTGAAGTATTTTCTTGAAAACTACAATTCCTTGAAGTCAGTTGAGAGAAGGGTTCAAGAAATAGGTTTGGGATCACACGTTAAAAGGTAAGGCCCCCGTCATTCCTTGCTCGCACAAGACTTTCGAAGACTTCTGAGGGTTGCTCGTGAGGGGGCAACCGAATGACGGATAAAACAATTTTACAATTTTTTTTTTACAACAAACTTTGAAGTTTTCAAAGTTTGATTATAGATACAAGATATTGGATGTTCTTTATATGAATCTATGTCATACCCAAATTCATTCATTTTGTATTTTGTACCCATATTTCTAGAAAAAGGAAGAAGGTGATACGAAACTAGATTGAAATCGAAGTTCAGCTACGGAATTCAGTTTCGAGAATTCTTTATTAACGATAATTGGTGCGGTGCTGTAGATAGGGATTGATGAAAAAATGCTTATACATACATACATACATATGGAAGCCATTGAATAAACGTTTTTGTAAAACTCACTATGGAAGCTATTAAATAAACGTTCTTGTCTATCTGATTCTGATTCTGATTCTGATCTATATCAGGTGACCTTGGACCATAGGCGCCACCAGATAAAAATAGGATATAGGGCGGACAAAATTCGAAGATGAAATCGGGTAACCTACGAATGAAAACTGAGTGTGAATACTCAAAGCTAATATTAATCTGTGTAATTCTCGAGATGTCATCTCCAACCATTCAGAACTTGAAGACTAATTTTCCATGATATTGACCATATCCACTCGACAAAACTGAACCCATCACCAGTTCCTAAGAAGTTTTTTGAACAGCCTCTGTGAATCTGAGATAGAACAATCAATAAAACAATAATTGATCTTCGCATTGTCGAGTTTAGACGAAAATGTAGTTTACCTAACAAATGCCGAAAGTCATACTTTTCCGCACCTGTTTATTTAGATATAAAGGAATACATAGAGAATTCGCATTCGGTATGTGATGAAATTATCAATTCTTTCTCAGTATATTCAACAGAAAACAACTACTTTCCTGGCTGCGATTTTACTAAATATACTGTACGCTAGCACAAACTACGCCGACCGTAATATATCTCATCTTCGAAGTACTTAGGCAAAACTCAGAAACTATTTATCCTTAACGAACTAACCTATCCCTGATTGCAATATTTTTGTGGAAGGAAAACCGAATGGAGTGTAGAAACACATTGATTAATAATATATTTCAAAAGTTGAGTTCTTCAACAAAATTGAATAAAATGAGACTGTTTATCCTAAACGCACTAACCTATTTGACCAAATATTTTATGAAAAAGGAAAACCAGAATGAAATAAAAAAACAAAAAAGTTGCAAAAAAAAGTTCAAGTTCACAGCGATTCGAACCATGGACCTTCAGACTGAAAGTCGACAGCGCTAACCAGTAGACCATTTGGGTGTATGAATTTACTGCGTACAGAAAAAACATGTTCAACACAGAAGTGCATTTGCAAAACAGAGGATGTATTTTGTTGTACTGAATGTAAATGTAACGCTCATTGTAAGAATATTGAAAAATCCAATGACGAAGACCATCAATAAATGTACATTGTTTACTTTTCTGTAAGATGTTTCTTGTAAAAACCGCCTAATTTGCATTTGTGACAATCAACTATACATTCGAAGATATCTAGTTAAATATAAATTGCTCACCATATCTTCCATTTCGACAAAATGAGCATATTTTAATGAAGAATACGGTCTAAGCGTGCGACGAGTGAAAGTTTCATCGATCGTTACGCTTAGATTGGTTTATTGATTTTACATTTTTGCTCCGACGAAACGCCTCGACTGTGGTGCGCTGTCCTAAAAATTTAATTGCAGAACAAAAACTGTTAGGAGTATCCATACCATTGATCGAGATGAAATATGTTCCTCATAAAATTACTCAGTTTTTGATGGGAAAATATGATGTAGTTCATTTGGAAAATAATCGAGTTATTGCTTGTTGAAGATTAATGAAATATTGAAAAATTATATAGGATAGTTTTTGAAAGTGGTGAAATTTTTAGATATTCGGATGATAAAATATGAATTGTCAATACACCATTCGATTGGTTATACTTCAGGCTACAAAATGAGCCCTCATATGTTTTTTTAGCTTCATCCCCATTATTGTTAGACTGCTATTTTTCAGACATATTGAAAAACACGATCTTCGTACATTTTTCCCTGTAGAAAATCTCTCGACCATAGGAGTATCCATACCATTGATCCAGATGAAATATGTTCCTAATAAAATTACTCAGTTTTTGATGGGAAAATATGATGTAGTTCATTTGGAAAATAATCGAGTTCTTGCTTGTTGAAGATTAATGAAATATTGAAAAATTATATAGGATAGTTTTTGAAAGTGGTGAAATTTTTAGATATTCGGATGATAAAATATGAATTGTCAATACACTATTCGATTGGTTATACTTCAGGCTACAAAATGAGCCCTCATATGTTTTTTCAGCTTCATCCCCATTATTGTTAGACTGCTATTTTTCAGACATATTGAAAAACACGATCTTCGTACATTTTTCCCTGTAGAAAATCTCTCGACCATGGGGCGATGTCGTTATTTCTCATTATATATGTGGATGATGATGACAAAAAATGTCCTTGATGTTCAATTAAGTTATACCCCATGATTGGGTTATTGAACGATAGACCGCACCGTCTGCCGTACTAAAACATGTTCCATTTTTATGTTGAATACGGAAGCAAATTCGCTCCGGAAACGTCAATGTGAAAATGTACCCAATATTTTTATGGTAGTCTTCCTTTTTCAAACATTCTTCAAAACAAGGTGTCACTCGTTTTTTCAACAGAATTGAACAAGGATTTGGAGAAATTGGATGAAACCAAAATTGTAGTACTTTTGATCCCGATGCGAAAAGTTGGTAGCTCGACCGGAGTAGGCCGGCTAGATTTCGAAAATAAAAAAAAAATTACATTCAGTATTGAGTGATATAATGAATAAGGAGAGTTCCGTAGGCGATTTTTTTCCTTATTCAAGGTCAAATGAGAATTGGATTTTCTCCTACCCTTCGAATAAATGATTATTTTCACCAAAATCATGAGTCAAAAAATTTAAATGGAAAACATATTCATTGATTTTAGAAACTGAACAGGTACAAATCTGGTACACCCACCTTCATCCATACACGTATTGAAAGAACCAGAGAATATCGAATGACGAATGATGAAACAAATTTCTTTCCTTCCTGATCTTCTTTCAGTTTGTTCGTATTCCTTATTATCCTAATATCAGTCTCGTGGTATATATACTATTTTTTCCACCACTAGCTATAAAACCTAACATTATTTACTCCTTCCCGAGGCGTGAAGTGTACTTTTACTGCCAAGGTAGTTTTCGTCATTTTATAACCACTAGTCAATAAAGACATAGCCACCCACCTCTGATATAATAACCCGAACTCACTGTTCTGATGGAATTTGAATCTGTTATAGGTATTTACTACTAGATTTTTTTTAAATTGAAAAGAAATGCTTTCATAGTAGCAATAGGTTCATATCTCAGTTCCACAAAAATGTAATGAATGTAATGTATTGCTGTCCCTGGGTAATACTAATATTCTTCACTACCTTGGTGTATTAATAACTATTATGCACCTGAGGTGTGGAAAAATTGATTAAATATGCAAGAAAATAATGAAAGGCCGTAGTTATCATATTGCTTCAAAAGCATTATTGCTATAGCGTTTGAGAAAAAACGCCAGTATTTACTTTTGATCCCTCAAATATTGAAAGTGCTACCAAGTTCCTCAAATGAAAGATTGAAATTAGGTACCCTGCTCTTATGTGCATAACAGTGCATAAAAAAATTATGGGAGGAAAACTTAGCCCCTGTAGCGCTGAAGCGCAACACTGAATGATACTTATATGTCCGGAATGATTTTCTGATCAAAAGATGACCTATGTGAGCATGAAACCATTATGTACAGGGTGATTCAAACTTTCCGCCCTTGGCTCATAACAGGAAGAGGAAAACTGCAAATGCAAATACGGCAGAGGATTAGAATGGATGTGTCGTGTAAAGTATATGTTCTCGTATTTAAATATATTTTCCCGAGATAGCGTCAGATAATTTTTTTTTTACGAAGCCACTATTTTTTCCTCATATTCCGAAAGAACATATTTTTTTTACAACTTTCATCATGACAAGTTTCTCCTATCTCCATTTGGTTAAAAGCCGTGGGACTCTGGATTTAGTATTTCCATTTCAATAATCTTTGGTATTTTCAAATAAATCTCAACTGACCCCGCCGTAACAAGTCGCCAGGTTTACGTTTCAATCGGTTCAAATATGAATGCAACATGTATCCCAATCCATATTGCTTGCAAAACAATTTGCCTTGATTTTCATTACAACGGGGTCAGTTAAGATTTATTCTAAACTGCTAACATCAAAGTCCCGATAGCTATCAACCAAATGATGATAGGAGAAAATTTCCTTTCTGAAAGTTGTTGAATGAAATATTTTCTTTCAGACCATGAGAAAAAAATTGTGACTTTATGCAAAGAATATTTTCGAATGAATATCAACTGACCCTGCCGTAATCAAAAATCGAGTCAGCTGGTTTCAGGTTTAATCGGTTCTAAATGATGAATGCAAAATATATCAAATTACTTACTATTTGTTTTCCGGTCGACTCGATTTTTATCACGGCGGGGTCAGTTGAAGTTTATTTGAAAATGCCAATCATATATCACATCATAAAGCTATCAACTTAATGAGAAAAGAAAGAAAGTTTCACGATGGAAGATGTTTAAAAAAATATATTTTTGTTCAGAATATGAGGAAAAATTGTGAAATAAGGATAAATATATCCCCTCTGAGAGATTTCCATCTGCAGTTTTCCTTTCCTTGTTATGAGCCAAGGGCGGGGGGAGTTTGAATCACCCTGTACAGTATATTCCATTTTGGTTCAGACATCTGAGGTATCTCTGTTGTTGTGGAACATGGAACCTTGCGGTTTTTGCGGTTCTGTGCCACTTTTTTGTGAAACTCAGATTTTGCCTATAACTTATTTCACATTTTGGACACCCTCTATATTTACGAGTTTTTCAAATCTTTTGTCATGAAGAATATCATTCAGATTCCAATGTCGTACTCAATTCTTTTTTCGCAGTATGGTTTTGGAGATTCAACTCAAACTTATGATTTTTTCAATTTATTAGCTCATTAAATTCCTCTTTTCTCCTTCAAAATGATATATATTGTATAGATAAATTCAAAGATGCTCAAAAATCACTCAAACATTGTATTTCAATAGTGGACTATTGATTTTTTATATGGAAAAGTCTAATTGGAGGAATATTACATCTGATATTTTTTTGATGAGGACAGAAACGATATACTGACACTAATTACCTAACAGAACACAAAACGTACCTAGGTGTGCCTAATAGCAACAGATAGATAGTAATAAGAATAAATTCATGATGTGAAAGAGGCAGCTGATTGGATATTCACCGAAACAGTTGAATTTCGAAATTATACAGTAGATTGATTGTTGCCCAGTTTTCCACACAATTGCCACAATTGACACAATTGACACACCTAACCTGAAGACGCATTAAAAATCATTGAAGGATATCTTTGTAATTCCTAAAAAACTGCCTCTGTTGTTACACCATTCTGCACGAATTTCTTCAAGATTGTTGTGCTTCCTAGTGTATTAAGACGTACACTCGTATTCAGAAAACATGTTGCAATTGGACGATGTAAGCGCTCTAAATCACCGCTACAATAAAAGCGGTTACACCGTCCAAGTGCGACATGATTTCTGCATACCAGTGTACTTGTACCTGTTGAGGAATTGTGTCAATTGTGTGATAGAGAAAAGGGACATCAATTCGAATGATTCAATGAATAAGTTACTGAATGATTTCGAAATTCAATTGTTTTAGTGAATATTGAAACAGCTGCTTATTCAATATTATGTATATTTCTTATTACTATTTATTTGTTGCTATTAGGTACCTACGTTTTGTTTGTTTGGTGGAATTGTTTTTTTCTCTTCATGGTAAAATCAAAAGTTCAAGTGGAACTTTTTTATTTAAAAAATCTATATCACTATGAAAGTCCATGCTTCATTGATTTTGGAGCATCTTTGAAAATTTTATATTCATAACATTATACATAATTCGAAAGGAAAGAAAACAAGGAATTTGATGAGCGGATGAAATACAGGGTGTTCTACTGAAAAAATCATAAGTTTGATGCGTACTTATCTCCGAAATCATATACTTACCTCGAAAAAAAAAAAAAAAATGAGTGCGCCACTAGTTTCTGAGTGACATTCTCTATGAGATAAAATTTCAATTAGTCATTATCGCATTTTTCATCACTGAGGAACTTCGTTGATATGGCGATGGTCGACAAAGTGTGAAATGTACAGTGCTTTATACGTAACCAGTTAGGAAACGCGTCATTTTGTTTGACGACGGGATTATGCGAGACGAACGAACGTATTACGTGTAATTTTTTTTTCTAATTTTGCCAGAAATTTTCGCTCGAACAGATAACATAATGACCATCATTTCTACATGAATTCTACCGATTATGTACAAAAATTGAGTATAGGCAAGTCGACTCCGCCCGTCACTTCGAAGTATCCGTCATAAAATAATATGGTCGCAAATTACTGACCAAATTCACGAAAAAGACTCGTTCGATACTTCCATCAGTGGAAAATGGCTGATTCAAGTTCAGTTTTTCCAACTGATAGTGAGAAAGCAGCTTGAAATACATTATTCTTTTCGTCCAACCACATATTCAATAACGTAACTGGTGCTGTAGTGAATAATATTTCATCACGAGTTAAACCAGTTATGTTATATTTCACTTTACACCACAGGTTATACGAAAGTGAGAAGTTTCAATATTTCCGTAGTTTTGAAAAGTTCCACATCACATGTCAAATTAAATAAAAAAGAATTTCGAGCCAAACTCAATATTTCCAAGGGATATCCTGAAACAGGTTGATTTTCATTCTAAATTTCCACATTTATAATATACAATTTCTCGAATGGAACATCCTATCAACTATTGAATTCTCGAAATCTTCATGGAAAGCTGAATTCAGGGTGTTCCATTGAAAAAAAAACACAAAGCTATTAGCCTACCCGAAAAAACGAATGACACTGTATATAAAACAACTACACAAAATAATAGTTTGGGTGGTTTCAAACAACTTTTTCATTTAACATTCCTCAATATTCCTATAGAAACAACATAATGAACTCTTTATACTGAACTTTCCTTGAATAAAGTACCATTCCTATTTCACATTCTTGGGGGAATTTAAGACTAAGAAAATTGTTTGAAATGATGACTTAATAAAAACAAATTATCATAGGGATTTCCTTTCGTGCGCTTCAAGCGTTAAAAAATATGTTCCATCGATAACTAATCCAAGTGCTTCGTAACTTTTTTATTTTATAAGGATGCTTGCCAAAAATTCGACGGATGACGTCACAATGTGTCCATGATGATTGCAGACAAAAAGGTTCCTGCATGATCCGCCATTTTGAAAACAAATGTCATTTGAAAGGTATTTTTTCGCTCTATCGACTTACGTAAAATTATTCATACAGAGTGCCATTTGAATTTCAGTAAAAGTTTGGGGCAAATCCTCTGTGCTTGTACAGTGTGCAACATATGGAAATTTTTTTGATGAATTGCACAACCAAAATACAGATAGTGTCAAAGGTTGGTGCATGTTCGGTGATCATTTAAGGTGCACTTAGAATCGTTGCAAGTCAAACAGCATACAGGGTAGGTCAAAAAATATAAAAAATGCTCAGGAGTAAACTACCCTTATTTCAGAAAATTCAGCAAACTGTTATGGAAAAAAGTTCTTTACAATTGGAAGTTTTTCCTGAATACCACCTAAGACATATTATTATTTTAGTGTTTCGATTTGTTCCATTAATAACTTCCCAATTTGTATTTTTTTTTATATTCACCCTAAACACTTTCATAATTTGATCACAACAAAATCAGTTGATTATACTCTTGTTGAAATTAATGCACTTTTGTGAATCAACTTGGATTTTATATTTTTAGGGAATCACAAACTTGATGTTTGTTGCAACGATATACAGCTTAATTTTGAGATTTCGCAAACCATATTTTCAACAAGGTAAAACATCATTAGATAAGGAGTATGTCACCAAACTGCCTCAATATTAACTGTCAACCCTCATTTGTTCTGTTCCTTGGGTGTCCGTGATTTTTCAAAAGATATCATGGTTGTCGATCAATTTGTTCAGCTTTTTCATAAACATTTCAAATACGAAATGTTCACATTGAATGAAGGTTTTTGAATATGTATAGTATCATTAATGATGTTTTACCTTGATGAAATAGGGTTCGCAAAATTTCAAAGTTGAGCTGAATATCGTTGCAACAAACATGAAGTTTGTGATTTCCTAAAAAATTGAAATCCAAGTTGAATGCAAAAATATGCTTGAATTTGAAAAAGAAATGGGAATTTATTAACGAAAGGAATAGAAGAACTGAAGAATGTCTTAGGAAGCCATGTTCTGGTATTTAGGTATGAATTTCAATTGTGAACAACTTTTCTCAATAACATTCTGCTGAATTTTTTGAAATACGGGTACTTCACTCCTGAGCACTTTTTATATCTTTTTACCTACCCTGTATGCTGTTTGACTTGCAACCATTCTGAGTGCACCTGAAATGATGATCGAACATGCACCAACTCTTGGCACTATCTGTATTTCGGTTGTGCAATTCTTTAAGAAGATTTCCATATGTTGCACACTTAAATGACCACACTGTATATTGAAATTATGCTCATATTATTATTTTGTAGAAGCGAGGAGGGAAAATCCCAAATAATCAAGTAAAATGTATGTAACACCTCCTCGATCAACCAACAGGCGGTATTTCGAGCCGCCATTGCTTGAGATTTGACATTTCATGGAAGATGAATGAAGTCATTATGATATCCGAAACGCAAATGAAATTGATCCCATACAAAGTACCCCATTGACGAACGGAACATTTTGGTATATAAACGAATTGGGTCCAATCAACTTATTTTGACCTCTACTTCAAGTAGAGCAATTTTGGGACACCCTATATATAATCTATAACTGAAGTCATGTGAGGGATTTGAGCACAATTGACAATAAGAAATCACTAGATTCGAAAACTCTGGGGGAGTAGGTTTCCCGAAACGAAATAGCGATATACAAATGCTACAAGTTCTTTATTTATATTATCTACTATTTAATTGGAGAATCAAATTGAAAGGTATACACTCTGATCCGAATCTCAGACCATTGGACTATAGAAAAGTTTGAAAGTTTGATGTTTTTCTCCAATATTTATATGTTCAGAAATGGACATACAATGATTCCATTTCTGCCTTATAGAATCTCCGAGAATAGATTCACCTATTATACATAGAAAACATCGTTATATTCACATGTCTGATGTTTTGTTATATAATTTTTCAACAAAAAGAATGATATATACTTCTTTATCTTGATACAATCAAATTATCATGTCAATATCTTCCTGATTCGAATCAAACAGATTATCAAACACAAATACTACAATGTACGAACCTTTCTCAGCCCTCTAGAATTCTTCATGAAATAGTTTGAATCAGATTTGAGTAGTTATAGCAAGGAATTTCTATCGATTCAACTTGGCAACAATGCGCTACCGCTTGTTCCGAGTCTCCACGCGTCTCACACATTCTGGTATATTGACGGTCTGTCGATGTACGGTTCTGATGTTTTACGGGTCTGTCAATGTACGATTCTGCCATTTTACGGTTCTGCTATTTCACGGGTCTTAATCCAAAAAATTCTGAAAATTTACGGGTTTGGTAGCTGCACGATTCTGCCATTGTACGAGTCTGTCATTTTACGATTCTGCTGTTTTACGGGTCTGTCGTTTTACGGTTTTGATGAATTATGGATCGGAAATTCCGGTAGTCCGATGGATTATGAGTCTGTCGATGTACGGTTCTTGCATTTTACGGATCTAGAGTATTGGCAGTCTGTGCTTTTACGAGTCTGTCATTGTACGGATCTTTCATTTTACGGGTATCAAAAATCGACAGTCTGTCTTTTTACGGGTATGAACTTTTCGCATTCTGCCATTTTCAGATTCTGTACATCACAATTCTGCCAGTTTGCTGGTCGGGAATGTTCATTCTGATGAAATGGTGGTCTACAGAGTACGGGTCGCTGAATTACAGTCTGTGCTTTTACGGTTCTATGACTTTAAGATTATATATTTTTATGATTCTGACGACATGAAGAGTATTTTATTTACTGGTTTGGCAAAGTACACTTCTGAATATATGGCAGTCTTTCGATATACTATTGTGATTTATGCATTCTGACATAATGCAGTCTGTCAAAGTACGGTTCGACAAATTACGGGTTGTACATATTGCAGTCGCTGAAATATGGTTCTGATGATTTGCTATTCTGATTTCTTACTATTCTAGTCAAATAAATTCCTACTAATCGACGGTCTGTGTCGATACGTTCTGATGATGTATATGGACCCGACCCGATATACACATCTATTCAATGCTTTTTTGAGATATTTTGTGGTCGTGGCAAAGCCGAACACTGTTGAGTCTTTTAAGGTATCTGATATATTACTATGCAGCATTTTTCACAAAACTACCACAATGGCAAGCATGAAGTACAATAAATCGTTCCTCATCATAACCTTCTGGTTTACGAACACTTTTTGTACTTTGATCTTGCCATAATCTCATCTTATTCCCTTCCCCTAATATCCAAGTTTCATATAAGAAGACGATTTGTCTATAGGCTAGGGTAACTAGAATTGCGGTTTTCATAAAACTTTCTGAAAAACTCTGCTCTCATCATGGATATCTTCTTCTCAACCAATAACCGTCTGTTGTCTCATTTTTTATATTTGAATCCTACATTTGTGAGGAATTTGCTCAATGTGCCTATGCTTGCGTCAGGAATATGTTTAGTTTTGAGTTCTTCTTTCAAAATTCTAAGAGTGATGTGTTTTTTTGTAAAATAGTCAGTTGAAGGTAGTCAAGAAGTATCAAATGGAATCAATTATTTTCTGCATATACAGTGTGTCCATTTAGTGCGTAATTCTTCGATATCTCGAAAGTCATCACCTATAGAGAAAAACTTTGGAGAAAAAACTTTTTCAGTTACTAAAGTTGCTCATTTCAAAATAATTTTCAACATTACTGGGTGTTTTATAAAAGCAGGGCAACTCGAAGAAGAGTTTTTTAAATGGAACACTCAGTATTGTTCATTCGGAATTAATTCCGTCAAGGTTCACCTTCACATCGCTGTGAAAAAAATTGAAATCGGTTGCGGCGTTGCCAAGTTATAATTGATAAATCTATTTTTACCATTATTGAAGAGTCATGTTCAATTGGGCATGGTATATTCATTTCTTCAGATTTTGAAAATATTTTTGGCATACGGTAGGAGCAAGGTCCAACGTTTACCAATCCAGTAATTTTGCGATATGTTCTTCAACAGGGTGCTCAATTTTGCATTTAGAATTTTGCAAGATTCAGATGACATTCATCAGAATTTTTCAAATGGAACACCCTGTATTTTTATTCAAATATTAATTTCGACATCTTTCGCCTTCTTATTGCTGGAAAACAAATCGAAATCGGTTGCGGCGTTGTCAAGTTATGGTTGATTTCCCTATTTTCACTACTATTCCGGGGTAATTTGTACGTCATAGTTCTTTCATTTATTTGTATTGTGGAAATATTGCGTTGCTAGGGTATAATCAAATTTTTTCATTGACCATTCATATATTTTTTTACAAAGGGAACATTTACAGGCTCTCCAAGTTTGAATTTTGTTCGAAATATTTGTGTAAAGACCTGTCAAACATCGCTACAATCAAATAAATCTTGGATTGATTCGACATTTTGCTGAATTTCCTCCCAAAAGCTGCGTAGTGGAGACATATTGTTTGTATCATTATGTTTACCTTCTTCAAGGTAAATGGAGATTTGGATTGTGGGAATAACGACAATAAAAATGACCAAATTTCAAAAAAAATTCTTATTTTCGCAATCCGCATCTTCATTGTTTGTATTGTAGAAGTTATTTCAAAGACAGGCGTTGCTTTTGGCATGTTTGTTTGTTTCACATATCATTTGAATCATAAGTAGCAAGATTACGGAATATTTCAAATTTGGACGATGCACATATCACAAAAATACCTGAATGATCTATGTAGAACCACGAATGTCATGTGGCAAGCAATAATCCCACACTCAAATCAAATTAAGGAACCATCAGCACGAACAAATTACCCCGAAATAGTAGTAAAAATAAAGAAATTACTCATAACTTGAAAATGCCGCAACCGATTCCGATTTTTTCTTCTGCGATGAAAAGGCGAATGATGTCGAAATAAATCCGTGATGAAAAATACAGGGTGTTCCATTTGAAAATTTCTCATGATCGTCGTCTGAATCTTACAATATTCAGAATGTAAATTTTAGCACCCTGTAGAGGATTATCTCGCAAGATTACTGGATTGGTATACGTGAGACCTTGCCAAAAATAATTTCGAAATTTCAATAAATAAATATACCATACCCAATTGAACATGACCCTTCAATAGTAGTAAAAATGGGTTTATCAATTATAACTTGGCAACGCCGCAACCAAATTCAATTTTTCTTACAGCGATGTAGAGTTGAACTTGAGCAAAATAAATTTCGAATGAACAATACTGGGTGTTCCATTTGAAAAAACTCGTCTTCGAGTTGCCCTGCTTTTATGAAACACCTAGTATCGTTGGAAATATTTTCGAAATGAGCAACTTTAGTAACTGACAAAGTTTTTTCTCCAAAGTTTTTCTCTTGTGATAATTGATTTCGAGATATCGAAGAATTACGCACTAAATGGACACACTGTACATATAGTATAATTATATACATCACATTGCGTGCTTCCATTTTCAAATTATCATCCAGATCTACTGTCTTGGGTTTTTTTCAGTCCTAGATTTCCCTGGCGTACTCAAACTTTCGTTTTTCTCGGAACGTACTTTAATACACGAAAGTGTCCGAAGACTAATATTGAGGGCATCAGCGACACGCTGAAATTATGTAATTCATGATGATATTCTTGAAGTAAGGTCTGACTATTCTGACTAACCGGAATTCAAGGACCATTATCGTCTTTCTCTCTTGTGAAATATTGTCACAAATTCGATACAAGACTTCGTGCTTGCGATTTCAAAAGTCTTCCTGGCATGTTGAATATTATTTCACAATGGACACGCAAAACGATGTCATTTCAGCACCTACTGCACGCCTCTGAATTAGCCGATTCGAATGTGTCTCGACATACGATACGAACACCTTTGTATTCAAGCTTTCAACCCGTTGAGTTCAGAAATGATGTCGCAACTTATGTCAACAAACGACATGATAGACATTGCTGTTCTATATGTAAGTCTGAAGAGGATAGCAAGATGTGCACACTGAGAGAAACTGGATATTAAAAATATCTACCAGCTCTGATTGTGATAACTATTATGAGGAAATCTCCTGATCCTGATCAGTTTATTATTACAACAGTATTCTCTCCATTCTCTAATTATAAAAATCGATTTCTTAAATCATTTGTAATACCCTTGAATGGACATTTGCTACCATCATAACGCAGGTGTGTTATGACATTATGAGAATTTTATAAATTCCAGTCTATTTAGATTTTTTATTGACATAGCTCGTTTTGTGAATTATCCTCATTGGTGAATTCAGATAATGTTTGTCCCAATAATTATAGCTGTTTGGGTTTCTAGCATTGTACGTTGAGGAATAACTCTAGCAATCCACATGTATGATGGTTATTAGGCAATCATTCGACAATTTCGGCTCATTTCGCTCTAGTGTTTCATTAGTATTGGGGCTGACAGAGATACAGATCGCGTTCATTTCACTGCTGTTGTCGGTCATGGGTGCCCGTGTTCAATTATTGTTCAATGGTTTCGATCGTCCGAATCGATAGAGCCGTGTCTTGTAGGTGAATGTCTGTGATGTAGCAAAGTTTTGTTAGAGTGCTGGCTGTGAACCGATCTGAGGAATACACCGTGCATTGCATTATTGCAATGAAGAAAATATTCTCCATTCTCCATACCCACTTTTCACGGCCTAAAATTGGTTTATTTCAAAAACAAAATGATCGATGAGATTCTGAATCAAAATATCTGGGTTTCTGTGAGGAAAGTTTTATTGACAATTCTCATTATAACTCCGAAGGAAGGGTAAATATAAGTATTCAACTTCTCATTTCTTAATAAAATCGTCAGTAATGCATATAGATGATATTAATCCGGAAAAATCAATGAGTAATGTCAAAAAACTTCCACAGATACCCAAATATTTCAATTCAGAGACTAAACGTATTTTTTTTGTTTTTTTGGAAACAATAACTTTGGATCATGAAAAGTGATAGTGTGGATAGGATATTCATTTTCATTGCAGTAATTCAAAGCACGGTTTCATAATGCATACCATCGAATGATGTTGATCAGATAACCTTATTACCACTGTTTGATGAATATACTAGAGTAGAAAAATATTGGGATAACTGTTGAAAATGAGCTATATTACAATAGCATGTCAAAATGTCAGGTTTCATGCAGATATCAGATAACTATAATAAAATGAGACGTATTACTGCGTCACCTCAAGATGGTTGTGCCAGCAATAAAAACATGCTGTTTTATGTCGATAGTCTAATAACCACTGTAGAGTGGAGAGTTACTGCAACATTTTATGGTAATAATTCCTATTCGACATTCTGTGTTATTATATAGAAACTAGAACAAGTAGTAGTTATTCAGCAGCGGTGTTTTTATACAAGTTTGCAAATTGAATGAGCTGCCATAACTACAAGTCACCTGAAAATTCACTTCATCTATGGTAGCAAATGAACACATCTGTCCCCTATTTATTGCAGATATCGTAATAACGGTTATCAGATTTCCAATTATGATAACTCAAGTTTTCTCTCAGTGCAGGTCTATGCTAATTTCAGTCACACGCAAAGAAATATTATACAGACTGTATATACTTATGATGGACAGACGTTATGGAAGATCCACTAGTGCACCGTTACACATTATCAATTCCTTTTTGAATTGCATATCGATCCTATGTAATGATTATTCTCATATTCTTTCCAGATTTGCCGACGACATCGAGATGATGACGGGCAGCCGGCCTGGCCTCTACTGGCTGATATGCTGGAAGTACCTCTCCCCTTTGGCTATGCTCTCCATCCTGGTGGCCAGCTTCATCCAGATAGCCGTGGATGGCACTGGCTACTTCGCGTGGGTGGCCGCCAGAGGGGAGAGCGAGCGACATCCGTGGCCCGTGTGGGCCGTTCTGCTGATTACGGTGCTGGTGATGGCGTCGGTGTTGTGGATACCAGGGGCGGCCATTGGAAGGTAATGAGTCGATAGATTTTTCTGTTTTTGTTTTTAGAAATATGATATTATGGTGATTTCAACCAATAGCAATGCATGATTCTTGGCAATCATCTGGTATTTTGCTGAATGAAACACACGAAAACCATTGAGATTTCTTCAATCTTCTGAAACTGGAACTGATAATATAATATGAGATTCCATTGAAATCGATTCCTGACTTCAGTATTCGAAGGGAATTCGATTGAAACGATGAAACCGAAGAAAAAAGTTGATGACCAACTACAAAATGAATGAAATGTTGAATTATTCAGAACCGATTAAAAATGTACTCCAGGAAGTAAACATGGTCAAAATAGGATATTTCTCTAGATGTATGTATTTCTCAATTACACTTGAATAGACACTCGAGTTTTGTTCAAAGAAACACTAAGGATGGAAGATTCGGATTCATCACATATCAATTCAAAATGGAATTGACCAGGAGAAGAGTGAGGGTATCTTAATGAAAAATGAAATTGGGCAGGACTGATTCGATTTGTGATTTGAGATGTGGCTACCTATCAATCCAGTGTGATGTGATGTGATGAGTGGTGTGCGAAGATCCATGAGCATCGAGTGACACCCCGAGAAGAATAGAGGTAGAAAAGTGAGTCGAGGGGATTCGAGAAATTATTTTACTGATTTCATAATACACGTTTTTGGTTGGTCGAAAACTGTGTGTTGATAATCGAAATCAATATGTTTCAAATAACTTTATTTCACCTGTTGATTTGATTCTGGGTACCTACATGATGTGCTTCTATTTTTGTGTTCTGCTTTCTAAATATTTTTATGTTCTGGTATCCCAAGGGATATCCTGTAAGGTTGAGAAAAGATTATGAGAACCAAGGGAAATAAGGTAGGAATTGGTGTTCTCCTTAAATTTCGTGACGTTATATGCCTCGGGAAACACTCTCCTTAGCAATGTGTTCCAGAGCCTCGCTGTTAGTTGGATGAACGAGTATTTGGAAAGAGATGTTCTGCAGGTCTTCAAAATGACCACGAAGGGGTGCGAAGCCTCAACTCGAAGGGTTAATCTCGCGGGACTGCCAAGGAAGGAACAATTGTTGATATTTCATAAAAGCATCGTCCATGGAAATATTTATGAAATGGAGCCAGATCACCAACTTTCCAACGGTTTTCCAGAGAAGTGAGTGAGTTTGTGAGCGAGGCATCACCCACGAGACGGATTGCCCTGTTTTTAACAGAATCCAACAGTTTCAGGGAATGGTTTTTGTATCCCCCTTCCTCATAAAATGTTGTCATGATGCGGGCAGTACTTATGTACGTTCAAGTTGGCAACATTTTTATGCCAAATATCAATCATTTTGCAACATTTAGTAGCTCTGGCATTTGTGACATAACAAGAAACGGTCAGAGATCAAGTATCACAGAACAGAATTCTTCAAAAGATGAATCAACATTCACTGATTCACGATGATTTGTTTCGAGGATAAACCAATGAGTATTTATTCGAAAATCTTACAGCTTGTATGTTCAAACTGTACGATTGACGTCAATTGAACAGAAAATACGTCCATGATCCTTTTTGTTACAAAAGATAACGAATTGATGAATCCTTTCCATATGCTACTGAAATTCTTTGGTTGATTATCTTTATCCCCCTAAGAGACATTATTGTTTATAAAAGGGATATATATATGAAGAATATTTTCTAGGTAGAATCGGCATTGTCTCTCTCAATATTTTATCTCCCATTTCGTTATAGATAGAAATGATGACGTGAAATCAAGGGTCTCAATGCTCTCGATGAATTCTACGGAATGAGGTATTGTACCACGTCTTCTAACGATTCAAAATCCAAGGGTTGTCCTTCTCCCTGGCAGAGGGTTGGGGATGTAGAAAGCAGATATATGACGTCGGCTGGAATTGATGTCTCAATAAGTTTCCAAAGAACCGATATCAAAGCGATCGGTCCAAGATTTGATATCTTCGATAAATTACCGTTTTTGGTTGCAGGTTATTCGGCTACATTTTGATTGACGACAACGAGACAGCCTGGTTTCCCGCCAACGATCTGAAAGAGTTCCACGGCATAATGCCGCACGAGGTCACTACCGCCGAGTCCCTTCTGTTCTGCATGAGGGCCGATGGCTCGGAGGGACTGTGTTGTCCCACCGCACATTCTTATGACGACGATGACGACGACGATAATTGATGACAATAATCTAGTACCTTCATCTAGCGAGTGCCTAGGCGATCTGACGTTTGATGATTCTCGAATAGTTAGGACACAGTAGAGATGCTATGTTCGTTCTAGGTGGATTCATGGTGGGAATATAATATGGTGTGCTACTAAGGTATCTTTGATTCGTCTCTTCTGCGCATAACGTCATTGCGAGTTCATACTCGCACCAAAATGATTACGGCGACTGGGGTGAACTGCATAACTTTAAGCTCAGAGTACGAGCAATTGTTCTACTCGCAGTGACGTATACGAAGATGCGTTTAAGCTCACCTTACTATAATTCTACCGATACAGAACTCGAATTATTCGTTCTTAACTGAAATACCTGACTAACTTAACGTGTTTTGACAATTCTGTGACGTTTTCGTGGTGGTTTTGTGTCATTTCTGATGCTATGACAGACCTGTGACGTTTTTGGGACGTTTTTGTGACTAGTTTTGTAACAATACTGTGACATTTTTGTTCCGCCTCCTTCTTCTACATGAGTGGCGGAGATTGATGGCAATGCTAACAGTCGGTTTCATAATATTCAACTTGAGGTTTCCTTTCATTTAAGAAGTACCCTTTATGTGGGGTACCTGATTTCATGAGACATTTTCGAAGAAACTTCAACAAAAGCGGAACTTCATTGGTACTCAAATATGACCCTGTTATAGTTGAAGTTGACTTACCGATTCAATTTCACATGACATTCAATGTTATGATTGACATCTAGAGAGTCTACATTCATTTCCCTCTCATCATTCATATTTTATCAGGAAATAGTATATTGTGCAACAAGTGGGAAAAGTTCAACTTTTCTCACGAGTGTGGAAGTTTGTGGCACGAGCCTGAAAGGCGAGTGCCGCAAACACACGAATGAGGAAAGTACTTTTCCCCACATGTTGCACACTATACTTTTTCTACGACTGCACATATTCAAAGAACAATGTAACTCAATTTTTATTTTTTATGGGTTATAGCAGAACTAAAATAACATAACATTATAACAAGTTTCCTACCTCTTAACAGTTGAATTATTCATTTGAAATTATAGTTAATTGTGAAATTCTTACAATTTTGTATGGTCAAACCAGGAAAGTCATTGTTTTTGAGTAAATTTTCTGTTATATTAATTGTAGAAGTAGAAGTTGAAGGTTGATTATTTATGTACAGTGGTGCATTTTCTGTCTCCATTTCAGTGAATAGTTCTACTGGTTTTTCAATAGAGTCGACGATTTTATTTGCAACGTCCATTTTATTTTTAATAGAGTCTCCGACGTATCCTTCTGCCACGGTACTGGATTGCCATCCTCCATGGCGCTTTAAGGTTAATATGTCACCTCCTGCATTTACTAAAATTGTTGCCGAAGAACGTCTGAAGCAGTGTCCTGTATATAAATGGGGATTTTCCAATTTTAAAAAAATTGCAATTCTCTTTGCCATACTACCAAATTTGTTGATGCCGACTACTTGTCTAGTACATTTTCCGTTCTGGTAATTCAAGAAGAAACGTTTTTCTGCCAAATCATTCGGTCGAAGAGCGGCATATTTTTTATATATATTATAAAATTCCCCCGTTACAGTGAAAGTTCTTGGCTTCTTTGTTTTGGTGTTATCTAATTTCACCAACAAAGCCGAATTTAGATCCTCTAAATCATCGACTTTTAATTTCCACAGTTCATCTCTACGACATGCCCCTGCTACGCCAATAGCCACTGCAACCTACAAATAAAAATATCAGGATGTAAAATCATTTATATAATTAAAAAAATATATCATCCCTGGCCGGGTATTGAACCCCGGGCCGCTAGTATCCTAAGCGGAAGCACTACCACTACACCACGGAGTAGCTATTAAAATAGTTATTCATAGGCATATACTCATCTTCCACAATATGAAATTGACTTTTTGAAGATTATCTAATTATTTTTACCTACTGAATACACCCACTAACTATAAAAAGCTGTTAATTCGAGGAAAAAAGCGGAAGAAATTCGAAAAATAGTTCAATTTAAATAATAAACCCACCTTTATTAGTAGATATTCCTTGTTTGGAGCTTCTTTTAAAAATCTCTGCAATTGGTCGGCTGTTAATATGTTTGATTTCTTTGGGAAGTAATTGTCAGACTTTCTTTTCAAAAATGCACGTAATTTTTGATACGTGGATATATCAATGTTATGTTTAATACTGATGGTACTTTTCAACATCGAATATTGTGACCAAAGTGTTGACGCCTTCAAAGTTTTCGACATTTCTTCGAAGTATACCAAAAGTACACTTTCCGAAAACGATTTTATTTTCGTATTTCTTCTCCATTCCATGAATTTCCCATATGCCAATTCATACTTCTTTCGGGAAATTTCCGGCAACAAATCTAATGTTACTTTTGCCGCTTGTTCCAATATTTCTGGTGGAGTATTGTCAAAATCGTCACTGCTTTCATAAGTTTCCATATTATTTACCTATCACTGGTACAAATATGTATATTATGTCTTACTAATATTCAATGAAATTGCGATTTTTTATCGAAACACGATTGATAACTACCTCAAAAATTGAAATAAATTCTGTTGACAGTTGTTCGTGACAACAGCGGCCAACTAAGTTTTTGTCGATTTTAGTTGATTCTCCATATAAAAGGTACCTACTATGCGTGGTGTTGGCAAAGTGCTGTGAGAAATAATATTTCTCACAGGTATGAGCAATTCGTGGTTTTGAAATTGAGTAAGCCATGAGAATTACGCTACTTTTCATAGCAGTCGTAGAAAAAATAAATAACAGAGGTGATTACATCGAACCAATGGATCATCTAATGTTTGTATACCTATCTCATGCGATGAGAAATTCATTGATAACCGCTGGTGAATTAATGAAGATATGAAGAGCAGATAATAATGTGAACAATGCAGCTGATATTCCTAATAATATTGTAGCATTGAATGCTCAGTTAATGATCACAAAGTTTTTCAACAATAGTTATTCATGATATAAGGGGAAAAAGTAGAAGATTTCAGCTCCAGGTTGTGTTGTTTGCCGACGCTAGGCGAAGGGAGACAAAACACCGTGAGCTTGATTCTAATATTTTTTCCGTGTATACCCTAATAACACACTTATGTCCCATGGATATCCTTAAGACGTCCTGTCGGTACATTCAGGACGTCCATAGGACGTTCGAAATTGGTACCGTGGACGTCTGTGGGACGCACAAATGTCCCACTTGAGGACCAACTAGGGACGTCCTTGAGGGATGTCCCTGGGGCAACTATCGAATACCTAAATCCGACAGTATTCCTCATCAAGCACTACAGGGGACGTCCTCAGGACATCCATAGGACTACCTATCAGCATCGCTGAGGGATATCAATTGGATGTCCATAGGATGTCCCATGGACGTACGAATTATTCTTCAATTCGAATTTTCCTGGGTCCCTCTAGGATTACGGATCAGGACATCCAGTTGAGTTGATGGTCCGTAAAAGGTACCCAAAAAGTTTCCCACGGATGTCCAATGGACTTACGTGAAGGACATTGACGAGGAGTACTTATAGCCTACGAGCAATCATTCGTCGGCGAGGTGTAAGTTAACGTCCTCGCAGGGACAACGTATTGAAAGTACCGACTGGGACGTCCATAGGACGTTATTTCTAGGACATTGGAAGAGTACAGTTCATGTACCAATTGGGACATCCGATGGATATCCCTGAGAGACATTCGAAAGATATCCCTGAGGAACATTTCGATTGTTATACGATCCTGGAAATATTAAGGGTGTCTGTGCAGAGATATTCGAAGGAATGTACCATCAGGGACATTTGATGGTTGTCTAGAACAGACATTATATAGGATCTGAAGTCATGCCAGAATGTGTACTACTCGGGACATCCGATGGATGTCCCTAAGGAACAATTAAAATCATATCCCATCAGGGACATGCCAAGGACGTCCTTGCAGGGACATTCTACAATATGTACCACGTGGGACGTCTAAGAGATGCTATTTCTAGGACATTTGAAATGATGTACCAGCTGGGACATTCCGTGAACGTCCTTGCTGGGACATTGCATGAGATGTATGGGATGGGACGTCCCAAGAACACTAATTTTTGGTTCGGGACATCCGGACGTGAATTGTACCAAATAGGGACGTCCTTAGGACGTTGTGTGCTATTAGGGTAGTACACTATTTTTTTTGTTACAGAAGAAAGGACGAATCAATATAGGGAAGATATTACTTTATTTCGAAATCTGAAAATTATCGATGTGAAATCTAAAGTTTTCAACAGTAGAGACACCCGCGTTGTAGGCATTTTTATCATTCTTCTGAAGATTTCAAATATCTGATGTCACTTCTGTCATGCTTATTCTGTGATTTGATTTCAAAAAATTGTGAATTCAGTGGTTGTTCAGTAATATACATAACCGCGAAGTCGAATGGAAGATAAAAGGGCTTACAGTTCTCTCTCGGAGACGGTATTATTGACTCATTTTTTGAAACTATGGCACAACAAAAGCCATCAACATTTATGTGATATATATCCGGGAAGAAAGTACTCACTTTTTTCCCACGAGACAAAAGTTATTCATGAAAAGTGACATTTAATATAACCTTCCAACATATATGGAATGCCAAACTTTTTTCCAGTCACAGAAAAAATATTATTTTGAACCTTGTTTTCATTTAATGCATTATTGTCTTTTATTTGATAAGGCTCTCATGATTCCAACTTCAAATTTTATAAATTACATTCTTCTTTATGATTTTTTTTTCAGTTTTGTCTACATCTTCTCTGAACTAGCTCCCTTTCTCCATGAGTTTCTTTACTCCCAATGATATGACGTTCGGCAGGAATTTTATTCAACAAGCATTTTTCGTCTGCTATGATAAATGGTGCTTGTTTTTTTCCTGGCTTCGATAACGATTCTATTCTCATTGATAATTGTTGTGTGTGAAAATGGCTTATTCAAACCAAATAATTTGCCGTCGATATATCGAAAATAGATATGCGAACCTTCAGGTGAGGAAAAATTGCATTGGCTTCATGGAAGGTATCAGAATTCTTGACAGCATCAAAATTGAATTTTTGATGATGTTTTCTACTTGTAAAGATACTTTTTGACGACATCTATGGAACCGGCTGTGAGTAGTAGAATGGCAAGGTTCAACAAAAATGTCACAAAAATGTCAGTGGCAAAACGTCACACGAATAATTTTAATTCCGTAACGGTGAATGCTAACCTCTGATTGGGTTGACCTAGAACAACCATAGGTATTCTACTAGATACAATTGTCATATCTCGAGATATTTCAACAAATAATTTTTTTAAGGAAAGGCACTTGTTCTTCGATAACTACTGACAAGTTATCCACATATTCCTTTTTTGATGCAAAGTTAGTGAAACAGGAAAAGTATTCTCATCAAAAATGATTCGTCTCATTCTCAGCATTGAACTTCAGATCTTCCAGGCACTGTACTCTACCTACATCAAGGAAAGATGTGATGCTGCATTGAGAGGTCGGAAATTCTCGATCTATATATTGCTAATTCCACCAATATGATTCATCTTCAAGATAGTGGCTTCAATGATCGATAGAATTTGATCATTTCCTCATTTGAATCAGTAAGAGAAAAAGTAGATTGCTTCGTGAGTCAGCAATCAGGTTCTCTAAAAGTCAATGTTGAATTAGGGAGTGAATGTTCGAATTGAATCCAAGCGCCTTCTGATCATTGGATTTCTCTATTATCCATATTGAAAGTAATTTGTTTACTTGCAATATTCCACGATAGTAATGGTCGTTGCCTGGCAGTATTGCTTGATAGTTTGGATCCAGAAATGAAGACGATTATTCGATCTAGATTGTTCAAGAGGACACTAGAGAGGTATGAATCTGAAATTTATTCAGCTCTGGATCTGGATTGTTCTAACTTGTTTGAATGAGAAATGGAAGTTGGTTCACCAAATTCTGATAATATGATATTTTCCGATCTCTCTATAGCTATGTTATCTTTGAAACTAGTTCGTAGGAAATTATATTCCACTTTTTTTTTTCTAAAAGTTATGAATACGAAATGTTATTCTTTGATGAACCTGATAATATATCGATCTCACATCGATACTTCTAGTATGTAAAATTGTTAGTATAGTTGGAAAAAGTATGATAATATATCTATACATATACTTTGAAAAAAAAATTGAAGAGTGTCTTAGCTCCTAACAATAATATCATTATTTTTCGATTGTTTCAACTTTTATTGTGATTCTAGCAACATGTGACAATAATTCAACATCATATTCGGAAAAAAGTGTTCATATTTATAATGGAGTTGTTAACGAAGTACTTGTGATAAATTCGCATAAATATAGGTAGGTATGCAATGAAAGTTTGACAACATCCATCATGGTACTGAAAGTTCGTACAAAATAGTTATTTTTGTATCTAGAGCGCGAAATGCTACTTTGGTGATCGAGATCTGATTTTTTTACGAGGCGTAGCCGAGTTAAAAAATAGTCGAGATGACCAAAGTATTTCGCGCTCGAGTTGCAAACAACATTTTTTCTACAAACGTCAAAGAATATAGTTCTAAAGTAAAAATATTTGTTGAACTGGCTTAAAAGGCCTCCCACTTTCCTCCCTAGGTAAGCACAATGTTCCACGAACATAAAAGGGATTCTCTTTCGTGCGATCCAAGAGATAAAACAAAGTTATTGTTGAACATTCAGAAATAAATGATTTCGTGAATGTTTGCTCATTGAGAACCATAAAGTTGAAATATAAATATCTCATATATATTACATAACAATGCGCGAAGTAGGTACTTCGCGCACTGTTTAACTTCGCACATTGTTTTGTGCAAGGTATCATGGTAACGTAGGAAACTGAAAAAAAGTGTCACTTCGCAATTTGTTATCAATGCGCGAACCTTGTCATTTTTTGACGTTTGTAGAAAAATGTATATTCAAAACTGAAACTTCTGTTATCTTATCATATAAGTATCATATCAATCTTAGGTTAGCTTTCAATGAAGTCAATAATCCACTGCTGAGAACAGAAACAATGAAACATCCATGTTTTTGTAGAGGGAGAATATGAAAAATCCCAACTCCAAAAGAAAACCAGAGAATCATGTTTTGAAGTATTACTCCCCATCAAATTAGTTGAGCAGTAGCACTTTTCGAATAGCTGTTCAATAATCCTCATATCCCCAATAATCATTGGTCTCTCACATTTCAACATATCTACTAAACCATATCATAGGTGCATAGTAATACCTGTACCACTCAGTAACAATTGGTTTGATGAACATTTTCCAGATATAAGTATCTATCTCTTCTTAGAATTCATTATCTGGTACTCACACCAAGGAATGAGCGAATACAAGATTTGTTGTGTCGTACTGATATGATATTATAATCCACTCTGACCGATCATGGTATTTCATCAGTTTGCTGATTCTTTGCCTAATATAATGTTCTTAACTTCAACTTATTTCATAATAGACCAAAACTCAGGAATAACTACTTGAACAAAGATATTATTAGATTATTATAGACTTTTTCAATTTTTTGAAGGAAATACCTATGGGGAGTCCCGGACTACAGACATCAAATTGTGTTTTCGGCCTAGATGACTAGTAGTAGGTATACAGGACAAAAACGAAGCAAGATATAAAACAGTGTTCATTTTTCATTTCCATTCCTGAGATTGAATGAAATGCATTGATTAATAGACAGAAAAATAGTTTTAGGTTTGAAATATCCCTGAATCGAGAGTCAGCACTAGAATGTACTTTCCAAGATCTCATCCAATATTCCGTTGATAATGCTTACTAATCACGATTGCGGCTGTATTCGCTCATTTATGGTATCTTTTTTATGTATGTTCGATAGATAATTGAAGGCAGAAACCATTTTTCGTCCATCTTCAGTAAGTAAGGGATATCAATTCGTAATTATGAATATTACTGAAACGATTTATTTTCAAATTTTGCCAACTATCAATCATTTCTCTTCTTCTTCTGAATATACCTCAATTCCTTGAGGCAGATAATTGGTTTCAATGATGCTTCAGAAAAGACGATGATAAATTCACATATCGTGTTTGTCCATTCTATTTTTATTATTTTCATTCACAACAAAAATGTTGATGTCCAAATGGAATTCAACGTCAGTCAATTCCACTGAATTTATCGATAGTAGAGAATGAGAAACACAGAATCTCTCATTTGAATATGTATCTAAGCTTGCATATACTTGGATCGCCAACGTCTAATTACAATAAAGTATACTCATGAATTGATGAAAATATGAATAAGAAGGTAGGTAGGTATGTATCTATTTTTTGATTACTGGGTGTATTTGAAAGAAAAAATTCCATTCATGAATTTGTTAGAATTTGCCAGCATTTTCTGAAACTGCTCCAGAGATGACTGTGAGAATGTTATTTCTCAAGGTTCGCGTTTATTTCATGACTTTTCAATTTTCAAGACGACTCCTTGTAATCATTGAGTTCTTGTTTTTGAAAATACATTTGTACACATTGGTGTATGTACATCGATAAAAAAGCTATTTTGAGTTAAAACCAAGAACTAGTTAGATATTGCCCGCGAAACTTTGATTTAGGATCAGCAAGGTAAATGATCTGGAGAGCTTCAGGAATTAAGTTTTTATTGAATCGAATGGTCGCCTCTGGTGTTTCTACCTATGAAATGATCATGACAATAATAATATATAGTGGATAAAATTGTTTCTCTAGTAGATAAGTTGTACTTGGTAAGGTTTGTTGAATGATATATGTAAATAGCTCTGTTAATAGGCGAGAATAAAAGCATCAGTGTTTTTGAGAGTTTCATTTCTGAAATATGTTGACGATTCATATTATCATATATGATAGCACAAGTGATACTATTTTGCCGAAAACATTCAGAGATTGTCAACACAACTTGTTGCCTAATAATTTCGCAAATTACGTTGTTTAGAATTTTTGAATGAATGTCATGATCAAAACTGAAGCAGCAATCTGAAGTCAATCGACGAATATTGAGGAAAATAGCATCGCCAGTTGTAATCGTATGAATATTTCATGATTGAGACAATAAATGAGCGCCTCGCGAGAGTTGCGCACACTGTATCCATCATTCTGGCTTCCTACATAATAGACGTTATGAACGTCGAGAATGTTATCGCTGAAGCACGCGATTTCCTGGTCAGGTGTGGATCAATTCGACTTCTTTGTTGGTTGAGCATTATCGATCAAAATGAAAACCTGATAGCCCAGGCAACCATATGACGAATGATCACGTCACTGTGACGTTCCTAATTGGTGATTTTTCGTCAGAGAAGTCACACACCAATTTATGACGTCACTATGACGTACTTTCTATGACGTGATAATCACGTCATCGTTTCGACGTCGAGTGAACGTCACTTAAATGGGTAAAAGAAGACGTCAGTTTCATGACGTTGCAGGGACGTCCTGTCGACGTCCATTTTTTCCAGACCTTCTCTAAACCATGGTTACTCATATATCATGTGAAACAGAAGTATAACCCATGAAAGAAAATCAACATGCAAGTTTTATTGGAATTAATAATATACCCGAAAAGTAGGAGAAAACTTTTTTCTGAAAAACTTTGACACACTGTATATCTCGGAAACCAACAAGCTATGTATATACACAAATGATTGTTATGGTATACTTACATTGGAACCATCACTCTTATGACGTTGAAGTGACGTATCTATGACGTCTAAAAATCAAGTCGGTGTGACGTACCAATTTGGTGAGCTTCGTCATTCAGAATTTTCTTCAATAATTTGCTATTCAGATTTTCGTTGGGTGACGAAAAATGCATCAATATACATGATTCAACAAAGTGAAGCCAAATTCGCCAACATCCTTTTCATTGCTATCAAACTACTCTTTGTTAGCTTATATTTCGCCAACACAAACTACATAATTTTTGATACAAATAAGAGTAACTGATTGCATTCTGATGAAGAGATGCGTACTTGAAGGATGGCGCTGCTGAATAGGCGATTGAATGAACATCAGGAGGGACTCACGAAGCAGACTCAACAATGCATAATCAATATTATATAATGTCATCAGAGGCCAATGGTATTCATCACATTATGTTAAAGGAATCTTTATCACGTATCATCGCCAAATTTAATCGTCATTTCGATATCATTATGACGTCAACCGAACGTCACAGTTTGGTGATTGGATGACGTCAATACGACGTGAGTAATATGACGTCATTGGGCTATGACTTATTCACGTCATTTTCACGTCGATGCGACGTCACCTTGGTCATACAAGTGACGTAAAAAAGACGTCACTGGAACGTCATCTGGTTGCCTGGGAGGCGACCTAGTACGCAAGGAGGTACATTATAGCTCTTGCCTACTAACTACCTAACTAGGTTTTCATCTAGAACGACAATGGGTAGACCAAGTCAGATGAATTCTAGTACACGAAAAATATCACTGGCATGAGGTGAATCGGTCAAAATGATCAATTATGATTGGAGCGAGAGTGGAACGATCATCTGAAAAATCAATATCAGGATAATTGACCACATTTTATTTATCTTTTCTACTATCGTGAGGTACAGTACCTGTTCCGCACGATTTTCCGTTTTGAGAGTTGTATTTTTCCGTAAAATTTCAGTGTTTCGTATTGTTTCTACTTTTTCGCACGATTTCGGTGAAATATCAGGAGACATGCGGTTATTACACTGTTGGCGCCAGAACATACCCATAGCAACAGTCGCTATGAACTGACAGTAGTGGCACTCAACGAATAAGCATATCAAGCGTCATTTTTCCGTGTGCGTTACCCCAATTAAGAATAGACAACTCAGAAAACTTCCAAGATCTCACCCCAGAAATAATTGATGCAAACACTATAAACCAAGCAAATTCACATTAGAAACGACGTTCTTCAAGATGTTTCGACATCTGCTATTTTACAGCGAGCAACAAACACAAATTGCATTTTCAATTTTTACCATCGTTAATGGTTTAGTTATTTTTCCAATGTTCTTCAAATGAGTTTCCTATTATATCGATGGAAAAAATCTATTTCAATATCTTTCAGAGCATGAAAATATCGTTCATAAAAGTTACTCTCTGGACTATAGTGCTGAAAATTCACTTTACCTCATGATTTTTGTATTATTAAAAGTAAGGATATTCAAGAATAACTGAATCATCCATGTGTATAAATTCTGTGTTATGTGTCATTTTGTAGCATAATTCCAAAATATTGTTATTCAAAAACCTATCTTATTCATGAATAATATGGACAAAAATACTCGTAGGAAAAACTTTGTACCTAACTTGCGGAAAATGTTTTTTCCGTCCTTGACGCTCCGCGTCGTTCCTGCAACTGCCGTTGCGTGCAAAAAAGTACTACTTTCCGCACTTGTTAGGTGAATAAATATTATTTTATATTGAATACGGCGAGATTCATCCATCTTATCGGCTTTTGAGGATGCTGATTCCAGAACAATAGAACGACATGGTGAGTGGAGAAGCTCAGTTGTAGTAAAAAGATATGAAGGAATATATAATATGATAACTTCTTTTATCAGGTATTGATCGTTCCTCACAGCGAAATTAATTGATTTCAAACAATCATCGATTTTTTGACAGATACAATCGTTGCCACCGATACAACAAGGCCTGCATGCTCCGTGGGTGACTTAGTGAGGCCTAACCAGCAGCTCGAAACGACAAGCGCTTATAGCGCTATAAGGCGACCGCGTATTTCAATTTCAGTTTTAGATCACCATTGAGCCGATTTTGCTGTTTTCTGAAGGGCTTCCGGTTAGAAAAGGATGCCAGTCGTCAACTGAGCCCTTCTTCGCACCCCATTCGATTTTATTATGGAAAAACGAAGTTTTAAAGCAAAAACCAGGATAAAACAGAAATATCCACCTACAGCAACCCATTCGAATTAAATATACTGGCAAAAATTGTGGTGAAGGTAAACTTCACACCTACTTATACAGGGCCCGCAGAACATAAACTCATCATGAGATTGATCGAAAAAAAAATGTGGAAAATGTATTTTATTTTGATTGACATGCCGTTTGTTACAATTACCTATATTCATCTTGGAGAATTCCTTTTACCTGAAAAAATAACCAGTGAGTGTTTTCAATTTTCTGTTGTTGGATCTTCCACCCAAGTGGATCGTTACACTTGAAACCGTAATTTTTAAGGGTAAAATTGCATTTATCATGCGATGGTTTTTTTTTCAAAATTTTTGTCGGTACTCACGTATTTTTGTCTGATAAACCAAATTTTTTTTATGAAAATGTGAACAAACCACTATTTATTGAGATATTTCAAGCAAAAGTTCGAAATTTCGCCTTCTTTCTCCACTTGTGTTGGGGGCATTTGAAGCTACTTGCTCTTATTTTGTCATTGGACACTTTATATACTCATGATGTACTTCGATGGCACATTTTTATACAGAAAATTCAACAGGAAATATGATTTTCATGGCGAGTTTTTCATATTTAGTGAAGCATTCCAGATGACGACCATTTAATCAATAGTCAATCAAAATACGAGATGTGAAATGTCAATAGATTGCTTTCGAATGACATTACTTACGCCATTATTTTGAATGATATTCTTCCTTCTTTTCACTAAATATGGATTAATCTCAAGAAAATCATATTTATAGCTGAATTATATATAAATTGTCCAATATGATGAAAAAAGAAGGGAAATTTGTTCTAAATGCCATCCAAAAGACAGGTAAAAAAGAAGGTGAAATTTGGAATTTTTAGTCAAATATCTTCATGATAATTATCATGATAAATGCAGTTTTACCTTTTTAAGTAGAGTGTTTGTAGTTCATGTTAATATGATAGTTGCAATTTGATCATTGGAATGAATTCTGCATTCATTGCCACGAGGCAAATGACCGTTTTCAGATAGAAATTTGAGAATGAGAATTAAAAATGCCCGTTTATTATGAACATTCAAGAAAATCTCCTCGAATTCGATTTTGTTGACTATAATATACGAATACAAAACTAACTGCACAATCAAAGCTTTCCTATTTTTCCTCTACTTATACTTTTTATGAGAGAGTAATTGTCTTCTATTATTGATTCATCATTATAAATTGAGCTCTGTTTACTACTGAACTTAGATGGAGTAAAATCCTCGCGGTGAATTGCATATACCCACATTTTCGATAGCTCCTCGTCCAACGGGAAACTGAAAGCATGAACTTTTGAACCACCCACATAATTCCCCTGACAGAAGGGAACACAACACTTGAAAGGCATTGTTATTTCGCCGATCACAACACAAAATATCTCACAAAACATTAATTTTTTCGCCAGTTATTTTGATGAATAAACAACAAAAGAATTCGGAACCGTTTCAAAAACATACGTGAATCACCGATGAATTAACACGAACTGACACGTTAGTCGACAAGCGATAAAATAAAACACTGGCCTCTCTTGGTGACGTCAAGAGCTGTTTACCTCAGAGTCTGCTGGCCTTGTTGTATCGATGGTAACGGTACAATGCGTTCTAAAACTGATAACCACTACATTTTCTTTTTCTATGAAACGAAGTGGAATATGATAAGAAAAAACGAAGTCTCAATCAATATTTATGTTGAATGATGATATTATCAGGGAATAGGTGGAATGTGATCGACTGAAGATTGAATTGTTCATCATTTTACGAACTCGAATTGGAACCCACGAGTTTTCTCTTCTCATAGCTGATGTTACTTCTCTTTTCAATAAGCCGGTGAAATGAATTTTTGATACGTCACACTTTCATGTTTTGTGGCTTATTGCCAATCGAACAATTTGTGCATATAATAATTATATTATAAGATTCTAGAAGGCGGCATCGTAGATAGACACAATTTGAAAACTCAAACACATTTGCATTCACTCAGGACGGCTTGTACAAAGATGACCGTTTATAAGAATATCAATTATAAATCATCTTACTTTTCCATCGTCTATTCTACGCAATTTCAGTTTGTATATTATTCGAAGTTTTTACCTGCATTCCAGAAGCTGTCAGTGCGAGTAGATGAGGTCCTACATATATCGGCAACTAAGCATATAAAATACTTGGGTATAATGATAGACTGTAAACTAAAATGGAATGAGCATATTATGTATGTAACGAAAAAACTTAGAAGTATCCTATACAGGCTCAAATATATTTCTGAATTAATTACTACCCATCAGATGAAAACCCTGTACTATGCTCTTGTGGAAAGCCATTTGAGCTATGGGATAATTGCCTGGGGCGCAGCAAATAAATTCTATTTGAAAAATCTTGAGAAAATCCAGAAACTTATTATAAAAACAATTGAGCACAAACCACGTACTTATCCATCAAATCAACTCTATGAGGAATCCAGATTGCTTGACATGTGGCAAATATACTTCTTAGCAGCTATTTGTAGACAGCATAATTAAATATAAGTCTTACCTGGGGAATATTGATCACATGTATACCCAACAAGATATAAATCACATTCGATAAAGGTTCCTAAACCAACAAAAAATGTGCTCCAAAGAAGTTTTTCTTATCTCGGACCAAAACTTCATAACAGCGTTCCGCCAGAACTGAAAGAAATTAGGATGATCGGAAATTTTAGAAAAAATGCAAGAAAATGGATATTCCAAATCCCTAGGCTATCAGAGTACATCAGTTGATAGACGTCAAAAATACTTACCAGTATTGATTGTAATTCCCCCTCATAACCATACCATCTCAACCTCAACGAAAATAATAAAAACCACTGCAACCTTCGATTATAAAATATAATTTTCAAATTATGCTCATTTGTAGTCTTATGTAGCTTTGTTGATTCTTTTTATTGTTTTATAATATATTATTCATTTATTGCAGTAGATATAATTATGTGCCTCTAGTCTAAACATGTAGTCAATACACACGCCTTAAATTATAATTTGTAATTTGTGTTTCGCATACTATATTGATTTATATATTTTTCATTTAAACAAATGCAGCACAATACTTGTACTTCCCACAGACAAGGCTCTGCCTTAAGTGGGCTCTGTGCATTTATTCACGAAACAGTTGAAATGTAGATTTGTAATTGTGATTGTATCAATAAAATGATATGTTTCAACTCATACTTGTTCATATTCGCTCATATTTACTCATGTTTCTTCATATTTTTCAGTAATTTAGTGAATTTAGTCATATAAGTTCATATTATTGTACCTACCTCATTATTATTATTATTGTATCTCATTTTTCATAAGTGGATTTTCATAAGCGAATAAATCTATTCTATTCTATTCTATTCTATATATTTGCTTCTCTACAACGTGAAGCTTAATTTGCCAACTTTCAGTACGTTGCAATCAAGCTTCTTTCATTCCGCTTACATCTCGCCGACGCTCGCTGCACAATTTAAGATACGAAAATGAATAGCTAATATCATACTCACGAAGAGTGGGTGAACTAATAATAATGCCAGGATCGAAGATCAAACATCCGGAGAGACCAACTCACCAAAATAAATCTCTTGAAAAGTCAGTGATGTATGATATGTTTCTCTAATACCGTATAACATGCCTATATATACCCCAAATTTTCGGATGATATAGTCCTCCATAGATCATTTCTGAGACGTCATTTTGACGTTTCAGTATAACGTCGTATGGCTGTGACATTTTGACGTTTTTTCGAGGTATTTAAGACGTCATTTTTGGACGTCAATTGGTCAGTTTGGTGACCAAATTAGGACGTCCTTTGAACATCACTATGCTACCTGGGTCATGAGTGAAAACGGAAGATTATAGGACCAATGGAGAAACAGCATAAAAGCTGACGTCACCATCTATTTGTTCTCAGAACATTGCCAATTGACGGCCATGACAAACCGTTTGAAATGATATCTGAATTCAAACAATTTGAAACAACAGGGTGACACATATTTCACATAAAAATGCGTAAGTAGTGTTGTGAACATCAATTTTGATCACTAACAATACAGTCTGAAATGATATGAAATAGTAATGATATGATTTCCCACTGAAATTATGAAATTTCAATTTTTTACACATGCCAGACCCTCGTGAACATTGCAAATAAGGCATGTATCTTTCATCTCCTTTCATAAATGGAAATTCCTATAAATTCTGAGAGCGGCGCCACTCTCAGGACATAAATTGTTGCCATGCAAGGGTTTCGTAGTCCCTAACTTTTTATGTTCATTTTTCATTCCGAGTGAATGAAAAAAAATCAGTACATATTTGTGAAGATCTAATCTATGTTCCTGTCGTCTCACTTTTTTGAAATTCGATTCAATTTTTTCTAAAAAAAATCGCATAATAACGTGTTTTTTTGATGATTTTCAAAAAATTTTTCTCAAGAACCGAATCAAATTTCGAAAAAGTAAGACGGCAGGAACATTTATGAGATCTGTCATCCACTCAAAATGAAAAATGACCGTGAAAAGTGAGGGACTACGAAACCCTTGCACGAGCCCTTGCATTATTGCTTCGAATATATATACAACTTCCTCTTAACAGAAAAGCATTGAAAAGGAATGTTCTCAGATGAATTATGTACGTAAAAAAATTGATATATATGAAGAAATACATCGAGATTGTTACGCCTATGAAACTCTAATTCAAACATGTAAACAAATAGTACTCACGAATGGAAGGTGAAATTCGGGTATTAAAACTTTGTTTTTTCGCAAATCCAGCAGTGTAACACCATTATTAGTCTCTGTCTATCAACTTTTCACGAAAGAAATAAGAAAATTCACTCAAAAACAACGAAAACAATAAACTTCCTCAAACACATAAACATAAACAAACAACGCCGAACTCGCCGAAAGCACGAAACATCACGAAACGAGCCTGTTTTGCAGCGGCGTTGTCGGTTGTGTATAATCTCGGTAACCTTTACAGAATAACTTCGAAATAATGTATAACGACAGTTTTATAATATTTGATTGTGACTATCTATGGACATATAATTTATTTCTTGAGTTCTATGAATTGGATCATAATGAACATCTAAGTGAATAGATGATTACAAAAGAGGTAAGTAAAAATACTTGAGAGGATTAGCCTGAGGTTAGGAATTATTAGCGACAGGACGTGACAACCTCCACAATTCAACATCAGGTGATATGCTGTGTCCGTATTCTCTGGCTTCACATTACGATGTAAATAAATGGGTCCTTCTTTGTTTATACGTCCATATATACTAACAATACAGTAATTGACTGCCAATGATTGATTATCAGTCCACTAATAATTCAGCACCCTACACCATAGATGTACGAGCTCCACTTGGCAATTCTGACCACATACTAATCTCCACAACATGCCCATTTTTCATTCCATCAACTGCTCCGGCACCCCCACGTCTTATATGGCATTACAATTCAGGAGATTGGGACGGTCTCCGCATGTTTTTCTCCGAGTTTCCTTGGCATAGAGTATGCTTTGACTCTGAGGACCCTTCACAGTGTGCTGCGGAAATATCCGAGATCATCATGCTCGGAATGGACACATACATACCTCATTTTTCGAAAAGATCATCACCTTCGAAACCCTGGTTCAACAAAAACTGTTCTAGAACTGTTGCCTTGAAACAAACAGCCTACCATCGCTGGCGCAAAAACCCTAACCTCGCGACTAGAGCAGAATACGTTGATGCCAGGAATAACTGCAGCCAAACAATAGATGCTTCGAAAGAAACATACAATGCCAAGATAAGATCGAAACTCATAGATTGCCCCAATGGCTCCCGTTCGTTTTGGTCCCTTGCTAAAGCGGTCGGAAGAAATTTCACTAATAGTTCATTTTCACCACTGTCCAAATCCGACGGCACATTAGCAACAACATCGCAGGAGAAAGCAAATATTTTTGCAGAGATGTTCGCAGCAAACTCTAATTTAGATTCCCAAAGAAAACTGCCGCCAGACATTCCACCCGTTGAGAGTCGAATGCCCGAAATCGTCTTCCGTCAACGCATTATCAGACGAATTTTGCTTGGTCTCAAAACGAATAAGGCTAACGGTCCTGATGGAATTCCACCCATTATCCTCAGAAAATGTGCACCAGAATTAACACCGATTCTCTGCGAGTTGTTTACCATCTCGTACAGTTCGGGTATTTTTCCTTCATGCTGGAAGACAGCTAGAGTACAACCAATCCCCAAAGAAGGGAACAAGAACCTGCCCAACAACTACAGGCCCATTGCCCTGTTATCAGTAATCTCCAAAGTGATGGAGAAAGCCATCAATATTGAGCTTATCAAATATCTGGAGAGCTCAGGAATCATCAATGATAGACAATACGGCTTTCGCCACCGAAGATCTACTGGAGATCTACTTGCCTACGTCACCCATTTATGGCAATCTCCAATAGAAAAACACGGGGAATCTCTAGCTGTCGCGTTGGACATATCGAAAGCATTCGACCGTGTTTGGCACTAAGGACTCCTCCACAAACTACCATCATACGGCTTACCACCTCAGCTATGCCATCTCTTATCGAGTTTTCTTTCAGGCAGATCGCTTCACGTGGTGGTGGACGGTGTATCGTCTGATACCATTGGCATCAATTCCGGCGTTCCACAAGGATCAATTTTGGCACCAACATTATTCCTGCTTCATATCAATGATCTGTTGGAAGTAACAACTTGCCCCATCCACAGCTTTGCAGATGATAGTACCCTCCATACTGCGTTCTCTTCCAGAATTCCCATTTCTTCCCAGGAAACTAAGAACTCACGGCGCAGGCAGGTCAATGCTGTCAATGAAGATCTTGCTGAAATCACAGCCTGGGGAACGAACAACCTAGTTGAATTCAACGCCACCAAAACTCAAGCCTGCATTTTCTCTAGGAAGGCGGAACTCAGTATGCCCGATATTATAATGTCTGGCTCCACCATCCTCACCAAGCCCACCATATCTTTGCTCGGTATTTCCATCAGCAACACTCTTTCATGGGATAATCATGTCAGATCCATCGCAAAAGCTGCTTCACAAAAACTCGGATTCTTGTTCCGTGCGAAAAGCTACTTTACACCTCGACAGCTTCTCATGATCTACAAAGCGCAGATACGGCCTGTTCTAGAATACTGTTCCCACATATGGGGTTCAGCACCAAAACATACGCTGATGCTCTTAGATTCCATCCAGAGAAGAGCCATTCGCCTGGTGGGTGACGCCACACTCACTCGCTCTTTGACATCATTGGAACACCGTAGAAAGGTCGGCGACCTTTCACTTTTCTATCGATACTTCCACGGGAAATGTTCTTCGGAACTCTCTGCAATCATCCCTTCACTAGCAATACCAATCAGACGAACTAGACAAGCCCAGTCAGCACATCCTTTCGTTGTCAACCTCGAAAGATGTCGAACAGCACTTTATCAAGACTGCTTCATCCATAGAACGGCTAGGCTCTGGAATTCATTGCCTGTGGAAGTATTCCCAACAACATTTGATCTCCAAAAATTCAAAAAAAATTCCAATACCTACCTCCTGACCCTATTCTCCCTAGGAACGCACGATGTTCTTTGAACATTATAGGGATTCCCTTTCGTGCGCTCCAATCGATAAAAAAAAAAGTAGCCCATCGGACGATGTATAGTGGTTGAGGAAGCTCAGCACTTTGTTATTCACAAGAACCAGATTGAGGAACCATAATGAATAAAACAAACAACTCAGGAAGTTCATCTTTAATTCCTAATTATAATAAATCTTTGGTCTTTCTATTCGCTATTATACAGAAGTCGTCATTTGCTCAATCACTTGAATGTTCCTAATGGTAGGTCTCCTATAAGTTCTACAGTACTCCCACCGAGCTAGTCCTTCAGGTACACTTTTACTTGGTCTGAGGGTAGCACCTCTTTTCATCCTTGGCAGCGAGGAATATCTGATGTGGTCTTGTTTGTTGCACAAACTGCTTAGCTGGGGATGGTAGGCCGATCTGTCGATGTTGGCTGCGTAGCTGATGCTTTTCGGCAAGTGATGTTGGTAAGGGGTGTCTTTTTTGTGTCTATAGGACAGCCTGAAAACATTGAAGGAGTGTTAAATACCATTAAGGAAGTGTACAAGAATTATACATGATTGTTTTTGGATGTTTGGTAAATTGATATTTATCATACAGGACGTGGAAAGAAATTCTGAATTGAGGAAACCTTATCACGAATCTGCGATTGAAAGTCTATGAAAATAACAGGTTTCCATCGTTCAAGTTTGAACCCCTTGATTGGGGTGGAGAAGACTTCCAGGACTACGGCAGGCTAAAGATCTCCTTGGAAATTTCAACCGAGAAAGATCTAAGACACTGACAAACCTCAGCAAAGGAAGTCTCAAAGCAATAACGGGATTTCTAACGGGGCATTGCAGACTCAAAGAACACCTGAGGAAGCTAGGCTTACAGGAGGACGGCACCTGCAGATTCTGTGAGGAAGCACCAGAATCACCTTATCACATACTGATGGAGTGTGACGCTGTACATCACAAAAGATTGAACATACTGGGAACACACCAGCTGACTGTGGAAGAAATACTACAGCTAGACCCCCTCAAAATCCTCAAATTCCTGAAGGAATTGAATCTCGAGGGGCTGCTATGAACAGGAAACCCTTGATATAGCAGGAGCAGATGGGGCACAATAGATCTAATTAGGTCGCAGCGCATCTGTCACCATCCAACCTACCAATACCAATACCAATACCCTTGATTGGGTGGAAGTAAAGAAAAGGAATATCCTCAGATATGTTTATGGACATGAAATAGAAAACTCGTGTGTGTTCAATAGGAATAATTGAATGTTCGTCGTGGCATATAGCCGGGGAATCATTCGTCTCCTGTTGAAGAAACCGAGAAATAATTGATATTTTCCACATAGAGAATGCGAATTCTCAATGTATTTCTTTATACAGGGTGTCCGCTGAAAGGAGGTCAATCCATCAACCATATATCACCAAGAGCGGCTGATGAGACCTGGTGGGTCGAAACAGTACTGTCTCGCTCCTTCTGACAATTGGGCAACTGTGTTCATCCTGTATATCTTAGTTATGAGACCTAGCAGTTGGATAGGTGGTGGAAAATTTCCACTCAAGTATGTCAGGTAGTGCCATCTGTCAGTAGAGTGGTTTACTTGTAGAAGCACTCTGTAGCGTATAGACGTAGGAGTCTGTACGTGTGTCTATAGATGGCAGCGCTATACAGTATGTGTCGCAATTTCTGTATCCTACCTTAGAGCTTTGCCACTAGATGGCTACAACATTACCATAACTTCATGTTATACCCTGCGTTCACGAATTATTGTATAGATTTCGGGAGGATGTAATCCAATGTTCTGCGTGGCATATAGCCAGGAAAGTAGTTACCTACCATTCTCGTTCATTTTATGAACTATCGTGGTAATGACTTTGAGTTTCTCTCAGTTGGTAACCATTACATTCCACTTTGATTATTTGGCCCATTCCTACTTGATTTCTGTAGTAATCTGTTATTTAATATGTGTGTGTGAATGGCGTCGACAACTGCTTGTGTTTCATCGCTATGACATTTTGGTCGAAGAATAAATAGATCATTCGAAGTGGAGAGCCATCCCAGGATGTGTTGATGAAGATGTCGAAGAATTTCAACTAGTAGAAGGGATCTGAAATTGAATGCCTATTGTGTCAAGTCAACCAAACTGAAATGACGAAGGGATGTGTCGAAAAAAATAACGTATCACACCAATCTGATACAGAATATCATAGTACCTAGTGTTCTTGGATATGATCACATTTGGAATCAATATAACAACCAGAGAGAAAGATTCTATTTTTTGAGCAGATCTCATATCATTCCTATATAATATAGGAATGCTTACATTCAAGATATCCGATGAAATTCACCATATGGATGTCCAAGACAGATACCATATGGATGTTCTTGACGAATACCATTGTGATATTCTTTCATTCTGAACTAACTGATTCATTCCATTTGAACTGAACTGAATCAGTTGACATGCATTGTACATAATGAACGTCATTCGAAAGAATGATTCAATTTAGTTCTAGCCCTAACAACACAGGGATGTCCTAGGTACGTCTCTTTTTTGGTCCGCGTTACAAGGACAGTGGTTGTCCAGTGGGCATCCCGCCTGGTACATCCCTAGGTTATCCTTTCCATATTCCTGGGATATCTGATATCCATTCACATCAGATACATTGAATTTCATCAAAATATTGAATTGAATTTTTTTGAAAATGTTTGTTTTTATTCCGAAAGATATTTGGAATGAAAATGAAGAATTTTGTCCCAGCATTTCTTGAGTAATCACCATTTTTCGCGAACAGAAATCGTAAATGCATAAAGCTCCTCATTTCAGAACACCCAAGAATAATAATAATTATATCAAAATCCTAACAGAGTTGTTTTTATTCAGGTTTCTGTAGTTTAGACCTGTTTATGAATCTAGTTAGTACATGAATCTTCAGGAGGCTTATTAGTCAATGGAGTAAGGTGCGTGCCTGAAAAGCTAAAGGTCCCGGGTTCGATTCCTACTCGACCTACATTCTCTTTTCTTTTGTCGAAGGGATGACCCTGGAGTATTTCTTGGGACGTCCTAGGAATATCCTTTTTTCGTACTTGGTACATCCCAGAGACGTACCAGGAGGCCATCCCTTGGTTCTTTTTTATTGGCGGCCAGCCGATGTCCCTGGGACGTCCCAAGTACGTACTTTGTTCGACAAAGGATATTCCTGGGATGTCCTAGTATAAAATTAGAGACGTTCCTGAGAAGTCCCTAGGATGTGATTGTGTTGTTAGGTAGTGAAAAAAATTTCAGTTAGTTCAGATTGAAAGAAAATCACTAATATAGATGTCCAAGACGGATATACCATATGGATTGCTAAACAGTTGGAAACGCGATATTCTATGGATATCCATACGTCATCCAGTGTACAGGATGTCCATAGGACGTCCAATGAATCGAGTTGTGTTATTAGGGCTAACTAAATTGATTTGTTATGCCAAACATTGCTCTTCCATAGTTTCTTAAAATTTTGAGTATTCACCTGTGATAATTCGCTTTATCGAAATGGTCATGATAGTTGGCGAAAATGCGTTCATAGTTGTTGCTGCCTTGCCTGCAGAATTGGTAAGAAGGTTTTTGCGGCGTGTATAGACCGTTGTAGGGAACCAACGGGCATGCGCAGTCGTTCATCAGGTTGAGGTTGGTAACGGAGCAATTGTTCAAATTGCTATTCGAATGGCTATTCAAGATGGAGGTATGGTCCTTCCGCGTGCCAACAAGGAACATCAGACTAGCACCTAGAAGAAAACGAAGAATGGTCTACTGCAGTTAAAATAGTATACAGGGTAATGCAAATTTCATGGTACACTATTGTTAACTCGGAAACGGAGAGAGATGCGAACTAAACTACTTTTTCTACACATACTTAAGAAATATCCTGTACATCGCTGTTTACGGGATTCGACACGTGCCAGCCAGTTCATCAATGTCAAGGAGGCGGCTGTCACAATGTCCAGTTTTCAGTTCTGGATATTAGAACATTAAAAATTCATCTGTCATTCTGAGAATTTGAAAATTATAATTGTTCACATCTCTACTGAAACCAAATTGAGATGGTGAATGTTTACAGCATTGAAGAAAGGAGTGATATGTATGATGTTTACATTCGCTGCTTTCGAAATTCGACGCGAGCTAGTGAAATGTATGAAAATTTATACCCTGAACGGATTCAGCCTTCGCGAAATTATTTCCAAAGGATTGCACAGAAGATCAGACTAGATGGAACTTTTGCAACAAGGCGTTCAAGGTGAGATATGTATTAACATTTTTGTATTCTTCCATAAATAACTTTCTGATTCACCTAGGTATGGAATGAGAAGAGGGTTGAATCTTAACGTTATAAATATCCTAGCACAAGTGCACATTAATCCAAACATATCAACTTATGCTATTGCAAGGCAGTGTAATGTCCATCAATCTACAGCTAGTAGAATACTCAAAAAGCAAAAATTCCACCCTTATCATTATCATGTAGTACAAGGAATCAGTCGAGAAGATTTTGCCAGGCGATCCTTTTTTTGTGAATGGTTACAGAATAGGGTGAACAATGATGTAAATTTTCCATTGAAAGTGCTGTGGTCAGATGAGTGCCTTTTTACAAATAATGGCCTTTTCAATCGTCACAATGAGCATTATTGGTCCACAGAGAATCCAAAGCTCAAGAAAGAATCACGTCATCAAATAAGATTCTCGGTTAATGTCTGGTGTGGCATCTTCAATGGTCGGATTCTGGGTCCATTTTTTCTTGAAGATCGCCTGAACGGAGAAAACTATAGGAACCTGTTGAGAGATAGTGTTGAACCCTCATTGGATGGATTTCCCATTAATCAGATCCACCAAATGTGGTTTCAGCAAGACGGTGCTCCTGCTCACAATGCAGCATTGGTTACCCAGACATTGCATCAAATGTTTCCACGGAAGTGGATTGGCACTAACGGTCCAGTACGCTGGCCCGCTAGATCTCCGGATCTAAATCCGTTAGACTATTACCCATGGGGATATCTGAAAAATACAGTTTATGCCAGAACAATAGGAGACGCTGCAGATTCGCGAGAACAAATTGTACAAACAATTAATTCAATACCGGAAGCAACCATACGGAGAGCAGCAAATGACATTTGCAGTCGAGCTGCACTTTGTCTTGAAAATGGAGGGGGTCACTTCGAGCACCTCAGAAATTGAGTTCAATATTATTATTTTTACGTTTAATGAAAATTTCTGAAATTGTAAGCTTGATAGCAGATCTTATACGTTAACTTAATTATTAATTTTCTATTTTTCCTGTATTTTCGTCATTCCATCATCGAACATGGAAGTGTGATACATCGATGAATTGGTAATTTTTTTATCTATCGGATGGTGCAAAAATCCAATATGGCGACCATTAGAAAAATCAAAATTTGCTTCAATATCTTCGAATCTAGTGTGCCTAGAATTTTTTTCATATCACCGTTGAATTCGCCATGCGACATTCAGTAAGTGTACCAAATTTCAAAACTCTAGTGAAAACAGTTCAAAAGTTATTGATTATAATAAAAATCGACTATTTTCAGTTTTTTCAGGATATTTCAGGAAATAAGAGGGATGTCCTCGATTTCTTTTGATATTTGAAATGGTCATGAAATTGTGCATTTTTTTCGTGATTTAACGTAGTTCGCATCTCTCTCTGTTTCCGAGTTAACAATAGTGTACCATGAAATTTGCATTACCCTGTATTGTGCAACAAGTGGGGAAAGTTCAACTTTTTTTGTGGCACCAGCCTGAAGGGCGAGTGATGCAAACACACGAGTGAGAAAAGTTCTTTGCCCCACATGTTGCACACTATACTTTTTCTACAACTACACCTATCCAAAGATTCCGAGTAATTTAACTCATTGGTATTCATTTCATAATGTGGCACTATGCCCCATTGAATATCGTGACCAACGAGTAAACACCTTTCCTAGTTCCTCAAAGTATTTTAGAATAGTAAACTTTCCGAAAAAGATTTTATTTATGTATTTTTTTCAGATTCCATAAATTTTTCGTATATGCCAATTCATACTTTCTCCTTGAAATTTCCGGAAAAAAATCAAATTTTCGCAGCTTTTTCCATTATCTCTGCTTCTGTCGGTGTATTTATCAAAATCGTCACATTTCGGTATATACATCATATTATTTATTATGAATTGTTGGAATAATATTCGATGGAAACTGCGATTTCTATCCAGAGCACTAATAAGAACTACCTTAAAGAATTTCAAAAACTTCTGACAGTTGTGAAAACTATGCAAAGCTGAACACCAGCCAATTGAGTTTTGGTCGATTTTCTTTGATTCTCCATAGAAATGTATGTGGTGTTGGCAAAGTGCCGTGAGAAAAAAAAAAATTCTCACAGTATGAGCAATACATGGTTTCGAAACTAAGTGAGCTATGAGAAATGCTCTACTTTTCATAGCAGTAGTAGAAAAAAATATATAACATAGTGAAATTTGATGGAACACTAGAGATGAATATGATGTCAACATATCATTGAGCAAGAAACAACGAGATTATACATTTATAGTACCAGAAGTGTCACCCACGTGACATCACCGCGTAGGTAGATTACAAAATCGACAATGGCAAAATACCTTGGTTGGTTCAATATTCAGAATTCTGATCTCCCTTCATTTCATCTAACTGAATATCAGTAGATACTTGATCTGAAGTTGAGAGATAGAAACATGATTGTGAGCTGCTTTGACATGACAGATTGATGTGTACAAGATAAACTCATAGAGTTAGGTACAATTTTCACTTAAAATATCACCAGAACTCCAATTATTCGTCTTCTACTCAAGATAATTTTCAAAATAATCGTGTTCTCGAAAAAATCTCCAGATATTGATTGAAGCTAAAGTATAGTATTCGGTAAAACAATTTCACACTGAAATTTTATTACAAAATTACTAGGATAATGACGATTTGCTATGGTTTCGACATTTGAATAGTGAGCTTTGTATCTTAATACAAAAGAATAATATATTTTTCTCTGTGACGGGAAAAAAATTTGGCATTTCATCTCTGTTGGCAGGTTATATAAAATATCACTTTTCATAAATAACTTTTTCCTGTCGAAAAAGAGTGAGTATTTTTTTCCCGGATATATATACACTGTTGATGGCTTTTGTTGTGCTATAGTTCCGAAAAATGAGTCAATAATATCGTCTCCAAGAAAGAACTGCGCGAGTCCTTTTATCTTCCATTCGACTTCGCGGTTACGTATATTTCTAAACAACCACTAGATTCGCAATTCTTTGAAATCAAATCACAGAATTAGACTGACAGAAGTGACATCAGATTTGATTACTTCGAAAGAATGATAAAGATGCCTAAAACGCAGGTGTCCCTACTGTTAAAAACTTAAAATTTCACGTCGATGATTTTCAGATTTCAAAATAATGTAATAACTTCTCAATATTGATTCGTACTTCCTTCTGTCACAGAGAAAATAGTGTATTATATACGAGAAAAATGTTAGATTTTAGCTCACGGTTTTTTGTCTCCCTCCGCTACGGGAGACAATACAACCTGGAGCTAAAATCTACTACTTTTTTCCCATGTATGATAAAATAACTATTTTGTATCCACGTATGTCATTCTTCATGTCAAAACTGGAGAGTAGGTATAATATCTTAGTGTTTACATGAGAATGTTTCGTTTTGGGAGAGGAAACCAGCAGTACTAAATATATTTTATGAAACATAGACATTTTATACGTTCTAGTGGATGTTTGCGTTTATATTCTCCATGGAAGAAAGTAGACGAAGCTCAGGAATTTCAACAACACTTTGATGATTTAGTTGAAAATGATGGTTGTCTGTGATGAAATGTAATTTCGAATTTACAAGTATACCTACATAATATTATATGGTAAACTGTTGATGAATGATTTCTATTTATTGACTATAGGCCCAAACACAATGCAAAAAAATAAGGAATAGCAATATAAGCAATAGCACTATGATTGGTCTAAAACGCGTTCAAGGTTAGAATTGATCAATAGTAGATACCTGCATTTCTTATTTTTTATTCATTATTCTCTATTCCTCTCCATTGTCTCCCGACCTTTATGGAATGAACTCGAAATGATCTGAAGTTAAATGTAAATGTCATTCAACCTTGAAACGTCAAAAAATTTCCAGTTTAATTTAATGCTCCGTCCCCCAAGGAGGAGGAAAGAATTTCCAAGAAATCTGTTCGGTTGCTATGGTAACGATACGAAATACAGGCTTTTAATTGATCGAAAATGTTTGGTGTGAAATTTTCACTCATAAAATCACGAGAGCTTCAGTTATTCCCGGATATTAATTGAAGCTAAAATGGTATTCGGTAAGAAAATTTCACACTGAAATATTATTAAAAAATCACTTGAATAATGACGATTTTTGATGGTTTTGACATTCGAATAGTAGGCTTTGTATGTTAACTCAAAAGGATAATATATTTTTTTTATTTACGTATGTCATTCTTCATGTCAAAACTGAAGAGAAAGTATAATATCATAGTGTTTATATGAAAATGTGTTCATATTCTAAATAAAATGCACATTTATGACATTGTTAGGTTAAATGAAACCCAAATAACCTACTTTAGTTATACAAAATAATCAGAAATGAATCGATAGTAGCTCACGTTTCAAATTATTCAGAAATTTAGTTCACTAAAGTTGGTAGAAATATATTTTCTTGCAAGAAATTCGGAGTACTATTCAGTATATCCATGAAATTTGAGCGCATAATATTATTAGGTTGAATAACATATAATTGAACGACTTTAGTTGAATTAAATGAAGAAAAATAGGTCAGTATTAAATCAATCTTTCAGTTTTTCACAAATCTATTCAACTAAAGTTGGTAGAAAATAATGAAAAAAGGTGCCTCTTGAAAATGATAGATGATAATATAAAAATAGTATAACAATAATGCAAGTTTTGTAATGAAGTAAGTGACATTAAAATGTATCATCGGAATTTAAAATTTTTAGCGTTTTTAGTAGAAGAATGCGGGCCAAAAATCTATTCACCGAATTTGTTTGGGATTTTCGAATATCATTTGCTTCTGGTGTGTGAAAAATATGGAGCTCTTCGTGGATTACAACAGAATAAGATTGTTTCACAGTACTACATATATTTCATGAAACATAGATATTTTATACGTTCTAGTAAATAGTCGCTTTTATATTCTCCATTGAAGAGAGAAGACGTAGCTAAGGAATTTCAACAACACTCAGATGATTAAGTTGAAAATGATGGTTGTTTGTGATGAAATGTAAGAACTAAAATGTATATAGTAACAACCTGTGTTTTTGTAAATTCCGAATTCGCAAGTATACCTACATAATATTATATGGAAAATTGTTGATAACTTTTTTTTTCAAAGAAAAAACACAAACGCTAAGTCGGTCGACCACAAAGTTTGATTACAAAAAGATTTTTGTGACTTGTTTCGGCTCAAGCAGCCATCTTCAGACACAGTATATAGTACCTGTATGGCTGCTTGAGCCGAAACTAATCACAAAATTTGTTTTGTAATTAAACTTTGTGGTCGACCGACTTAGCGTTTGTGTTTTTTTTTTGAAAAAATCTGGACCACTTTGAGAAGGATGGATGGTTTCCATGACTTAACTTTTTTTTTATTTATTGACTCGAAATAATCTGGAGTTGAATGTGAATGTCATATAAACGTCAAAAAATTTCCAGTGTAATTTCATGCTCCGTCCCTCAAGGAGGAGGAAAGAATTCCCAAGAAATCTGTTTGGTTGCTATGGTAACGATACGAAATACAGGCTTCAAATTCGAAAATGTTTGGTGTGAAATTTTCGACCTAATCTCTCTTGAATAGTTTTCAGTAGTGCGGAGACAGTAACTGGTCATTTTTGCATGACTACAGGGTGCCCGTTTTTTGAGCTCCACCATGGGAATCTTTGGTATTATAAGAGATGCGAGGTCGGTCAAATTAGGGCAAAGTTGCGCATTTTCATGTTGAACAATCATTAAGAGTTTGTAATTTTTCCAAGGGACTTGGACTTTTCTGACTGGGACGTTCTAATGGCTCCATTTGACAAGAAATCTGTACCTATCTGTCATTGTATTTTCCATGACGTCGTTGAGGCCAAAGTTACAACACACAATTTCGTTTTTTCTATTGGTTGCCATATTGGATTTTTGCACTTCTGGAAAGTACTTTTTTCAACTGATCACAATGATGTATCAGACGATATAATTAGATCTCACATGCTGATTAAGATTGGGAAAAATCGTTTTTGCGAAAAGTGCTTGAGAAAACGTCTCGCGAGCAATTCAGAATCTGAGGAAACGCCTAGAATCGTGTTGGAAAGTAGAATGTGGAGTATTCGAGCATCTTTCATAACTTTCTTTCGATTTTTTCTTTAGAAGAATACACTTATTCTAGCTCATCACGTCGCTTCTAATTCAAAACCAGAGTTTTTAGGTAGGTGAGCTCGTCGAAAAAGATCCAAATTCGAATAAAATGTCTGAACTTGGTTCGTTGAACAAAATTGTTGTCGTTTTTCCAAAGCACACTTCGCAACTATATTTCTTCCTTATTTTGCTGAACAGGTGAGATTCGATCGTATCGTGTGATACATCATTGTAATCTGAAAGAAAAATAGTTATCAAAAATGCAAAATTCCAGTATGGCGCCGCCCATAAGAAAAAAAGAAATTGGGTATTGTAACTTTGGTTTCAATAATAACGACATGAAAAATATGATGATGAGACCTGGTGGGTCGAAAAAGTACTATCTCGCTCCTACTGACAATTGGGGCAATTCTGTTCATCTTGGATCTCTTAGGTATGAGATCTAGTAGATGTTGAGATTCCTTGTGAAAGAGTGTCCCAAGAATGTCTCAGTCAGAAAAGGCTAGGTCATTCAGTTTTTGCCTGAAAAAAATAAAAACTAGAATGATAGATTTTTGTTCTCTTTCAATAATTGACAAAATTGAGAACGACACATCAAATTTCCAGCAGATAATTGTTCAGCATGAAAATAGTCGCCTTTGATCTAATTCAACCAAACTCGTATCTCTTATAATAACCAAAGATCTCCATAGTGGAGCCAGAAAAACGGGCACCCTGTATATGCATAGTGCACGTGTTTTTTCACATATTTAAATTTTCTTCAATGAAGGATCCCTGAAGAATATATGAGATTTTCACTGCACGAATTAAATTCGATAAAAAAATTACATAAATCGGGATAAAAATCAATTGATCATCATCCGGAAGATACGTAGAATAATAATAATAAATCAAATAATGAGATTTAGTGAATCCTCCACGATCATGAAAAATGACATAGGATACATCAGACAACAAAATATTTACACACAATTTATAATATACAGATACATGAAAATATAACAGAACCACATAGTACACAGAATATGGAATGCATTTCATCGATTCAGATATTCGTCGATACTATGGAAAAAACCGTTAATCAGAAATTCTTTGAATTCAATTTTGAAATGATTTCCTCACCAATAATGGTAGTGACGAAACTGAAATAGTACCCCGCCTTGGGGTACGTCTGATTGATGTACCCCGTGATGGGTATCCCGATGAGCACGGGCACCGATTTGGCGCCCTGTATGAAGCCCCACGCTTTCGTGAAGTGCCGTCCTTTCACCCTTTCCAAGGTGAACATCTTGAGGGAGTAGGAGAAACCCCCCAGACAAACGCCGTACATCCACACGAAGAGGACGTAGCCGTGGTAGCCTTGAACTGCGCTGAGGGCCAGCAAAGAGATACCTGGAAAATGTCAGATCATTTTTTTATCTCTTGGAGCGCAATATGGTACGGTGTTCAATTTCTCGGAAGTTATTGGTTATCAGCAGTCGCCTGTCGACGAAGTCTAACTAACGCCATCAGCTTTATTGTTCGGGGTTGGAGTTGAATTTACTCGAAATTTGTTTCAGGGCCGAAGATGGCGTTACCAAACTCTTAGAATTATGCGCAAAAAATCAAGGGGGTGATTCTGCATGAGAAAACATGAGATTCATTTAATATATACTCGTGTCCGGAAATGCATAGTTTTCAAGATACAGTGTGTTGAACTTTTTAGAAAAAATCGGTTATTTATGAATATCTCAAATATCCTTCCACCGATTCTCTCTAAATTTGGCAATGATATTCTTCGTCATGAGAGGCTGATTTAGCCATAATTGAATTGGAATTGTGAAATCCAGTGGCGTCCCGGGGGCATCCTACCGAATATTATTGTCAATAAAATGTGCGCCACTGATTTTTTCAAATTTCACATCGTCATATCCTAATGATTAACTGAGAATACAACATTTTGTTATCTTGAATTGTTTTGTAATTTTGCTGCGTTTCCGTGGAAAAAAAATAAATACCAATTCATTGCATAAATTTGTGCAAAACAAAGTTTCAAAAACAGGGATGAAATTAAATGTGTGATCCATGTCCATAGACGTAGAATAGGAATGAAGATTCATCTTCTTCAAATATTTCATATTACATGTTTGACACACTTTGTATTATCGAAAACGGCGCCTCCTTGGAGCAAAAATACATATTTCTCTATATACAGAGTGTAGAGTGTTTCAAACAGGTATCAAGAAATATTTGAAGAAAATGAATCTTCATACTTATTCTATGTCTATGGATTTTGATTACGCATTTATTTCCACCCCAGTTTTTGAAGGAATTTTCTGGCACAAATTCATGCAATAAATTGGTATTTATTTTTGTCCATGGAAATGAAGCAAATTTTCAGAACAATTCAAGACACCAAAAAGTTGTATTTTCAGTTTGGTCAATAGGTTATGCAGATAAAGAATTCAAAAAAATCAGTGGCGCACATTTTATTGACAATAATATTCGCTAGGTTGCCCCCTGGGAAGCCACTGGCTTCCATAATTCCGATTAAATTATCGCTATATCAGCCCCTCATGACAAAAAATATCATTCCCAAATTTCAAGATAATCGGTGAAAGGACATTTGAGATACCTATCCATAAAAAGCCGAACTTTTTCAAAAGTTTTTACACACTGTATGTTGAAAACTATGCATTACCGGACCCACGTACAGTCGTCTTCAGAGATCATGTCGCACATGGACGGTGTCAGCTCCCTTGATCACCGTTGCAATAAGAGCGCTCATACCGTCCAACCGCGACATGTTCGTTGAAGACGACTGTACATATGAAATGAAATTCTTATTTTATCATGAAGAATCACACCCTTGATTTTTTGCGCCTAATTTTCGGACACCCTGTATATTTTTTTATAGCAAGATTGATCCAGTGAACTATTTCACTTGAAAATATCTTTGGGGAGTTGGCGGGGTATTCATTAAAGAAAAAGGTCGTCCGATATTTAACCACGAATTTGAAGTAGATATTTGATTCTTGAACCCACCTGAATTGAAACATTTCTGTCTTTTTCGTCAGAACAGATAATTATCATCAATTTACTGCAAAAATTTGAAATAATCTTCATGATGGCGGGAAGATAATTATATATCCTGTTAAACAGATTCTCTGAGACAGTAAGAAAATGGAGTATCTAGTTTACAATTATTATTATCATAGATTAATGACTTCCATTTCATGTTAATACTGGGTGGTAAAAAAAATGTATTGATTTGAACAGCCCACTGGTAGAGCTACCCCTCAATTTTTATTGAATGGACTACCTGTATATTATCATTGAAAATTGCCTATCATCCTATTTTGGAATAGAACGCTAGCACATGGGTACTCTGTATTTTGTTCATTGATAACAACAAGAATAATAAAAAATTTTGACCTTATTTACGATACATTGATTGGAAATTGCCTCCTCCCATGTTTGTGAAAATTTCTCACAATAAAAGTAGATTAATTATTACACTAGGTAGGTACCGTCAGCAATGATTGATGTTCTGTACTACAGAATATCTGTCATTAATTTTTCAAACAAAAATTCAATCCATATATAGATACTTCTTATCTTTGAACTACTTGGACACATGGGTGAAAGCAATTTTTTATTTAAGTAACGTAAAAAGTCACAAAATATTCATGTTTTTTTTGTTATCAATGAACAAAACACCAGGTATGTGCTATATCGTTATTGTATTTCAAATAGATTGACACGCAATTTTCAGAGACAATATGCTTTTTGAGAATGAAAACTGATCAGTATCTACCATCAGGGGGCTGCCAAATATTTAATATTCTTCATAAGCCATTAGGCTGACAAATAGGCGAGATATTGCCTGTATACGATAACTTGGGATATCCTGTATATGAATTATGAAGGCTATTGAAAAAAACAACTCAATATTTCTGTTGGAAAATTCATTAATTATTCAGGTTATGTTTGTGATTACTTTAGGAGCTCGCAATGGGAACTGCTCGATCTTGTTACGTCCAAGATATCCTTGGGTGCTCGCAGGAAGAAATGCCTATTCATTTCCTGTTATAGATAACCTCAAGGATTCGCAATGATGAGGAATATATTAAATCTGAGGCGAGATCTCCGCGATTTCTTTCGGACGACCCCAGAGAGTATTTCCCATGATGACAGCCTATAGCGATCTTTGACACCTCGCAGGAAGATTTCGCATTTTGATCCTAAAGATAACTACTTGGAGATATCGCGAAGAGTTCCGTGTTACCTGGGTTTTTATTTCAATAAAAACGCACAGCACTGACCTCAATGAGGTATGTCTCTGAAAAATTTATTATATTGAAGGATATTCATATCGGTTAAAGTTTGGTAAGAATCGCACGACAAATATGTAAGATATAGAGGGGGGCGTCCCAAATGAAATAAAGGAATTCATTCTACGTATGAAGACGGACGTATGTATGTACATTGTATAATACGATTATGTACGTATTGAAATTCCATTGGATATCCATTCAACGGACATTCCGAGTTCAACCATTTATGGTTGTTGAATGAACATCCATCATAATTCTTATACCAACCTATTCCTATCATCGCCGCTTGGCACAAATACTGTCTCGATATGAGACACTGGGTGCTCGGCTTGACTATGACCAAGCCGAATCCAACACAGCCTAAGGCAGATGCGAATCCCATGAAGGTTTGAAGGACGACCAATCCGCTGTCTTCAAGGCCTTCGGAATATCCTTGATATACCTGAAAAATATGAATGGCTTATCACGTAACCCGTTCCTCAAAAATTTCCAATGTTCCTTATCGAATAAAAATGTGAACATTTATATCAAGACCTGAGTCACTAGGAACAGTGTATGCAGTTTTTGATGCTTTTGCGTGATATCACAGTTTTTTTAGGGATAGATCTTTGTGAATTTCTTGTGAAACTCAAGATGGCCTAATTGGATTTTGCATAACTGTTTCCGTTTATGAGATACAGGGTGATCTCGAAAATTTATACTTTGTGAACCTTTTATACAGGGTATGTCACGACGAGCCTACACTATCTTTATATCGAGATTCAATCGCGAGAAATCCATGAAAATGTGTATGCTAATATCTCAGAATACGCTCTTTTCATTTAAAATATTTTCGACAATGCAGTGTTGCCGCTTCTACTAGAAAGTAGTAACAACATTGATATTTCAAACGGAACACCCTGTATTTCATCGAATTTTTAGATTCTTCCTGAAGAGCTGATTTCATCGATGTGTCACACATTGGGTCTATCGAGAAATATTACAGAGATATAGGGTGTTCAAAATCGAGATTTTTCAACCTAAGGATTTTTTTGTGTCGAAACTATTCATTATTGGTCGAAACGTTCACATGTCCCTATCTCAACTTTTGATTCGCTATTTATTCATATTTAATTGGAACAGATACAGGGTGGTTTGAGATTCAGAACTCTGATCACCCTGTATCTGTTCCGATTAAATATGAGTAAATAGTATATCAAAAGTTGAGATAGGGACATGTGAACCGTTTTGGCCGATAATGAATAGTTTCGACACAATCAAATCCAAAAGTTGAAAAATCTCGATCAAGACCACCTAATATCTCTGTAATCATTTACGATAGACCCTAAGTGTGATATATCGTTGAGATCAGCTCTTTAGGAAAAATCCAAAAATGGAATAAAATACAGGGTAGTCTACTTGAAATAGTAAAGTTGTTACTCCTTTTCGATAGAAGCGACGCAACACTGCATTGCTGAAATTATTTTAAATGAAGAGAACGTATTGTAAAATAAAAGCAAGCATATTTTCATGTGTTTCTTTCGACTGATTCTCGAAATAGAGATAGTGTAAGCTCGTCGTGACATACCCTGTATATCAACGAATTTCCTCAGTGAAAATGTCAAATTGGAATTTTATCCCATAGAAAATTTTACGCAGAATCTAGTGGCGCATTCAAATTTTTTTCGGTGTATGGTATTGGAGATACGACTCAATTTCATGATTTTTTACATGGAATACCCTTTATTTCTCAAGCTCCCTAAAATTCTTCTTTCTGCCTTCGGAATGATACATAATGTATAAATATTGAATTTTTAAAAATGCTCCAAAATCAATAGGACATCAAATTTTGATAGTGTACTATGGATTTTCTATATGAAAAATTTCCAATTGAAGGAATATTCCTTTTTATTCCTACATGAAGACAACAAAAACAACATCAACCCTAATCAACTAACAAAACACAAAACTCAGGTACCTGATAGCAACAAATAACAACATAGCAATAAAAAGTATTTAATATAGGATAAGCACCTGATTATATATTTTTTTTATCGCTTGGAGCGCACGAAAGGGAATCCCTATAATGTTCAAAGAACATCGTGCGTTCCTAGGGAGGATATATTTACTGAAACAATTGAATTTCGAAATTATCCAATAACTTCCTCATCGAATTGTTCAAATTGATGTTCATTACCACACTTTTTCAATACGTCTAGACGCATTCAAAATCACTAGAGTACCTCTCTGCATAAACTGGAATACGCATCTGTTGTTGCAAGACGTATTGTTAGGGAAAATGGACATCAATTTCAATGAACGAGTTACTGAATGATTTCCAAATTCATTTGTTAATCTGGTGCTTATTCTAAATTCGTTATGAACTCTCTATGACTACTGCTTTATTGCTGTAAGGTAGGTACCTAAGTTTTATGTTTTGTTAGTCAATTAGTGTTGGTTTTGTTTTTGTCCTCAATGGAGAAATCGAGAGGAATGTTCCTTCAATTTGAAATTTCTTTATTTGAAAAATTCATAGCCCACTATGTTTTATTGATTTTGGAGCATGTTTGGGAACTTTATATCGATACAATATATATAATTTTGAAGAGGAAACGATTAGGAATTCGACGAGCTCATAGTACACACATACACATGAGTATGAGTTGTGTCTCCAAAACCATAACCCGAAAAAAAAAAATTGAGTGCGCTTCTGGACTCTGCGTAAAATTCCCTATGGAATAGGATTCAGATTTGACATTTTTGATAAGAAACCTCGTAGAAATGGAGAGGGTTCATAACAGTTATACAAAATCCACATAATTATATGAAAAGCATATTGGGAAGCAAGTTAGGTTAAAAATCACTTCGGATTCGAAATCAAAACTTTCAATGTACTAACAATCCTTATTCATATTGTCCCAGAAAAAATTAATTTGCTTGCACCGTTCTAGTAAGCACCCGTATCTTACGCAATTGACCATATCTTTGGACCCTCTGCAGAATCCTACTTTAAACGTAGGATACGACAGGAGTGCTTTCATTAGGCGCGAGATACACATATCAGAAATGAATGATATTTCAATATCCATAATATACACTCACCGGCAAAAAAAACCGGCCACCAAATAATTTAGCCAAATTGTTTGCTCTGTAACTTTTTCAATTCTGGTCTGATTTTGGTGAAATTCCGACCAAATCGTAGATTCATGTTTCCAAATGTTAGCCCAAATATTAGTTCCTAGAAAAATCTTATGACTCGATCATTATACAGGGAAAAACGAAAGATACTTTTTCACCTTTAACTTCTTAACGCCCTGTGGGAAAGGTGAGTGGTTTAACTTAGCTTCATTATGTTTTAGATTGAAGAGTGATCTCTTCTCTACATTATGGTTTTTTATCCACGTCGATAACCATTTTTCAAAGGAAGATACAAGTGTTTCAAGAGAGTATGGATTTTTAAAATTTTTATTTACAATAATTCAGAACCATTCTCCAACCTTCTGCTTCAATGCTTCATCATGTTTTAAATTGAAGTGTGATCCTCTTTTGTTCCTTCTTCATACAACGGTTCTTGAATAACGTCAATATCTCCTTTTTGAGAGAAGATACAAGTGTTTCAAGAAAGTATAGATTTTTTAATTTTCAATAACAATAATTCAGAACCTATCTACCTATCTTAGGGGTGACCACTAGAGGCTCATTCGCCTTCGCCCAGCCTTGTCAGATACCTTTCAAGAGCTACGCTTCGCCCTTCAAGGAGGATTTTAGGCAATTCTTCAAGGCTACTTGAGTAATTTGATCAATTCGATGCCACTTCGGTTGAATGCTGTAATTCAATATCGAGGAGAGTATACTCGTTATTGACTACAGGTCTGCTTCTTGTTTGTCTTTTGTAATTGATTTTCCCGTAAGTGCTAAGAAAGTAAGGTAGAAGTATGTGATATTAATCCTTGAAGTTGTTAATCAATAAGTTCATGTAAGTTCTGATTATTGGTAAAAAAAGTTTAAAAACGCCATACTTCCTCAAAACACTGGTATCTTCTTTTAAAAATATAAGATATTGACGTGGATCACAAACTTTCGAATTGAGAAGGGATCACACTTCAATCCGAAGCATAATATAGCCAGTTCAATCACGCAATTTTGCCACAAGGCGTTGAGAAGTATAGGGTGAAAGAGTACCTTTGGTTTATCCCTGTATAATGATCAAGTCATCAGCTCTTCAGGAAAACTGATATTCAGGCTAACATTCCGGAACATGAATCTATAATTTGATCAAAATTCCACAAAAATCGGAGGAGGATTAAAAAAGTTACAGGCTGAACAATTTGGGCAGATTTTTTGGTGGCCGGTTTATTTTGCCGGTGAGTGTATATTTTATTATACAGTCTGTCCAAGATGAGGTTGAACAGCATGGGGATCTCGAAAACGGTAAGAGATACAAAATCGGTTAAATGGGGAAAAAGGTGCGCATTCGGAGGCTCATATCAAGAGCTTTCGAAAATTTTGAAAATTATTTTTAGTTTTTGAGTTATATCGAAAAAAGTTAATTTTTGGAATTTCTATTTTATTTTTTTTATCTGTTATTATTAGAGATACAGCAAAACTGAGAATACTTTTTCATAGCAACTTTTGATGACGGTCAACGTGGTGATACCGATTTTTTCATGCGACGTTTCGTATTCGTGGAACCATCATCAACTTTTGTTTTTTAAATACGGTCCTGATAATTTTTTCACAGATTCTGAAAGGTTTTTTTATTTTGAATTCAACCATGTATTATACAAGGTGGTTCATTTGTGTTTCGACCTATTTCCATCCATCATCAATGTTTTTTCGAAACTCCAAAGGAAAAATGCCATCAGTTCCACTTATTTTGAAGGAAAATTAGTTAACACACTAATACCACATCAACTGGTTTCAATCAACAACCCATTTCATTTTGCGGAAACAAAAATTCCATCCATACAAATTCAGAATATGTCAAGCGCTAAAACCAGGAGATGACGAAAGGCGCAAGACATCCTGTGAGTGGTATACCAGGAAATGTTAAAATTTTGCAGATTTCTTTCGAACAATCATCTGGACTGATGAAAGCATGGTCACTAATCATGGTAGCTTCGATAGAAAAAATACACATTATTGTTCACGAGAAAATGAACATTTATACATTACAGCGAGACACCAACACCGTTTCAGCTTTAATATGTGGGTTGCAATATTTGGTACACGAATTATTGTTCCTTCTATTTACCATGAAACACAGACTTCCGAACGTTATAGAAATTCGCTTGAGAATCATCTTGAGGAAGCTCTGGATGATTTACCGATTGCGGAAGTTCAGAACTCTGTTGGTTTCAACAAGATGGCGCTCCGGTACATAATTCCAGAGAAGTCCGTGCGTTTTTATCCCTTGGCCGGCGCGGTCGCCTGATTTGACACAGCTGGATTTTTTTTAGGGGATATATCGAACTTTGTACACGCAAATAACTTTGAGGATGAAGAAGAACTAAGGGACAGTGTCTTCGAAGCATTCAATAGAATAACCCCAGAAATGCTAAGCAATGTCTTAGAAACAACTGTGAGAAGAGGATATCTTTGTTCAGAAAATAATGGTAATTATTTTGAACATTTGTTATGAATGTCTCTGTAGGTATTGTCAAAGTTAAGTTGTTAAAGTAATTCGTGTAAGAATTCATCAACAATTTTAAACGCTGCATTGATCGAATGATGTAGTGAAATATTTTTTATTCACTTTTCAGTATTGAATAACTAATTCATCAAGTTTGACACTAAATGATAAGAAATAAGTGGAACTGATGGCTTTTTTCTTTTGGAAGTTCGAAAAAACATTGATGATGGATAGAAATAGGTCGAAACATATTCGAATCACCTTGTATAGTACATTGTTGAATTCAGAATAAAAAAACCTTTCAGAATCTGTGAAAAAATTATCAGGACCGTATTCAAAAAACAAAAGTTGATGATGGTTCCACGAATACGAAACGTTGCATAAAAAAATCGGTATCACCACGTTAAACCTCATCAAAAGTTGCAATGAAAAAGTATTTTCAGTTTTTCTGTATCTCTGATAATAACGGAGAAAAAAAAAATAGAATAGAAATTCCAAAAATTCACTTTTTTCGATATAACTCAAAAACTGAAAATAATTTTCAAAATTTTCGAAGGCTCTTGATATGAGCCTTCAAATGCGCAACTTTTTCCCCATTTAAGCGACTTCGTATCTCCTACCGTTTCCGAGATCCCCATGCTGTTCAACCTTATCTTGGACAGACTGTATATGTCCAGTTGAGAGGTCCACGAGTATATCAATTTTGGATAAGGGATATATTTCAGTGCACGACGTCTATAATGTCAATCAGTTCGGAAAAAGTGGATAGAACACCTATACTTTTTGTTAAAATCATCACAGTTGATACTCACTAAATAAAATATTGGCGCATAAATTCCTAAAGCAGCAAAGGCACTTGCCGTCATCAGAACCCTGAGACCCCTGCTCTTCAGAGGACTGAAATCGAACATAGGAGGTTTCGGCACCTTGGTGTGAGACTTTTTCTCCTTCATTTTCTTTCTTTGGTTCTTGAGGTGCATGATGGCCCTACGTTGAGGGTGATACAGATTGGCGGATCTGTAGACTATTGGTAGGAAGAAGGCGAGTGCCAGAAGGCCTGTGATGGCTTGAAGACCAAGACGCCAACGTAGTTTTCTGGAAGTAATCGAATCAAAAACTGAGCTTTATTGTCCAAGAAACATTATTCCTATTGACAAAGCGTTAACTAGCAAGTGGATAGATCCACTGTCCAATTATTAATTAGTAGTATAAAATATACAGATATAAAATATAGTTAATAAATAACACAAATACAAGGCTATAAAACAACTACAAAAAGAAACATGAAAGTATCACATTCATATCACATACAACGCCAACTAGATACCTAACATAAATAAGAAATAAATTAAACATTATACAGTCTGTCCAAGATAAGGTTGAACAGCATGGGGATCTCGAAAACTGTAGGAGATACGGAGTCGGTCAAATGGGGAAAGAGTTGCGCATTTGAAGGCTCATATCAGGAGCCTTCGGAAATTTTTGAAATTATTTTTAGTTTTTAGTTATATCGAAAAAAGTGAATTTTTGAAATATCTATTTCATTTTTTTTTCTCTGTTATTATTAGAGATACAGAAAAACTGAAAATATTTTTTCATAGCAACTTTTGATGACGTTTAACGTGGTTATACCGATTTTTTTAACCGACGTTTCGTATCCGTAGAACCATCATCAACTTTTGTTTTTAAAATACGGTCCTGATAATTTTTTCACAGATTCTGAAAGGTTTTTTTATTCTAGATTCAACCATGTATTAGACGAGGTGATCCGGATGTGTTTCGACCTATTTCTATCCATCATCATTGTTTTTTTCGAACTTCCAAAGGAAAAGTGCCATCAGTTCCATTTATTTCTGATCATTCAGTGTCAAACTGATGGATTACTCATTCAATACTGAGAAGTGATTAAAAATATTTCACTACATCATTCAATGCAGCACTTGAAATTTTTGATGAATTCTTGCACGAAATACTTTAACAACTTAACTTTGACAATACCTACAGAAACATTTATAACAAATGTTCAAAAATGATAACCATTATTTTCTGAACAAAGATATCCTCTTCTTACAGTTGCTTCTAAGACATTACTATAAGCATTTCTGGGGTTATTCTATTGAATGCTTCGATGACACTGTCCCTCAGTTCTTCTTCATCATCAAAGCTATTCGAGTGTACAAAGTTTTTGATATATCCCCTAAAAAAAATTCAGCTGTGTCAAATCAGGTGACCGCGCCGGCAAAGGGACTGCAGAATGAGTATCAATCCATTTTTCTAGATAAAAAAGTACGAACTTCTCTGGAATAATGTACCGGAGCGCCATCTTGTTGAAACCAACAGTTCTGAACTTCCGCAATCGGTAAATCATCCAGAACTTCCTCAAGATGATTCTCAAGCAAATTTCTATAACGTTTGAAAGTCTGTGTTTTATGGTGAATGAAAGGACCAAAAATTCGTGTACCAAATATCGCAACCCACATATTAAACGGTGTTGGTGTCTCGCTGTTATTTATAAATGTTCATTTTCTCGTGAACAATAATGTGTATTTTTTCTATCGAAGATTCCATGGTAAGTGACCATGCTTTCATCAGTCCAGATGATGGTTCGCGGGAAATTTGCAAAATTTTGACATTTCCTGGTATACCACTCACAGAATGTCCTGCGCCTTTCGTCATCGCCTGGTTTTAGCTCTTGACATATTTTGAATTTGTATGGATGGATTTTTTGTTTCCGCAAAATGAAATAGGTTGTTGATTGAAACCAGTTGATGAGGTATTAGTGTGTTGACTGATTTTCCTTCAAAATAAGTGGAACTGATGACATTTTTCCTTTGGAATTTCGAAAAAACATTGTTGATGGTTAAAAATAGGTCGGAACACACTTAAACCACCTTGTATAATACATGGATGAATTCAGAATAAAAAAAACCTTTCAGAATCTGTGAGAACATTATCAGGACCGTATATAAAAAACAAAAGTTGATAATGGTTCTACGAATACGAAACGTCGCTCAAAAAAAATGGTATCACCACGTTAAACGTCATCAAAAGTTGCTATGAAAAAGTATTTTCAGTTCTTCTGTATCTCTAATAATAACGGAGAAAAAAATAAAATAGATACATATTCCAAAAATTTACTTCTTCCGAAATAACTAAAAACTAAAAATCATTTTGAAAATTTTTGAAGGCTCTTGATATGCGCAACTTTTTCCCCCTTAACCGACATCGTATCTCCTACCGTTTTCGAGATCCCCACGCTGTTCAACCTTATCTTGGACAGACTGTATATGACTTCAAAACTTTTCGTTGTAATATTCCTGCAGGTCATAGTATGCTTTTTCAATGAGGAATTCTTCAATCTCTTTCCTGAATTTCTTCATACAACCAATTCTTTCGAATTGTTCTGGCAAGTGATTGTAGATTTTTTGCTTTCGTTATAATTGAATTTTTTGTTCGAGTCATCTTCGGTTTCGGCAGAGGCATCAGGTGTTATTTTTGGTGGACATAATATGATTCACCAAAACAGACTGTTTTCAAAATGAAGAGGCAGGTGAGAGTGAGAAATTGTTGACTGATATAAAGTGGTCTACAATGGTCCGTTGCTTCAGCCTTACACAAATAGCGAATTGCCCTCTTCTATAGATAAAAGACAGAATTCAACAAAGTTTGGCTACAAAAACTAAAGAAGGCTATGCCGTACATGATAATATGAGACTCTATATGAAAAAAAAATACGTGTTTCTGGCAATAGCAGGACCAAACTCATTTGATACGACTCTGATGGCATAGCAACCTGATAACAAGTTGAATAACTAACACCCTATATATATATAAGATTTTGCTTTCAAATTTCGTATGGGGGTATTTCAGCTTTATGAATCGAAAAGGCTGGTCACAGTTTCGAAATAAAATTGCGTACCAGCCGTTTTTGAAACTTGGACCCCTTTAACGAACGAAAGTAGGCCTTGAGAATCAGAATATTTCAAATTCTTTCACATTCTCGAAAAGAGATCGTTGAGTTACTATTTCATGGGATTCTTGTTTTTGTAAATCAGTTGACGAGTTCTGAATTAGGAGGGTGATGCGGGTTGAAATCGCTCACACTGTATAGATACAGGATGATTCAGAATTCGATATGAATATCTTGATTACATTGATGTTTCAAAATGCACTAACTCCGATGTAGATGAATACATTTGAAAGTTGACGTGTCTAGCAAATTTTCAGAAGAATCATTCACTCTGTTTCCACTAGCGAATTCATTCCAGTTGAAGTCTCCACCCTGTATTTGACTTCCAATAATCTCGTGATTCACATAAATTATCCTTGGATGAATGAAAATATACAGTGTGTTCCACTTAACATGCTCACCATGGGTATCTTTTTAACGGTGAGTGATACGAAGTCGGTTAAATGACACCAAATGTGGAGTTTGTCAAGGCCAACTATAATGTGAAAAAATATTTTGATAAAATCTATTCGTTTTTGTTTTATACGCAAAAAACAGATTTTGATCATTTTCATGTCTCCTCAGTAACTTCTTTATTTATGAAAATATTCAAATAGAAAATTCACATCCTAATAGAATTTGAGATAGCAGCACCAACTTAAGTTTTTCAAATGTAGCTCATAGTTCACTATGACTTAGTTACAAATAACTTTTTTTTCTCTCACAGATGACATGTCGCAATTATAGTTTTGTGTTGATAACAATGGAGTTATCGTCATTTATACAAAAACAAAAAATTATTTGGAAGCCGCCATCTTGAATTTATAAATTTTAACAAAAAAATCATGATCTCCGACCTCAAAAACCCCCACTTACCAATTTTGAATGGAATCGGACCAAATCTTGTCCGCCATCTTGGAGCAGCCATTTTTTTTTAATTCAACAAAAATTCCATAGTGTATTGTCACCGAAATTATGAACACCTGCCAAATTCCAAGTCAATCGGAGTTATGGAATTTTTGTTGAAATAAAAAAAATGGCTGCTCCAAGATGGCGGACCAGATTTGGTCCGATTCCATTCAAAATTGGTAAGTGGGGGTTTTTGAGGTCGGAGACCATGATTTTTTTGTTATAAAAATTATAAATTCAAGATGGCGGCTTCCAAATAATTTTTTGTTTTTGTATAAATGACGATAACTCCGTTGTTATCAACACAGAACTATTACTGCGTCATATCATCTGTAAGACAAAATAAATTTATTTGTAACTAAGTCATAGTGAGCTATGACCTACATTTGAAAAACTGAAGTCGGTGCTGATATCTCAAATTCTAGAAGAGTTGGTATAAATTCCATATTTTTCTCGAAATCACTCTGAAAAACTGCCATGAGAATGTGAAATTCCTATTTGAATATTTTCATAAATAAAGAAGTTACGGAGGAGACATGAAAATGATCAAAATATGTTTTTTGCGTATAAAACAAAAACGAATAGATTTTATCAAACTATGTTTTCACATTATAGTTGTCCTTGGCAAACTCCACATTTGGTGTCATTTAACCGACTTCGTATCTCTCACCGTTAAAAAGATACCCATGGTGAGCATGGTAAGTGGGACACACTGTATTCGAGAGTCATAGATGATAGATGATATTTGGGATGATTATAAATGGAAAAATCATAAATAGACAATGACGGAATCATGGTGGTTCATTTTTCTATCAGATACTCACCCCACAGCCTCTTTATACAGAACAGAAAAAAGAGCGATTCCTACTCCTGTCCCTGATTGGGCTACCATTTCGACGAATTCCCTTCTTCGCTTGAAATAGTGTCCTAGTACTAAAGTGGAAGTTTCTCGAACTATTCCAGCTCCTACTCCAAGGAGCAAACCATAGCTAAGGAGAGCCTGAAAATCCAAATAATCAGTCACTTGTATACTAGGAGAATCGCGAATAATGAAGAATATATCCAGGTATGACGTAGATAACCAGATTCAAATGACCCATCATATAATAATTGAGGGCAAGTGATAAAATCAACATAAATGAAGAAGAAATGACAGAAATTATCTCTTACTGAATAAACTATTGTGGAGGTTAGTGAGGAATTGAGATTTGTGAGGATGAGGAGCGCGACAATCATCATATACAGGGTGATTCACATAAGAACAGACATGGAGCAGGGGCATGTAGGAGGTCCCAAAATATAGCAATTTAACGCAACTCACCTCTATACCAAGTTGCTTCCCTAAGGAGATATACCTAGGCTTTGAAAGTGAAGTTATAAATTTTGAAAAAAATCAATATCTTCGTTATTCTTGAACTTAAAGCAACCAAATTTGGTACACTTTGTGACAGTAACTAGAGTTCAATTGGAATTTGTAAAGGGGGTATACCAGGTGGCGCACCATTAATATTCAACATAATTTTGTTAACACTTGATGGATTTGAAAAATCTTTGATTCGTTTCGTGGGCAATTCAATTAAAAAACTTTTTTTACTCTAGTAATTTTTCGAAAAACCTCATCTTTTTCATCAAAAACTCGAATAACTGAAAACGCGCGCTCTAAGTGTGTCATTTAAACCCAGGTAACAAGCTGACGTCATTTGTACGTCAATATATGGTCATTTATGGTAATTGACGTCATATGACCTCAAAATGACGTCATATGACCTCAAAATGACGTCATTTTGACGTACTTAATATGACGTTATATAGACGTCCTTGAAATGTCGTCAATATGACGTCATCTGATGGTCATTTTCATGACTAATTATGACCATCATTTATTGAGTCATCTACATCAAGGAAAATTCATAATCAAGAAGTTTCCCATCTCTGTTATATGAAAACGTTAGTAGTTTTGTTATATAATACATATATTATTATGTCACTCATCATATATTATGCTTTATAATAATTTTTCCTCTAATCTGTGCAAGATGTGTGTTTTCGATGATCTCTGAGATAATTGTTAATTATATACCTTCTGTGCAAAGTATTCTCCCTATAGCTATTAAAAATATAAGACCGAATGTCACGTCATAACGTTGTTATTCCGGAATGCGAATTCAAATCAGAGCGGGAGAGTGCGTAGAGAGCTGTATTTGATTGGTCGGCACGGACCTTGCGCAGACATGCGAACGTCGACCGCCAGCGCCAACCCCCCAGGCAACCAGATGACGAATGATCACGTCACTGTGACGTCCCTAATTGGTTATTTTTCGTCAGAGACGTCACACCAATTTATGACGTCACTATGACGTACTTTCTATGACGTGATGATCACGTTATCGTTTCGACGTCGAGTGAACGTCACTTAGATGAGTAAAAGAAGACGTCAGTTTCATGACGTTGCAGGGACGTCCTGTCGACGTCCATTTTTCCCAGACTTTCTCTAAACCATGCATACTTATATATCATCATGTGAAACAGAAGTATAACTCATGAAAGCGAATCAAAATGCAAATTTTATTCTAATTATCAATATACCCGAAAAGTAGTAAAAAAAAATTTTTCTAAAAAACTTTGACACACTGTATATCTCGGAAACCAACAAGCTATGTATATATAAAAATGATTGTTCAGGTATAATACCATATTGAAACCGTTACTCTTATGACGTTGCAGTGACGTATCTATGACGTCTAAAAATCACGTCGGTGTGACGTACCAATTTGGTGAGCATCGTCATTTAGGAAATTTTTTCAATAATTCACTATTTAGATTTTTGTTGGGTGACAAAGAATGCATCAATATTCATTATTCAACAGAGTGAAGCCAAATTCGCCAACATCCTTTCCATTGTTATCAAACTATTCTTCGTTGGCTTACATCTCGCCGACACAAACTACATAATTTTTGATACAAATACGAGTAACTGATCGCATTCTGATGGAGATGCGTACTGAAGGATGGCGCTGCTGAATAGGCGATTGAATGAACATGACACAGGAGGGACCCGCCAAGCAGACCCAACAATGCATAATCAATATTATATAATGTCATCAGAGGTTAGTGGTGTTAATCACACCATGTTAAAGGAATCTTTTTTACGTATCATCGACAAATTCAATCGTCATTTTGACGTCATTATGACGTCAGTCAGACGTCACAGTTTGGTGAGTGAATGACGTCAATACGACGTGAGTAATATGACGTCATTGGGCTGTGACTTATTCACGTCATTATCACGTCAATGCGACGTCAACTACTGACGTCACCTTGGTCATTCAAGTGACGTAAAAAAGACGTCACTGGAACGTCATCTGGTTGCCTGGGCCACAGCTGTCTTCAGAAGACGGCTGTGGCCAAGCCGTTCACTTCCGCTTCGCCGGCCATGATGACCATGAAATTAAAATAACAATACATAGAAGGCCATCATTATCATGTTATTCGGCTATCTATGTGGTGTGCATGGTGTGGTGGTCATACTTATTCATATTCATATATCAAGTAGTAGAATGTGAGGATGGCAGCATGGTCATTATTTAAGACAAGTGGTGTATGCCGAAAAAGCAGAATGTGAATTGGACGCCATTGAAGGAATACCATAGGGTTCTGAGAAATCTCGCTTGAGTGCATCATCCGAATGGGATAAGTTCCCAATACCTACCTATAATATTAATATGCATTTAATGTGGTAAAGGAACATCAATATAATTATACCAAAAAAATTTCATCTTTTCTGATAATATTGATACAACCCTAATGCAACAGTGTTTTTTTTAACCTACAGAAAATTTCGGAATAGCACAAAATAAACTGAAACATGCAGAAGATTTCACTGATATAAATAATCGTAAAGATCACTTCATTTTGACGCCATTAGGATGTCGTCATTTTGACGCCATTAGGATGACGTCATTTTGACGACATGAAAATGACGTCATCCGTCTTTGACTTAGAAGGTCATATAAACGTCATTATGACGTCATTTTGGAAGTCATCCTGACGTCAGGCCTGACGTGATAATGACGTACAAATGACGTCAGCTTGTTACCTGGGAAATCATCGAAAATTCAAAAGTTGGCTATGAAAATAAACGTCACACTTGACAATGAGGCAAGTGAGTTGTTCAATTAAGTGATTGTTGTTTGAGTGTTTTCAAAATGCACGGGAAGTTTTCTTTTAACGAGCAAGTTGACATGCTGTTAGTGCTATGCCTATTTAACTCCTCAGGGAAGCAACTTGATATAGAGGTAAGTTGCGTTAAATTTTCATATTTTGGGACCCCCTACATGCCCCTGCCTTATGTCGGTTGTTATTGATATTACACACCGAGGAGGGAAGAGATGCATTCCTGTCGCGAGATCAGTTAGTTAACTAAGACGCAAAGCGTCAAGGTGTCGAATTGAAAAAAAAATGTAAGTACCTACCTGGTGAAACTGAACAGCAAACGACGTGAACAGACAAGCTAATGAGATGACTAAACCACCCAGAAGAGCTGCCAGTCTCGCAGACTTCCTTCTGCAGATGGCAACAACCAGAGGGGAAGTGATGAAGGATATGCTCAAACATACTGCTCCCATAAATGCTGAAAAAAGTGAGATACAAAATATACTTATTGATGTAGAATGCGGGTTTGTTTCATCGCGCATTCAACTATGGACAGCTTTTTCATTTTTGATTATCATAGTGAAAATATCAACTGCGCTTTTTTATCACTATAGTAGAGTGACAGAGCGAATATAATTGAATCAGAATATAATCAGTAATACTAGGAACCAGCCCTAGTTTTATGAAAGAGAAAATGGGTTTCGAAATATTCAGGAAACACTTTATCTTCACATGTTAATCTTAATTTTTATATCACTTTACTATATGAAGGGATTGAAATGAATCACAAATATACGAAGGGACTTGATGAGGTTTCCAAAGACTCAGGTTTTGAAAGCGTTTATCAGTCTAGGTTAAAATTAGGCAATTTATTATCAGGCAATACCAAAAGATGAAGTGGACACACTACATTGTAATGTTCGTGATAAAACATATGTAGGCCAAACCAGGAGACCCATTTAAACAAGGTTCAAAGAACACATAGCACATTTAAAATATAGCAGCTCAGATGGATCGTGTGTAGCCGAACATAATAATATGTTCAATCACAATCATAACATACATTAAACTAACCTCAAATTAGTTGAGCAAGTTAATTATATCAGAAAATTAGATGCATATGGAAGCTTAGAGATATTAAAGAATAGTGATAGAGTAATGGATGAGGATAATGGACATTTTTCATATAGTCTTCTAAATTGTTTTGTGATATAAAAATTGAGATTAACATGTGAACTCAACCATGAAAAACATTTTCTTGACGCTTTGGTATTCTTCACAATAGGGTGAACATATACCTTGTATATAAGCAGCACACTAGAATAGGATATTGAGTTTCAATCTTCTCCTGAAGATGCTAACATAGTTGGCGAAACCCCACTGAACATGTAATGTTACAAAATATTGCCACAATATATTGTGAAGCTTTCTTCCGTAATATGAAAATACAATATTGTATCTATTTTGCTGCTATATTCGTGTTGACGATATAACAGAAAAACCTACTGACAAATTGTTTGTAAGTTACAAAATGACCCCTTCAATTAAGTTTCAATAGCAATATTGCATCAAATATATATTCTCATTGAAATTGCAACATTACATGGATCAACTACGAACAATATCAGTGCAACGTTACATATGGAATTTTCAATTGTAATGTTGCATCAACATTTATACTTCATTGAGTTTGTAAATAACATGAGGTAACTACAAACAATATTGCTACAACTCATGGGATGCAACACATATTTGAATAAAAAAATGTAATATAGCTGAAATATACAAAATGCTACATTGGGTATCGATCGAGTGACGCCATTTCATGAAATGCCTACGCGCAGTCGCAAACTTGCATTCGACAAACGCCAGTATCTTAGTCGCCATATTTGTTCGTGTTTGGCTTCGGTAACAGGTATTTTGTTGTTGTACACGTCCAAATGGCAAATGATACCAATAAATAATATACTTTGGAACATAAATTGAGGTATAAGTGGTGATCTGGCGATATGTGATATTAGGCAGTTGGGAAGGTTTTGAATCGCAATTAGCAGTTGATGGTTAGGTAAGTCAACATCAGTTATTCTAGGTTAGGTATACATTTTACAAATTCATACATCGTTCATTGATCTAAGCGGATCGTTCGATCGACAAAAAATAATATAGAATGATAATAATTATTCGTTATTCGTATATACCTACTCAAAGTTATAGGACAACCTCGTGAATTCAGTCAGTGAATGCAGTCAAAGTGAATCAAAGTGTACCTACTTTCTTATTGTTTCTGTTTGAGCTTTCGGGTCTTTATCGGCTCTTTATCAGGAACTCTATAAAACATTACAAATTATATGAAATCAATCCTTTTTATTACTGAAACACTTAGGGGCATTGAGGTTTTGTTTAACCTCATAGTGATGTAGAATCATTGCTCGAATCATCAAATCTTATCTCTCATTTTACTGCACTTAGCTGTTGTAGAAAAAACTTTGAGCTCGCACTCACAATTCATTCTAAAACAACCTGAAATATCGTTCTTCAGATTATTCTCTAGATGCTGGGAAATATTCATATTATCTTCAGTGTATATTATGAGCATACTCTCAGCATACCTTGGAAAATGAATATTTCCAGAATCAAGTATACAATCCTCAACTCTCAAGTTTAACCGGTAGATGAACTAACTCAACTAACAAGTAGATTCCTGACTATTTTATTTTATCATTATTTCCTTTATTCCAGGTTCTTATGCAGTGCAGTGCCTATGAGACCTAGTACCGTTATATCAAAAATATTTAGAAATACTTTTAAATTATGAAATAGTCGACACGATTATTCGATTATTAGAATATTGTTACTATGTATAATTCATAATATAAAATATGTAATTTTCCTTTACTTTTTATTTTATGTTGCCAGTTACCTTAACAAGATATAACAATAAAATTACATTCGTTCATTGAGTATGAAATGTTACTTTACTTCATACACAATGTTATAACTCTGCTGGAATGATTCATTTGCGAACATTACATTCATAATATTTGTAGTGGATGTTTATAATATATTGTTTAATTATGTCATTGAAATCAGGTACCATTTCGAAACAGTCCAACACAGCTTTTCCGAAAGTGTTACGATAGTTAGATTATTCATCAATTTATTGTTTATAGCAATAGGTAGGTTATCAATTAGGTATTGTAGTTACAGAGAACATTCCGGTTTGAACTCTGAAAGAATTAATGACTATTCTTTAATAAACCAGTGAACTATCTTCTGCTGTTCTTCCCTGCACTCCTGAACATGTTTCGATAACTCGAACTACGATCTAATTGAAGACAGGACATTACATGGCGATCCTGCTGGTTACATGTTTGGGGAAATGAAGAACTATATATAATAATCGTCTGGTCATCAAGATTATGGGAAAAACACAATCAAAGGAAGAAGTGATCATTTCTCAAGCAGGCAACAGCAGAGGAACTACTGCTCAAGGTGACCCTAAACATGGTTACACCCTCTTGGAAGTTTGCGGAGTCGTTATTGGAATGCTGATAATTGCAGGCTTAATCATCTTATGCTATCGTCGAGGCAAAAAATCCATAGAGAAGAAGATAAGAAGAGAAATAATAAGAAGTCAAGGGTTAGTCTTGTAGCATTTGAATTTGCTACAAGATAATACTAGCTAATTATTTTGATGAAACTTATCAAATTACAGTAGAATAGCACTGTGGTGTGCTAAGATTTGTTTTTATTTTTCTTTGGTGTAAGAAACATAGTCTTCAAATTCTTACCTTATGAATTTGAGAAGAAACCATACTCACAGTGAACATTCAGTCTGACATATAGTAAATAATCCTTGAGTAGTAGAACATTTAATGAAACAACCATATCATATCACACACAGTTTTGAATGAGATCTTTTAACAAACAAATTCCAATAGCAGAGTACTCATTTCTTCTGATATTCTATGTGCTAATAGGAAGTGATGATGTAAGCTGCAGGAGTCTTTGATTTCTGGCGTTCTGATCCTAAGGCCCTAGAATCGAAGAAAATATTTAATATTGTAATCCATTCAAAAGTAGACAGACAACTTACCGTTGATGTTCTCCAGGGCGATAAATCCTATTTCGCTGGAATATCTCAGGATTTATGATGTTGTTCCTTCTGAATTGGTTTCAATTTGGATAAATTTCTTTGTTTATTTTTGGGATAATATTTCAGGTTATATTTTCATGTGTCATCAGGATGTCACTGTCACTGTTGTCATACTGCAGTCATTGTGGACTGTCATTTGTCTTCTGTGAAGGATTTGGAGATTATTCCTATGAAGACAGAAGAAGAAGAACAATTCTTCTTAATAATTGGGGCGTAAGCATTTCTTCGACCAATAGGATTCTTGGATTTCATATTTGGCGCTGATTTGGGATTTTAACAGGAAACTAGGGTTTTTGACTAGTAAAATCGAGGGTAGGAGAATTTCCGGCACGTACCTACCTCACTTTTTCTCGGTTAGCCATGGTGGCGTGCACTTGACCTGTGAAAAGTAATTTTGATTTTCTCGGTGAAAACCGTAGAAACCCTTATGGGTATTTGATTTTGGGAAGCCGTTGCTTACCGGTTAGTGGATGGAATCTCCGTCAGGAAGCCAATTGTGGGATTTGTTCCTGGAGACTGCCATGAAGTTCTAGAAGCCATGCAGCCCGGCCTGTTTCAGTCCTTAAAAAGCAAGATCTAAAAAAGTCTTCAATCCTACCTCCCTTCTCAGAAGGTAAGTCACAGCCATAGCAGATTCAGCAGTGAAATCTTCGAAAATATATCCTGTTCTTCAGTTTTTTTCTGTTGTCTCCACGTGCTCTGTGTACCCTCTCAGGAGGCTATATTCAGATTATTTCTTAGGGTGCTAGGGTGCAGCTTAGCTGTGCTTCGGACTCCTGGTAGCGACCGGCCCTCAGGATACTCTACTCTACACTTGTCAAGATCCCCCAGTGGATCTGAGTAATCCTGCAAGGTCTTCGGATCTTGGCCAGAGTCGACCATGGAGACACCAGATGGAGCCCAGTAGCAGCTGGTAGAGACTGACCCCTGGTTATACTGCATCCTGGAACTCTGCTGACCGTGGAGGTTCAGCATTCCTCGTTTGTGTTGTCTTCACCTGCAGTGACCTATGCTGCACATCTACAATCATACCACTTGGGACCTTGGATAGGGGTGATCTGGACCATTGCAGAGGACCCTTGGACCACTATCAGGTTTTTTTTGTTCCACCTTCAGTGTTTCACATTTTGCTACATATATTATACATATAAATTTCACATCTGAGACTGGTTGAGTAATCACCTTTTTTTACAGTATTAATTCACAAACTGGTGAAGCTCTTGTGAAGCTCTCCCATAGTATACTATGTGACTGCGGTTGCTTACAGTTCATTGCGCTATCATTCCTTGACTAGTTATACAGTCCGTTTTATAGTTGATATAGGATTGTTACTATACTTATTTTCACTTATTCTAAAAATATGGTAATTGTCCTGGTATAGGTAGGAAAATTATGATAGAATCACCATGCAATTTACTTAACCTACACTATTGAAATAATACAGTACTTTAGTGATTATTTTTCATCATGAAACTGCAGGCCTCTACATAGGTCCATATATAACCTTGTCTCTGGTGGTGTGAAATATAATAGGTCTTGAATTTTATATTGGTTTTCATTCTTCCATATGTCCAGCCCAGCCTTCTAAGAAAATGTACCTTGAACAACTTTCAGATTTTTGAAAAGCAGATTATTTGGAAAGAAATTTGGTTTTCTCAATTATCCAAATTGTAGGATTTTTTTATAAATTGAGTGGCGTCCAAGAACTTGAATTTTCTTCACCATCTAGCCTATAAATTCGAACTCACTTATCTGCTCTCCGATGTACAGCTGCCGATAGCAAATGTGTTTGACTTTTTAATAATTTCATCCTTTTATATTAAAAGTTGGCCACATAAATAGCGTCCAACGTGTAGGGCCCGAAAATTCTTGTTCAAAATAAGTAAAATTTTGTCTTGAATCTTTTTCAAATTTTTCTTGAGTTTTTTCAAATTTTCTTAGATTGTTGAGCTGGAACGTTTGGTTGAGTGGAGACTGTACATTTAGGTCCATGTGGATGTGGATGTGAAGTATAGCTCCGTTTTTGACAGAAGCCTGACAGGAAAGTTTTTCAACAGAAAAGGCTTTAGTATTTTTTGTGCTGGAGAGCACTGCGGTGAGTGTTGTCTAATTGTGTTTGTAATAAAGTACATATTTTGGAGCAGTGATTGCAATTTTGAATAGTAATGAAAATTTCCATCATGATTGATATTTTCTGGTAACTATTTTGACAGATATTTTTCATGGGAATTTTTAGAAAATTTTTGTGACTGCAGTACTTGGGTATTTCATCTGTTTTCTTTGTTCTTACTTCACACTATTCATTATGGATTCTATTAAGGCAAAACATTTGCTCATAGCAGAACTTAATTATGAACTGAAAATTAGAGGTGTTATTTCTGAACGTAGCATGGATGAAAAGAGAAAAATTTTGGGGCGCCTCTTGGCTAAAGAAATTCAACAAGGACACAATGTATTGTCTTTTGTTGACCCAACATTTAATTTTGCATCTGAAAAAGTTGACATTGAAAACACTTTAACATCTATACAAACTTTAATCAGTGATTTTGAGGGACCAACATCAGATTCTACCTTTAAGAGAGCAGAATCTAGAATATGCCATGTAACTTGGAGAATTCAAAGAATACCTTTGAATCCAGAAGCTCTTAATTTTGATGAAATGTCAATTTTTAAAAATGAATCTTATGCAACAGCATTGCAATTAGATGCAGAATTACATGAGAAGGTATGTGATCCAGAGTCTGATCCAGTTAATGTGCCATTGATGAGTTCTACTGTCAATCCACTAGTGAGACCATCTACTAGTCAGAGTCAGAATTATTTTTCACCAAATTTAACAAAGTCAACACCTGTGTATAAGTTAGGACTTCAATTTGATGGTGACTCCAAAAATCTCTTATCATTCATGGAACGTATTGATGAACTTGCTCAAGCAAGGCATATATCTAAAATTGAATTATTTGAATCAGCAAGTGATCTTTTCACTGGTAAAGCTACTTTCTGGTACCGTATGGTAAAATCACAAGTTACTGACTGGGATTCATTGATTTTGAAACTCAGAAAAGATTTTCTAGTGTCTGATTTTGAAGATGAAGTTTGGCAACAAATAAAAAATAGAAAGCAGGGTAATTCAGAGCCAGTTGTTATCTTTATAGCTTGTATGGAAGCACTTTTTAACAGACTCAGTCATGGAGCTGCTGAGGTGACAAAGATTAAGTACATCAAGATGGGTTTAAAGCCGGATTATAGGCGGAGGTTAGCCTTATGTGACATAGATTCAGTTACAGTTCTTGGAACTTTGTGCAAAAAATTAGAGGAAGCTGATGCTTTAAGTCCACCTTCTACTTCCCAAAGTAAATCAATTGCTATGTTAGATGATCCTGAAATTGCCTTTGTTTCAAATGCACAAGCAAATAGAACATCTGCCCATTCAAATAAAAATGTTGGAAATAAGTTTCAGAAAAACAAATTTAGAAATGCCACTTCAAGGTCAAGTAATGTTTCTGCCCCATCTTCTTCATCAGTTGATACTAATAGAAATCCTCGAATGGAAAATAGTCCTGTTGTTTGCTGGAGATGCAATTTAGCTAATCATACGCATAGAGCTTGTAAATCAGGAATAAAGAAAAAGTTTTGTTTTAAATGTGGAGCACCTGATGTGGTAATGAAGGACTGTGAAAGGTGTAAGGGAAACTGATAGAGGAGAATTTTGTCATAGGCTCCCCAGATAGCACACACTCGCCTGAGGTCATCCTCAATGTGTCGCCAAACGCCTGGAGAGGACGTTCTATTTTCTACAACCTAAGAACATCATCAGGCGTAAATTTAGCGCTGTAATTTTCCTAAATGAGTTCTTTCAGTGACAGCCTGAGGATGTAAAGAATTTCGTGCCTACGGACGTCTTCTGATGACATTCCATGAAATAACGCGTCATCGAAGACAGAAAGAAGAAAAAGAAGAACTAGAATTGAGGTTATGTCTCATGATAGTCATGATTTGTTCAAGATACATCATAATATATTAATGATTATATCAAAATTATCAGAGTATTCATTGAATACCTTCATCAAATTTCTATTTCACGAAATGATTGCGAGAAGAACTTATTGCACAGAATCAAAAGATAACAATAACAAAAGATGATATTTCTCTCAGGTAGCAAGAAACAATGGTGAGTAAATACTAAATAGAATCATTGATAGTACCGGACATGAAATATTGATACATTCATATACATTATTTTTTATTGTTTCAGAAGGTTATTGAGAACACCAACTTGATGATATCATCATAGCAAACATGTTTTATTCCAAGATAGCTTTGCTTCTTGGGAATCTATAAAATATTGTATGGAAGCTTGAACTTTCAGTATGAATTCAATAAAGGTAGGTACCTGAATCAAATCATTGATATAGTAGGTACTGGACATGAAATGTTAATAGGTTAATTATTTGTTTCAGATGAAGTTATTGAGAACACAAGATTGATGTTGTCATCAGAGCAGAGATGTTTCATTCCAAGATATTTTGGCTTCTTCGAAATCTATGTGAGATTGCATATGCATGTTTGCACTTTCAGTATATTCAATAAAGGTAGGTACCTAAATCAAATCATTGATATGACTGGAACATGAAATATTAATAGGTACATTATTTGTTTCAGGAGATTATTGATAACACAAAATGATGATATCATCAGAGTAGAGATATTTTATTCCAAGATATTTTGGCTTCTTTGGAAATTATGAAAGATTGTACATATGCAGACTTGAACTTTCAGTAGATTCAATAATGGTTGGTACACTGGACATGAGATATTAATACATTGTTTGTTTCAGAAGGTTATGCAAAACACAAACCTGATGATATTTTCATTCCAAGATAGTTTTGCTTTTTCAGAATCTATTAAATATTGCATGAAGGCTTCAACTTCCAGTTGATTATTCTGCATCAGGAATGTCCAGAGTTCAGAAATCAAAAACAACATGGAAAAATATAACTATCAATAGGCAATAACTTCTAGTAGTGCTCAACAAGAAGCTGAAATACATTTCTTTGAAAAGGAAATTGAAATTTTCCAGAATTAGTTATAAATAATAGAATGTAAGTTTTTCATTTGGTTTTTCATTTGAACCTATTATAAATAGAGGGAAATTTTGCAAATATCATGAGATTAATATTATTTTGAAGAAATTATCATTTGCATAATACAAGGTGAGTCAATAGTGTGTTATCCTTGTATATTAGCCAAACCATCAGATAAATAGAGAACATTCAAGTACAACAGTGATATGGTTTCATGAGAACTTTCACATTGAATTGTTTTCATATATATCTGTAGGGTGTTCGAATTCCAAGATATATTGACTGATGATTGTTTTTTTCCAAATGGGACACCCTGTATACTATTGCATTTTTAGGTTCTCCCTGAAGAGCTGATTCCATCAATGCATCACACTTGGGGTCTAGCGGGAATGATTACAGAGATATAGGGTGTTCAAAAACAAGATTTTTCAATTTTAGGATTTTTTTTGTGGAAACTATTCTTTATTGGTCAAAACGGCTCACATATCCTTATTAACTTTCGATTTACTATCTACTGACATTCAATCGGAACAAATAGAGGGTGGGTTAACATTCAGAATACTGATCAGCTTATTGTATCTGTTGTATGACAGGAACATATATGTGAGCCGTTTTGACCATTAATGAATAGTTTCGACACAAAAAATCTTACATTTGAAGAATCTCAATTGTCAACACCCTATATCTCTGTAATAATTCCCACTAGACACCAAGTGTGATACATTGATGGAATCGACTCTTCAGGAAAAACTCAAAAATGCAATAATATACAAGGTGTTCCATTGAAAAAAAACAAATCATCAACCGATATCTTGGAATTCGAACACCCTATAGATATGAAAACAACTTCAGGTGATTGTTCTTATGAAACCATATTACTGTTGTACTTGAATTTTCATTTCATATATCTGACGGTTTGGCTAATATCGGAGGAGAACACACTATAGTGACTCATTCTGTATACGAATAATATTCTCCCATAAATCTTGAACCTCCTTGAAACATCATCAAAAACCGCCTCAAGTTGTTACCATGATGTCCTGAGGTTGTCTCAAAAGATTTTATAGGGATGTTCTGGGACGTTATTAGTATGTAGAGAATGGTAACAGGAGGACGTCTTGAGAATGTCCTCAGGCTCGCTCTCGACGTCCTGAGGACATGATTGTGAACGCCTCAGAAGGGCCTCAAAAGGAATTTGTGCTATCTGGGTCACAATTTTCTCCAAATTTTCCTAGAGCCAAATTTCAGAATTTAAATAATCTTACAGAAGAAATAGAGGATGATTTTCAGAATGTTGTAGCTCCTCTATTAATAAAGAAAGTCAAGGATAATAGGCCTTATGTGAATATTCAGCTTTTTGATACAAATGTCATTGCACTCTTAGACAGTGGTGCCAATATGTCCGTCATAGGTCAAGGAGGTTTAAGGACAGTAAAAAATCTTGATTTAATAATCAGAACTCCTCATTTGAATCATGTTTTTACGGCAGATGGTACACATCAAAAAGTTGAAGGAGTTGTTGATTTGCCTATTCATATTAATGGAGAGATACAGATAATTCCGGCATTAGTTGTCCCTACCCTATCACAGTCATTCATTCTAGGAAGTGATTTCTGTACTAAGTTTGGTGTGTCCATAGATTTTCAAAATTTTAGTTGGGACGTTAAGTGTCGAGTTTCTGGGGAAACTGTCGACATTGTTGCCAGCTCACCTCAAGGTAGTGATATTTCAGAAATTAGTGTTGAAGATGAACTTACAAAAGAACAGAGACAGCAGATGAAAGATCTTATCCACTCATTTCAGGAAATTAGTAGTGATGCTCGATTAGGCCGTACAAATAAAATCACTTTAGAAATTGACACTGGCGAGGCAAAGCCGTTTAAACAGAGGCAGTATTTAATGTCTCCATATATGTTAAAGATCCTTAATGATGAGTTAGATGAGATGATTAAATTAGGTGTGGTAGAACCATCACATAGTCCTTGGAATAGTCCGGTACTATTGGTTAAGAAATCGTCTGGTGAATACCGTTTTTGTTTTGATGGACGTAAACTGAATGAAATTACAAAGCACGACAGCTATCCTCTTCCACGCATTGATAGAATTCTTACTCTGTTGCGTAATGCCAAGTATATTTCAAGTATCGATTTAAGGAAAGCTTTTTGGCAAGTGCCACTTGAAGAATCGTCTAAAGAAAAGACTGCATTCAGTATACCTGGTCGAGGTTTATTCCACTTTAATGTTATGCCGTTCGGTTTATGTAACAGTGCCCAGACACAACAAAGACTATGTGATGCGTTGTTTGGACCAAAATTCGAACCTAATTTATTCACTTATCTAGATGATATTATTATCATTTCACCGACGTTTGAGGAGCATGTGAAGCTTTTGAAAGAAGTTAGAGGTATTTTGCAGGATGCAAACCTAACTATAAATATTAAAAAATGTGAGTTTTTCAAAACATCACTTAAATACTTGGGTTTTGTTATTGACAGACAAGGAATTCGAACAGATCCTTCTAAAGTTTCAGTCATGGTAAATTATGCTCGTCCTACTACAAGTACGGAAATTAAACGGTTTATTGGTTTGTGTAATTGGTACAAACGTTTTTTAGATTCATTTTCAACTTTAATGGCACCTATAAGCAACTTATTAAAAGGCAAGGGTAAAGGTAAAAATCAACCTATAGAATGGACTTCTGAGGCAGAAGCTTCTTTCATCGCCATCAAGAAGGCTCTTGTTTCAGCACCTATTCTCTGTCCCCCAGACTTTACACTACCTTTCACTATACAGTGTGATGCAAGTGATGTGGGCATAGGTGGGGTGTTGACCCAAGAGGTTCAGGGTGTCGAAAGAATAATTGCTTACTCCTCCAGATCTTTGTCCAAATCCGAGAGAAATTTCAGTGTCACTGAAAGAGAATTATTGAGTTTGATCTTCCTAATTGACAAATTTCGTCCTTACATTGAGGGAACGGTTTTTAAAGTAATAACTGATCACCATAGTCTGCTGTGGCTGAACAATCTCAAAGACCCTTCTGGTAGATTAGCAAGATGGTCTGTCAAATTACGACAGCATACTTTTGAGTTGATTCATAAGCCTGGGGTTCATAATGTTATTCCCGATTTTCTTTCAAGGATACCTCTTTCAGATGACAAAAGTCCAGAGTTAAATTTAATTGATTTGAAGTCTGATGATACAGACTCATGGTATACCTCATTATGTAGTAAGATCTCTCAAGATCCAGATGCCTATCCCCATTTTAGAGTTGAAAATGAACTGATTTATAAATATATTCCTTCCAAAGTGCCCATCAAATCGAACATTATTGAATGGAAAGTGATTGTGCCTAAATCACAAAGACTTTCAGTTATGAAAGATTCACATGACCCTTCTATTTGTAGCCATTTTGGTTTTTTCAAGACACTCTCAAGAGTTCAGCAGCACTACTATTGGCCTAAAATGAGATCGGACATTCTGAGATATGTAAAGTCCTGTAAAGTTTGTCAGTCGCAAAAGTTATCGAATACTCCTCGGATGGGACTCATGGGTGCTCAGAGAAATGTTAAATTTCCTTTTCAGACTATTGCTGTCGATATCATGGGACCGTTTCCCAGATCTTCTAAAGGTTTCACTTACTTATTGGTTGTTTCAGACTTTTTCACAAAGTATACACTATTGTGTCCAATGCGAGATGCCAAGGCACCTAGCATCATTAAATTCATGGAAAACCAAGTTTTTTTAGTCTTTGGAGTTCCACAGTTCATCATCTGTGATAATGGAACCCAGTTTGCTGGTAAACTATTTAAAAAGTTAGCAGAAACCTACAATGTTCAAAAAATATGGTATACTCCTAGATATTCAGCCCAGTGTAACTTTGTGGAAAGAACCAATAAAACAATAGGTCAAGCCATTAGGAGTTATGTAGATGAACATAAAGATTGGGATAAAGAATTATATAAAATTCAACAAGCAATAAATACCGCCACCCATGAAGTCACCCAATATACTCCAGCATTTTTGATGTTTGGTCGTAATGTGCCTATTTCTGGTAAATATTATGGTAGCATTCCTAATACTCAAGATATTGAACTTTTACCTGACAGCAGGGATAGTTTTGTTCAAGATATCAAGGGGCTTAGTGATGTCTTTAAGACAGTGCAGGAAAGGCTTCATAAGGCTTACCAGAGAAATGCATCATCATACAACCTTAGAAAGAGAGACCATATATTTAATGAAGGTGATAAAGTCTGGAGAAGAAACAAGATTCTATCCGATGCTTCAATAAAATTTAGCGCAAAATTAGCTCCTAAATATGTTTTGTGTACAGTGAGAAAAAGAATTTCTCGTTTAGTCTATTCTTTAGATAATGCTGATGGTTCTCCCGCTGGAGATTGGCATATCAAAGATTTAAAGGAATATTTTGGATCCAATTCAGACGTTTCTGTTGGATAGATATTTTATTTTTATACAAACCAGAACCTTTGATTTGTATACAGTATTATCTGTAAAGGTTGTTTAAAAATAAGATTCTTGTGAGATTTTTTTTTTGGTGCGTTGGTGCACATTTGAAATTTTTGGTGCGTTGGTGCACATTTGAGATTTTTTTTTGGTGCGTTGGTGCACGTTTAAAATTAAGGTAATTGCAATTACGATTTTGGTCTTTTTGACAAATTTTGCTGCTGCAAATTTGAAAGAAACCTTGGGTGGTTTTCTTTTTATTTTGAGATTTTCAGTATAAAACCTAATATTGGATTTAGTGTTCTACTGAGAGTATGCATACTTAAAAATAGTTTTTTTCTTTTTTTGATGATTCATAGGTCTGATCAACCTGAACATCATCATTGCCACTTATGTAAATATTTTTTTTTGTAAATAGTACAATGTAGACTTTACATGGTCTTGAGGATAATGGATTTGACCTACCAATTATGACCTTACCTACCGATTATGACCTTACCTGATTCAGACTTTTCTCAATTCAGACATTACCAATTTTTGGATTTCCATAAAAGGAACGTTTAGTACGCGAAGTTACTATCATAATCCATGATATTCCATATACCTTATCAAAAATTTCTCAACAAGTTGACCAATTTTTTCTCTTAGGAGAGGGGTATATGTAGCATTTGAATTTGCTACAAGATAATACTAGCTAATTATTTTGATGAAACTTATCAAATTACAGTAGAATAGCACTGTGGTGTGCTAAGATTTGTTTTTATTTTTCTTTGGTGTAAGAAACATAGTCTTCAAATTCTTACCTTATGAATTTGAGAAGAAACCATACTCACAGTGAACATTCAGTCTGACATATAGTAAATAATCCTTGAGTAGTAGAACATTTAATGAAACAACCATATCATATCACACACAGTTTTGAATGAGATCTTTTAACAAACAAATTCCAATAGCAGAGTACTCATTTCTTCTGATATTCTATGTGCTAATAGGAAGTGATGATGTAAGCTGCAGGAGTCTTTGATTTCTGGCGTTCTGATCCTAAGGCCCTAGAATCGAAGAAAATATTTAATATTGTAATCCATTCAAAAGTAGACAGACAACTTACCGTTGATGTTCTCCAGGGCGATAAATCCTATTTCGCTGGAATATCTCAGGATTTATGATGTTGTTCCTTCTGAATTGGTTTCAATTTGGATAAATTTCTTTGTTTATTTTTGGGATAATATTTCAGGTTATATTTTCATGTGTCATCAGGATGTCACTGTCACTGTTGTCATACTGCAGTCATTGTGGACTGTCATTTGTCTTCTGTGAAGGATTTGGAGATTATTCCTATGAAGACAGAAGAAGAAGAACAATTCTTCTTAATAATTGGGGCGTAAGCATTTCTTCGACCAATAGGATTCTTGGATTTCATATTTGGCGCTGATTTGGGATTTTAACAGGAAACTAGGGTTTTTGACTAGTAAAATCGAGGGTAGGAGAATTTCCGGCACGTACCTACCTCACTTTTTCTCGGTTAGCCATGGTGGCGTGCACTTGACCTGTGAAAAGTAATTTTGATTTTCTCGGTGAAAACCGTAGAAACCCTTATGGGTATTTGATTTTGGGAAGCCGTTGCTTACCGGTTAGTGGATGGAATCTCCGTCAGGAAGCCAATTGTGGGATTTGTTCCTGGAGACTGCCATGAAGTTCTAGAAGCCATGCAGCCCGGCCTGTTTCAGTCCTTAAAAAGCAAGATCTAAAAAAGTCTTCAATCCTACCTCCCTTCTCAGAAGGTAAGTCACAGCCATAGCAGATTCAGCAGTGAAATCTTCGAAAATATATCCTGTTCTTCAGTTTTTTTCTGTTGTCTCCACGTGCTCTGTGTGCCCTCTCAGGAGGCTATATTCAGATTATTTCTTAGGGTGCTAGGGTGCAGCTTAGCTGTGCTTCGGACTCCTGGTAGCGACCGGCCCTCAGGATACTCTACTCTACACTTGTCAAGATCCCCCAGTGGATCTGAGTAATCCTGCAAGGTCTTCGGATCTTGGCCAGAGTCGACCATGGAGACACCAGATGGAGCCCAGTAGCAGCTGGTAGAGACTGACCCCTGGTTATACTGCATCCTGGAACTCTGCTGACCGTGGAGGTTCAGCATTCCTCGTTTGTGTTGTCTTCACCTGCAGTGACCTATGCTGCACATCTACAATCATACCACTTGGGACCTTGGATAGGGGTGATCTGGACCATTGCAGAGGACCCTTGGACCACTATCAGGTTTTTTTTGTTCCACCTTCAGTGTTTCACATTTTGCTACATATATTATACATATAAATTTCACATCTGAGACTGGTTGAGTAATCACCTTTTTTTACAGTATTAATTCACAAACTGGTGAAGCTCTTGTGAAGCTCTCCCATAGTATACTATGTGACTGCGGTTGCTTACAGTTCATTGCGCTATCATTCCTTGACTAGTTATACAGTCCGTTTTATAGTTGATATAGGATTGTTACTATACTTATTTTCACTTATTCTAAAAATATGGTAATTGTCCTGGTATAGGTAGGAAAATTATGATAGAATCACCATGCAATTTACTTAACCTACACTATTGAAATAATACAGTACTTTAGTGATTATTTTTCATCATGAAACTGCAGGCCTCTACATAGGTCCATATATAACCTTGTCTCTGGTGGTGTGAAATATAATAGGTCTTGAATTTTATATTGGTTTTCATTCTTCCATATGTCCAGCCCAGCCTTCTAAGAAAATGTACCTTGAACAACTTTCAGATTTTTGAAAAGCAGATTATTTGGAAAGAAATTTGGTTTTCTCAATTATCCAAATTGTAGGATTTTTTTATAAATTGAGTGGCGTCCAAGAACTTGAATTTTCTTCACCATCTAGCCTATAAATTCGAACTCACTTATCTGCTCTCCGATGTACAGCTGCCGATAGCAAATGTGTTTGACTTTTTAATAATTTCATCCTTTTATATTAAAAGTTGGCCACAGTCTAAACCTGATCGTCCGTACCGGTGATCAGCATCGTGGGAACAGATTAGTAGGGCGCAATGCCACTAGTTTGCAACGCGGGATATATGATGCAGTATGCAGTATGGAGTTATGTTGAGAAATCAAGAAAGTAATGAATTGGGGTCCAGAATAAAAGTATATGTCGTCTAAGTAGTAAGTCATTTTGTAATATTTTTTTTAATGAATAGGTTAGAAGAATTTGATAAATTATCTGAGGTGTTGACGGCAGTTTTACGTAATATAAAAAAAGAACCGGCAGAGCGTAGAGAATCTTTGGCTAGAGTTAACAAGTTTATAGTTGATATTAATATCCTAGAAGCTAAGTTTTTGAAAATTAGAGATAGTTGTAGTAAAGACGAAACATTGCAAGTAGATTTTGATGGTTATTTAGGTATAATAGGAAACAAATTACAGGAAGCTAAGACAATTCTGACAGATAGACTCAAAAACATTCATATTAAAGAGGAAGTAAAAGTTTCAAAAATGTCTGAAAAATTCGATTTGCGAACCGCAGCATCTTTATTACCATCTATGGACGGTACTGAAGATGTTACGAAGCAGTTAATTGATGCCATTGAGTTATACAGCGACTTGCTTGACAATGATGGAAAATCTTTCTTAATCAGATATGTATTGAAAGCAAAAATTACGCAATGTGCAAAATTGAGGCTACGAACAACTTACAATAATGTTGCAGACTTAGTATCAGATATAAAGAACAACCTATTAACGAAAAAATCTGCAGCATCATTGGCTTCCCAAATGCATAGTATTAGACAGGACACCAGAAGTATCGATGATTATGCAAGAAATATTGAACAACTCATGTTAGATCTAACTTTAGCGCAAGCGGACGGAGACGAAAATTCTGTTCAAATTTTAAAATCGGTCAATGAAAAATTAGCAATTGATGCATTCTCGAACGGATTGAGAAATAGAGATCTAAGAACTATAGTAAAGGCTAGAAACTATGTGCAATTAAAAGACGCTATAATGGGAGCAAAAGAGGAAGATTTAGCTTGTAATTCAACTAAAAATAATTCTCAGGATATGTTTCATATGCGTGGTCGTCAGAACTATCGTAGGAATCAAAACAAATCTCATTTTTCAAATTTCAATTATGTCAGAGGTAATCAAAACAGAACAAATTTCAATAATAGTCGTTTCAATAGGTCATCAAACACAGCGTATAGAGGGCAAGGTCGAAGTCGTCAAGTTTCGCGTAGACCTGTTGGGCGTCGACCGTACGGGCAGAGATTCTCTAATAATGCATATTTTGCTGAAAATTCGAATGTAGATAATACTGAGTCATCAGGAGAAACATTAGAACACAATCGGTTTTTTCGAGTCTAATAATAATGAAGATAAAGTAGTATGTTTGAATATGAATGCAATGAATTTTGTTCGAGTCAGGTATGGAGAAAATGAATTGAGTTTTTTATGTGATACAGGTGCCAGCATCAGTTGTTTTGTTGAAGATTATTTGAACGATACCTCAAGTCTTGATACATCAAATAAAATTAAAATTAAAGGAATCTCTGGATCAATGTGTTCTGTTGGATCAGCGAATATTTCATTCAATTTAGCTGATGAAACTATAACTCATGAATTTACGGTTATCAAGAGTTTTGATTCTAGTATACAAGGTGTTTTAGGTTCAGATTTTTTTCATCTCATGGGGCAATTATCGACTATGAAAAATTTATGTTTTCTTTTTGGAATAACGATGAAAAGTTTACTGTGCCATTAAATGCAAAAAGCGAATGTTATACTGTTATACCACCAAGATGCGAAATAGTTACATGGTGCTATACCGACATCACGGATGAATGTGTAATTTTGAATGATGAATTGTGTGAAGGAGTTATGATTGGAAGTAGCATTGCGAAACCAGTTGGCAATAGGATGCCTATAAGGTTACTGAATGTGAATGAAAGAGAAGTAAGATTGAGGAATTTGATGCCAAAAGTGAATAGATTGGATGAATATGAGGTATATTCTTTCGGAATGAATGAAATATCTGTTAAACGTGTAGACAAGGTTTTAGATTTGATAGACATGAAATCATTAAATACGCAAGAGAAGAATTCTATTGAAAAAATTTGCGCCAAATACGCAGATGTTTTTCATTTAGACAATGATCCGTTGACAGTCACCAATATTTATAAACAAAAAATCAGATTGAAGGAAAACTCAACACCAGTATACGTTAAACCATATAGATTGCCTAATGCTCAGGAAGAAGAAATCCATAAACAAGTAGAAAAAATTTTGAAAGAAGGTATTATAGAGGAAGCACAGTCTGAGTGGTCTTCACCTTTATTGATTGTTCCAAAGAAAGCAGATCAGAACGGTATCAAAAAGTACAGAGTCGTGATTGATTATAGACTACTGAACAAACAAATAAAAGATGAAAAATTCCCTTTGCCTAATATTACTGAAATTTTGGATTCTCTGTCAGGTGCAATATATTTTTCTCATCTAGATCTAGCGCAAGGGTACTATCAGCTCGAGTTGGATCCTGAAAGTAGACCTTGTACGTCATTTACAACGGACAGGGGACAATTTCAAATGAAACGTTTGGCCATGGGGATGAAAATAAGTCCTAGTGCATTTTCCAGGCTAATGACAGTAGCAATGGCAGGGCTTAACTATGACGCGTGTTTCATTTATTTGGATGATTTGATAGTATTTGGGCATTCATTACAAAATCATAATCAATGCTTATTGAAGGTTTTGCAGAGGTTGAGACAGGTAAATCTGAAGCTGAATCCTAGCAAATGTGAATTTTTGAAAAAAGAGATTCTTTATCTTGGTCACGTCATCTCGGCTGAAGGAATATCACCTGATCCAGACAAAACGAGAGCAATTTCTCAATATCCAGTACCAAAAAATTGCGATGAAACAAAACGGTTCGTGGCATTTGCCAACTACTACAGAAAATTTATCAAGAATTTTGCGGAAATTGCACAACCTCTCAATAGTTTATCAAGGAAAGGAGTTATTTTTGATTGGACTGAAAGATGTCGCAAATCATTCGAATCTTTGAAACAGGCGCTCATGAATCCTCCATTATTACAATATCCAAATTTTACACCGAACAACCAATTCATTCTCAGAGTAGATGCAAGTGGTTATGCTTTAGGGGCAGTTTTATCAAACTCAGATGATAGACCTATTGCATACGCATCTAGAACTTTGAATAAGGCTGAAAAAAATTATTGTACCATTGAAAAAGAGTTATTGGCAATAGTTTGGTCAGTTAAACATTTTAGAGCTTATTTGTTTGGTCGTAAGTTCGTTATTCTATCCGACCATCGTCCATTAATATATCTGTTTAACATGGTTAATCCATCTAGTCGACTCACGAAGTTCAGATTGACTCTAGAGGAGTTCGATTTCATTGTAAAATATGTGAAAGGTTCTGAAAATGTGACAGCTGACGCATTGTCGCGTGTAAGTATTATTGACTCGAGTGAATTGATAGATATGAGTGGTAGAGTGAGTGGAAGTATGAACATTATCACACGAGCTCAAGCAAAGACTAAATCGCAAGAAGATCATGCAACAAATAATGATATCTCCATGAATGATAGGCTTGATCACCCTGTTGTAGTGGAAATATTGAAACCTGAAAATGCTCAAACTGTTGAGCTACGCCCGATATCGAAAACCAAATTTGAAGAAATAAAATCTAAGTACTTAGAAAATGAAACATTGAATTTAGATACAGCATATAAAAATTGTATTTATGACGTCAATTCTAAAATAATTTTCTTTAACCAGCAATACCGATCAACGTCTGACTTAGGTACGTCGTTGAGGCATCTGGAGAAATTATGTGAGAAACATGATATTCCACAGTTGATAATCATGAAAAATGCTGACAGTAATAATTTTTTGAAGGAACTGAGAAATGATAAAAATCAAGTATTGAATAAGAAACTGAAAATTTCTATTATTAAAGATAAACAAAAGGTAGATGATAAAGAACTGCGACAGTTAGTCATGAACGATTTTCATACATTGCCAACGGGAGGACATGCAGGTGTAAACCGCATGTATAATAACTTCAAGAGGTTTTATTTTTGGCCGTGCTTGAAAAAAGATGTTGAATCTTTTGTCAAAAGATGTGACGATTGCCAAAGATACAAGTATTCAAAGACGAATAAGGAGCCATTGACAATAACCACAACAGCTACTTCTGCTTTCCAAAAAGTATTTCTCGATTTAGTAGGCCCACTTCCGGTTGATATAGAGCAAAATAAATACATTCTAACACTCCAATGTGATCTTACTAAATTCGTAGAGGCATATCCTATACGTGATAAAGAGGCTTCAACAGTAGCGAAATCTTTCGTAGAAAATTTCATTTTACGATATGGAATTCCTGAATCTTGTGTTACAGATCAAGGAACCGAATTCTTGTCAAACACGTTCAAAGAAGCTTGTAAACTATTGAATATTGAACAATTGAATTCTACTGCATACCATCATCAAACATTGGGAGCCCTTGAAAATACACATAAACATTTGGGAGCATATCTTCGTATGCAAGTATCAAAAGGAAACAATAATTGGAGCTCTTGGGTTCCATATTGGTGCTTCTCCTATAATAACACAGTTCATTCTTCAACACATTATACACCACATGAACTTGTTTTCGGAAAATCAACCAAAATTCCTTCTAGAATTATCAATCACGTAGAACCTTTATATAATTTCGATGATTACCCGAAGGAACTTAAATTTCGATTACAAACAGCATGGGAGGACGCACGTAATAACTTATTGGTATCAAAAAACAAACGCAAATGCGAATACGACAAAAATAATTGTAAAAATGTAACATACAGTATAGGAGACTTAGTTTTAGTAGAAAATGATGGAAAGTCAAGTAAAATGGAATCTTTATACAATGGTCCATTTTTAATATTAGAGGACAAAGGTCCAAATGTTGTTGTAAAAATTAATGAAAAATCTGTAGTTATACATAAAAATAGGGTAAAACAATATTTTGAGTAAAATATGTAAATTATGTTACCATAGCTAAGTAGAAAAATATTTTAGGAAGTAAAACATTTTTCTTTTTCTCTCGGGGAAGGTGTAGTGGATGTTTATAATATATTGTTTAATTATGTCATTGAAATCAGGTACCATTTCGAAACAGTCCAACACAGCTTTTCCGAAAGTGTTACGATAGTTAGATTATTCATCAATTTATTGTTTATAGTAATAGGTAGGTTATCAATTAGGTATTGTAGTTACAGAGAACATTCCGGTTTGAACTCTGAAAGAATTAATAACTATTCTTTAATAAACCAGTGAACTATCTTCTGCTGTTCTTCCCTGCACTCCTGAACATGTTTCGATAACTCGAACTACGATCTAATTGAAGACAGGACATTACATATTGCTGAACGTCCGTTTCAGTAGTTGCTGCGACCTTGCAGTAAGATAGCGACAATATCTGATGTAACATTACACATAACATTGAAATATTGCTGCAATATTGTTGAGATATTACTTTGCTTAGTGGGACACGTGTCGAGGCGTTTGAAAAATCGTTTCAGTTAGTGGTAAAACAGTGTAGTGTGACATATATTTGATTAGTTCAGAAAAATGACGAAGATGTCTGTAAAAAGATAGCCGGTGTAATTCCTATTGAAAACTGCAACCTCGAGCTACAATCTACTGATTTTTCCCTGGTATAATAAATAACGATTTAACGCTCTATAGATCGGTACCGAATCGTCTTATTTCCTGTAGAATGAGCCCCAGAAATCTTGATACTGAATTTTGAAACATCCTGCATTTACTGCACTTGAGTTCTGATGAATTGTTTCCAGTTGAGTGAGTAATATGTCCGAAAGGCAAGTAAAACCATTGTATTTTATCGGACTGCACCTGTGCTAATCACTATCCTCAGCAAAAGGATTGAAAAATTGCCCTTTCCTGTGCGGAAATCTGCACTAGATTCCACGATTTGATAACGAGATGAGATTCATACCCATTCCGATTGGATGCTAGATTTCAACAAATTGCCTGCGCCACCCTGCAGTCTGAGCCAAATCCACCGCACAGCGATTTATTTTCTGCTACTATTCCGGAAAAACTTTCGGCATGATATTACAAGTTCAACAAAGGAGCAAATAAAAAGAGATGATGTCGCCTTTGCGAATATCCAAACGTGCCGCGATTCAAACTGATCTGAGTTAGTGGCAGAGCGTCAATACTTCCGGGGATATTTCGCCCCTCTCTGAAGATAAGAATATTTTTGGTGTGAGCACTGGTCCATCGGATATCATCTTTTGACGAAGGCGGAATATTAACGAAAATATTGACGCTCTGCCAATAACTTAGATCAGTTTGAATTGCGGCACGTTTGGATCTTCCATTTCCTCCTTGTCTCAACTCGTTATCACATGACGGAAGTATGTTCGGAATAATAGAAACAAATAAATCGCTGTGCCGTGGATTTAGCATCGGATGGCATAATTCTCTTCTCGTTATCAAATCGCACAATCGAGTACGAATTTCCACAAGACATTATCATTTTGTTATTAGATACCCAAGTAACATTTCAAATGCCTAATATCTTCGATGAGACTTTGAAGAGGTTATGTGAGCGCAAATGATAGGTCTCATTTGTTCTACCGTTTTATGATTGCCCTGGAAAAAGCATATTGGCCTTCATGTCCATATAATCCTATTAAAAGGCTTCGAGATACTATGATAGAACTATCGCATAAAACAATTTCACTTCGGTTTTAAGAGAGCTCTGTGAGAGTCATTGAAATTCTTCATCGAAACTATTTACTCTTAACAACCCTCTTAAAACTCTTAAGTTTCATTAGTGTCTAGAATTTGACCAAGAGGTTCTGAACTAATCCTATGAAAATACGTCTTGAAGCAATCATAAAACCAAATTTACACTAGGCCAATTAGGATTTGACTGAGGCAATAATGAAACCTATTGGCATTATTCTAGCTATGTGGAAGTAATTATTGAAACCTATAAGCCACAATGAATTCATCGAAGTCAATCATAAAATCTATAGGATTTATGAAGTTTTATTTAGAACCGTGTTAAACCCGAATCCCATAATATAATTGTTCTAATTTTTTTGCCTACAAACGACTCACGTTGAAATGGACTCACAAGAAAATGAATAGTGTGAAATTAAGAGAATGAATGGCCACTTCAATCAAAACAATTAAGAGAATTACTTGAGAATCAAAAATCAAGTCGTGAGAACAACAGTAAATCAGAATTCTCAAGCCCAAGCAATTCCAAACACTGCGTCATTCAATTCATACCACCTGAATCCACCAAATAGCAAGAATTCATTGGGACCTGATGTTCATGAAGTACCATCAACGAGTCAGAACGTAATGGAAAATACTTCTGATCATCGTGCTTCTGAATGGGAACTAGGAAGCGAGGGAGTTGACAACAGTTTTGCACAAATTATGTCAGATGGCGAGTAAAGCATGAATTTGAGAGAATGGAGCAATCAACACAATATCAGGCGAATTGCACTGAGTGTAGTTTGTCTATGTTTCCTACTTCAAACCAATCACAAAATTCACAAAGTGAACACTGTAAACAAAAAAAGTAGGGTTATGTTAATCATGTTGATGACGTTCTTCTACACTTTGCAACACTGCCAATAAGCACTAGCCAGGATATTCTTAAAGCTTTATAGTTTTATGAAGGCATTATCTTATTACCTTCTCAAATCAATTTTATCATTTTCGAAGCTTTGTTGTCATACCCAGGAGCAAATAGTCATAAGAATGGATTCGAATATGGAATAAGTACTTCAACAGGAGGAAATAATCGTCTCATAAAATGCCTTATCATTACCTAAAGGTTTTAATCAAGCATTAGAGAAAGAAAATTGGTTTTAAGTATATTTTGCGCCATATTTACTACAAACAGATGTCGGCCATTGATGGAAATGAAAATTTTAAGCGGAAAATAGAAAAGATGCATTGATACTGCCGTCGGAAATGTTGTTTTTCCACATTTTTCAAACGACTCACCCCTATTCAGCAAACATTCACACAGTTTTGTAAACTTTTTTGAAAAGTTAATAAAATTCACACCCAATTCTAACTGGTGAAAACACATTATTTCTAGGGCGCTGCTTTTTTTGAAGCATACCTGGTATGTTTTCGTCAAAAAAGTCGTCATCGTCTTCATTTTACAGCCTCAATCTCCACAAAAAGGACTATTTGATACAGTAGGGAATTATCATATCATACCGCCATCTTTAATCTCTTTCATAACTATCTATTGTTCTCTCTCCATTTTGACATGTTTGTATTATAATTAGTTCTGAAAAAAGACTATCATGAAACACGTTACGGACTATATTATCTTAACAAATGCTTACTGCGACTGATAAGGTTTTAATTCTAGCCAATAAGTTTTGATGTTGGCATAAGAACTGCCGTTTTAAAACATACAGGTTTGAACTCGTGCTGAAAGGCTTTGAAGGAAGTAGTTTAGATAGGTTTAATTATTGCTTTGAGGATACTACAATAAATTCCTATTAGTTTTAAAGCTTTAAGAGAAGCTGTAACAGCATTTATAAAGGTGGGCCCTTTATGTTTTGAGAAGGTTGTTTAATTGTTTTAATGAGTATAATAGTTTTGAAAAAGCCTTTTGAAATAGGCTGTAACAACCTCCTGTAGCTAACAATAAAACTGATAATGTTATTTGGGTGATGAAAGAAATCTGTAGCCGACTCTCCTACTATCAGAAATCTTCCAATAATCTTACATATTTCAACGTTTTTGAGATCACTCTGTGTACACTCTGATCTCCTTATCCCAATGAAAATCTCCAACCATTCCAATTTGTCATTTACTGACACGAGTCAAATTTCTCATTATTTCCATGTCACTTTGACAAAATCATTCATTCAACCTAATTTCTTTCTTGGAATCGGATTCCATTTTCCACATCATTTAATCGAATATGCATCAGCTGAGCGGCAAATACGTTAATGTGGTACTATCGGTGGAATGCGGTAGAGGAATGGATTTCCTGAAGAACAGTGTACATATCACTGGATCCTTCAATAACAGAATATTGGGTAAGTTTTGAGAACTTCCAACTTGCAACACCACTGACTACCAAATCTTGCAGAATCTGACAGAATACCTGCAGAAGACTGTCCACCGTTCAACACGGAACTGGTATGGGAAATAGAAAAGAAAGAACTGCGCAAAATAAGAAGTGCAAACATTCCACTCAGAGTGGAATGCATCACAATTGATTTACATAACAGGAGAGAAAGAGTAGGTTTCACCCTGCTGAGTCTCAGGAGCGCACATATAATATCTCAGAAGAATATGAACCAGGAAGTTAAATCACAATGGCACAAGTTGATAGGATGTCAAAGCGACAAGAAGAGGAGACATCCAGAGCTTTATATCTCACTTACACTGCAGGATCACTCGTTGAACGAACTTGGAGCTACTAAATCAAATGAAGGTATTCCTTATATTTCAGAAGAGGTAAATACAATTGAAGAAACTACTAGCTCTGAATTTCCTATAAAGTATTTCGAGGATGGACACATCCAGATTGGAGAAGCAGGAACTGGTCAATCGAGTTTCACCTTCAACCTCTTCGTCAAAAAAGTAGTCAACTTAGACGCACTTCTTCCAGAAGTACTAGTATTTAAGAAAACTGATCAGAATTATTACCTGGCTTTCAAGATTTTTGGCATCAGCATCAAAACCAAACCGTTCAGCAGAGAGTTACATAATGATATAACCCTAAACGAAAAAATAGTGATCAACTTGTTGTCTAGTGAAGAGATGTTGAGATGTTATTTCGATACACAAAGTACAAGCATTATATTCTGTCGTGGCGATGATATACTAGGCGTCACAAGCGTTGAAGTTGAAGATATATTTTCTGTGACTGAAAGCAGGAGTTTTTTCAAATTCCCCTCTGCGAATGGCATCGTCCCATTTGAAAGTTCAGATAAGTCACCGTGTATAGAACTAGAGCATTGGATTGAAGATAATGTTGAATGCGAAGAAACTGAAGATGATATTCAAGAGAGATCTAAAACTAGAACGATTTTTTCGAGCATTACCCAAAGACCCACGAAACATGTGCAGAGTGATCAAATCATTGAAGACACACCAAGAGAAGGTGCTGATGACATGTATGAAGAAGAACTCGTTCTGTGTGAGAAACCAGAAACCGCTGTTACGAAATCCATTGAAACTTTCATAAAAAGTGACACTTTATCACCTAGATTACCAGAAGCTTTGAATCCATACCAAAGATTCACTTTTGAAATCACTTTGACTCACATAGTTTGGAAAATTCCACAGGAGAATACGAAAATTTCGTTCAAATTCTTGCATCCAAGAGCAGCTAGCTGTACTACAATCCTTACAGAAATCAGCAACACTGCAGGAAAGAAGATAACTTTGAATAATCTCAATGTAAAAGTGAGTTATTTGTCAACTCCTGATAAAATAGAGAAACAACTCAAATACTGGAAACCACGGCTGATACTTACAGATGATAAGGAAATTTCCCTTTGTAATGACCATAACTTGGATGTGGATTGTTTGGAGGAACGTAGTAAAGGATACGAAATCACTTTGACCAGATATCAAAACACAGATCCTATTGCAAAAGTTGGTGTTAGTGTTGCATTGAAAATGATCGATGTAAGCGAATCAGATGATTACGAACATTTGCATCTGTTACCAATCATTGTAGACGAGATTATAATGATCAAAGAGATCCGGGACTTGGAAAAATGGAAACAAAATGAGAAGGACCGATTCGAAAATGAACTGGATTATGTCAAAACAACCGAACTGGAGAGACTTGAAAAAGATTTCCGGGACAGGAAAAATAAGCTTGAAGAACAGGTTGCTATGACTGTCAACAAATGCAAGAAGCTTCAGGATGAATTAATGAACAAAATGAATTCCATGAAGGTTGATAAAGCGATAAGGCGGAACCGGAACCATACCCAGATTTATGAAGACGTTTTCAAGGAAAATTGGGACACTTTTTCAGAGGATAATACCAGAGAAGTGATCGAACTTTTGAGTAGAGCTCAGAGAGACAACCAATTGCTGAAAGAAATGTGCGAGGAACAAAGACAGAAGCTGACACAATTCGAGAAGACTTCTCTGACGAAAACTCAGACAACGAATATTTTGCAAGAGCTGGCACTTTTAGAGCACAAATTCGAAGAAGCTCAGACCGCCAAAAGTTACTTCAAAGAGCAATGGAAGAGAGCTTGCGAGGAAATTCATGTATTGAAGACTGAAGATATAAAAAACATGCAAATTCAGATCAAAGAAAGTAAGGAAAAACTCAGTCAACTGAGCTTGGACGCGTATTGTGAACATCAAAATCAGAATTACGACGATGAAAATGAGGGAGATAACTATTTTCACTATTAAAATATTCGAAAGTAAACCCTGGTATGAGTTGATTGACGATAGAAAAACAATTCCTTTCCGCTTCTATCCTTCTATACAGAACATTTCCTAAGTTCATAAAAGTTAAAAAAAAATTCTTCATTCTCGAGAAATAACGTGTAAACGGTTTCATAAGAATTTAATATTGGTTTCTCATAATATAAGTATACAGGGTGTCTCAGAAGTAATGGATCAAACTAAGTGGGGTGGTAGGAGGGGTCATTTGTTATCAAACTAACGGAATATGTTGTCATCAAATTGTTGATGGTTCAAAAGTTATTCAATTTTTCTGAAAAATGCAACTCATTTGAGAAAAATTAATAACAAAGAGGCTGTTCTGGATAACCCCATATGGTATACGATTTCGAAATCTGTATTAAGTGGACAACATTTCCTCATGAGTGGTTATCTTTGTGGGATAGTTCTTGAATCTGCCAGCAGTACTTGAAAATCCACTTAAATATTCCATTCGATGACAAAACTCAAGGAAAACAACATTTCACTCAGGTGATTTATATAAGGAGTGATATATGCCATGCAATGATTTCTGAAGAAACGTGCATTCATGTGGATGGAATTTGTGAAAGAAAAAATCACAAATGTGACATAATTTTATTGTAATCAATTCTTTTTATAGATATGAAACAACATTAATAATTTTTGAACCATCAACAATTGGATAACCACATGTACGGTTAGTTTGATTGGAAATCGCCCCTTACCCCTTCCACCCCACTTCATTCGATCCATTACTAATGAAACACCCTGTATATCTTCCTCTCGAAGCGCCCAGAAAAAATGCTGAAAATGTTCGTGGAACATCGTGCATACCAAGGAAGAATTGAAAGAGAAGGTAGGTGTTTCTTTTTCGAATTTTTGGAGGTAATAAGTTCATGAAAATACTTTCAAAGAATACTTTCGAAGAATTTCGAAGCTTTTCCAGACGAACAAGCTCTTGTGGAAAATTGAAAGAATATCACTACAATTTGAAAGACTCCTGGTATTACCTTCAGTGGTAAAACAGCACCGAACAGGAATACCCAATATCATGATAATTCATTATGAATGAATTTTTTGAATGATTGTGAATGTTGTAGTTTCCGAAACCATATAAGTCAATGTGGATATTTTTTAGGTATATGTAATATACAGTGTGTGCGATTTCAACCCGCAACACCGTCCTAATTTGGGACCCGTCGACCGACTTTCAGATACAAATATTTCATAATATAGTACCCAACGAGATCTATTCGAAGATGTGGACAAATATGAATTATTCAGATTTTCAAGGCCTACTTTTGATTGTTGGATGGGTCAAAATTTCAATAGCGACTATAAGGCAATTTTTTGTCGAAACAGTGACCAGCCCATTCGATTCAGGCATAGCTCAAATACACCCATACGAAATTGAAACGCAAAATCTCATAGATAGATAGATAGATAGATAGATAGATAGATTTATTGTATTGAAAGAATTACAATTCTTATTACAAGGGTTGGGTGATCTGTGATTGATAATACATGAGAACTAATAGCTAAAACAGAAACAAAAAATCCTTCCTGCGAGACCTAGATAGGCATTGAAACAATAATTGATATGCAAATTACTCATTCACAGCAAAAAATCTAAGCTTCAACGAATTGATCAGAACCTGTACTAGGAGTTTCAAGTCAGCTAGGCCACCGTAATTCAGAAGATATATTAAATCATCAAGAGATTCAACGTCTTGAAATAATCGACAATCCCTGATACCAGCATAAACTGGACATTCAAAGAGAATGTGTTCCAAAGATTCCGGTCTGTGGAGATTGCAAACAGTGCATTCTTCTTCAGTATTTATTCTATACACTATTCGATTGAAGGTAATTCTAAAGAACGACTTACTGCATGTCCTTAGTTGAGCGATAATTCTAGTATTATAAACTACTCAACACTAATTTCGTCGCACACCAAAATGTCGCCCCTGTTATGATGTGAATAACTTTTTTCAGTTTAGAACAATTTGAATTTGGTTCACACTGTTCGATAGCCCAGTCCTTCAGCTATAATCTGGTAGTTCATTGAAACATAAGGGTATTCACATAAAATCTCTACATGGTGTTTTCCGACACTGTGCAAAATTTCGGAATATTCAAAAGGCTCTCAAATGGTGGAAAAAAATGTTTTCTGAACTTCGACAACAGAGGCATGAAGATGATCTCATTACCTCGAGATATTTCGCGAATCAACTTCCTATCTCTCTTATTCACAGAGTGATCTCAAAAAATCGACTTTTTGGTTTTGCAGCCATAACTTTTTTCCACGTCAACCGATTTTGGAAATCTTAGGCTTATTTTGAAGATAAAACTTCAGATGAAGAGATCTGGATATCAGAATTGACTCAAGATGGCTATCAAAGATCTAGAGTTTTCTTGAAAGTGACCCAAATCTGGAACGCCCTCCGAATCTCGGTTGGGAGGAGAATTGAATGAAATTCAACTTGTTCTCGGAAAAACAATTCATTCTGGATGCGTCCATATTTCTCTCGCTCTCAGTACTCAAGAATGTGCTTGAGAAAACACAATTGAAACATGTTCTTGCAAAAACATCAGATCATTTCTTCTCTGTAATGCATGGCCCGTAACCAACGTTACAAGAATCACAGTAAGTGACTGACAAGTCAGGTTAGACGTCGTTTTCGAATCATAAACAGATTTTGATAGTTTCGATGCCGATTCTAACGCCCGACCAGTTGGAACTGATTCCACAAATGAAGGGACAAGGGTTATCTTCCCTCCAAATCGCGGATCTGCTGAACACGACAGTCCGATCCATTCAAAGGGCTTAGCTCCGACACGAATTGTTTGGTTATTACTGTCGATTCGTTCGGCGCATTATTGCGACTGAAAACTTTACGTAATTCGCAAACTGTTTTCGTGAAACTTTCATCATTTTTGAAATGCGTTTTTACAATAAATAAACGTTGTTTGCTTGAATACTTCTCCATATTCTTAAATCGCATGTTATGTACGTGACAACTGTTAAAAAAAATCACTTTATCGAAAAAATCAAAATCCGTTGCTCTTGTTGGTACACCATTTATGATGAGCCTCAGCTGGTCGAGTTTGTCAGTCACTCATTGTGACTCTTGTAACGTTGGTTACGGCGGGCCATGCATTACAGAGGAGAAATGATCTAATGTTTTTGCAAGAACATGTTTCAATTGTGTTTTCTCATGCACAATTCTTGACTTCTGAGAGCGAGGAAAATATGGACGCATCCAGAACGAATTGTTCTTCCGAGAACAAGTTGATTTTCATTCAATTCTCCTCCCAACCGAGATTCGGAGGGCGTTCCAGATTTGGGTCACTTTCAAGAAAACTCCAGATCTTTGATAGCCATCTTGAGTCAATTCTGATATCCAGATCTCTTCATCTGAAGTTTTATTTTCAAAATGATGCTAAGATTTCCAAAATCGGTTGACGTGGAAAAAAGTTATGGCTGCTAAACCAAAAAGTTGATTTTTTGAGATCACTCTGTGAATAAGAGAGATATGAAGTTGATTCGCGAAATATCTCGAGGTAATGAGATCATCTTCATGCCTCTGTTGTCGAAGTTGAGAAAAAAATTTTTTTCATCATTTGAGAGCCTTTTGAATATTCCGAAATTTTGCACAGTGTCGGAAAACACCATGTAGAGATTTTATGTGAGTACCCTTATGTTTCAATGAAATACGAGATTATACCTGAAGGACTGGGCTATCGAACAGTGTGAACCAAATTCAAATTGTTCTAAACTGAAAAAAGTAATTCACATTATAACAGGGGCGACATTTTGGTGTGCGACGAAATTAGTGTTGAGTAGTTTAGATGGGAACGGGCGCTTTGAGGTAATTTTGAACATTTACCCGTAGAGAGAGACTTTTATAAATGAGAGGATAGGAAGATTGACTCAAACTCTCCAAATCAATGCTTGAAAGTTTATTGTTGAATATATGTAGAAGAGGAGTTATAGCTTTCTTGGAACTATTGTGCAGAAACTGTTGCCAACGATCGACCATTCCGGCAAAAGAGAAATATTGTTTGACCTGCAACACCCAGTTGTATTTAGGATCAACGTTATCGAGTCTGAGCAATCTTAAAAAACAGAGCTTTGGTAGTCGATGGTTGTCCATTGAGTTGAGAAGTGCAAAATGTCAAAGAGCAGCAGTGAAAATCAGATGAGAAAGTTTTAATGAGGAAGTTTCCAGACGAACGATATAGTCTGGATTATATTTAGGGAGTGACAGTAAACGTTTGAAAAAATTAACTTGAATCCGTTCTATAACGTCAACATAACGAAGTCCCCAAATTCCAATGGAATATGCAAGGGATGACACAATTATGGATTCAAACAATTTAATTCTAGCGTGCCATGAGTTGATCTTAGATCTGCACATTATATTCATAACAGCCCCGATAGCACGATTTGATTTAGTTACGGTATCCTTAGACATTTCGAGAAAACAAGTAGAAGAAGAAAATATCACCCCAAGATAGGAATACTTTTTTACAACTTCCAATGGTTCATTAAAGTGTTTAAAGTGTTTGTGTAGAGATAAAATTTGTTATTGTAATTGAAATGGTACCCACCCCTGCAGAACACCATAATTTTTGTTTTTTGAGTGTTGACGGTCAACTTATTCTCTGCTGAATACTCTTCCAGAGTTTTCAATTTGCGAGCATCATCAATCTCATATAGGGTGTTAGTTATTCGATAGCATATTTTGACATATTTTATTTTCCGATTCACCTCCCGTATCAAAATCTGTGGAATTGATATAACTGGTGAAACACATTGAATACTCAGATATGAAGTTTCATCGTTTCAACTTCTACAGGAAGATCTCTCTAGGTCAACCAAAAATCAATAAAGTCAAAGTTTAGGTTCACCATTTTGAAAACTCAAGTGTGAACCGTTTTTCACACACTTCAGCACAGTCATCACACAGTTACTTTGAGAATCATCTCGATTGATAGAGAACTGTCTAATATAACACAAATAGAATGACAGACAAACACTCTCCGAAGACTGCAAGGAGATTCACTGTTACTTAAAGTGATCATACCGATTATGGCGGAATGGAAGGGAAATTTGAGATGAATATAAAAAATTTCATGTATAGAGAATATCTCCTCGAATAAGTTACCATTATTTATATTCCAAAAAAAACAGATATGGATCATAATAATAAATTTGTCAACTTCAATTTCATTAATTTAAGGTTGACCAAGAGATATCTTCCTGTAGAAGTCATAATGATGAAACTTCGTATCTGAGTATCCGATGTGTTTCTTTATTGAATGACTACTTCACTGGTTATATCAACTTTTAAGGTTCAAACACAGGGTGAATAAAAAAATCAAAAATATCAAAATTCTCCACTAAATAAATAACACCCTATATGAAATTTTGCGCTCAAATTCCGTATGGGGGTATTTCAGCTATGCCTGGATCGAATAGGCACAGTTTCTACAAAAAATTGTCTAATAGTCGTTCTTGGAATTTTTATCCTTTCAACAAACGAAGGGAGGCCTTGAGAATCTGGATATTTGAAATTTGGAATATGGAATCGTTGTTTTGGAATCGGTCAACGGGTTCCAAATTAGAAGGGTGTTGCGTGTTGAAAACGCACACACTGTATATTCGAATAGTCTCAGAATTTTCTCACAAGGTGAAACAAATATTCTAGGGACGTTCTATAAACATTGTGAATGGACTGTTCAACATTATTTCGAGAATATTCCTAGTATATTGAACGAGAAGCAAGAAGATTAAGAAAAGCTTGTTCTGGTGGAGATGCGAACCTACTATCTTGTGATTTAATTTTCACAGACCTGACAATAATTGGTTGTGTCATGGTTCACATTGTGAATATTGATCAAAGAAAAGGAGCAAAAACAAAAATTATTTTGATAAAATCCTCAATACTCTCAGAATATTCGAAAAGAATTGAAAACAATATTCTGAGAATATGTCAAATGGAATGTTTATAGAATAATGTTTGCAGAATGGAAATATTCTATGACAATTCTGACAACATTCAATAGGAATATCCTGAAATCAGTATATTTGAACTTCGGAATATTCATAGAGTATTCTGTACTGTCTGGGTATGTTGTCCAATAAATTTTTTCGGTATGCTGGCTTGAACGTTGTCCTTGTATTTATTACGAGTATTATAAACATGTTCCACACTCCAACAAATACTTGGGTTGTTGTAGATGTATAGTATTATATATATCGAACATATACAGAGTGTCCCAATGGGTTCAATCAATCAATCATCAATCTTTAATTTCAATTTTTCGACATGGTATTATACATATGTAATGAAATTGTCAGTCAGTGAAATATAAAATAGTTGAAGTGAAATGAAATGAGATATGAGTACAAGATTTCATATAGTGATGATGATAATACATGAAATGATAACATGAAAAAGAAAAGAACTAATGCACAAACTATGAAACACAATACTGAGTGATACATTCCACACAGAATTTAAATATCTATAAAATATTTCATACTATATAACATTCATCCAAGAATAAACATTTTAGTTTTAATTTGAATGAAGATAGTCTATCAACATTGTTCATTTCTTCTGGAAGATAGTTGAACATTCTGAGACCAAGATGATCAGAATTAGTAGATTTGACTTTCTTTTTGGCAAAGGAGACATAAAAATTGTCCATTCTCTTAGTTCCATACCCATGAACATCACAATTTCGTTTGGAACTACAGCTTTTTTAATTGTAATTCAGAAAGTATAGGATATGTAATTCAGAATATTCAATTATTCAAAAAAGTGAGAAGTAATTCAGAAACCGTCAATTGTAATTCAGAAGGCATAACTTGTAATTCAGAAAGTATCACTTATGATTCATAAACTAGGAACAACTCATATGCATCTATTCTCGTTGAGGTCCGGGTGTTGGAGAACAACGACTTGTTTATCTACATAGAACAGAATACTGACCAGGCCAAAGATACAATTGTTGGAGGTGATTGTGCTAGGGCTGCACAACACACCACCATTCACCATGCTGCAGCTCTGGCATTTCAAGATATGCCCGTTGATCGGTAAATATGAGATATTGATGTTCACCACACAATGAACCATTCTCTTATATTCATTTCCTAGCCTCATTCAATTCCATAGTGTTAATGAATTACAAGTGATGCTTTCTGAATTACAAATTACGCTTTATGAATTACAATTGACTATTCTGAATTACAAATTTCACTTTCTGACGAACATTTAACTAATATGAATTACAAGTTACACTTTCTGAATTGCAATTGAAAAAGGTGTAGTTCTATTGCTGAAAACAGGAACTCAAATTTCGAAAATGAGGAGACAGGGGAGCGTCAAAACTCTGAATATATTAGTGGGATACCCTGTATATTTTTCCTATGTCTAGTACTCGCGAGTCTCTGAATAAACCATTCAAAGTGTAATCATATTTTCAAAGTTCATTATTTTGAGTATCTTCTTCAGCAGTACTTCCATTATCTCTAGATGGGTGTCTAGCATGCCGTCCCAACTATTTGTTTGCGTATTGCCATCGGTACTGTACTTCAACTTCTCAATTTGTTATTTAAAAAGTATAAAATGTCATTCAGGAAATATGAGTTTTGATTCAGAATAGTTAAATGTAATTCAGAGAGTATAGCTTGAAATTCAGATTAGTTAATTGTGATTCAGAAAGCCGAATATGTAATTCAGATTAGTAAAATGTAATTCAGAAAGATTAACTTGTAATTCAGAATAGTGGAATGTAATTCAGAAACGTCAATTGTAATTCAGAAAGCATCACTTGTAATTCAGAAACGTCAATTGTAATTAAGAAAGCATAACTTGTGATTCAGAAAGTATCACTTATGATTCCATAGTGTTTATGAATTACAAGTTATGCTTTCTGAATCACAAATTACGCTTCATGAATATCAATTGACCATTCCGAAGAACAAGTTATACTTTCTGAATTACATTTCACTAATCTGAATTACATGTTGTGCATTCTGAATCACAATTGACTAATTTGAATCACAATTGACGTTTTCTGAATCACAAATAACTATTCTGAATCACAAGTTACAATTTCTGACGTACATTTCACTAATCTGAATTACCAGCTACATTTTCTGAATTACAATTGAAAACGGTGTAGTGCATGGTTGATTGTTTTATGGTAGATTGTATCTGCATAGGATATATTTCGAGTATTCGAAATAATATAACATGAATCTCTAGTATTTTGAAACTTGGCTAACTTGCTTATATTCCTTCTGAGGTGAAGATGTATATTATAACACGACGATGAACTTTCAAAAAAATGACATCCATCAGGCTACATCACATCCCCCCCCTCATCGTTTTCTAAAGGGGGGGTAGGAGAATGGTATAGGACAGTTATTGATTGTCAGATAGAAAGATCTTGTGACAATTGAGAATTGACATAATGGAAATGCCAACGAAGGTTTTTGAACCCCTACTTTACAACTTTCAAATGGAAATGTGGAAAAACTCTTGGACCAAACAGTTCCCGTTTCGAGGAAGAACAAATTGTCTGCTTATTTTCAACCCCTTTGAATATTCAACCACATTTTGTATTTTTAAGCACCCCTTGAAACTTTCGTATCAAAATTATGATAACTATACGCCACCCTGTAGAAACCAGGAAGATTATTCAGGAACAAGAACATCGAGTATACGAAAGTAACCATGCTCCCAATTATTCACCAAGCTGGGAGATAGGAACTCACTATGCTGATAACAGATATCATTCTCATCTCACCATTCATTACGAAATAGCATGGAGCGTTATCGTTATCTGATGTGACCATCGTGTGCCACTGAATTACCAGCAAGTTATCACACTTTGTTCGGTCCAGTGGCGGATTTGAATTTTCCACGAGAAAGATTTGTTATTCTGGTTGAAATCTGCTGATGGGACAACCAATTTTTCTACACTTATAAGCTTTTTTTTTGTCATAGTGAACTTGAAATGTATCAATAAGGATTTTGTTGCCTGGCAATTTGACAAAAAAAAACTGTCACTGAAAAAATTACTCGATCGTCCTACGGACTCGTAATTTATTCTGGCAGTTTTTTATTCGAATTACCTAATAATGGAAACGATGGTAAGCCCCAATTTCGAGTGCCAATGGAAAATGAAAAAAACTCCACCGACCCTTGTGAGAGTCGAACTCAGAACCTCTGGGTTACATGCCCAACGCTCTGCCAATTTAGCCAACGGGTCGTTCGTCGATCAATCGGCAGGAAGGTCGAGTTCTCATCACACACCGGGCGGCAGAATCCTTCCAATTCCCGAAGTCACTATTTTTGGTAATGGGTTCCAGAGCCTCGCTCCCAGGTAACAAGCTGACGTCATTTGTACGTCATTATCACGTCAGGCCTGACGTCAGAATGACTTCCAAAAAGACGTCATAATGACGTTTATATGACCTTCTAAGTCAAAGACGAATGACGTCATTTTCATGTCGTCAAAATGACGTCATCCTAATGACGTCAAAATGACGACATCCTAATGGCGTCAAAATGACGTGATCTTTACGATTATTCATATCACTGAAATCTTCTACATGTTTCAGTTTATTTTGTGCTATTTCGAAATTTTCTGTAGGTGAAAAAACACTGTTGTACCTACCTATTAGGGTAGTATCAATATTATCAGAAAAGATAAGATTTTAATGTATGCATGATTATATTGATGTTCCTTTACCACATTAAATACAAAATAATATTATAGGTAGGTACTATAATTATTAATTACCAGTTTCATATAATGTTCTTTTTATTGGGAACTTATCCCATTCGGATGATACACTGGAGAGAGATTAGAGCCCTATGGTATTCCTTCAATGGCGTCCAATTCACATTCTGCTTTTTCGGCATACACCATACTTGTCTGAAATAATGACCTTGCTGCCATCCTCTAATTTTACTACTTGATACATGAATATGAATAAGTATGACCACCACACCACACCACATAGATAGCCGAATAACATGATAATGATGGCCTTCTATGTATTGTTATTTTGTTGTTATGGTCATCATGGCCGCAGCCGCAACGGCGAAGCGAAAATGAAGAAATGAACGGCTTGGCGCTGGCGGTCGACGTTCGCATGTCTGCGCAAGGTCCGTGCCGACCAATCAAGTACAGTTCTCTACGCACTCTCCCGCTCTGATTTGAATTCGCATTCCGGAATAACAACGTTATGAGCTTTTTATGACGTGAAATTCGGTCTTATATTTTTAATAGCTATAAGGAGAATACTTTGCAAAGAAGGTATATAATTAACAATTATCTCAGAGACCATCAAAAACGAACATCTCGCACAGATTAGAGGACAACTTATTATAAAGCATAATTTATGATGAGTGACATAATAATATATGTTATATAACATAACTACTAACGTTTTCATATAACAGAGATGGTAAACTTCTTGATTATGAATTTTCCTTGATGTAGATGACTCAATAAATAATGGTCATAATTAGTCATGAAAATGACCATCAAATGACGTCATATTGACGACATATCAAGGACGTCTATATAACGTCATATTAAGTACGTCAAAATGACGTCATTTTGAGGTCATATGACGTCAATGACCATAAATGACCATATATTGACGTACAAATGACGTCAGCTTGTTACCTGGGCTGTTTGTTGGATGAAGGAGTTTCTGGAAAGAGATGTTCTGCAGGTCTCCAAAGTGACCACGAAGGGGTGCGAAACCTCAACTCAAATCTCGCAGGGATTGCCAAGGGAGGAACAATTGTTGATATTTCAGAAGGACATCGTCCATGAAAATATCTATAGAATAGAGCCATCGCCAAATTTTCTACGGTGTTCCAGAGAAGTGAGTGAGTTTGTGAGCGAGGCATCACCCATGAGACGAATTGCCCCTTTTTGGACAGAATCAAACAGTTTCAGGGTATGTTTGGGTGCTGCACTCCAAATATGGGAACAGCATTCCAGGACAGGTCTGATCTGTGCCTTATAGAGCATAAGCAGCTAACTGGAAGTGAAATAGCTCCTGGCTCGAAACAGAAAACCACTTTTAGCAATTGGTCTCCTCGGTATATCGTATATCCTCTAATTGGTTCTCAGGTGGTAAGATTAGACATTTTAGAATGACTAGTATGGTATACTGTTTTGAATAATTGTGAATTGGGTTTATCTGTTCTACATTTCTATATTCAGAAAGTATAAATAATAGATGGATGAGTATATAAAAAATAACCAGTATAACTTTTAGATTCTCAGAAATCTACACGAGATGAAGATTATTAGCGAACAATGTTATTCAATGATTTTTATGATTCGTACTCTGCGATATGTTGTCCATTTTCAGTAGGGATATGTTCAGTTAGCTTCGATTTATCGATGTCTTTTCCTGATATTGTACTAGTGAGGATGAATGAACACAAGTACAATAACAAGAAAAGACAGTATCAGTCAAGGTCCTGGGAACTCACTAAGACGAAAATCTAGCTCATTGGAATCCGCAAATAAACAATATCTGTTATGAGCTGAATGAAGCTTTTTTTGCTATAAAGAAAATGAAAAAATGTTTGGACACACCAGGTCTACTGAACTCCTATTTTGCTATGGCTCATTCACATATGGCATAAAATGTTATAGCATGGGGTTTTACTAGTGAATCCTCTTGGGTATCCGTAGCACAAAAACCTATTTTGAGACTAATCTTCAATTTGCAATACCTGTAAAGTTGTAATCTCGTATGTATACGAGAGGAATTGTTAACAGCTCCCTCGGTGTATATTCTGAGATGTATCAGTTCTGCTTAAAAAAAGCTACATGAGCTACAAACGAATTCATGTGTTCAAAACTACTAAGGATTCCAAGTCATTAAACTTCCGAATATAAAATCTCCCCATTATTCAATGCGACCATTCTCTACAATAAACTGCCAATTTCTATAAAATAAATTATTTTTGACACAAAATTCAATGATACAGTTGAAAAAATGTCATAACAGTGTGAAAGATATTCTGATGTAGAGCCTGAGTTTATATTCAATTATACCCACAAGTATAGGTACTGACCGTGATCTATTTTTTATCATTCGTTGTTTTGCTTCTTTCCTGTTTTGTGATATATGACCTTTTTTGTGTGACGGGAAAAAAGTTTGGCATTTTATCTCTATTGGCAGGTTATGAAATGTCACTTTCCATAAATGACTTCCTTTCCGTGGTAAAAAAGTTAGTACTTTTGTGCTATATAGTTCCGAAAAATGAGTCAATAATACCGTCTCCGGGAAAGAACTGCAAGTATTTTTATCTTCCATTCGGCTTCGCGGTTACGTATATTACTAAACAACCACTAAATTCGCAATTTTTTTAAATCAAATCACAGAATTAGACTGACATAAATGCGACATCAGATATTTGATTACTTCAAAAGAATGATAAAGATACCTACAACACAGGTGTTCCTTCTGTTAAAAACTTCAAATTTCACGTCGATAATTTTCAGATTTCAAAATAATGTAATATCTTCTCAATATTGATTCGTCCTTTCTCCTGTCACAAGAAAATGTATTATACATGGGAAAATATCAGATTTTAGCTCACGGTTTTTTGTCTCCCTCCGCTACGCATCGGGAGACAACACAACCTGGAGCTAAAATCTACTTCTTTTTTCTCTTGTATAATGAATACCCATACATATTCTTATATCTTTATATTTTTATAATTTGTGTATTTATTTTATTTTGGACCAAAATGTACTAAATGTACCTCAGTGGTGAATGAACATTTATCTATCTATCTATCTATCACACTAACCTGCTCCAAGAACATAGAGATTATCTTCCTGGTGTTTTTCCAGTAGGAATTTCATCGAATAGAGGTAGAGCAGACCGTAAGCTAACTGGAGTCCAGAGGTGAGGAGATGTGCTAGAAAGGCTGCCCCACATACCAGCCATCCCCATCCTCCTGAAAATATAACGGAATTTCATGCATTTTCCACACAGCATATGACGTCCATTGGACGTTCATTTTAGGTGCATTCCAATCCCAAACTTCAATGGATATGGACATCCAATGTACTGTAACGAAGTTACTTCCATTTTTAGATTTCATATAATACATACGAGATAATAAAATGGGGATAAAATAAAAAAGTCAGCTAGACACACCGTGTTTTTTCGTGTATGCTATTAATGATACACCAGAGGTATTATTCATGAAATTCAACGCCCGTGATTTAGTTTTATAGATCTTGAGTATTTTGATTTGATGATCGATAAAGAGCTACGACGCATCTGACTATGCCATCCTTAAGAATAGTGAACAATCTATGGAAAAACAAATTGAGAGCTGCCAATTTGTGTGGAATATAGGATGGCAAGACTTGAATGGAATGACTGAGTCAGTGTGTGTTGGCTAACGGTATATTGAAAAATTGACATGATCGTTGTCAATGTTGATGAGGAAGTCTAGGAATGGAAGAGAATCATTCACTACAATTTCCATGGTAAACTGTATAGAAGGATGCAGAGGTGTTCCAAAAATACAAGTACTTCAGCAGAAGTACACCTTCTGTACTTCTGCTGAAGTACCCTCGAAAAGTACCAGGCAGTCATCAACGTATCTAAACCAGAAACTAATTTTGTTGAAAAGGGGGAAGTTCTTTAAGTTTTGTTCTAAGTTATGTAAAAAAAATCCCGCTACCAAAGAGTAGAGATTACCCATTGCCAAACCAGAAATTTGAGAGTGAAAACAGTTATTGAATTGGAGAAAAAAATTGTTTTAATAGTAAACTTTCGTGGAGATGATTTCGAGTTTTATTCATTCATTACAACTACACTCCACTTTGAGAAATCTTGAACTTCTACCAGAGATCAGAAGTTCTCTTGTTCTTATTCACAGTTGCAACTGAACATTGCTTTCTGAACAAAATGAGTTTTTTTTTCTGCGTACCTCTATCACTATGCAGATCACAGTCAGATGAAAGATGCTGTTGCGGTTCCTCTCCCAGAGAAACAGTTTGAAAATGGTCGTACGTTATAATTCGGAGTTGAATTACAACTAAAATACGATGCTCTGGCAAAAAGGTATCGATATGTTCTCAACCATATGTCATTCGCATTGGTATTATGTTTGTCTGTTCATGAAGCCTAATTCTCGAATACTCCAATTATACAGGGTGATTCAAAAGTAAGCGGCATCCTTTCAGAGGCGTATTCCTTGCTTGAAAATAAGGCAAAAAGTTCCTATTGATAAGGATCCGAAAATGCTTCCTAAGGGAGCTACGGCCCTTTGAATAGGACACCTCAAAGACGGTTTTTTCTCTATAACTTCAAAATCCTTCACAACAAATTTTTAAAAATTGGTGTACGGCATAAACATTCGATGGTAAATAGGACTCCGTATTCGAAATTTCAGAATTTCATTCAGGGGCGTCACATGCGGGAGAGGGTAAGTGTAAAAATATCCCTTCTTCTCCGGATATTCAGGTTACTGTGATTTCGTTTGGAAATTATTTCGAATACGGAGTCCTATTTACCATCGAATGTTTATGCCGTACACCAATTTTTAAAAATTTGTTGTGAAGGATTTTAAAGTTATAGAGAAAAAACCGTCTTTGAGGTGTCCTATTCAAAGGGCCGTAGCTCCCTTAGGAAGCATTTTCGGATCCTTATCAATAGGAACTTTTTGCCTTATTTTCATGCAAGGAATACGCCTCTGAAAGGATGCCGCTTACTTTTGAATCACCCTGTATAATGTGCCTGTCAATCAAACAATAAACGTCCAAACCGATGTTCACTCACCCTCGGGGTAGTAATGCTGCTTTATCGTAGCCGTATCAACGTCTCTCCTCCTTAAGGCGGGTACATTTCGATGTAGCGAGTGCAGCTCCCTCTCGTGAATCACGGGAAAAGAGTCTTCATCTTCGTAGAGTCGATGAATCGGTGTACTCCTGTCTGAAACAATGTTGATAACAGTTGACCATATGCCATGCACACTGAGGACAATTTTTCAATTACAATTCTTGCTGAGATATTTCTTGCTATTATTATAAGAAATCCTGTTACCATCACATATTTCCGTATAGGAACAGCACATTGAAATACTATAGCTGCCATAACGATTCTGATAGTACTCGGAGAAAAAAATCACTGACCCTGAGTGAATATTCAATAGTGGCAAGTATACTATTAGGAACTATAACAAAATTATGTTTCTTCTTGAAAATGTACACCTACTACTTTCGAACTGTTCTATTGAATTTCAGATTGATGAGCGTTAGTGAACACAGCACTCGTCATTATTGACTTATTCACTTGTCATTAAAGACTCATTCACTTGTTATCAGTGACTTGTTCACTTGTCATAAGTGACTTTTTCACTTGTCATAAGTGACTTGTTCACGTGACATTAGTAATCTTATCACATGTCTTTAGTGACCTATTTAATTGTCATCACTGACTTATTCACTTGGCTTTAGTAATTTATTTACCTGTCACTAGTTTGGCACTACAGAACATTACATATATGAATGATATAAATAGTAAAAAAAACTCATGCGTTCGAAACATTCATTTTATTGCAATGATGAATCCAGGAATCACAAAAAAGTGAGGCTGACGACAAATATTGACACACAAGATATCGGATGCGTCGAGGAAAAAGGTCCATGATATGTACTGGTACTTTTTTCTCTTTCAGTAATGAAGATGAAAGAGTTTCATTAGATATTCTTCATCTCAGCTATAAAAACATTTTGGAGATGGAATATCAAAAACATTTATTCGTTCTCAAACATAACATCTGATATCACATATCTACTCAATTTCAAATGGAACTAGATAAAAATCATCTTTCTGATGAGATTAGTCAAATATGACAGACTTATTTCATAGAAGGAGTTGATTTCACTTGTTAGTAACTGAGGTAAGCTCTTTCACCCCTCCTGATTTTGGGAATTGTCCATATAATATCCTACGCTACTGCTGAAATTTCTACATAGTTGTGACACATGGCAAGTGAATTTCCAATGACGACAGACATATGGTTCCTCATTTGTATGGGTATCCTAATTTTTTTCCACCTCAATATCAACTCTATTCATCATTTTACTATGTGGCATTTTTTATGGATCTTCCTCTATACTGTTATGTGTGGAAATGCTTCCACCAATTATTATTCATTACCTATCGTTATTGGGAGTATGACCTATATTTCGCCTTTCACGATTTCAAATGAATCACAACGAGATGTCTCGCACCTTGTGTTCCACATAATTGCTCTGTCTCCTCCCTATTCCAACCCCTTCTGAAGGAGCCGAATTAATTGTGGGAGACTATGCCAACAAAGTCTGCAAAGTGCCTTTTCAAGTCGTAGTTCATTTCGTACATCCTCAAACGGTGCTTCTCAAAGGGCGAGGATGTATTGTGTTGGTCGCTGGTAGCTGCTGCTTCCTTTCTTTACCTATATTCGTTCGCTAAAGCACAAGGGGCAGAGTACTGGGCGGGGTGTTTTCTTCAGATATGTCTAAACGAGAACTGAAGTGTACAGGGTCATGCCCAGTTCAACTCCTTCCAAAGAAACCGAATTAATTGTTGGAGACTATGCCAACAAAGTCTGCAAAGTGCCTTCGTAAGTCGTCGTTCATTTCGTATACATTCGAAAACGGTACTTCTCAAAGGGCAAGGATGTATTGTGTTGGTAGCTGCTGCTTCCTTTCTCTACCTATATTGGTTCGCTAAAGACACAAGGTGCAGAGTACTGGGAAGGATGCTTCTTTCAAATATGCCTAAACGTACAGGGTCATGCCCAGTCCAACTCCTTCCAAAGAAACCGAATCAATTGTTGGAGACTATGCCAACGAAGTCTGCAAAGTGCCTTCGTAAGTCGTCTATCATTTCGTACATTCGAAAACGGTGCTTCTCAAACGGCGAGAATGTATTGTGTTGGTAGCTGCTGCTTCTTTTCTCTTCCTATATTGGTTCGCTAAAGACACAAGGTGCAGAGTACTGGAAGGGGTGCTCCCTTCAAATATGTCTGAACGTACAGGGTCATGCCTATTCCAACCTCTTTCAAAGGAACCCAACGAATACTGTCTGTAGGTTAATCGAGGAGGTGGTACATTCATTAATCCAAATTTTTGGGATTTTCTCTCCCCTTTTCTATAAAATGAAAATATTAAAATTATTTCAATATATGTGTAGTAAGGACAAATCAGATGATTTGACCCAAAATGTCACTGCGTTTAAAGAATTTTCCTATCAGAGAGCCTAAAAGAAAAATTCACTAGCTCTTCAGTGACAATTTGTATTGAAAAATTCTTGGAGAAGAGAAATAAAGGTATATAGAAAAAATATCGAATCTTTACTTATCTTTGGACGTTTCGAGACCGATTCTGCTTCCGTTTTCAACATGAAGAGATTTTTTCAATTGCGAAGTCGTATAATATGTCTTGAAGCTTTTCAGTTTTCAATGACAATTGGTGACGTTGGCAATCAAATGAGTTACAGGATGTTTTCATTTATCAATCTTGAATTCACCATTTTCATGTTCAGATTTCAGTAGTGAATACTAGGGTCCCTTGATGCAAACTGACGTATTTGTCATCTTAACAGGGTACGGACAGATCCTCGTCTCCTCTCACTCTAAAGTGTTTGTGAAACAGTTATATAGTTCCATCCCTGTTCAATTCTGGGGATAAACACTAGATTTTTGACATTCATTGTTTTTTAGGTTATATTCATGTCATTGGCGCATCATACGTAATTTCCATATGGAATTCCTGATTCAACTATACCAAGATATAGATGAAAATCCTCTAGTTTTAGAGTTACTACTCCAGCATAATCTTTGCGAGGTAGGGAACATATAAATTGTACTGAAAGCTTAATGTATTTCACCAAAAGAGACTATTCATTCCTTGCTCGCACAAGTCTTTCGAAGAGGGTTGCTCGTAAGGGGGCAACCGAATGACGGATAGAACAATTTTAGAACAATTTTTAGAACTGTATACCAGGGTTGACTGAATTGACTGTATGAATTCTGATTTCAAGCTGAGCAGTAGTTTATCTATGAGCTGAATGAGCTGAGCAGCCTTATGATTGAGAAATGGTGAAAACCTAGATGTGGGTATCTAGTCATGCGTGCTGAATATATTTCCGGAAATCCAACTCGGAGAAGAATTCATGGAGTGACTAATATCACACTATGTATAAAACTTCGTCTAGGACGAAAAGTAGCAGGCTGATAAAAAGTAACACATAAAATGTGCCGGAGTATAAAGAATATAATATACTTCACCCCCAAGTTATTTTTATGATTTTTCCGTCTCCCTTAAATAAAAAGTCATTTTCAAATAATTTATTGATGAAAGTAACAAAGAAGTAGGTATACAGTTTAACTCATAGGCACGTTATTTTCACTCTTGCATCCTACATATTTTCAATTTGTGGTAGAGTAATAATTAAATAAAATAATGTGAAAAGTGCAGTTTTGAGTAGTGGTTATAACACTAGAAGTGAAATCTGGAGCCAATGCAGTTTTCGTGATATTTTCATAAAAAACATTATTATACAGAATTCGTACTCGGCTGATTAAAATCAGTTTCATTGACTTCAGTGACCCACAATTCGGTTAGAAATATTTTGCTATTTTGTGAGAGATTGCTGCACATACCCTTCAGCGATATTCGTAGATTTCCAAGCAATGTCTCCTCCAGAATTTGCAAATAAACTTGAATTTTCCAAGTTTGACGAAACAATAATTATCTCCAACCCCGGAAAACTCCGATGCCTTCCAATTTTGAATAGAGTCGGATCATAATTACAATACTCGTTCGCCATATGATCTTCCTCAACAAGTAAATACCCTGTACATACCTATCATTAAAATTTTGAATGATTTTCTGTAGCGCCCATGGATGTGACGTGACAGCAATGTCAGGGATGCCAGTAGACAAAACTAAAGTCTCTAGATCATTAAAAAAGAATGCAGCTATGATCTGTCCGTACCCTGTTATGATGACTTTAACGTCAATTTCCATCAAGCGACCCTAGTGAATACCATGTTCTGTCTATATCAACTGAACAAGAAGCAATGCTATTGTTTCCGTTCAGAAGAATGCAAGCAGATTCTTTGATTTTTCTTTTCTGGTTGTTATCTTCTTTTCCAATGATTTTAATATTATATTAACATATGGCAGAGTGGAATAATATTAAAATCATTGGAAAAGAAGATAACAACCAGAAGAGAAAAATCAAAAAATCTGCTTGCATTCTTCTGGACGGAAACAATAGCATTGCTTCTTGTTCAGTTGATATAGACAGAACATGGTATTCACTACTGAAATCTGAACATGAAATTGGTGAATTCAAGATTAATAAATGAAAACATCCTGTAACTCCTTTGATTGCCAACGTCACCAATTGTCATTGAAAACTAAAAAGCTTCAAGACATATTATACGACTTCGAAATTGAAAAAATCTCTTCATGTTGAAAACGGGAGCAGAATCGGTCCCGAAACGTCCAAAGATAAGTGAAAATTTGATATTTTTTCTATATACCTTTATTTCTCTTCTCCAAAAATTTTTCAATACAAATTGTCACTGACAAGCTAGTGAATTTTTCTTTTAGGCTCTCTGATAGGAAAATTCTTTAAACGCACTGACATTTTGGGGCAAATCATCTGATTTGTCCTTACTACACGTATATTGAAATAATATTCATATTTCTATTTTATAGAAACGAGAAGGGAAAATCCCAAAAATTTGGAATAATGAACCCAATGAATATTTGGAGACTATGCCAACGAAGTCTGCAGAGTACCTTCTTAGGTCGTAGTTCATTTCGTACATCCGCGAACGGTGCTTTTCAAAGGGCGAGGATGTATTGTGTTGGTCGCTGGTAGCTGCTGCTTCCTTTCTTCACCTATATTCGTTCGCTATAGGCACAAGGTGCAGAGTACTGAGAAGGATGCTTCCTTCAGATATGTCTAAACGCGAACTGGAGTGTACAGGGTCATGCCTAGTCCAACCCTAGTCAAAGGAACCGAATTAATTATTGTTGGAGACTATGTCAACGAAGTCTGCAAAGTGCCTTTTCAAGTCGTAGTTCATTTCGTACGTCCGCAAACGGTGCTTCTCAAAGGGCGAGGATGTATTGTGGTGGTCGCTGGTAGCTGCTGCTTCCTTTCTTCACCTATATTCGTTCGCTAACGTACAAGGGGCAACGTACTGGGAGGGATGCTTCCTTCAGATATGTCTTAACGCGAACTGGAGTGTACAGGGTCATGCTTAGTCCAACCCCTTTCAAAGGAACCTAATTAATTGTTGAAGACTATGCCAACGAAGTCTGCAAAGTGCCTATTTCGTACATCCGCAAACGGTGCTTCTCAAAGGGAGAGGAAGTAATGTGTTGGATCGCTGGTAGCTGCTGCTTTCTTCCTTCACCTACCCAGATAGCACACATTCGTCTGTTAACATCCCCAAAATATTGCCAACAGCCTCAAGAGTCAGCTGCTTATGATCTATAAGGCACAGATCCGACCTGTCCTGGAATACTGTCCCCATATTTGCAGAGCAGCACCCAAACATACCCTGAATTCGTCTTGTGGGTGATGCCTCGCTTACAAACTGACTCACTCCTCTGGAAGACCGTAGAAAAGTTGACGATCTGTCACGAATAGGGTAATTTTCCATTCATTCATTCAAATTCATACAAGGTTCGAAGTCGTTGAACGGTCGTGCCTCTGTTTATTAATTCCAAAATTTTCGAATCGTGAACGAACTTTTTTCCATAGTTGAACATAAACACAGGCGTGATTTTTGACTTCAACGAACCTGGACTATCGACCTGATTTCCTTACTGTCACGTTTCCGAAAATAAAGACAACTATTTAAAAGACGTGAGGAAGCGGGTTCGACAGTTTGACTACCGGTTCGACTGCGACGGTTCTAGTCTTGTTTTTTTGAGTGCGAATCAGGGAAGTTCAAGTTCTATCGATTGTAAATTTGAAAAGTTGCCACTGTGCCCGAACCTTCGGAGTTCGGGCAGAACAGAAGATGCCCTTCCTCAGGCTCCCAGACAATATTAGTCAATTTGTACATATAGGGTAAGCTAAGGCTTTATTTAATTGTTATTCATTTCCAAGAATAAATGTGTGTTTATGTGTTGTTTGAAAACCCTTTTGAGTATTATTTATTATGATTACTGTTGAAGTTCATTCTCTAATGGATCTAGAACACAACTTAGGCAACCTCCGCCTACAGTTTGTGACACTATTTTATAGATATTCTCATAGCTCTTCTGAAATATCAACAATAATTGTTCCTCACTTGGTAGTCCCCGCGAGATAACCCGTCGAGTTGAGGCTTCGCACCCCTTCGTGGTCACTTTGAGACCTGCAGAACATTTCTTTCCAAAGACTCGTTCATCCAACGAACAGCGAGGCTTTGGAACACACTGCCAAGGGAGGTTTGTCCTGAGTCATATAACCTCCAGAAATTCGAGAAGAACAAAAATTCCTACATCATTTTCCTTGGTTCCCACGGTGTTCTCTCATAGGATATATTTCTTCGTGGGGAACCAGAACATTGAAACGGGGACGTCCTCTATAACGTCATTAGACTGCAAATTCACACTGAAAATGTCCTGAATTAAAAGACTCGAGGACAGCTTCTGTACATTCCTCTATTAGAACCTAGGGACATCCTCAAAATGTCGCCGGAAGCTCGAAGAGGATAGTCTAATGCTAATGCTATGCAAATTTCAAGTAATATTCTTAGTACGGAAATTCACCTCTTTGCGAATCAACAAGATTGGCTTCATTTTTTCACTTTCTCTCTCGTAATACAATGATTTCAAATCAATAATACATTTTGGAACATTGAATAGCTCAATAGGTGATTATGATTAAAAACAAAAAACAAGATTAGATACAGATACAGAATTAAAAGAGTTGAGGATCGCTCGAGTACATTTACCATTCAGAAAGTTCAATAGATCCAAGAAGACGTCAAAACGGCAACGAATCAAAGAGTATACTGACATGAATAATTGCATAATATATATTCTTTTTTTTATTTATTGGAGCGCACGGAAAGGAATTCCTATATTGTTCGTGAACCATCAAATGTACCTATGTTAGCGCGTGCAACAAACTATAGTGGCCAACAGATGAAAGATGAATGAACAGCTGATCGATTGCTGTAGTAGGAAACGCCGAACGACCGATTCGGTAACACTTCTTCATGCGGTATGTTGGGCACTAACTGACAAATATAACCTACAATATCAAGCGTTCTATCTATCATCAAGTGTTATCATTGTATAGTAGCAAGGTTAGCTTTTATTTGTTATAGTAATAAATAATAATATTCTTGATCATAGTTATATGAGAGAGATACCTTTACGAAAAGGCTTCAACTTTCTAAAAGGTACTCAGGCATACAACGTATGAACTTAAGTTTATGCCTTGTATGGTGAACCCAGATGGAATAAATAAATCATTAGAAGGTGATGGCTTCAGGACGTCTCTGGGGGATATTATTGGGATGGTCTGAGACTTTCTTTGGATATAGACAATGGTAACAGGCAGACGTCTTAGAGACGTCATGTGGACTTCTCTCGACATCCTAGGGACATTATTAGGATGTCCTCTGAAGGTTTTCTGAACGTTTTCGTGTTATCTGGGTATATTCATTCGTTGAAGGTACAAGCTGAAGGGAGCTGAGAATCTGAATCTTGAACCACCATGTATCTGTTCTTAATTAATATCGGTTAATAGTGAATCAGAAGTTGAGATTGGCACATGTGAGCCGTTTTGACCAATAATGAATAGTTTCGACACAAAAAATCCTAAAGTTGAAAACAAACTCGATTTTGAACACCCTAAACTCCGTAATCTTTCTGGATAGACCACGAGTGTGATATATCGATAAAATCAGCTCTTCAGAGAGAATCTGAAGAAGCGATGAAATTCAGGGTGTTTTCATTATTTCGAATTTTTTGGGATTTTCTCTCCTCGTTTCTATGAAATCAGATGATTCGCCCCAAAATGTCACTGCGTTTGAAGAATTTTCCTATCAGTGAGCGTAAAACAAAAATTCACTAGCTTGTCACTGACACTTTACATTAAAAAAAGTTTGGGAAAGAGAAATAAAGGTATATAGAAAAATTATCAAATTTTTACTTATCTTTGGGCGTTTCGGCACCGAATCTGCTCCAGTTTTCAACATAAAAATGGTTATCTCAATATCGAAGTCGTATATGTCTTGAAACTCTTCAGATCTCAGTGACAATTGGTGACGTTGGCAATCAACAGGATGTTTTCATTTATTCATCTTAGGAAGTCCCAAAATCAGGGTGTAAAATTCGATAGACCATTCTGTATCTACTTTTTTCACAGTATATACAAGTGCTCACAAGGTACAAGCACGTGTTCATAGACATACTATTATATTCTTCTTTTTGATTTCAATATGAATTCTCGAATCAATAATAAATGAACATTTCTTTATATGAACCAAAAATGATAAAAAAAGAATCTGATACCTAGACGATACAATTCACTATGGGTGGGTCCCCAAAAACTGTCTTGCATACTTTTTATGCTTCTTGAAACAACAAATACAATTTCATCAGCTAGAATGATATATCTACAGGGAGCAGTCAGAAGTTCATGAATATCATATTGAACACCCTATAAAAATTTTCTCACCATTGGAAATATTTCTTGTAACTCTCAAAATATGGCCTCTCAAAATCTACAGAGTTTGATCGATTCTTGAAAAATTTTCGGTAGTAGGTCATGACAATAATGATCACAATATATTGATTTCCAGTGAACAATGCCAATCAAGCAATTTTCATAATTGCCAAGGATTTGTAATCATTGTGACGACCTTATTTCAAAAATCGATCAAAAATCGAATGAATCTTTGGTAGTGGGGTATTGTTGGAAAATTCTTGCCAATGGTGAGGAAATGTATAAGGAGTTCAATTCAAAATTCGAACACATTCTGATGGTCCCTATCAATTTTCTCAAGACAGTGAAAAGGTATTTCCTGATCCCGAAGGGTACAAAAAACCGCCCTGAGTGAAAATTAAAGAGTCACCTGCGCTATACAAGAATTCAACCATCCTTTAATCAGAAGAATTCCAGTATTCACCGGGATTCTTGAATTTTTTGCTTCTTTTGGTTTCCATATGCATCTTATTGTTAAACAGTATCAACTATTCGGACTCATTCGAATTAATTGATTTGTGTGTTATAATTGATGATCGGCAGAACTTGAAAGATTTCTTCAAATAAATATAAGAACTGCTGTAAATATTAAGATTTTCCTTGGTGCTATAATTCAGATAAATGAATATTCCACTTTCTCGATCAACTATCATGCAGTATTTGATTCGAACAAACGGAGTAAACTCTTCTGGCCGTTAATCATTAAAGTCAAATATTTTCTAAGGAATAACAGATTAAAGGAAAAGCAATGTACATATAAATCATCCTTTCTACTTTGATATACGCTCCCATGTTTTGAAATATGTTGTTATTGATTTCACGGTATATCGAATCGAATATGGATGAAAGTGTTATGTAGCATGACCATAAAATTCTGGAATAAATTCAGATAGATAGTATCGTCTGGGACGTCGTAATATCTTATTTCTCGTTATTTGAAGAGTGCTTTAAAGCAGATATTCCGTGAATTTTATACGCTCGCTGTCTGCCGAGATACATTTTATGTCTATACGCTGAAAATATGAAATAAGTGGATTTTTGTACCAATATTGCACCATGAGAGATACTGGCAACTTTGAAAATTGCCCTCCTTTCGTTTGTAATTTGAGTTGGCAGTACTTCAGGAACTTTGCAGATATATTCCACTACTCTGTATTGTCAGTTCTTGACATATTTTCATGATATTTTATGATGATCATAGTTATTTGTTCAAGGTTCAAGGCATCACATATTTCTTTGTGTCATGTGGAACATATAAATTTCCCTCCAAATTCTTTTCAATTTCACGCAGATTCCAAATAATCCATCAATCATTGTTTACCCATTGTCAATTCTGATTACCAATTTGTTCAAATGATTTGGAACGTTGCATTTAGCAACATTCTTTTTCTGCCTAGGCAGTAAAAGTACACTTTTTCTGCCTGTTAAGTGTCATTGAAAAGTCACCTCTAAAATGTCATTTGGAGAAAAAAAATTATATCCTGCTGAAAACGCCTTTTTGTTCAAATATCCCAAAACATCACGCTTGATTTTATCCAATAGATGTGGAGACAACCTTCAATTTCAATCAATGAGAAAAAATATGCAGTTATAAATGATACACTTGCCTTGCTCCTTCTCGAATGCATAGATCAGAATATATCTATCGATTCGAATAAAACAATCACAAATACATTCGATTCAATTCTACCGACAAATATGAAAAAGTTATTGGGTGCGATATTTCCAAATTAGTCATAGTTTTGATGTGTCGGACTGAAAAAGAAACTACATTTCATCCTTTCTATGTGCGATGTGTCTAAAGCGTTCGACTGTTTCTCATACGACCTTCTCCTAGAAAAGCTATCACATTACGGGATCAGGGGAACACCTCTCCAACTAATGTCATCATCTGAGGAATAGAAAACAACTGTTTGTCTCACAACTTCAGTCTGTGTTGTTCTCGAAACAAGGATTGTTTGTTTTTGAAAGAAGGATTGTTCATGTACCTGCTTGCTGATTGATTGATGATTTGTTTGGGAAATTGAATTTATTCGTATGTTGATCCTCATACTATGTTGTATACGTGAATATTGATAATTGTTTTCATATATCATCATAAGACCATATTGCTATGTTGTGCAAACATTTTAAGGGATGTGAAACTGTGTAAAAATGACCAATAAATCTGCCTATCTATCTATCTTTCATGATAAATTAACTAGATATACTACCGTTGATTGTCAATTTTTAATATCATAAATATAATCACATTTGGTTGGGAATGAGTTTTTCCGAATAATTAGAAAATTGTAACGGCCTTTGTTTCTGTGCCCTTACTTTGACGCTCTGTTCAGGACGAAGACTACTCTGGTATTTGACGGGGAGGGGGGGGGGGGTTTCTTGAGCGCCAGATTGTTTTTGAGGTAGTTTACTCTACCTGCTCTGCACAAAATATTTTTGTACAGGGCCCAAAGTAGCAACAGTAGGGAAAGGTACAGGAGGTATACCCCTACAATATAAACTAGGGGTCAATGTTATTGGATCGACCTTGAATCAATAAGGAGCCAAGGGAGTGAGGCTTCAATAACAAACCCTGGGTTTAGCCTGGAATACTGGTTGCTGATTTCAGTTTGGATAATCACAGGAATCAAAGCAAATATTTTTCGAGTCGCTGGTATTCTCAGGTTAGTCCTGGAAAATTATTTATTCAACCTATTTCATTAAGTCTACCTGGAGAATCGGAAACACAGTTCCAAACGAATTGAACAGATTCAATTCCTATTTACCTTTCCTCTTTCCTTCGCTCTCATAATTTTCTAATATCGGAATTTTAGTGAGGTTGATTATATTTTTTCATTCATGTCATAATTTCATGAACCACAGACCACCGCCTGACAGGACACAGAACATAGAAATACCGGTGCACAGGACTGGAATATTCAAGAGAGATAAGAAGAAGAAGAATTGACAACTGGCTTGTCAGTGTCAGCCGTCACCGTCAGCCGTCAGTCAATAATAATAATCAGCAATTTGACAAGTGGATACATTGAAGATTACTAAATAAATCATTGAACCAATTGGAACTGAAAACAATGACAACAGAGAAAAAAATATGAAATATGCAATCACAAAACCCGTTTATTCGCAAATACAAAGTTCTGGATTCTTTACACAGGTCGGGTGTGAGTATCGGTATGTAAAACAACAGGAATGAAATGAATTTATGAACAGGCTGAATTAAAATGGTGATAAATTAACAAACTTACATGTGTAACAGGAAATCACTATACATTAACATTTTACACTGGCTTTGATTGAAATATGAGAGCACTAGGAGATCAGCAAGAGAATCAAGAGCTTGGAGAGCAAGTCGAGCAGGTAGTGTAGACTTGTCGAGAAGAGCTTAGAGAAGAGGGTGATCCCATAGCTGTCTTCAGTATTCATATTCCCCATGGACCTTGATCCAAGGACAACTTGAACCTAGTTTCTTATTGGTCGGAATCCTCAACTATGCCAGTAGGAACTATCATCCGAAAGCACATGTACTTAAAGTCACAAAAATGCGGAAAAAATTATATTCAAGCCTAAATGGCCACAGTAACAGAATCTACTACCCTTGCTTATGCTACTGAATGAATTTGACTGAAAAACATCAGATAACAAAAAAGTTATGACCAGGTAAACATTCATCATTTCAACTGATAAATAATTCATCCAAACTCCATAGCATAAGCAAAGGGTTGAAACATATTGAAGTCCTCAGGGTTGTAAGGATGGTGTTCAGAATTTGCCACCAGGAGGAGCTTTGGAAAGTCAGGAATCAATGATTTACTTAGCTCTCTCAGGTTTTCAGGTTGTAATGAAGCTGGTCAGAAACACTTCATCACAAAATCATTTTTGCAACATCTCACTAAAAACAAATACTCTTCTGGCTGATACCACAGGATATTGAATATGATATCTGTCAAATATTGAAAATACCCAGTCACTTTTGACTATGCATCCCACGAATATTCCCATGAACATAATTCAGAAAATGTACATCAACTGTTGTTTAGATATCTAACAAAAAACAACTTTCTTTATGGCCTATACCTCCCTCAGAGCCCACAACTTGTGATTAAGGAAGTGGTGAACCCGAGGTACCCTAGTCGGATATTCACCTTATTGTCACGAGTAGAACATACGGTATATTGTCACGAGTGGCTCTAACGCCCACTATCGCAACTCGAACTTACTCGCTTGCAAGAGGTTTTTTCGAAAATGATAAGTAAATAATTTAACTCCACTTCACAAGTTTATTCATTTTGAATAAAAACAATTAGGGCATGAAATAAATTGACCATTAATTATCCAGCAAGATACATCCAACTCAAATCGAAACAAAACAGGAAAAGTAAAACTAGTAATACTCGAAAAAGGTACTAGCAAAAGGGTAAGGCCCCCGTCATTCCTTGCTCGCACAAGACTTTCGAAGACTTTTGAGGGTTGCTACCGATTGACGGATAGAACAAATTTTAGAACAAAAATCTTTAGAAGATTTGAAAAGACTTCACGGTCCACTGTCCGAACCACAACTGCTTGTTTTTTCTCTAATACTTTTTCATCTTGGTTTTGGTAGTGGTAATTGATTCAACATAAAAACTAGTGTTTTCACCTCGATTACGAAAAATCCAAAACCAGCAGTTTCTGCCCTTCAGCGACTTTACTTGAATAATAATAAAATTCAAATCCGAACTATAATTTCCTTTGAATATTGTAATTCTGTACTGATATCCTGTAAAATAAATAATTCTAAGAATATGAGAGATGATGTCAATTCTCAATTTCAGAGGATTCTGTTTTTTCATGCTCTCTTTTTGGATATTCAGCAGATATAATTCAATGTTCGACGTTGCAAATAGTCAGGAAAGTTGTTGTTTTCTGTTGAATATTCAGAATTATATTATATGCATATCTTCATATAAAGGAGAATGCAAATTCTCTACTTCAGAAGGTTTTGTTTTAAAATTCTTATTGTGTGTGTTCAATAGATGTAATTCAATATTTGTCGTGGCATATAGCCAGGAAAGTAGTTGTTTTCTGTTGAATGAACCGAGAAAGAATTGATATTTTCATCACATGGAGAATGCCAATTCTCAATGTATTTCTTCATATATTATATATCCATTTTTTTGTGTTCATGAATATATCTGAGAATATTCATTTTCAATGATTTCAACTTGTCTTGGGTGGTATACTCTTATCTCCCCCTTTTTCAGTCTATCCTATCGGTCTTTCTCAGCTAACTTCTCTTTTCCTCTTTCCATATTCAAGCTCAACCACACCATCAAGTGGTGTGGGGAGGGAGGGGGGAGGTAAACAGATGAAACAATTTGGGACCATCTCTGCTGTCTACGCGTCGTGCATCAAACTTCACACGCGGGATGAAATGGATACCTTTCTTTCCTCGATATATAAATAGCTATTAGTAGATAAAAAATCTTAACAAATTTTATTTCATCACTTATATTCACTGGTAGATTCGCATAAACGAACATAAAATCTCAGGAGGAGCGAAGGGTGTTTCTCTGACATTGTCATCCACAGAATCCCAATATCATCCGACCACACCAATCAACTCAATCAGATGCGATTGAGTGGTACTGTTTTGCGGGGTCCCAAATGCACAGTCCTGATGCGGGTGATTAATGACTTGAACTAATTGGGCATATGATAGGGGACCAATTTACTGGATTATTAGGAATCCTCAGCTATCATTGTCTAGTGGTGGCTGATTGGGTCATTCGCGAGTCCATTCAGCACTGTTTGTGGTGAGAGATCAGATACAAATACAATGTTATTCATAAAGACGTCATCATAATATATGGTGAAACTTTCAATGACAATACATTTCAAAATTTGACTCAAGCTTTGAATTTTGCTATGAAAAAAATGATAAATAGCCTACTTGGTCGAAGTCACGTGACTTCCGCTACATTTCAAAAATACATTTTTCCAAATTAGACGCTGAAAATAAGCTCAATTGTTCGCATTTCGAAATAGATTCCTCAGAAGAGTTGATTCTATTCCAATTTTGCATTTCACAACTATCAGTTTTCGATATTCTTTCAATTTCTACGAAATGTCTGTAATATTGAGAAAAAATTACAACCGACAAAATTATTCCATTCCAGAAATATGATTTTCATCTCTTTTAAGACAATTGTCTCCGATTTGTAACAAGAGCTATCGCCTGAAGAATGCGACATATTTACGAACCAATGCTTTCTTACCATCAGAAGGTCTGACCAGTTTTGGTCTGGTGATTTCACTGATCAGATATTCAAGCAGGTCGATATAAGTCGCAAAATGTAAGTTTGCACAGATATGAGCAAAATTTCTGGTTTTGGATTCCTGATTTCGGATGTACTAATGAACCGAATTTGAAGTTTTTTATATTTATTTCACGAACAATTCAACTCTCCTCATTATTGAAATTGAAATCGTTTTTCTTCCGCCGTGATATTTTGGAGCTACAAGTGAAAAACTGAAGAAATTGCAAATTATCTCGGGCTTCTAACAGTTAAGCTAATCTTCTCCCAGTTGACACAGATCGATCTCAGATAATTCATTGATATGATTTGTTACATAATTAGGCATGAATGTGAGGTTTAAGTGAGTCTCTTGGTTCCCAAGTAACATTTTAAATGCCTCATAGCTTCGATGAGACTTTAAAGAGGTTATGTGAGCGCAAATGATAGGTCTAATTTGTTCAACCGTCTTATGAATGCCCTGGAAGAAGCAAATTGGCCTTCATGTCCATATGATCCTATCGAAAGGTTTTGAGATACTATGATAGAACTATCGAATTTAACAATTTGACATTTGACTGTGGAAGTCATTGAAATCCTTTATCAAAACAATTCACTCTTAACAAACCTCTTAAAACACTCAAGTTTCATTAGTATCTTGAATTTGACCAAGAGGTTTTGAGCTAATCCTATGAAAATACCCCATGAAGCCAACATAAAACCAAATTTACGCTTTAGGCCAATAAGGATTTGACTGAGGCAATAATGAAACCTAATGGCATTATTCTAGCTATGTGAGAGTAATTATTGAAACCTATAAGCCACAATGAATTCATCGAAGTCAATCATAAAATCTATAGGATTTATCAAGTGTTTTTTAGAACTGTGTCGCACCAACATCTCATAATTCGAATGTTCGTATTTTTTTGCCTAAAACGATTCACGTTGAAATGTAACTCACAAGAAGAGAAATGGTGTTGAATTAAGAGAAATGGCAACTTCAAGCAAAAAAATAAAGGAAATTACTTGGGAATCAAAAATCAAGTCGTGAGAGCAACAGTAAATCGGATTTCCCAAGCCCAATCAATTCCAAACACAACACAACAATGAAACTGATAATGTTATTCTCATCTACATTTTCAGCCTCAATCCCAATAGAATGTAAAGCATATTAGAGTTTTTTGTTTGGTTTTTTTTTTGTTTTTTTTTTCAATTGATTCGGCCGTTACTTGATGGAAATCCATGACAAATGTAAAAACTTCACAAACGATAAGATTTTCACAAAATTCTGAAACACACTGTAATGAAGTGATTTTGACCAGCTTCATTACTAGACTGGTTTTGATTAATATCTAAGTAACCTGCGACTGATTCTACTTGAATTTCACTTGTTCGAAAGCTCAAAACCTGAAAACCTGAGAGAGCTAAGTGATGCATTGATTCCTGACTTTCCAAAGCTTTTCCTGATAGTAAACTCTGATGAACATCATTACAACCCTAAAGGCTTCAATATTTTTCAACCCTCTGCTTATGATATGAAATTAGATGAATTATCTATCTGTTGAAATGCTTGATGTTTGACTGCTCATAACTTTGTTGTTATTGAATATTTTCCAGCCAAATTCATTCAGTAGCATAAGCAAAGGTAGTAGATCCTGTTCCTGTGTACATTTAGGGTTGCTTTTTTTTTTCCGAGTTTTGTGTTGGAGGTGCACATGTGCTTTTCAAGGACAGATTTAGTGGCCATGGCCATGAGCCATGACAAGGTGATAGTTTTGACCAATGAGATTCCAGATTTACTTGTCCTTGTGCCAAGACCAAAGCAGTCTGCACTACCTGCTCGACCTGCTCTTCAAGCTCTTGATTCTCTTGCTGATTTCTTAGTGCTCTCATAGTTCATTCAAAACCAGTGTGAAGTATTGATGTATAGTGTTTTCCTGTTGCACATGTGAGTTTGTATCATAGTTTCCACCATTATTATTCATCCTGTTTATAGATTCATTTCATTCCTACTGTTTTTTCATACCGATACTCACCCGACCTGTGTAACTAATCCAGAATGTTGTATTTACGAAAAAACGGTTTTTTGTGATTGCATATTCCATATTTCTTTCTTTGTTGTCAGTATTTTCAGTTCTGAATAGTTCCAACAATCTATTTGGAGATTTTCAATATTTTCATTTGTCGAAATTGCAGGTTATTATTATTGACTGACGACTGACACTGACAAGCCAGTTGTAAATTCTTCTTCTTCTTTTCCGCGAGAAATCCTGTCCTGTGCATCCGGGTCTCTGTGCTTTGTGTCCCGTCAGGCGGTGATCAATGTTTCATGAAATTTTGACATGAATGCATGAATGGAAAATATAATTACACTCACTAAAATTTTGATATTAGAAAATTAGAAAATCGAAGAAAAAGGAAAGATGAATAGGAAATGAATCTGTTTGATTCGTTTGGAACTGTGTTTCCTATTCTCCAGGTAGAAATGATGGAATAGTTTGAATTAATAATATTCCAGGCCTCACCATAAAATACCAGAGAGTCCCGAAAGATATTTGTTTTGATTCCTGTTACTATCCAGACTAGGAATCGCAACCAGTATTCCAGGCTGAACTCAGGGTTTGTAATTGAAGCCTACACTCCCTTGGCTACTTATTGATTCCAGGTCGATTCAATACCATTGACCCCTGTACCTTTCCCCGCTGTTGCTAATTTGGGCCTATGTACAAAAAATATTTTGTGCAGAGCAGGTAGAGTAAACTACCTCAAAAACAATCTGGCGCTCGAGAATACCCCCCCCCCCCCTGTCAAATATCAGAGTAGTCTCCTGTCCTGAACAGAGCGTCAAAGTAAGGGCCACAGAATGAAGACCCTTGCAACACGACATGTTTCGCTAACACAGTAGCTTCTTCAGGTGATATACTGGTACAATGAACTAAACTAACGTTGGCTTGCTCAACTTTTATACCGGGTGTCCGCTGAAAGGAGGTCAATCCATTAACCATATATTCCTTGAACAAAAATAATATGAGTTTCTAAATACCATTTTTCATTTTAGCCCATCTTATTCGATATACAGGGTGTCAGAGTTGAAAATTGAAAACTGTTTTTTTCTAATTACTCGCGTAATTAATGAGATATTAATCTCAAAATAGGTACATTACTTCAGCACAAAGAGTTACATCGTGTGAGGAAAACAAAACAGAAAATAACTGTCAAATATTCAAAATACTGGGGGTCAAGTACACACTTACCCCCATATTTTTTTTGTACGTGCGCTAATGACTTCCTATCTATTTTTCTTCATGTGTTCGATCATTTTTGAGTATTTTTTGATTTTTGTAAAATTCCGATAAAATTATTTGTTTTTAAGATAATTCGAAAAGTACTGGTTATTGTTTGATGCCTTGCGGCTTACGGTAATCTCATAATGTTCACATACTCCTATTTATCCCAGACAGCACTGGATATTCCTAGAATATTCTCTAAATATGCTAAAAGGGAAGAATATATTCCGAATATCCTTCGAATATTCTCAGAATATAAACGTGCCTCTGGAACATTCAAGGAATATTCAAATGTGAATATTTCGGTAATATTCCAAAATGAATATACAGGGAATATTCCAGAAGGAATATTCTGAAGTGAATATTCCTAGAATATTCCAGTTGGATAGTGCAGGGATTATTCAGGTATGAATATTCCAGGAATATTCCTGATTGAATATTCTGTTCCTGTATATTCATGGAATATTTCAATAATATTCCCATGTGTTTCAATGAAATTGTAAAGTATGAAAATTAACCAATCACAATTTTATAGATGTGAGTATTAAACATTGATTTTGAAATCTGTGGTAGAAGTCCATCGTATTTCAAAGTGAAGTGGTTATGTTACCAGGGATCAAAAACAAAAAGTCGTCTCTACAATTTTGATAGTGATCAAAGTACTCAATAAGATCATCGTACATGTTAAGAGCCCATATGGAACTGGAAGTGTTTATGGTTCCCTTCTGAACAACGCAATTCAATAAATTGTTATGTACATTATTATTCAACTCGATTACTGGCCAAGTGGTTAAGGCGTTGATCTGACAGTCTGGAAGTCCCGAGTTCGAGCCCATCTTGGGTCAGCTTTTTTTAATTATGAATATGTATTACGGAATATTCCCGAAATATTCATTTATTTATATTCCTATATTATTCCAGGAATATTCCGAATATTATCTGAATATTCCTAGAACATTATAGGTACATTCTGAAGATATAGGGAATATTCCTTGTGTAATATTTCGGGAATATACAAAATTTTCCCCACCAGCACATTCAGGGAATATTCCATAGTTGATATGTATATCCCTGGCATGTTCATGGATATTCGCAATATCCAAAAAGAATATTCTATGAATATTCATGGAATATCTGGTGCTGTCTGGGATTTCGTCGAAATTGGAAGAGGGCGTATTTTATTACGTACGGAAAGGTGAATATGGAAATACCGGGTGTTCAGAGCGAATGTATTAACATAATTTTTACACTTTTAAAAATTTTTTTTTTTTGTAAAAATTATTTTAGTACATTTGCTCCGAGCACCCGGTATTTCCATATTTACCTTTTCGTACGTAAAAAGATACGCCCTCTTTCAATTTCGATGAAATAAATAGGAGTATGTGAACATTATGAGATTACCTAAGCCGCATAGGCATCAAACAATAACCAGTACTTTTCGAATTATCTTAAAAACAAATGATTCAATCGAAATTTTACAGGAAACAAAAAATACTCAAAAATGATTGAACACTTGAAGGAAAATAGATAGGAAGTCATTAGCGCACGTACAAACAAAATATGGGGGTAAGTGTGAACTTGACCCCCAGTATCTTGAATATTTGACAGTTATTTTCTGTTTTGTTTTCCTCACACGATGTAACTCTTTGTGCTGAAGTAATGTACCAATTTGAGATTAATATCTTATCAAATACGCGAGTAATTAGAAAAAAACAGTTTTTAATTTCCAACTTTGACACCCTGTATACCGAATATGAAGGGCTAAAATGAAAAATGATATTTAGAAACTCATATTGTTTTTGTTCAAGGAATATGTGGTTAATGGATTGACCTCCTTTTAGCGGACACCCTGTATATCTCACTTTCCCAACCTGAAGGATCAGTTACCTGTGGACAGGTACGATAAACCTCCATTTTCGGAAATTAGGCACAATCTACATTAAATTACGGTATACCGGATTAACTTGAAAGAGTTAATATCAAATACATATTATTACTTACTAAGAAAAAAAATTCAACAATGGTGAACTATTGGGGTCTTATTGATCTCCAAGCAAAATGTCATAATTTTCGAGTTTGTTGATTTCTAATGATTCAGAATGATTGAGTTTCAGTCCTTTATTTTCTACGTGCAGAATTTCGGAATCATCAACAAAACTATGGTTCTCTTCTAATATATGGTTGGCGTGTGCTGAATTTGTTTTAATTTTCATAAAATTCATCTTATGTTCATGAATGCGCTGATTAAACGTACGCCCTGTCTGACCGATATATACCGTAGGACCAGATCCACATCTGAGTTTGTATACCCCTGATTTCTCGAGTTTAAAAGTTTTGTCTTTATTATTCTTGATAAACCATCCCAACGTGTCATTTGTTCCATATGCCACTTTTAAGTCCTGTTTATGTAGAAATGAAGCTAATTTCTCAGTTGATGATCTGAAATAGGTAATTTTGATTATTATTCTCGATAGTAAAATAAAATTCTTGAATAGCTTTATGATGAAGTTTTTTACAAAGAATACTGTCTATCGAATTAACGTTGTATCCGTTGTTGACAGCAATCTGTTTTATGATATTGAGTTCTTTATTGAAATTTACTTCCGAAAGAGGGACATTCACTAGCCTGTGTATCATTATTATATGCGGCAATGTTATGTTGATAAGGGTGTGTTGAATTATTATGAATAGTGATATCAGTGTGGGAAGGTTTATGGAAAATTGAAAAATCATGTTTATCGTTAATTTTACTTATTGTCAAATCTAAGAAATTTATTGAATTTTCAGTCTCTATTTCTATTGTGAATTTAATGTTTGGATGAATGGCATTTATATATTGATGGGAAGTGTCTAATTGTCCATTGGTTCCTTTAAAGCATACTAGAACGTCAATACCAATACAAACTTTGTTTTATCAATGAATGTTTATGTATTATTCGCTCCAAGTTGTCCATGAAGATTTCCGCAAGTCCATAATCAACCCTTTTGACGTGGATTATATTGTGTTGTCAAATTGAAAGTAATTTTGTTTGAGACATATCGACAGAAGGTCTAAGATCTCTTGTTTGATAATCGGATTAACATGGTTTTCATCTTATAACTGCTCAACCAACAGTATGGTATCTTCGGGAGGTATACTTGGAAAAATGTTTTGTACATACATCAAATGAAATGGATTTTGTGATGTCAGGTAGAGTATAATCTTGAATTTTAGTTGTCAAATCACAGGAATTTCACAAGCTGAATTCTGATTGGATATGACAATAGTTTTTTCCGTCGACCTCGTATTAACGACTAAGTTTAATGTATATGAAATCGTTCATTAATGACCCCTATTAATGGACGATTTGTCTATTAATGCACGATTGTTTTATAGGCAACCAAACATACACCGCGTGCATTCATTGTTTATGCTATAACTAGCGGAATCTGCATTTAAATCGAAAATATGGATTTCATCGACGTTTTTCCGTTAACGGGTTCGCCTTTCCAAGTTTCTGACACGATTCTAATCCCTGTTTTCTAACACAAGGAATTTATTTCCTATGTTGATCATTTCGACAAATGTCAAATGACACTAATGTCAGTAACAAGGCTACTGGGTGATTCTTAGCAGTTTCCGGATGGATGATGAATTCGCGAACCAAGTTTTCTTCATTGCACGTAAAATGAGAAATATAGTCGACGGAAAAATTTTGTAACCAACTTTTATATTAAAAGGTGATTAATAATCTCGAACATTAACGCACTCGCTTCGCTCGCACGTTAAAATATCTCGATCATTAATCGCCCTCATTAATACACTAGTTGGTTAAATAACTATTTATCAACGTTATTAATTTTTCTGAGAGTTTAACTGAAGGAGCTGTGACAAATGAAACTACTGGGCGGATAGGATGATTTTGTTTGTGTGATTTAATGAGAGAATACAGTTTTGGAGGTTGGGGATTCGTGATAGTTAATCTGAATTTCTCGGCTTCCTTAAAAATCGATTTAGAATTTTTCAAAAAGTTTTTCACCTGTAATTGGTAAGAATTAGTAGGATCACGTTTCAATAGGCTAAATTCCCCTAAATTCAAAAAAATCAAGGGTTTTCTGAACATAATCATTTCTGTCAATAGCAATGACTGTGTTCCCTTTATCTGCTCTAGTAAATATGGTATTGTTTTGGGTTGATTTGATTTTCATAGATTTGACTATGGTCATATCATTCGTAGAACAATTATCTTTGAAAAATTCGGATTTAATGATGTTTGAGGCTAGATATTTGTTACTAATATCGTTGACAGTGCCTTACAATGCTATTTCTGTTTCGATACCAAGAAGTTCGGAATTATTCATACTGTTATCTTGTTTGATATTGTATTCAAAACCTCTACTTATCAGAGTGTTTTGTGAAATAAAGTGTCCCCTGGCAATACCAATGATGTTTTCTTGTGATTCACATTGTAACCTATAGCAAGAGATGACTGTGACATCCTAGGGATGTTTGTGTTCAATGGGCTAGTAAGAAGCAAACTCACATCACACTTGCCAAGGACTAAATGAAGGGATTAGAATAATATTCAGCTTGGTGGCTATTAATTCCTCGAAAAATCCTCATTTGATTGGTCTATCAACTCTGTCTGGCGGTATGATTGGAATACTCAATGTGTCTGACATAATATTTATTGAAGAGCAAACATAATTGGCTACCAACGCTCAAATATTCAGTTTCCTATTAATCGTAGGTTGCATTTATTCTTTTGAAATCCTTTACGACCATACCACAGCCGCCTTCACCACTGAAAACCTGCCAGACATCCTGATTAGTTTTTTATGATGTATCGGCAGTACAATAAGGTATTAGATATCGATCTATCAATCAGACAATGCAATTTTTCGACAGCTCTTCAACATAATTTTGAGCCTGTCAATCCAAGGAACATTTGACAGTTAATAGTACTGTAGTGGTCACGCCCTAGATTCTTCGATGGATGTATGTTTGTATAAGGCAACCTCTGCATATGAACCCAGACAGCACCAGATATTCCATGAATCTCCCTATCATATTCCTTTTGGAATATTGGAATATTCTAGAAATAATCTGGAATATTCCGGAATATCTGTGGAATATTCTCTAAATATGCGAATGGGAATTCTTCAGATAATCATAGAATATACCCAAAAGAATATTCTATGTTGAATGTTCCTGGAATATTCCAATAAACATATTCTAAAATAAAAAAAGTGACCCAAGTAGGGATCGAACTCGTGACCTCAAGACTATCAGAGCAACGCCTTGACCACTAGGCCAGTAATCGAATTGAATAATGTTATACATATCAAGTTCTTGTGAGAGCATTGTTCGAAATCGGATCATAAACACTTTTTATTTCAAAATCCCCTTATTACATCTAATTGATGTTCGATACTCACATCTCTGAAATAATAAATGGTATTTATGTGTTGAGAAACATAGGAATATTCTTGGAATATTTCATGAATATACACCACAGAATATTCAGTTGAGAATATTTCATGAATATACCGCGCAGAATATTCAGTTGGGTATATTTCATGAATATACCGCACCGAATATTCAGTTTGGTATATTTCATGAATATACAACAAAGAATATTCAGTTGGTAATATTCCTGGAAGATTCATACCTGAATATTCCCTGAACATGTCCGACTATTCACTTTGGAATATTCCTTTTAGATGTTCCAGAGGCATGTATATATTCTAGGAATAATCGATGAATATTCGGAATATACTCCTCTTTTTTAGCATAATTAGAGAATATTCTATGAATATCCAGTGCTGTCTGGGAAAATACGATATGGAATCAATGTTTCATCCATGAAATAATGATTGTAACAATTTGAACAAAAACAACTCGTTTTATTGATGATTATCGAAAATTCTTCCTTTTTTTTTCGGAACCAATTATGTTGCTTAAGGTTACAACACTCGCGCCATTTGTTTCTTGGAATCGAGATTAATATTTCGGTAATCATTATTACATACTGTCTGTAGGTTAATCGAGGAGGTGGTACATTCTTATTCAAAATTTTTTGGGATTTTATCTCCTCGTTTCTATAAAATAAAAATATGAATATTATTTCAATATACGTGTAGTAAGGACAGATCAGATGGTTTGCCCCAAAATATCACTGCGTTTAAAGAATTCTCCTATCAGAGAGCCTAAAAGAAAAATTCACTAGCTTGTCAGTGAAAATTTGTATTGAACAATTTTTGGAGAAGAGAAATAAAGGTATATGGAAAAAATATCAAATTTTCACTTATCTTTGGACGTTTCGGGACCGATTCTGCTCCCGGTTTAAACATGAAAAGAGATCATGAAATCTCTTCTCCAAGAATTGTTCAATACAAATTGTTACTGACAAGCTAGTGAATTTTTCTTTTAGGCTCTCTGATAGGAAAATTCTTTGAACGCAGTGACATTTTGGGGCAAATCATCTGATTTGTCCTTACTACACGTATATTGAGATAATATTCATATTTTTATTTTATAGAAACGAGGAGAGGAAATCCCAAAAAATTTGGAATAAGAATGTACCACCTCCTCGATTAACCTACAGACAGTATGTAATAATGATTACCGAAATATTAATCTCGATTCCAAGAAACAGATAGCGCGAGTGTTGTTACCTTAAGCAACATAATTGGTTTCGAAAAAAAGGGATGATTTTCGATAATCATCAATAAAACGAGTTGTTTTTGTTCAAATTGTTACACTTATTATTCCATGGAGAACATTGCGCGTGAATGTATCGATAGGAAAGTGGAGTACAAAAAATGAGTTTTGAAAAGAGTTAGGTTCAATATGGAATGTGAATAACCAGATATGTTGACCAAATATTTTCAATGGAAGTCGACTTTGTGTTTTATTACTTCATAATAATGATATCAAAATCGTCAAGAATGTGGGAGAGCCTACATTTTGATCAATAATAATTGGAAGTGGGTTTTATTTTGGATTGATAGTTTGGTTTCCCGATGGTGTTGAACTTTTGATATCTAAATTCCTCTAAAACACAAACTGTGAAATTCTACAACTGGCAGAAAAATGCTGTCCAATTTCCTGGGTCTGGATTTTAATGAAAATTTGAACTGGATAAATCACTTTATAAGTCTATCACTATATAAGTTTATAAATTCTTCATGTGATTCGTTCAGGAATCACAGACAAAAGTCTTGAAGGATTCTCAATGAATTTCCTTGTACATCTCTCAGGTAGCGTCCAAAATTGAATATGGTATTTATTCGTGGAGCAACTCAACTTCTGTTAATGACGTATTTACTCTGCAAAAAAAAGTAGCAGGCTTTCCTTCAACCCACTCTTGTAGGAAATTGTTTGTGAAATAACATGTATTTGCACTTTTTTCTTCATATTCATGAAATATGTACTTGAATTTCCAGGAATGAGACTGAATCAGATATCAATAGGAATCTGGATAATGTCATTACACAAAAAAAATCACATTTCATTTTATAAATATGAAGTCTTGCAAAACTCATCTGCCTTTGTGGGTGTTTTTATCTATAACATATTGCCGAGGGGAATTGAACATTTCAATGATATTAAAACGTTCAATACGCAGCCTTGAAAAATCTCTTAACTTTACATTGTTTTTATTCTTGGATAGATATTTCAACGTGTTAAACGATGGATGTATAGAATCTCTGTCGTTCTGTGCCGTCTTTCTTCTTCTCGTCTTCTCGCATGTTTTTTTTCTGTTTCGACTATTTTTATACATATGATACTATCTTTCATCGGATGTATCATTATCATTATTCTTATTATATCTCATAACAACAAGAACAGAGGCAGAAAACGTGAGCTAAGTTAAAGCCTAAATAAAAAAGGAATTTAAGTTTCATCCACAGAAATCACTTCCTAGAATTTCCATAATAATTTCAGATACTGATCGTAGTCTCATTCTGGCTCATGATTATGAATTCATATCTGAAAGGCAATAACGTTGACTGATTGGGGTGGATAAAAAGGAGAGATAAGGAATTCTATTGTTCTCGCATTTATAAAAAAATTTACACCCTAGCTGATTCAGGAAAAAGATGTGAAAGATTCTCACTCTTTTTTGGCGATTTTGACGAGTTTGTCAAGTGTTTTCAATGTTTTTAATGTTGAATCGACTCTTTCCTGCACTTATCAATTCATCTGCACAACGGAAATCGTCCTGTATGACTTAAAATTCAAAGTTTACTTCTAGATTTGTACTGCCTCATACTTGAATTTAGTCCAAATAATCGTTCACTGTCTGGATCATTTGCTATCGTATTGATTGGTTTGTTGCTGTTCGCTGTAAAGAATATTTGCGTATTGAGAAAAGGAATAATTTGTTGATATTCAGTATTGAGATAATGTCGGAGATGAAATGGAGCCTTGTGGAACTTCCGCGTTTGTAGATAGTATATCCACAACTACATGAAGTAATCGAGCCTATGAGAAAAAATGGCGAACCACCAGAATAGTTGGGAAGATAGCTTGAGCTCAATTGATTACTTCAATGTTGAAGCATCAATCATTCATTTTCAATCTGGATATTCATCGATGACAAGCTTTTTTATGTAGCGAGATTCACCCTGGCAATTTCGCTTCTTACTGGTGAAATTATGATATAAAGTGCATCCTCAGTAAATCCTGCGGTTATTTCTTTCGCAATACTTAGAATTTCATTATCACATCCTTTGGTCGGAAAGTTTTCTAGTGGATTGAAAAAGAAACGCAAAAACATTGTATTTCTCTCCAGAAAAACATAAATTCAGGCGAACAAGAGGTGGAAAGTATGTTGGAACTGGAAGTTGGAAAGTGTGTCTCAGATCATTTCATAGGGAGTAATATTCTAGATACAAATGCTCGAAAAGTTTTGTGAGGAAGATGTTGAAAAATTGAGCCTCAATAAATGATTCCTATTATTTCACTCATGTCTCATTTCTTACTCTGATCAATAGTCATAGCGAATAGCTCGTTTGGCAGTTCTATTCAACAGTGATATTTTTCTGATTATAAATTGTCATACTTCACCAATACAGAAGTCGATCTGACAACGTGTGTCCATTTTGGAAACAATTACAAAATTATAATGAAATTTTAGCATTGCAATGATTCTGCTCGTCGACTCTGCATCATAAATCTGCTATATCTTGGTTAATGTTGTATTAAAAATAATTAATTTGAATTCCAATTTTCCCAAATCATCAACTGGCACTATCTCATCCTGGTATATGCGGGATAATATTCAGAACCAAAGAACCAAAAGATGATCCGAAGGGTTATTGATTGAGGGTCTTCCACGGTCAATATATCGATCAAACTTCCTACATTTCAACATTGATTCAAGAGAGTACATTGACCCAACCAAAATTCTTCAACCTGTCTTACCATCAACACCAAAGTTAACAAACTGTGACCATTGCAGTTCTTCAACCACATCGTTGATAAGAGAAGCGATGACTGAGTGACCCTGAGAGGCCAACAATCATGAAATGAACCTTAGGTTCTTCGATATGATATGATGTGATTGCTCACTCGAGTTTCGACATTTAATGACAGACATTATTGTGATGAATCGAGTAATAAGAGTAATAATGACAGTAGGGTGGCGTAATAATCTGACATCCCATCGTCTTGTCAAATTCAACTAGGTAGGTATTCGTTCTATTAGTTCGCAAATTCAAAAGACTCACCTTTGGTTCTCATAGTTTTAATCACCTTAATTCTACAAATACACGAAAAAATGAGAATTCACGGTTTTCCATCCTCAACAGTGACTACCATCATGAGTAACCATAACCATAAAATAGGAGATTTGCTCACACTGACACTAAGGTGGCTACAGGCTATTCGAATAGATTAGTACAGACCAATCAGAACCATGGAATTTCATTGTTGATAACTAGCTTCTAGAGACAGGGCACTACAATTAATCATCGCGGTTGGGGAACGCTACAGCGGAAGCAAGTTAATGAATAATCTGCAATAGTATGATTTATTATTTTACAACAGGATAGTGAAATGGCATATAATACCTGGTAAGATTGACTGATATGTGATTGCACGACTTTTTTCCTGTTAATAATAGTTAGATCCAACAGTGTATATCATATTTTCACATTCAAAATTATTGAAATAAGTTATATGCTGTTCGTTGAATGAAATTTTTGTCAATAAGTTTTCGATTGAATTAATGAGTATTTCAAATCAGATTTAGTGATTTTGCAATATAATAACCTTCATTTTTTTCAAAGATATATTTCTGAACTCTCAGAGTTGCTTTGATATTTGAATAGTTGTAGATAAAGTATAGTATTCTACTTGCGCATAATGACTATTACCCACTCAGATGATCACAGCACTCGCCTTCGGCTCGTACTGCAACTTTCATCTTCGTGGGTAATAGCCATCATTATGCGCTCGTTGGATAATATACTATTGTTGCTTCGATGTATCAAACTTATTGGATACAGTTATTCATTATTTGAAATCTTCATCTGTTGAAAATCGAATGCCAGAAATAGGCAAACGGTCTAATTTCATGTTATTTCTTGAATAGAATCATCACTCAAATACCTGTCAATTCCCTTTCTTCAAATATTTTTTGATCGATTCTTAGTGCAATAATCATCAAAACTGCCTCGGTAATTTTCAAATGGCTGGAAATTTACCGCCGGTAAAAACTGACGCCATGTGTTGAAGAACGATTGGAAACTTTAAGAATATTAGTTAATCGATAATTCATAAATTCTCAATTTAGTATTGGTAATACTAATTAGCAATGAAAATTCAATTGTCTAAAAATATTTCCTGATGAATTGTGGCTTATTCTTCATAATGAATTTGTGTAGATGATAATTATATTAATCAACGTAGGTGATCCATAACTTACAGTGGAGGTGATATAAATCAGGAGGGGTGAAAGAGCAGTTGTGGCTGTAAGTTATTTCACCCCTCCTGATAAATATATTGATTCACACTAGAGGACATTTGAATCGGTAAACGTGACTACCACGGTGCACGACTTGTGAGCGTGGTCTTCTCAGTTCTCAGCATACATCACAGAGTTTACCAAGTCTCCAACATTCACATGATATTTTGTTATGGAAATTTAAAACTGAAATATTCAGGCGATCCTTTACTTACCAAATTTATCAGTTATATAACTCCGTTCCTGAAAGTATAAAGAACCTCTACATCATTTGCTTCAGATCTGAATATGAAAATGTAATATTTAATAGATAGATAGATAATTTATTTAACCACTTCACATACAATTAGGTACGTTTGTAGCAGGTCATATTGGTCGCAGGTTAAGTATCACAAAAAAACTAAGTTTAAGTGAAAGTAGTAATAACATAGGTACATACCTAGTTATGGTTAAAAAGTATAAAAAATAATAAATATATACATATATCTATGGACAATACAGTTCACAAATTAAAATTACGTAGGTATTGAGGTATATAGTAATATGGTTCACATGTTCAATTCCCTACTGATTTAACGTTCAGAAAGAAGGTTGTTGGATCCTCCATATAGTCAGGAACACTATAGAAGCAGTGGAATAATAGATATTCCTTGATAATTTTTTTGAACCTAAGTGCTTGGAGGTTTTTCACATCTTCAGGCAATTTATTGAAGAGATGAATATCCAGAGAATTTTTCGAGGATAAGGCAAGTCTGTGACGGCTAGGTCTAAGCTGTTTGCGATTTCTGGTGCTATAATTATGTGAGTCCGCATTAGTAGGTAATGTGCCTCGTTGTTTATGAGTTTCTATCAGCGTGCTCATAATATGTAAACATGGCAAAGGTAGTATCCTGAAATATTTGAAGTATGGTAAACAGTGATCGCTGTAGCTAAGATTAGCCAATGTCCTTATGGCTTTTTTTTGAAGAGTAAATGCTTTGATAGAGTAAGCTGAATTTCCCCACAGTATTGAACCATAATTAAGATGCGAGTGAAACAGAGAGAAATAGGCCATAACTAGCGTTTCACTACTAATAACCTTCTTCAGTTGTCGAAGGAGGAATAATTGACTTGATAATTTTGTGCAGAGTTTATTGATATGATGAGTCCATTTCAGTGAGTCATCAAGAGTAATCCCCAGAATATTGACATTGGCTCCCCTGGTGATCCTTGAGTCAGATGAGAAAACAATTTGTTGAGTTTTATTGTCGTTTAATTTCAATTTATTTGGTACAAACCAATCTTCCGCTTTTTTAAGAAGTTGTCCTGATTCGGAATGTAAAATACTTTTATCTTTGCTTGAACTACACAGTGTGGTATCATCAGCGAAAAGAATGCATTTGTCAGGCTTCAGATAATTAGGTAGGTCATCAATGTATACAATAAACAATAATGGCCCAAGGACAGAGCCCTGAGGTACTCCATTTTTAATTTCCAAAAATTTTGATGATTTCTCACCATACGAAACACATTGAAATCTCTCTCTTCAGATATGATTTGAAGATATCCAAGGGTATTCCCCTAACACCATGGTATTGAAGTTTCTCAAATAGGATATCATGAGAAACGCAATCAAACGCCTTGCTGAGGTCACACATCGTTGAAGATGTGAGTTTACCCTCCTCAAGATCATCCACTATTTTCCTTACAATACAAGTTACTGCTTGAACCGTCGATCTTTTGGATATAAATCCATACTGATTTTCATAAAGGAGTTTGTTGGTTTCCAGATAATCAAGTAATCGTTTTTTCAACAGTTTTTCAATTATTTTTCCAATTATTGGAATGATCGATATGGGTCTATAGTTATCTACTGAGTCATAGTCACCTTTTTTATGAATAGGTATAACCTTGGTTATCTTCAAAGAATCTGGAAATATACCTTTGCAGAAGCAAATATTTGTTAGCTTTGTTACTGGTCGCACCAATTCCTCACAAGTCTCCTTGATTATCTCAGTATTTAGGTAATTTATGTAATATTGGGTTGTAGTATAGGTAATAAACGTGTATTCAAGATCCAATATCGTGATTGACCTCCGTGTCAATCTGACATCACATAACATAATAATCTGACAACCTATTCAGTGAGTGTTCACAAGACTAAGACAAACATATAAACACGGCTAACTACAATACATCTTCCCCTCAAAGACCAAAACGATCTACGGGCTTTTTAACGCGAAGACTTCTCCTCAAAACTGGTAATTCTGTACTTCCAGAATCAGTTCTTTGATTTGAAGACTGATGAACTCCCAGCTGATTATCAGCTGCATCAACAATTGACTGTGGTGGTAATACATCACATACAGGATGCTCAGGAGTCGGAATCTCGTGCAAATCCTCTTGTAGAGGGTGTAGAGATTTTCGGTTTCTTCTATATTGTCCACTTGATGTTTCGACAATGTAGGAACGTGGCGTTACGTGTTTATCAACTATTACAACTTGCGGATTCCGATCAGTTAAAAACACTTTCTGGCCTGCTTGTAGCTGCGATAGCGGATGGGCACGATGATGTTTATCAAAGTTGATTTTCTTCTTCTCCCTAATAATTTTTTCCCTTTGTGTTAAGATTTGTTGATTCGGAATTGAAGGCAGCAAGCTCTTGGGCAATTGTGTTACAAACCCTCTCAACTTCCTTCCCATGAGTAGTTCGGCAGGGCTAAATCCATTTTCGAGTGGTGTAGTTCGTAAGGTTAAAAGCATTTTGTATGGATCGGTGCATTTTTTCAAATGAGATTTTACAATTTTAACTTGTGATTCAATAAACCCATTACTTTGTGAATATAGAGGGCTAGAAGTGATCAACTCAAATCCAGAGTCTTTTGCTAGGTTTTTGAACTTTATGTCTGTGAATTGACTACCATTATCTGACCTTACGACTTCTGGAATGCCATGTCGGGCTAGTATTGACTTTATGTGTAAAATTACACAATCAGTCAACATCATTTCTAATTTTGCAATTTCGATATATCTCGAGTAATAATCTGCCATTATCAAGTACCATCTTCCTCCATACTTGAACAAATCAAGGCCAACAATTTGCCACGGTCGCTCAGGAAATACCGAGGATATCAATGGTTCTGGATGATTGGAACGAAACATAATACATTTCGAGCAGTTCTTGATCAGATCTTCTAACTGCGATGATAAGTGAGGCCACCAAACAGACTGCTTTGCCAAAGCTCTGCACTTAGTAATTCCTTGATGTCCCTCATGTAGCTTTTGAATCATGCCACTCCTCATGCTTTGAGGAATGATGAGTCTGGATCCATTCAGAAGTAATCCATCATGTAATGAGATATCGTTCCTATATTGCCAATATGGAACACACTCTTGGGTTATTTTGCTTTTCAGTGTCCAGCCCTCACGACAATACCTCATAAGCTCCAGACATATTGGGTCCTGTCGAGAGTTTCTGATGATTTCATCTAGTTTCGAATCTGTTGCTGGTAGATTCAATATAACTGTTTGAACATAGGCCGCAGTTTCCTCAGATAGCTCATCTTCCACATCTGGCCTGGGATCTCGGGACAGGGCATCAGCAATTAACAAATTCTTCCCAGGAGTAAATTTTATTTTATAAGTGTACCTCATCAGTCTTAGGCGAATTCTCTGTAATCTGGGAGTTATACTATCTAGGTCCTTAGTGCTTAGTATCGGAACCAATAGACGATGATCGGTTTCGATAACAAAATTCAGTCCCGTCAAGAACTCAGAGAATTTATCGCAGCACCAGGCAATTGCAGTTGCTTCTTTCTCAATCTGCGCATAGGCTTTTTCAGCTGGAGTCAAAGATCTAGAAGCATAGGCAACAGGTCGGAAACTTCTATCATCTTGAAGTTGCAGTAAGGCTCCTCCTAGTCCATAAGATGATGAATCAGAAGAAATTACAGTTTCTTTATCACTGCTGTACAACGCTAGACATGGAGACTCTATTACAGATTTCTTTATTTCAGCAAATGCTCGCTTTTGAGGTTCTCCCCAACACCAATCATTATTTTTCTTCAATAGCTCGTAAAGCGGTTGGGCTATAGTAGATAGGCGAGGTACAAACTTGCCAATGAAGTTCACAATTCCCAGTACTCGCTTCAACTCTCTTACATTTGTAGGGTCATTGAGATTTGAAATAGCCTTTACTCGTTGAGGATCAGGACATATACCATCCTCTGTCACCAAGTGACCTAGTAATTTTATTTGAGTTTTATTAAATTCACACTTTGACTTATTGAGTGTCCAGCCACCTCCCTCGAGTTTCTTCAGAACGTTCATTAGTCGCTCTTTATGTTCTGCATCATTTCTGCCAAAAACAACGATATCGTCAAAATGGCATATGACTCCATCCATCCCTTCTAGCAGCTCAGTGATTTTCTTCTAAAAAACTTCTGGAGCTGAGGATATTCCGAACGGCATCCGAAGAAATTTGAACCTACCAAAAGGTGTTATAAACGTTGTTAAAGACGATGACTCAACAGTCAAAGGGATTTGCCAAAATCCAGAATTGGCATCTAATTTTGTGAACACCTTGGCACCTTCTAGTTGTCCAAGAGTATAGTCAACAGATGGTATAGGATGCAATTCCCTTTTAACACTCTCATTTAGTTTAGTGAGATCAACACATATTCTTATAGTGTCTTATTAGGCTTAGGAACTATAACAATAGGAGCACACCATTCTGTAGACTCGTTAACCTTTTCTATCACCCCTGTAGATATCATTTTGTCCAATTCTTCTTTTAGTTGCTGTTTCAGTGGAAGTGGCACTCTCCGTGGGACAGTGAGTGCATATGGTGTGAATTCTTCCTTTAGTCGTATATGGTAGGGGTTTTTAGTATTACCCAGACCCACAAAGAGTTTTGGAAAAGTAGTAATTGGGTCAAAATCTGTAACTTTAACACTTGTAATTCGCTTTACAAGTTGCAATTCCTCACTTGTCTGGTTATTCAAAAGAGTTCTATCTGCCCCAACCACAACATAAAATGTTTCATAGGCATTCCGATTTTTTTATTTCAGAACACCCTGTATCATTCCGACAGTATTCAGATGTGCACCACTAGGCCCTGATAGTATCTTGTCGGCTGGCAGAAGAGGAATGTCTGAAAAAGCACTGTCATATAATGTTGAGGGTAAGACTGACACATCTGCACCTGTGTCAATCTTCGCCCGTAGTGATCGATTGCAAAATGTGGTATCGACTAGCCACTTATCATTTTTATAAAATTTAGTTGATATTTGTCCGATAAAAGTTGTATCTTCACCATCATCGTCACAGATTTGCTCAGTTACAGAGTGCACTTTTTTAAACTGACATAATTTACCAAAGTGTCCCTTATTTTTACACACATAACAATGAGCATTTTTAGCAGGACATTGAGGTCTGGGGTGTTCATTTCCTCCACACCAAGAACATTTATTTCTAGGACTATTATGTCTATCAGTTGTGTACTGTTTACGTGTGCTTGATGAAGAATATTCTTTTTCAGTCTTAGAGAATGGTTTTCGTGCCGATACTTTATCTGCTGACACAACAGACCGCCTCAGTTCATGCTGTTGCTTCCTCACGGCCTCTGACTGTCTGGCACTAGTGACTGCCATTTCCAAGGTTAGATTGGCGTTTAATTGCAATTTCTCACTCAAACCTTTATCGAGAATCCCAATGACAACTTGATCTCTTATAGCTTCATCGACGAAATCAGGTGGGAAAGAGCAACTCTGAGATATGGCATGTAAATCCGTTACAAAGTCCTCCACCGCTTCACCTTCCATTTGCTTCCGGGTATGGAATCTGACGCGTTTATAAATCACATTCTTAGTTGGAATAAAATAAGAATTGAACTTTTCAAGGACTAGATCAAATTGTTTCATCTCTGCAGGTGTTAGTTTGAATGACTGAAGGATATGTTCAGCCTGTGGTCCCATGAGATATATTAGTGAATTGACTTGATCTTTTTCTAGTTTATTCATTAGTCCCGAAGCACTTCTGAAACGATTGAATCGTACCTTCCAACTATCCCATTCTTCCCCTGACATGAAAGAGAACGGCTCTGGTGCTGATATCTGATAGACCGGATGAATTGGCATTGCTTGCGGCATTGTCTCCGAAGGTGTCGGCATTGTAGTTTCAGTTATATATTGGGTTCTAGTTTTAGGTCACGGTATAGTCAATGGTTAGATCCACTGTAGCTGCCACCATGTAATATTGGGTTGTAGTGATACATAATAGTATAGGTAATAAACGTGTATTCAAGATCCAATATCGTGATTGACCTCCGTGTCAATCTGACATCACATAACATAATAACCTGACAACCTATTCAGTGAGTGTTCACAAGACTAAGACAAACATATAAACACGGCTAACTACAATACAATTTATACACAAGTCTAGATATTCTTCTACCTCGCTGCCCAAAAATTATAGAAAATATATGAAGGTATTCTTCCCTTTTCTGTCACTTTTCTCCCACTATCTATTGTCAATCAGAAGGCTACACACCATGTTCTCCTTGGCACACTGTATCAGGGTTAAGTGGAAGAGCATTTTCGTAGTGAAATTACTGTTTCTCTACAGAAAATGAACTTCGCATTTAGTTTAAAAAAATCTGTTTATTTTTTTTTTCATGAAATGTATATAAGTATAAGTATTACTTGAAAATAATGAAGACCTTTATTATTATTATTATTATATAAAATATCTGGACATGCTGGTTGCCCAACAGAGTAAAGCATGAATTGATATATCATGGGTTCACCCTATTATGTTTTATTCAATGACATGGTTGTAACATAATTTTAATGACTTAATTATAATTAGAGACTTGACAACCTTGCTTCATGAGTGGATTATTTGAATAATAACGAAACAGTATGAAAATTGACACCACCATTTATTCGACGTATCGCCAAATGGCGGCCATAAAGGTTCGTTTGAAATAAGCTCTGGAATTCAACAATTTCGTACAACGCAGACTCATCATTCCCTCAAAAAAAGAGTGAGAAGTGTTGCAAGGGTCAATTTAGGTTATTAACGAAACAGTGGAGTAAGTGAATGCCAATAACTCTTTATCAGTACACTCGGCCATTGTCAACGCACTATTAGACGCATTCTGGTAGGTCTCGAGAAACAAATAAGTCTAACGATACTGATGGAATTGTAACCATTAATCTCAAAAACTGTGCACCAGAATTGACACCGATTCTCTGCAAGCAATTAACCATCTCCTACAAGTCGGTTATTCTTTTATCTTGTTGAAGATTAGCTAGAGGTCAACCAATCTTTAAAAGAGGAAAGCCTGTCCAACGACTATACGCCAATCCCTGCTATCAGTCATCTCCAAAGTGATGGCTCAAACCATCAACATTGAGCTTATCAAATATCTGAAAAGCTCAGGAAACATTAATGATAGACCATGAAGCTTTGGCCACCGAAAATCAGCTGGAGATTTTCTTGCCTATGCCACTCATATACGTATGATGCAAATGTATGGAATAAATTCATTTCAAAACAGAACTTTTTTTATTTTTTCAACTAGACGATCCTTCGATGTTCGATTCTCAGTAGCAGACCTCTGCAAGATTCAGTTAACCAAATGATAAACCATTTTAATTGCAATATTCTTATGCAAAATTTTGACTGTTGGATAGACGATCAGTAGACCTTTCAAACGAGGTGTCACATGACCCCTGCTTGTATATGAAAAAATCGTCCATTACGTCATTACTTCTACACCAGTGACGTAACATCTCACATATGGATGTCATATGAGATGAGGCTTCAAAAATTAAAACTCACGTGTTTTTGGAATTTCTTCAAATGTCGCCCATTTCTGAAATAATGGATTTATTCCATACATTTGCATCATACTGTAAAGCAAGCTCCATCATAAAAACGAGGGGAATCCCTAGCTGTGACATTAGATATATCGAAGGCATACGACCGTGTTTGGCATCAAAAACTTCTCCACAAACCACCATCATACGAAGTTTTTTTCAGGTAGATCGCTCCATGTAGTGGTGGACGGAGTATCGTCTGATACCATTGGTATCAATTTCGACATTTCACAAGTATCAATTTTGGCAACATCAACATTATTCCTAATTCATATTGTCAAAAAGTACAAATGCCCATGAATTAACATCACTCAAACTCTCTTCCATTTTGAGATCTTTTATCATTAATTAACTACTCCAAATTGAAATATTCAGTACATTGAAGTTTCGATCAGGTCAGCGGAGTTCAAAGACGTTCTTTTATTCATAATTTGCAAATAAGAAACCGCTTACCCTTCGATAATACCTAGGTAAGCAGTATCGAGAGGTGATGAAAATTCCCATTGCGAATCTAGCATTGATTTCAAATATAAATACAACCCGAATCGATACGGATGGTCATTATTGGTCCAATCGTTATTCGATTCGTCACTAAGAATCATTATATCAAAATCAGTACATAACACTCATTCATTGATTTCTGACTTCGAAAGTGCCATCTCCCCGACTTTGGTGCTGCTGCCCATAACATAATGTAAGTACCTACCAAGAACCAGCATCTTGTTTCTGTTGTAAGTTCGTTTCATGTTTGTTCTTTGCTGTGAGAGAACTAGGATCCACAAACAGCGCTCCAGCGACACCTAATACTTCAAACCTAGAAACAATCACAAACTTGAAAAGAGTTTCAAAACCTACATTTCCAGAGGTCGTGAAACAAACAGTCAAATACGTACAGACTGAAAAAAAACCTATCGATATAATTATGGAGAAAACTGTTATAACTCGATCAGCGTCGCAATCAAAATAAATTTGTAAAAATTATTATTATTATATGATATACCTTCTGGAAGCAGCAATTCAAAATTTCCTCATAAATACTGCCCTTGCTATTCAATTGTCTGTTCAATCCCAATTTTTTTCCATTTTTTTATCGTACTGTGTCGAACTGAAAATTCCTACATTTTTATTGTAGAAACAGTACTACCTTAGAGATATAGACAACTACTTTAAATAATAACAATAGTATCATTAGAAATAATAACAATAATACAAAAAACATGGATTGGTTCATCAGGAACTCTATTGAAAACGTTTTCTATACAAAAGAGCTCGAAACTATCAGTGAATTAAATGACACGATAAATATCGAAGATCCAAACTCAAATAAATTCTCAGTATGTTGTCTGAACATCAGAAGTATTCACAAAAATTTTAATGAACTGGAAATACTCCGCCCTTTTGGCACATTTTTATGTTTTCATGATTGAATAAATTGCTTGTTGTACTTTTGAAAAACAATTCTCTTTATTTGGAGATGAATATGGTTGGGTGGTGAAATGATCAAAATCTCTCTTCAAAAAGCCAAGCGAGTGACTAAGTCACGACCTTTAGGATGGCCAACATCTGAGTTGCGACACGTGGTGGAAGCGCAGTTTGTTCTCAATAATGCTATATACCCTACTAGAACCATCTGAGTTGCGACAATATCAAAGATTTATTGAAAGCAAAAACTTGCCCTATCCACAGCAGTGCAGTCGATATAACTTTCCATACTGCGTTCTCTTCTAAAATTTTGATTTCTTCCGAGGAAACTAAGAAGACAAACAAACGTTGTCAATGGAGATCGGAGATCATAGCCTGGGGAACTAACAACCTAGTTGAATTCTCCAGAAAGGTGTAACCCAGTATGCCTGATATAATAATGTCCGATACATCCATTTCCATCAAGACCACTAAATCAATTCTCGGTATTACCATCAGCAATACTCTCTCATGAATAAATCATGTCCGATTCATCTACTTCAAAAGGACGAATAAATGTTCAGAACTAATTACTTTATACTGAAATCTGAAAATTATCGACGTGAAATTCGATGTTTTCAACAGGAAATACACCTGCGTTACAGACATCATTTTCCAGGCATCTTTATCCTTCTTCTCGAGTTATCAAATATTTGTCAGTATAATTCTCTGATTAGATTTGAAGAAATTGTAAAATTAGTAGTTGTCTAGTGATTTAAGCAACCGCGAAATGGATTGGAAGATGAGAGGACTTGCAGTTCTTTCTATATAGGAGTCGGTGTTATTGTTTATTTCTCTGAAGCATGATGAGCATGATAAAAGCCATCAACAGTATATATATGAAAATCCTGGATGAAAGTACCCAATTTTTCCGTGGGAAGAAAGTTATTAATGAAAAATGACATTCCATATCCTGTGGAAAGAGATGCAATGTGAAACTTTTTTTCCGTCACAGGAAAACCTCTTTTTCTCAACTTGGAAACCCTATTTCGGAAACGAAGCATTTTCGGAACCGTGTGTTCATACAATACTAATTATAATGAAGAAAATAATGATAAGAAGATAGCCTTTTTTATTTTCAACGAAATAATTACCATGATTGGAATAACAAATTGAATATAGTGAAAATGAAGGGCGAAGTTCAGCTCATTCAGCGAAAACCTTACTAAATGAGTTGTTCTTCCACTTAACCCCAAGAAAATGTCCTCGATGATCTATTTAGGAATACAAACAAAATATCCGATCGGAAAATCATAAGAAGAAAGAAAAAAAATATGAATGTGTATCTATATCGATAAGGTACTGTAATAATCAATTGAATAAGAAAATTCCACATTGATTCTCAGAAAAGTATTTCGTTACTTGTGCTCTGAGTACATTCAGCTAATCTTTTTTGTAATATTGGGTTATGAAATTGTAGACTTCAGTGATTCGATAGCTGAATGAACGTGTAAACTCTTGTGTTCTGGAAAAAGGTGGTGTGAGAGTGCCCTTGAATCTGATATTCAAATTAGGACATCCGTTCTGTGAGTAACTTTTTGTTGCAGATAAGATGGCATTTTTGTTTTGAGGATTTATGGAATAAACAAGCATCGTGAAGAAGTCTTCTGTTTTCCATATTCAAATGAGCCTGCCTGGCGTAGCTTGTGTGAAATACTTTCACGCTTTGAACTAATTTTTATATTTCGTTTAATCACCACAACTCTCAACAGAACAAAATCATAACCAAAATATATCAGAATTATGATGATGTATATCGTTTCGTTGAATACGTTGAAGATAAGGGTGAAACTTACAAGATAAATCATCCACCGAGAGAAATATCTATTAGCTGTTATACGAAATTGTATAACCATTAAAAGATTTCTGAATTGAATAGGTGCCAGCATAGTTTTCATTTCACTGTAATCACGTTCATCATTTCAAAAAAATCATATAACTGTGAAATATCACTCATATGAGAATGAAATGACACTCATATAGGGGTCAAATGACTAGCATTTCAATGCTATACGATGATATTATAAAAATGAGGAGATACTCATATAAATTTGACTTGTTTTCAATTTGATAGTCAAATAAAAAGCATTTCAATATTGAATAATGATATTATAAAAATGAAATAATACTCCTATCAATATAATTTGCTTTCAATTTCATAGTCAAATCATTGCATGGTATTTCAGTATTAGGATGAATAATGTTTCTCCAGAAAAATGAAGTGGGTTGAAACTCTTCGAGAAATATTGAAGACACATATACTTGGTTTATATACTTACCCCCAAGTAAAGTTTTTTTGAGGAGCTACAGGACATTGAAGTGCATCACAAGGACGATATACTCAGTTTACAATATCTCAGTTTGTGTAGGACAAAAATGCTTCCAATTTGGACTCTCTGTTCTCATTGTCAGTGCATTGGATTATTAGTTAACATAGTGGCCAAAAATGTAATAGCACAGTATCGTCAGTAAATTAGAGTTCACATTCGCAGATTTCGTTTCATTTTATTTACCGTCATTGCCACTTGAGCTTTACGAAAGAGCGTTGAGAGACTTTTCTTACGACGTTTTCGAGATCCCCATGATAGTAATCATTAATCTTCAACACAATGTATACGCAATACAATCTATCATCGATAAAACTATTCAAATTCAAGCTTTTGCCACTTAGTGAATAGTGAGGTGAGTTGAAAAAATAAAAGTTTTTCCAATTTGGAAGACATTCCGATACATACACTTATCGATATATCGTGAAAACACTATAACGCCCAGAGGCAGTTCATCATTCTGTAGTTCCTCAACAAATCTTGGGGGATATATGAACAAATACGTCCCTTATATTCTTAGAAGATCTCTCAACCACTCCACTTTTTCGAAAAAAAAAAATATCACTCTGCAAGAAGAGTTCACGAGCTGCCGCGAGCTAATAATTATGTCCTTTCATATCAGGAACCCGGAGACGACTAACTATTCTCATCGAACAAGTGTTCATAGGTGAGTGAGATGACTCATTGAGGTAAACGAGTAGACAAAGATGGAAAATGATAGAAGGGATGGAATTAAATGATAATTGTATAACTGTGAAATGACATATTTTAGGATTCAATTGATAACCTTCAAATTTCCATCTTTTAACTATAATCTTGTCTCATTTCGAATCTGAAAGATAACCTTTTTGAAACGAAAAGAGTGATTTGAAAAGGTGACCTGTTTCCCGTTGAAAATGTGAACTTTTCACGTTCATCAGATGACATTTCATGGTTGAAATGTTTCATTTGGCGATTATAAGAAGTTTTTAAATAGAGACATGTGTAATGAAGTGTTTTTGACCAGCTTCATCACTAGACTGGTTTGGATTAATATCTAAGTAACCTGAGATTGATTCTACTTGAATATCACCTGTTCGAAAGCTCGAAACCTGGAAACCTGAGAGAGCTGAGTAATGCATTGATTCCTGACTTCACAAAGCTTTTCCTGATAGTAAACTCTCATGAACATCATTACAACCCCAAAGACTTCCATATTTTTCAACCCTTTGCTCATGATATGAAATTTGATTGAATTATTTATCAGTTGAAATGATGAATGTTTGACTGCTCATAACTTTGTTGTTATTGAATATTTTCCAGCCAAATTCATTCAGTAGCATAAGCAAAGGTAGTAGATCCTGTTCCTGTGCCCATTTAGGGTGTAATATTATTTTTTCCGCGTTTTGTGTTGGAGGTGCGCATGTGCTTTTCAAGGACAGATTTAGTGGCCATGGCCATGAACCATGACAAGGTGGGAGTTTTGACCAATGAGATTACAGATTTACTTGTCCTTGTGCCAAGGCCAAAGCAGTGCATAAATACTGAAGACAGCCAAGGATTCGGGACACTCTCTAAGCTCTTCTTGACAAGTCTACACCACCTGAGCTCCGTTGCTCTTCAAGCTCCTGATTCTCTAGCTGATCTTTTAGTGCTCTCATAGTTCATTCAAAACTAGTGTAAAATAGTATTGTATAGTGATTTCCGGTTACACATGTGAGTCTGTATATTTTTCACCAGTGTTATTCATCCTGTTTATAGCTTCATTTCATTCCTGTTGTTTTTCATACCGATACTCACCCGACCTGTGTAAAGAATCCAGAACTCTAAATTGAATAAACGGATTTTGTGATTGCATATTTCATATTTCCTTCTCTGTTGTCATTGTTTCCAGTTCCAAATAGTTCAATAATTTATTTAGTGATTTTCAATATTTTCATTTGTCAAAATTGCAGAATATTATTATTGACTGACGACTGACACTGACAAACCAGTTAACAACTCTTCTTCTTCTTTTCCTTGAGAAATCCAGTCCTGTGCACTGGTGTCTCTGTGCTTTGTATCCCGTCAGGCGGTGTTCTATGTTTCATGAACTATTGACATTAATGAAAAAATATAATAAATTAACCCCACTGAAAATCCGATATTAGAAAATTAGAAAAATCGAAGGAAAAGAAAAGATAGATAAAAATTGAATCTGTTTAATTCGTTTAGAACTGTGTTTCCGATTCTCCAGATAGAAAATGATGAAATAGTTTGAGTAAATAATCTTCCAGACTTAACCTTAAAATACCAAAGACCTGAGACATATTTTGCTTTGATTCCTGTAATTATCCAGACCAGAAATAGCAACCAGTATTCCAGGCTAGACCCAGGGTTTGTAACTAAAGCCTACACTCCCTTGGCTACTTATTGATTCCAGGTCGATTCAATACCATTGACCCCTGGATTATACTGTGGGTACCGAGGTAGGTATACCTCCTGTACCTTTCTCCACTGTTGCTACTGTGGGCCTCCTTCCCGACTAAGTTGGGAGGAGCAGGTGAAGTAAATCACCTTTATCAAAAATCTGGCGCTCGAGAATCCCCCCTGTCAAATACCAGAGTAGTCTCCTGTCCGGAACAGACCGTCAAAGTAAGGGCCCCAGAATGAAGACCCCTTACACATGTATAACTGGATTCTTCTCGGTGTCATGAATGAATGCAGGAGTGAAAATTTCTGTTGGGTTGAAGACCATATATCATGGCACTTGCAAAGTGCATTTTATCAATGCCATCCATAGATATCTTGAAAAATGAGGGGTTCAAGATGTTGCTATCTCTCTAAATTTAAATGAGTATCAATCCACAAGATATCGATCTCATAGAATAAGAATAACTTTGGCAGTTTCTTCTATTCGTTTTCTAAATTCTACATGTGATAATGATATTGTTACGTTATTCGAGTGCAGAAGCGAACACGACACTATTTATTTTCGAACTGATTTATTTGAACTATAGAAACACTAATTTATAACGAACTTATAACTACTATTTATGTAAAACGGTTTATATCACGCAGTGTATAACTGTCTCTCTGGCACTCGCTACTCGACTGACTGACGCAGTTGTTCGGTCGTCTCATATATAAGATCCATTGGTAGGCTTTGGTTCGAGAACGTTCTCGAATGATCTTCCGTCTCCTTCTTTTCGTTCCAGAAGCTTCTTAGTACAATACCTCTCTCTCTATAATTGTTCCATCGATTGTTTCAAGAACATTCCAGAATCTTCTGACACGTTATTTGTCACCGCGGCATATAATGAGTGTTCAGAAATATGCTGGTGCATGTAGGAATCATTGAGAGGTTGGAGAACAATCTGGGATGCGGGTTACAGGATGATCGTTGTACTCCTGCCTTCATGCTGATGTTTCTAGAGCCCCTCCAAGGGGAATTTCATTACAATATGATACATAATTCCAACTAACCCGAAATGTCACTATTCCCGTTGGGATACCCTGTAGAAACATCGACTCGGAGAAACGTCACGAAATGATAGATAAAATACTATTTCCGAAAACAATGAGATGGATTTTTGTGGATGGCAATTCACGCTTTCGCATCCAATATTTCCTAAGTTATAACGGCAATTAGGAGGCCAACCGAAAGTGGAATATTATACGTTATGACTGTTTTTAATGCCGATAAAAAAGATTGGCTTCCGCGCCAGATGTGTAAGCTGCAAACGTTAACGGGAAAAATACCAAGAATATGTATATTACAGTAAATAGGTTATGAGGGACTGGCATAATTCGCGTAGTCAGCTCAAGGAAACTTGAAAAGGTTTCTTTCAAAATTCTTTTTAGTTGAAGGTCAACCAATCTTTAAAAGAGGGAAGCCTGTCCAACGACTATACGCCAATCCCTGCTATCAGTCATCTCCAAAGTGATGGCTCAAACCATCAACATTGAGCTTATCAAATATCTGAAAAGCTCAGGAAACATTAATGATAGACCATGAAGCTTTGGCCACCGAAAATCAGCTGGAGATTTTCTTGCCTATGCCACTCATATACGTATGATGCAAATGTATGGAATAAATTCATTTCAAAACAGAACTTTTTTTATTTTTTCAACTAGACGATCCTTCGATGTTCGATTCTCAGTAGCAGACCTCTGCAAGATTCAGTTAACCAAATGATAAACCATTTTAATTGCAATATTCTTATGCAAAATTTTGACTGTTGGATAGACGATCAGTAGACCTTTCAAACGAGGTGTCACATGACCCCTGCTTGTATATGAAAAAATCGTCCATTACGTCATTACTTCTACACCAGTGACGTAACATCTCACATATGGATGTCATATGAGATGAGGCTTCAAAAATTAAAACTCACGTGTTTTTGGAATTTCTTCAAATGTCGCCCATTTCTGAAATAATGGATTTATTCCATACATTTGCATCATACTGTAAAGCAAGCTCCATCATAAAAACGAGGGGAATCCCTAGCTGTGACATTAGATATATCGAAGGCATACGACCGTGTTTGGCATCAAAAACTTCTCCACAAACCACCATCATACGAAGTTTTTTTCAGGTAGATCGCTCCATGTAGTGGTGGACGGAGTATCGTCTGATACCATTGGTATCAATTTCGACATTTCACAAGTATCAATTTTGGCAACATCAACATTATTCCTAATTCATATTGTCAAAAAGTACAAATGCCCATGAATTAACATCACTCAAACTCTCTTCCATTTTGAGATCTTTTATCATTAATTAACTACTCCAAATTGAAATATTCAGTACATTGAAGTTTCGATCAGGTCAGCGGAGTTCAAAGACGTTCTTTTATTCATAATTTGCAAATAAGAAACCGCTTACCCTTCGATAATACCTAGGTAAGCAGTATCGAGAGGTGATGAAAATTCCCATTGCGAATCTAGCATTGATTTCAAATATAAATACAACCCGAATCGATACGGATGGTCATTATTGGTCCAATCGTTATTCGATTCGTCACTAAGAATCATTATATCAAAATCAGTACATAACACTCATTCATTGATTTCTGACTTCGAAAGTGCCATCTCCCCGACTTTGGTGCTGCTGCCCATAACATAATGTAAGTACCTACCAAGAACCAGCATCTTGTTTCTGTTGTAAGTTCGTTTCATGTTTGTTCTTTGCTGTGAGAGAACTAGGATCCACAAACAGCGCTCCAGCGACACCTAATACTTCAAACCTAGAAACAATCACAAACTTGAAAAGAGTTTCAAAACCTACATTTCCAGAGGTCGTGAAACAAACAGTCAAATACGTACAGACTGAAAAAAAACCTATCGATATAATTATGGAGAAAACTGTTATAACTCGATCAGCGTCGCAATCAAAATAAATTTGTAAAAATTATTATTATTATATGATATACCTTCTGGAAGCAGCAATTCAAAATTTCCTCATAAATACTGCCCTTGCTATTCAATTGTCTGTTCAATCCCAATTTTTTTCCATTTTTTTATCGTACTGTGTCGAACTGAAAATTCCTACATTTTTATTGTAGAAACAGTACTACCTTAGAGATATAGACAACTACTTTAAATAATAACAATAGTATCATTAGAAATAATAACAATAATACAAAAAACATGGATTGGTTCATCAGGAACTCTATTGAAAACGTTTTCTATACAAAAGAGCTCGAAACTATCAGTGAATTAAATGACACGATAAATATCGAAGATCCAAACTCAAATAAATTCTCAGTATGTTGTCTGAACATCAGAAGTATTCACAAAAATTTTAATGAACTGGAAATACTCCGCCCTTTTGGCACATTTTTATGTTTTCATGATTGAATAAATTGCTTGTTGTACTTTTGAAAAACAATTCTCTTTATTTGGAGATGAATATGGTTGGGTGGTGAAATGATCAAAATCTCTCTTCAAAAAGCCAAGCGAGTGACTAAGTCACGACCTTTAGGATGGCCAACATCTGAGTTGCGACACGTGGTGGAAGCGCAGTTTGTTCTCAATAATGCTATATACCCTACTAGAACCATCTGAGTTGCGACAATATCAAAGATTTATTGAAAGCAAAAACTTGCCCTATCCACAGCAGTGCAGTCGATATAACTTTCCATACTGCGTTCTCTTCTAAAATTTTGATTTCTTCCGAGGAAACTAAGAAGACAAACAAACGTTGTCAATGGAGATCGGAGATCATAGCCTGGGGAACTAACAACCTAGTTGAATTCTCCAGAAAGGTGTAACCCAGTATGCCTGATATAATAATGTCCGATACATCCATTTCCATCAAGACCACTAAATCAATTCTCGGTATTACCATCAGCAATACTCTCTCATGAATAAATCATGTCCGATTCATCTACTTCAAAAGGACGAATAAATGTTCAGAACTAATTACTTTATACTGAAATCTGAAAATTATCGACGTGAAATTCGATGTTTTCAACAGGAAATACACCTGCGTTACAGACATCATTTTCCAGGCATCTTTATCCTTCTTCTCGAGTTATCAAATATTTGTCAGTATAATTCTCTGATTAGATTTGAAGAAATTGTAAAATTAGTAGTTGTCTAGTGATTTAAGCAACCGCGAAATGGATTGGAAGATGAGAGGACTTGCAGTTCTTTCTATATAGGAGTCGGTGTTATTGTTTATTTCTCTGAAGCATGATGAGCATGATAAAAGCCATCAACAGTATATATATGAAAATCCTGGATGAAAGTACCCAATTTTTCCGTGGGAAGAAAGTTATTAATGAAAAATGACATTCCATATCCTGTGGAAAGAGATGCAATGTGAAACTTTTTTTCCGTCACAGGAAAACCTCTTTTTCTCAACTTGGAAACCCTATTTCGGAAACGAAGCATTTTCGGAACCGTGTGTTCATACAATACTAATTATAATGAAGAAAATAATGATAAGAAGATAGCCTTTTTTATTTTCAACGAAATAATTACCATGATTGGAATAACAAATTGAATATAGTGAAAATGAAGGGCGAAGTTCAGCTCATTCAGCGAAAACCTTACTAAATGAGTTGTTCTTCCACTTAACCCCAAGAAAATGTCCTCGATGATCTATTTAGGAATACAAACAAAATATCCGATCGGAAAATCATAAGAAGAAAGAAAAAAAATATGAATGTGTATCTATATCGATAAGGTACTGTAATAATCAATTGAATAAGAAAATTCCACATTGATTCTCAGAAAAGTATTTCGTTACTTGTGCTCTGAGTACATTCAGCTAATCTTTTTTGTAATATTGGGTTATGAAATTGTAGACTTCAGTGATTCGATAGCTGAATGAACGTGTAAACTCTTGTGTTCTGGAAAAAGGTGGTGTGAGAGTGCCCTTGAATCTGATATTCAAATTAGGACATCCGTTCTGTGAGTAACTTTTTGTTGCAGATAAGATGGCATTTTTGTTTTGAGGATTTATGGAATAAACAAGCATCGTGAAGAAGTCTTCTGTTTTCCATATTCAAATGAGCCTGCCTGGCGTAGCTTGTGTGAAATACTTTCACGCTTTGAACTAATTTTTATATTTCGTTTAATCACCACAACTCTCAACAGAACAAAATCATAACCAAAATATATCAGAATTATGATGATGTATATCGTTTCGTTGAATACGTTGAAGATAAGGGTGAAACTTACAAGATAAATCATCCACCGAGAGAAATATCTATTAGCTGTTATACGAAATTGTATAACCATTAAAAGATTTCTGAATTGAATAGGTGCCAGCATAGTTTTCATTTCACTGTAATCACGTTCATCATTTCAAAAAAATCATATAACTGTGAAATATCACTCATATGAGAATGAAATGACACTCATATAGGGGTCAAATGACTAGCATTTCAATGCTATACGATGATATTATAAAAATGAGGAGATACTCATATAAATTTGACTTGTTTTCAATTTGATAGTCAAATAAAAAGCATTTCAATATTGAATAATGATATTATAAAAATGAAATAATACTCCTATCAATATAATTTGCTTTCAATTTCATAGTCAAATCATTGCATGGTATTTCAGTATTAGGATGAATAATGTTTCTCCAGAAAAATGAAGTGGGTTGAAACTCTTCGAGAAATATTGAAGACACATATACTTGGTTTATATACTTACCCCCAAGTAAAGTTTTTTTGAGGAGCTACAGGACATTGAAGTGCATCACAAGGACGATATACTCAGTTTACAATATCTCAGTTTGTGTAGGACAAAAATGCTTCCAATTTGGACTCTCTGTTCTCATTGTCAGTGCATTGGATTATTAGTTAACATAGTGGCCAAAAATGTAATAGCACAGTATCGTCAGTAAATTAGAGTTCACATTCGCAGATTTCGTTTCATTTTATTTACCGTCATTGCCACTTGAGCTTTACGAAAGAGCGTTGAGAGACTTTTCTTACGACGTTTTCGAGATCCCCATGATAGTAATCATTAATCTTCAACACAATGTATACGCAATACAATCTATCATCGATAAAACTATTCAAATTCAAGCTTTTGCCACTTAGTGAATAGTGAGGTGAGTTGAAAAAATAAAAGTTTTTCCAATTTGGAAGACATTCCGATACATACACTTATCGATATATCGTGAAAACACTATAACGCCCAGAGGCAGTTCATCATTCTGTAGTTCCTCAACAAATCTTGGGGGATATATGAACAAATACGTCCCTTATATTCTTAGAAGATCTCTCAACCACTCCACTTTTTCGAAAAAAAAAAATATCACTCTGCAAGAAGAGTTCACGAGCTGCCGCGAGCTAATAATTATGTCCTTTCATATCAGGAACCCGGAGACGACTAACTATTCTCATCGAACAAGTGTTCATAGGTGAGTGAGATGACTCATTGAGGTAAACGAGTAGACAAAGATGGAAAATGATAGAAGGGATGGAATTAAATGATAATTGTATAACTGTGAAATGACATATTTTAGGATTCAATTGATAACCTTCAAATTTCCATCTTTTAACTATAATCTTGTCTCATTTCGAATCTGAAAGATAACCTTTTTGAAACGAAAAGAGTGATTTGAAAAGGTGACCTGTTTCCCGTTGAAAATGTGAACTTTTCACGTTCATCAGATGACATTTCATGGTTGAAATGTTTCATTTGGCGATTATAAGAAGTTTTTAAATAGAGACATGTGTAATGAAGTGTTTTTGACCAGCTTCATCACTAGACTGGTTTGGATTAATATCTAAGTAACCTGAGATTGATTCTACTTGAATATCACCTGTTCGAAAGCTCGAAACCTGGAAACCTGAGAGAGCTGAGTAATGCATTGATTCCTGACTTCACAAAGCTTTTCCTGATAGTAAACTCTCATGAACATCATTACAACCCCAAAGACTTCCATATTTTTCAACCCTTTGCTCATGATATGAAATTTGATTGAATTATTTATCAGTTGAAATGATGAATGTTTGACTGCTCATAACTTTGTTGTTATTGAATATTTTCCAGCCAAATTCATTCAGTAGCATAAGCAAAGGTAGTAGATCCTGTTCCTGTGCCCATTTAGGGTGTAATATTATTTTTTCCGCGTTTTGTGTTGGAGGTGCGCATGTGCTTTTCAAGGACAGATTTAGTGGCCATGGCCATGAACCATGACAAGGTGGGAGTTTTGACCAATGAGATTACAGATTTACTTGTCCTTGTGCCAAGGCCAAAGCAGTGCATAAATACTGAAGACAGCCAAGGATTCGGGACACTCTCTAAGCTCTTCTTGACAAGTCTACACCACCTGAGCTCCGTTGCTCTTCAAGCTCCTGATTCTCTAGCTGATCTTTTAGTGCTCTCATAGTTCATTCAAAACTAGTGTAAAATAGTATTGTATAGTGATTTCCGGTTACACATGTGAGTCTGTATATTTTTCACCAGTGTTATTCATCCTGTTTATAGCTTCATTTCATTCCTGTTGTTTTTCATACCGATACTCACCCGACCTGTGTAAAGAATCCAGAACTCTAAATTGAATAAACGGATTTTGTGATTGCATATTTCATATTTCCTTCTCTGTTGTCATTGTTTCCAGTTCCAAATAGTTCAATAATTTATTTAGTGATTTTCAATATTTTCATTTGTCAAAATTGCAGAATATTATTATTGACTGACGACTGACACTGACAAACCAGTTAACAACTCTTCTTCTTCTTTTCCTTGAGAAATCCAGTCCTGTGCACTGGTGTCTCTGTGCTTTGTATCCCGTCAGGCGGTGTTCTATGTTTCATGAACTATTGACATTAATGAAAAAATATAATAAATTAACCCCACTGAAAATCCGATATTAGAAAATTAGAAAAATCGAAGGAAAAGAAAAGATAGATAAAAATTGAATCTGTTTAATTCGTTTAGAACTGTGTTTCCGATTCTCCAGATAGAAAATGATGAAATAGTTTGAGTAAATAATCTTCCAGACTTAACCTTAAAATACCAAAGACCTGAGACATATTTTGCTTTGATTCCTGTAATTATCCAGACCAGAAATAGCAACCAGTATTCCAGGCTAGACCCAGGGTTTGTAACTAAAGCCTACACTCCCTTGGCTACTTATTGATTCCAGGTCGATTCAATACCATTGACCCCTGGATTATACTGTGGGTACCGAGGTAGGTATACCTCCTGTACCTTTCTCCACTGTTGCTACTGTGGGCCTCCTTCCCGACTAAGTTGGGAGGAGCAGGTGAAGTAAATCACCTTTATCAAAAATCTGGCGCTCGAGAATCCCCCCTGTCAAATACCAGAGTAGTCTCCTGTCCGGAACAGACCGTCAAAGTAAGGGCCCCAGAATGAAGACCCCTTACACATGTATAACTGGATTCTTCTCGGTGTCATGAATGAATGCAGGAGTGAAAATTTCTGTTGGGTTGAAGACCATATATCATGGCACTTGCAAAGTGCATTTTATCAATGCCATCCATAGATATCTTGAAAAATGAGGGGTTCAAGATGTTGCTATCTCTCTAAATTTAAATGAGTATCAATCCACAAGATATCGATCTCATAGAATAAGAATAACTTTGGCAGTTTCTTCTATTCGTTTTCTAAATTCTACATGTGATAATGATATTGTTACGTTATTCGAGTGCAGAAGCGAACACGACACTATTTATTTTCGAACTGATTTATTTGAACTATAGAAACACTAATTTATAACGAACTTATAACTACTATTTATGTAAAACGGTTTATATCACGCAGTGTATAACTGTCTCTCTGGCACTCGCTACTCGACTGACTGACGCAGTTGTTCGGTCGTCTCATATATAAGATCCATTGGTAGGCTTTGGTTCGAGAACGTTCTCGAATGATCTTCCGTCTCCTTCTTTTCGTTCCAGAAGCTTCTTAGTACAATACCTCTCTCTCTATAATTGTTCCATCGATTGTTTCAAGAACATTCCAGAATCTTCTGACACGTTATTTGTCACCGCGGCATATAATGAGTGTTCAGAAATATGCTGGTGCATGTAGGAATCATTGAGAGGTTGGAGAACAATCTGGGATGCGGGTTACAGGATGATCGTTTGTACTCCTGCCTTCATGCTGATGTTTCTAGAGCCCCTCCAAGGGGAATTTCATTACAATATGATACATAATTCCAACTAACCCGAAATGTCACTATTCCCGTTGGGATACCCTGTAGAAACATCGACTCGGAGAAACGTCACGAAATGATAGATAAAATACTATTTCCGAAAACAATGAGATGGATTTTTGTGGATGGCAATTCACGCTTTCGCATCCAATATTTCCTAAGTTATAACGGCAATTAGGAGGCCAACCGAAAGTGGAATATTATACGTTATGACTGTTTTTAATGCCGATAAAAAAGATTGGCTTCCGCGCCAGATGTGTAAGCTGCAAACGTTAACGGGAAAAATACCAAGAATATGTATATTACAGTAAATAGGTTATGAGGGACTGGCATAATTCGCGTAGTCAGCTCAAGGAAACTTGAAAAGGTTTCTTTCAAAATTCTTTTTAGTTGAAGGTCATTCAGTCATAATGGTCAATACCGTCTTTACCATGAGTGCACCACTGAACTTGTAGGGTTATAGTTCAGTGGAGTGCACACGGGGCTCATGCCCAGGGCTCCTCATCCTCAGGGATGGCCGAAAGGACTGACATTCTCTCCCACCTTCATATTTTTGTTCACCACAGTAGGTACCTAACAGCACCACCATTGAAAATTCTCATATCATCCCATATACCCATAATAGATAGAAGATCACAATGATTTTTTCTTCTTGGAGAGCTCGAAACGAACTTTTTTTTGAACATTCGGGAGTTATAAGTTCTTGGGAATACTTTCATTAGCAAATGATTTCAATGCTTCCTCGTTTTATAGACGAACGAGTTTTGGTACATTGTGATGGAATTATATAGCAGAGATTTTTGGAAACATTTCCCGTGGAAGTATCTATACAGGAGTGAAAGGTCACCGACTTTTCTTAGGCATTCTGATGGGGTCAAAGAGTTAGTGAGTGTGATATCACCCACTAGGCGATTGATTCTCCTCTGGATGAAATCTAGGAGTATCATAGTGATTCACACGAGACCAACGAGACTAGACTTTCATAAAGTCTCGTCTCGTCTCGCCGATGAAATATGAAGTCTTGTCTCGAGTCTCGTCTCGCAGCCTCCAGTCTCGTCTTGTCTCGCGTCTTGTACGAAAGTCTCGCAAATGTATCGCAATTTCGTCATGCATAATCTTGTTTCAGTCTAGTACGGGATATTCACCTTTACCTTCTTTCTAGGTATAATGTAGAAGTTGGAAGACAAAATTACAACAAAAATAACATTATTTATTGAAAAGTAAGTACCTATTAGGTACATACTTACATCATACATCTAAACAAGAAAAAAAAAACATTTGTTTTTCAACATCGTGCAGAATGATGTTTTCTTATAGTCAACGCAGCACGTGAGAATTATCTTTCCGCCAGTACTGAAGTAGCCAGTATGCTTACTCAAACTTAGAATGGGAAATTCAGAAGCATGAATTTTCCACCATTGCAATATATCTGTGTTTCTATTACACCGAGGCACAGAATGATATTTTTGAAGCTCCTGCATCCATACTCCCGTCAAAACAAAGTTATTCTTTATCTTAGACTATTTAGCACAGAATGACTTATTCATAGATTTTCATCAGGTAGTCATTCAATTTGCGATCTGTCGTTATTGCAGAATTGCTTCATTTTCCGCCGCCATAAGAAATCATGGATTGTGTTTTTGAAGTATTTATGAATGAAATGTTTTGTCTATCTGTGCTAAATAGTCTGAATTATTTCTAAATATGTTGTATTATGAATGAAATTCTCAAGTTTGCAGTCGGCACGCAGAAATATTTACCTGCGAGACTCTCGCACGAGACTCGAGAAGTCTTGCACGAGACTCGAGACGAGACTAATAAATGTCTCGTCTCGTCTTGTCCGAGTATCGTCTCGAGTCTTGTCTCGAAAACGAGACGAGACCATGCGAGACTCTCGAAAACGACTCTCGCGGGCACCACTAGAGCATCAGCGTATGTTTGAGTTCTGAATCCCATACATGAGGACATTATTCTGAAACTAGCTGTATCTGTGCTGTGTATATTATGAGGAGCTGTTGAGGTGTACCTATTGGACACAGGAAAAATATTAGATTTTAGCTCACGATTTTTTGTCTACCTCCGCTACGTGTTCGGAAACAACACAACCTTGAGCAGAAATCTGAAGACATATTATACAGAGAATTTGAAGATCGTATGAATTTCAGAGATAGTATTGCATTTTTTGGCTTTTCTCTTATTTTAAACTGTTCAAAGATACTGACACAATAACTATGTTGTACAATATACTAGTCAGACCAAAGATGGAATACTGCTCTGTTATATGGCACCCTCATCAATTTCTGTATAAGCATACTCTAGAAAAAATACAAAACAAATTCCTGAGGCTCCTTTTCCTGAAAAAATATGAAATTTTGCCAGATTCTAATGTAATTCGAAGTGTGATACTCCGAAAAAAATTCACAATATATGCAGTCTTGATACACGAAGAATCAGCAGTATAGTGTTATAAGGTTATAACTGCTCCCCTGTAATCTCCATATATCATTTTATGGGACACGTAAATCTATTGTATAATAGTTCTATAATATACAATAGTACTAGTAGATACAGCATTATCAAACCGTTACTTGAGCTTTTCTTATTAAAGCGGTATAATGTTGTATGATGAATGTCTTAATCAATGAGATTGCATTATAAAACACTTCTCTACGTGAACTTCGAAAACTACGAGCCTTTCTCCGTTATGGATGCCTCAAAGGATACAACAGTGTGTGACAAAACAAATTAGTTCCAAAATCTGCGTTATAAGACTGAAGTGATTGTAACCGCTCTTTTGCAATGGAATATTCCATTTTGATAGGTGACAAATTCGATGAAAGTTTGTATTCTCAGTGGAAAGAAGTCAACAGACACAGTAGTAATATTAAGGGACCGTGTATGAAGAAGTATCAACGAATTTTGAATGAAGATGACAATAACAATAACAAGTTTGAACAGTTTGAGGTTAGGACGCGAAAGACTTCATAAAGGTTGTATAGTGCCGCTAGTCACAAACAACCACGTCAAACAACCGAATGAATCAAAATAGGTGTGCCTACATTGATAATAAAATATCATCAGCTGGTTTGGGAATTCGAATTCACCTTCTTTTCGCGAATCTCAATATAATTATGACTTGTCAAAAATAATGTCATAGTGCCAAAATATTCTTCGTTATAGAACAGTTCTATATCGTATATCTTTTCATTTCACAATGAAACATTGTTTGGGCATTCCTGTTGTGGTATAAAAAATTGTCATGTTCAAATAAGGAATTCTAGTACCGGCTATCGCCACCATTATGAGAAATTGGGCTAGTTACATGAGACTAAATTGAAAAATGTGACTTTATTATTATTCAGAGAATTATATTGTGAAAGTATTGTTATATGATGTGATAAACTATTAAAATCATCAGAGAAAAAATTTTTTTTAGATTTTTCATATCATTAGTTTCTCAAGTATCTACTTGAAACTCAACCAAAATCAAAGCGCTTCCTTTATCATCGATACATATACCTACAATTCATCAGTAAAATTTGCAGCTCATCACAATTTGTGTTATACATACCTCTCAAATGATTTCATAATATTCACTACCGATGCATGTCCGCCCAAGCTTCCAGTTATTTAAATGAGTACCCACATTTAAAAAAATTGCAGAATGCACTTCCGCGAGGAAAAATATGCTGCTCTAAACTGCTGAATGACGAACATAATCATTATAACCCATCGCAATAACCCAATTCATAGATTGGACTATGTGAGACACTATAAAATCATTTCATGGTAGCTATATAAGAAATGTATTAATATGCATAAAACAGTCATATAAGAGTTGTATAAACTTTGAATAGAACTCTGATACTACCAAACTGTATTCGGTTGTTTCGGTTGTATATAAAAATCATGAAATTGTTGTTTAGACCGTTATAAGAATTCTAGTATCCTATAATATACAGGGTGATTCAAATAACAACCGACATGGGGCAGGGGCATATAGGGGGTCCCAAAATATGGCAATTCAACGCAACTTACCTTGATACCAAGTTACTTCCCTAAGGAGTTATAGGTGTAGCACTAACAGTATGTCAACTTGCTCGTTAAAAGAAAACTTCCCATTCATTTTAAAAACACTCAAACAACAATCACTTGATTGAACAACTCACTTGCCTCATTGTCAAGTTTGACGTTTATTTTTATAGCCAACTTTTGAATTTTCGATGATTTTAAATAACACACCTAGAGCGCGCGTTTTCAGTTATTCGAGTTTTTGATTAAAATGATGAGGTTTTTCGAAAATTCAATCGAGTAAGAAAAGTTTAAGAATTGAATTGCCCACAAAACAAAGCGAAGATTTTTGAAATCCATCAAGGGTTAACAAAATTATGTTGAATATTGATGGTGCGCCACCCGTTATACCTCCTTTACAATTTTCAATTGAACTCTAGTTACTGTCAAGTAACGCCCTAAATACATCCACGAAGTGTAACAAATTTGGTTGCTATGAGTTCAAGAATAACGAAGATATTGATTTTTTCAAAATTCATAACTTCACTTTCAAAGCCTATATCTCTTTAGGGAAGCAACTTGGTATTGCTATATTTTGGGACCCCCTACATGCCCCTGCTCTATGTCGGTTCTTACGTGAATCACCCTGTATGTCTTGTAGCGGTTTATGCAAATCTTGAAGAATTCAATTAGCTACTTGAGATGTCATATAGTTCCTTTCAAGTTCGGTATTATCATCGACTGAAATAACTAAAAATATTACTTTCTCCTGTTCCCTATGGAATTTTCATATCACTCAGTTTCTGAGGATCCAACTTCTTGAGAACTAAGCATTCCAGGGCCTATGTTAATATGACCTTTCTGTCTCAGCATGACCCAAATAATCTTGTTTTGGAGTTTGGTCACCTTGAATAATACCCTGTATATGCTCAATCAGATTCATATCAGAAGACAAAGGTTGTCAATTCATTTTCCCAATGCTATGTTCTCTCAAAAATCATATATCAAAGATGTGTCACAAAGTGAGAATGATGCTCCGGAAATCTTTTTTTATTTTCAACAATTGCTAGAATCTTCAGTCCATTTCAGATGAGCTAGGAATGGTGAAGAAATAACAATGGCATACTTTGAATTCTCGTACACGAAAAATATCTTTCAGTCTTCTCCAGCAAAAACAATTCTATATCAAGAAAGACCGTTTCTTTATATGACAGACGTATAATTGCATGTCGCTCAAATTAAAGCCTTCTGGCTATTATTCCATCCTCTAGGGTCTAGAGCATATCATGAAAATGTCCGTCAGCATTGTTGGTGTAGAACCAGAGTGAGGTGTGATCAAAGAAATGAGTTTGCAATCAACATTGGAATTATCATTCCTTACAAAATTTATTATTGAAATTGACGTTTATTTCTAGTACTGAAATGATAATAATTGTCTTGTTAGTAGATTGACAACACATTCAGTACTTGATTTGAAATTGGAAGTAAAAATCCCAGGATCTTGAGAGAAGGCGAAGCAACCTAATGATTCGAAGAAAACTATAAATCGCACGGGTACTTCTTATGGATATACTATGGATATTTTGAATTTCCATAAGATATCTGAAAAAGGCTCTGGTATTTTCTATGGACATCCATAGGATGTGACAGTGTGGCCGGTTTGGATGTCTCATAGATATTCATCATAGATATCCATGAGATATCAATTATGGATATGCACTTGATATACCATACACTATTTTATCTAATGGATTCATAATGGATATTCATCGAATGTATCGTTCAGTAGGTACTTGATTCATAGGTGGAAATGAAATGCTGGGGCATCGAAAACATAAGAAGGTACCTATATAATAAAAGATTATGGAATCAAAATGATATGAACTGAATTGTGTTCAATTTTTTTCACACTCTTTTGGCACATCTTAATCAGTATTTTATGGCATTTTCTCTTGCATTTTGATCACTGGATTAACCACTATAACTGAAATCAATAAATGATTTTAATAACATTCATCATTTTAATAAATCAATTGTATATCTCCTTCGAATTAAGCATATTCTTTTGAGAAAATCTGAAATGTTCGAGGAAATAGTGTCATGTTATTGAAATATATGTTCAAACCAAGAATGCAATTATTCAGTTACTAAATTGATTACTTCAACTCAATCAAAACGATTTTTCAATTACTATTCTGTTTCAATAATCTTATTGCTTGATCGAAGAATATAAGTATGCATTTCTTCAAATTGAAGATTGCTCATTCCACCGAATAATATACATAGTTTTCTCAAATAGCAAAAACCTAATATCTTGACGAATTACGTGATTTTCTTGACACAAAAATATGAATATACAGGGTGATTCAGGTTTCGAGGCACAAATTGAAATGGAAGATATATCTCATCATTTTAATCAAAAAAGTTTGAATAAACATTAGTCCGATCTCGTTCAATAGCGGAGCTACAGGGCTGAATTATTTTCTTCTATTAGTTGAAATATCTCGCTTACTTGTCAAGATATCATTTTGAATTTTGGTGTGGTCAATACTTCCTAGAAGATGATCATTTGAAGATATATAAAGATTTTCAAAATCTACAAGGTGATACGTTTATGGGGGTAGACGCTTTCTTATTCCCCCAAACTTTTCCGTTATACGCCTCTGGTATCTTTCAGTAATCAAATTATGTGGATCGTTCAATTTAGAGGCTTTTTTGCTCCTCAAGTTTTATCGAGAAACGAACCGTTCTAAAACATGTTAATTTTGCCTGTTTCACTCAAATTTTATTCAACTGAAAAGAAAACCTTGACTTTTTACCATCCGTATCCCCAATACTGATCCAGATTGGACTCGTAATTGCAATTTTAGTGAGTTGAGTACATTTCATTGCATTTTCAACGAAAATAAAATGTAAGCGAAACATAGGCAAAATTATCATGTTTTAGAATGTATAATTATGCTTATTTATCTCAAAACCGGTTAGATTCTCGAAAAAAATTGAGGAGCAAAAAAGCCTGTAAATTGAACGAACCACACAATTTGATCACTGAAATATGCCAGAGCCGTACTACGAAAAAGTTTGGGGGGGATAAAGAAGCCTATACCCCCGAAAACGTATCTCCCTGTAGATTTTAAAAATCTTCAAATGGCTCCAAATGATGATATTCTAGAAATTATTGACTACAACAGATTTCAAAACGATATCTTGAAAAGAAAGCAAGATATTTTAATCAATAGAAAAAAATAATTAAACTTTGACCCCCTGTAGCTCCGCTAATAAACGAGATCGAACTTATGTTTACATGAACTTTCCCGATCGAAATTATGAGATGTATCTCCTATTTTAGTTTGTGCCTTAAAACCTGAATCACCCTGTATATTTCTTCAAATGGAGCATTCTAATTTCCTCATATTATGATTTCATCTGATTGGGGACTAAATTTTCTTGATTGAAAAATATGAATATACATTTTCTCGAATGAAAGGAATATAATATATATTCAACTTTATATAATAATAATAATTCCTCGAATTGAAGGAGCAATAATTTGATTCAATACATTCTTTACTTGATTCAAGACTATGAATCTTTATTTCTTCGGATGGGAATAATATGCTCTCGAAAATCAAGCTTAAGCCCCCTATTGCCAAAACTCAGTCCTAATTCTACAATCTTAATGCACAATGCTCACATCATTATGATAGGCCACACTGGTGAAACAGCATAGAGCTGCGTAGTTTTGAAATTTTGAATATTATATTGACAGTTTATATATAAATGTGTGAATTATTGTACAAGAACAACGATATCTGAATGTATAATATTGAACTTCCTTGGTGAGGAACCTTTGCAAATTCCGGTAGTCATTGTGAGTGAAGCCCTATATTTGAAAATTGCCTGGGCCCATATGGTACAAAATTGACCATCGAAAGCAGTAAACCTAGACATCTAGCTAACTGTCCCACAAAAAGAAAGTAGTACAATTATGAACGTATTATGAGATATACAGGGCGATTCATCAAAAATGGACTATCTCTGAACTACATCAGATAATCAAGATCAAAATATGAATATTTGGCTTAACATAACTCATGAGATTGTTAATGAAGATAATCTCTTATTGGCACAAGAGAAAAAAGATCTTCTGAAAAAATATTCACTCATTATAATAATACAATATCTCTTTGTAATGAGCTCGAAATTTCTTGATTCAATAACAAAATTGTTTAACTATTATGGGAGATTAACTTGACAATAAAATAATTTTCTTGTTTCAAACTTATTAATTCTTTCTTCGACTAATACGCACTGTGATAATGAAGAGATATTCATTCTTGACTCATTCATTTCTTTTATGAATGAGTCAAGAGAGTTCTGTTGAAAAATCAAACAAATATTTGGTTGAACCTATTCAAGACCGCCATATGGTTGAATCCATGTTATACGTCCATGGTTGAATCAATGCTGGTCCGCATTGAATCAAGAAATCCTTTTTATCTGTGTTTGAACATGAGTCATCTCGAGTAAGGAGGGTATTCTTTGTACAAGTCAGCTCGAGTAAATAAATGTGTTCAAGTATTGAAAATGTATCTATTTACGATGCCCCGAATTGGAATCTTATACTGGAAATCATATGTACTAGTAGAGATTTAGCGGCAGAGGAAACATTATTATAAAGGGAGAAAATGCTGAACAACTTTCCCACCACAATGACTATCATATCAAGCTTTATCACACAATAACTCAGACTCAGACCGTTTCCTTTTTTACTATTTCGTTTCCCCTTCGACTTCATCATCTACAAAAAGATATGGCGTTCTTCGCCCCAGAGCATATTCCACATGGGAATCGTGAATACTGGGTGATCCATCGAAATTACACCCTCGAACCCGTTGATTTCTAATAGGGATAAATCAAGATAAGAATTATTGTCTTGATGGTTATTTCTATTGTTTTGTCCTTTGAAATGTTGTTTCTTGTCTTGACCATTTCTTGGTACCTCACATCTTATCTTGTTTCCAACCCTAATAACGCACTTATGTCCCATTGATATCCTTAGGACGTCTTGTCGGGATATTCAGGACGTCCATAGGACGTTCGAATTTGGTACCGTGAACGTCCATTGGACGTTTGTGGGACGCACAAATGTCCCACTTGAGGACCAACTAGGGACGTCCTTGATGAATGTCCATGGGACAACTATCGAATACCTAAATCCTACAGTATTCCTCATCAAGCACTACAGAGGACATCCTTAGGACATCCATAGGACAACCTATCAGCAACGCTGAGGGATATCAATTGGATGTCTATAGGATGTCCCAGGGACGTACGAATTATTCTTGAATATGAAATTTTTCTGGATCCCTCTAGGACCAGATCTTGCAAAGCTGATTAGGACATCCAGTTGAGTTGATGGTCCGTAGAAGGTCCCAAAAAAGTTTCCCACGGATGTCCAATGGACTTACGTGAAGGACATTGACGAGGAGTACTCATAGCCTACGAGGAATCATTCGTCGGCGAGGTGAGAGTAAACGTCCTCGCAGGGACAACATACTGAAAGTACCGACTGGGATGTCCATAGGACGTTATATCTAGGACATTGGAAGAGTACAGTTCATGTACCAATTGGAACATCCGACGGATATCCCTAAGGGACATTCGAAGGATGTCCCTAAGGGATATTTCGATTGTTATACGATCCTGGAAATATTAAGGGCGTCTGTGCAGAGATATTTGAGAGGATGTACCATCAGGCATATTTCATGGTTGTCTAGAAGGGACATTATATGAGATCTGAAGTTATGCCAGAATATGTACTACTCGGGACATCCGATGGATGTTCCTGAAGGAACGTTCAAAATCATATCCCATCAGGGACATGCCAAGGACGGCCTTGCATGGACATTATACAATATGTACCACGTTGGACGTCTAAGGGATGCTATTTCTAGGATATTTGAAATGATGAACCAGCTGGGAAATTCCGTGGACGTGAGATGTACGGGATGGGACACTTATTTTTGCTTCGGGACATTCGGACGTGAATTGTACCAAATAGGGACGTCCCTAAGACGTTGTGTGCTATTGGGAAAGGAATCAAGAAATATTGAAAATTCTTGTAATAGTTAACTTTGTACTACTCGAGTAGGTAGTTAAGTCGACTGCGTTCTCAACTATACAGGGTATTTTCGAAATTGAGGCGATGAATAAAATGGGTTGTTCCATGAGATATGATAGCACGATAAATCACAAATGAAATAGTTCCGAAAATGTTTCACAAAATATGCGTTCCCACCATTACTACATCTTTCAACTATTATTGAATGTCCACCAACATTGCCAGAGTCATATACTTCTGGTGCTACCCAGGCAAGCAGATGACGTTCCAGTGAAGTTTTTTTACGTCACTTGAATGACCAAGGTGACGTCAGTAGTTGACGTCGCATTGACGTGATAATGACGTGAATAAGTCACAACCCAATGAAATCATATTACTCACGTCGTATTGACGTCATTCACTCACCAAACTGTGACGTCCTTCTGACGTCATAATGACGTCAAAATGACAATTGAAATTGGCGATGATACGCAAAAAAGATTCCTTTAACATAGTGTGATAAACGGAATTAGACTCTGATGACATTATATAATATCGATCATGCATTGTTGAGTCTGCTTGGTGGGTCCCTCATGTGTCATGTTCATTCAATCGCCTATTCCGCAGCGCCATCCTTCAGTACGCATCTCCATCAGAATGCAATCAGTTACTCGTATTTGTATAAAAAATTATGTCGTTTGTGTCGGCGAGATGTAAGCAAACAGAGAATAGTTTGATAGCAATGGAAAGGATGTTGACGAATTCGGCTTCACTTTGTTGAATAATGTATATTGATGCATTCTTTGTCACCCAACAAAAATCTAAATAGCAAATTATTGAAAAATTTCCTAAATGACGAAGCTCACCAAATTGGTACGTCACACCGACGTGATTTTTTGACGTCATAGATACGTCACTGCAACGTCATAAGAGTAACGGTTTCAATATAGGTATACCTAAACAATCATTTTTATATATACATAGCTTGTTGGTTTCCGAGTATTACCTACAGTGTGTCAAAGTTTTTTAGAAAAAAGTTTCTCTACTGCTCTTCAGTTATATTAATAATCAGAAGAAAACGAGCATGTTTATTTGCTTTCATGAGTTATACTCCTGTTCCCCATGATGATATATAAATATCCATGGTTTAGAGAAGGTCAGGGAAAATGAACGTCGACAAGACGTCCCTGCAACGTCATGAAACGGACGTCTTTTTTTACCCATCTAAGTGACGTTCACTCGACGTCGAAACGATGACGTGATTATCACGTCATAGAAAGTACGTCATAGTGACGTCATAAATTGGTGTGTGACGTCTCTGACGAAAAATCACCAATAAGGGACGTCACAGTGACGTGATCATTCGTCATCAGGTTGCCTGGGTAGTTATCTCGCCGATAGTAAACTCTTGGGTTTTGATTTTCATCTCTGAACAATGATTCAAAAAAATATCAGACAAACCATGAGGATCAAAATGTTCCAAGATATTTTTTTTCGACAAAAATGTATCTATCCTCCCATTTTGTTTTCTTTTTTTGTCTCCTATTATCCATTCATTTGTCATCCCAATTTCGGAAACACCCTATATAACCATTGGATACTGAAAAAGATGGCATGCCTCAAACCACATCCTATGCTTGTTTTGGTGTTCTTTAAAATCATTCCAGAACAGTCTTGCTAGTGGGCAATTGTGTTTTAGATCTGTTTCCGTAGCTGAACGAAGCGATTGCGCATGAGCAGAACGATCTAGAATGGTTTTGATAGGAATCAAAACAAACCTCCCGGTTACATTATGTGAATCTCATCGCAATCAACAACTAACCATACTTGTGGTAATCCAATGAATTAATCATCTTTTTTTATTTCTATAAAGTAGCTATTGGTGTATTCAGAGGGCAAAAAGATAGATTGCCGCTCGACAACGAAAGTTACCGCGCGATGCAGAGCGGAGCGCGGTAATCTTTGGAGAGCGGCAATAACACTTTGTGCTCGAAATACACACAAGATTGTTTCTACTAACGCAGCTTTTGGAAATAACTACCCTGAAAGTATATGCGACTGAAATAGTTGAAAAATTCTTATCAATATTATCCCATATGTCCAAAGGAAACAAAAAAGGAAAATTTAAATAACTGACAAGGCAGAAAAAAAATGTCGGGCCTACCGAGAATTGAAACTGCGGACCACCAGCGTGACAACCTGAGCTTCAGACCTCTGAGCCATAGTACGATGAACTCTGCAATCAAATTGAACATTACTCATTGATGCAATGAAATAAAGATGCACTGTCTTTCTGATATGACAACAAAGAGTTCAAATATTGAGTATAATTCATCGTTTTCAACAGATATGCTTCATCGGGAGCTTCTCGTAGAAATTTGTTGGTATGTTCAGCGGTGAATGTTTTGCATTTTTCTCGCTTTGTATCCAATAGAATGTTTCTTGAGAAATGCGATAAGTTACAGATACTTATTGATTCCGATATGATCTTTAACATTCAAGCATGTATACGTACCTTCGAATATATAGACCAATGACTTGATGACTCCAAAGTCTGATTTTTTACCAAAATAAGCCAGTAAAACGTTTTCTGAATACATATTCACCATCTCGGAGTGGCACAAATTTATAAATGTATCATATTATAATTCATATTTCTTCCTTGATTTCTCCGGTAAAAGAGATTCAAATATCATCAGGAGGTGTGTTCGATGATTCACTGTCAATATATTCCATCATGAAAGATTTGGGGGATTTCAAGAAAAGATAAGTGAAGGTTACATGGATGTGCGAGCGATTTTCCAATATTCCTGCTCACGAGCGCAAATGATGTCAAAGAATGACATTTCTGGGAAAACGTCAACTTTTTGCTGGAATTTGAAAGCGTCAAAGGCTACTTTGTTAAGCGTTTGTAGAAAAACAATTAATTACAACGGAACTATGTTACATTTTGTGATTTTTTTCTTTCACAATTCTAAATACAAAAATGTTGATTCTGAACTACCCTGTATCTATTTCAATTGAATATCAATTGATAGTACATGAAAAGTGAAGATGAAGACATATTAACCGTTTCAACCAATTATGAATAGTTCCGACACAAAAAATTCTTGAAGTTGAAAAAATTCGATTTTTCACACCCTATATCTTTGTTATCATCCCTGCTAGACCCCAAGTAATATAGATCTATGGAATCAGCAGGGTGTTCCATTGAAAAAATCAAAGCTGTTGCTATTTTTCAATATAAGCGGCAACGTCACAAAGCTGAGAAAATTTTAGGTCGGTGGAACTCAACTAATATTATACAAGGCACCAACTTTCCAGAATAATCCTATGTTGCGTTCTCCAGAAACGTCTTATGTATATTCATTCATTATTTTTTTGCCACAAAATTTCTTGTGGACGCACTATCTGTTCTGCGAATTCACCTCTGATATATTATTCTTATCGGAGTAGGATTCGCCAAGTTATTTGTTTCTTGTCACAAAAATATTCATGGTGAATATTCAACAACGTTTCAACCGTGTCAAATTGACAAACTTTTTTGCGACAATAAATAAGGAACCAAAAAATACTGTTCGAATACTACTCTGTTATGAGAATAATATTTTCGAGGTAAATTTGACATTGCCCAATACAATTATCATTCCATCTCTCATTTCGTTATCGATGGAAATACTGACGTTGAATCAGAGGGTCGGAAAGAACTTGATGAAATCTTCAGAATCCCAGACAGCACCAGATATTCCATGAATATTTATAGGATATACAAATATATTCCAAATTGAATAAACATATAAACATAACATAATAAATAAATAATGGTTTTCCACTTCATTCACTCCACAAGTGAGCTGGGGCAGAAAGAACGACTGGGGCAGCGTGCACATACTGGGCTGCACGTACTGGAGCAAGCATGTGCATGTGGGGCAGAATATACCTTCTGTACTGGGGCAGAGTATACATTCAGTACAGGACCAGAGTATACAATATCTACTGGAGCAGAGTGTGCAGCTGGAGCTAGGTAAACTGGAGTTTCATGCTTCTCCACGACTGTGTTGAACATGTCGTGGTTATCAGCGGAATAGTGGACTGTACGAAGAGTGCTATCGGGATCAGCTACGGAGCAGTAGCTCTTCACAGAGTCAACAACACGTTGTTCGTATTTGGGGTGAGCCTCTTGCTGGTAAAAAAGAATATAAGTATCCCCACTTACGAGAGAGTTCGACGAAATTGAAGAAACCAGGGAATCATTGTATTCGTGCCAAATTTTCGTATATAGATGTCTGCAGTAGGCTGTGTAGTGTCCGCTGTAGGTGGTACCGCTGTGATTTGAGATATCGTACAGATTGTAAGGACATGGTACGATATCTTCAGCTGCATAGGGGCTCATGTCCAAGCCGATCAAGGGGAAGTCGACAAAGTTTCCCACTGAACTCTACAGTCTGCGAGAAACGTTTCAGATGTATAACTAAAATTTTTGGGAACTCGTTGATGAATAATGACTTCAAACATTTTCTTTTCTCTCTACACATCGAGCAAGTTGGTTTCTCCTCGCCGTCTAAAATCTCAACACTCGTAAACGAGTCAAAGCAGTGTGACAAGCTGAGTTGGCCTGATCGCTGTGGTATCGGTAAAGACAACTCCCAAAATGGGTCGAATGTCTCCGAACAATATCCACAGAAGGTGCATCTCAAAGTAGACTTCAACTGCCCGACAAAATTATCGACGAACTTAGATTTATTCATTATCAAGGATCTCGACCACGAATCCATTGCGTCGACATTAAAACTGGATGATTTGTCGATTTCCATAAGTACTGGCTTTGGGTTCGGGTTCGGTTCATCTACGGCCATGTTGACGTCCTCGTGCAGCCCCTCCAGCAGGTAACAAAGAAATTCTTGTGCATCCTGTTGCGAGGAGCCTCTGAATTGAGGTGCGAACCTTTGAATCCGAAGTTTCAGATCGTCCGAACATACGACTCGGATCGAAGGATCGTTCGACCAAAGCTTCTCTATGACGTCTGCAAATGCTTTTATCAGAGTCCCCTTCTTGCTTGATGACCTCTTGTTCAGATCATTGAAGTAAGCATTCTTCCACAAATATTCCAACATCCACTCAGTTTGAGACAGGCATTGAACGACGCTGTTCATGAAACAAGTGTTTCCTGAATGTGCTGGTGGGGAAGAATGTATATATATTCCAAGAATAATCACAAGAAAGATAACCTATATTTATATTCAGAATATACCCACAATATTCTAGAACTATTCAGATAATGTTCGGAATTTCCAGGGAAAGTACAGGAATATTGATGAATTTATATTCCTGGAATATTTCACTGAACATATTCATGACTAAGAAAAACTGACCCAAGATGTCAGATTTTCAGAGCAATGCTTCAACCACTAGGCCAGTAATCGAGTTGAATGATATTCTACATAACAATTTTTTAAAGATCGTTGTTCAGAATCAGATCATATAAACACTTCATGTTTAAACTTCTTGATACTCAATTATGAAGATGAGCCTATATGGGCTCAAAATACAGGGTGTCCGGAAATTATGCGCAAAAAATCAAGGGGGCGATTTTGCATGAGAAAACATGAGATTAATTTCATATATACTCGGGTCTGGGAATGCATAGTTTTCAAGATACAGTGTGTCGAACTTTTTAAAAAAAATCGGCTATTTATGAATATCTCAAATATCTTTTCACCGATTCTCTCTGAATTCGGCAATGATAGTCTCTGTGATGAGGAGCTGATCTAGCTATGATTAAATTGAAATTGTGAAATCCAGTGGCGTCCCGGGGGCACCCTATACCGAATATTATTACCAATAAAATGGGCGCCACTGATTTTTTCAAATTCTTTATCGTCATATCCTGATGATTAACTAAGAATACAACATTTTGGTCTCCTGAATTGTTTTGTAATTTTGCTGCGTTTCCGTGGAAAAAAATAAATACCAATTCATTGTATGAATTTGTGCATAACAAAGCTTCAAAAACAGGAGTGAAATAAAATGTGTGATCCATGTCCATAGACGTAGAATAAGACTGAAAATTCATTTTCTTCAAATATTTCATATCACATGTTTGACACACTTTGTATTATCGAAAACTGTGCCTCCCTGGAGCGAGAATACATAGTTCTCTATATACAGAGTGTAGAGTGTGTCAAACATGTATCAAGAAATATTTGGAGAAAATGAATCTCCATACCTATTCTTTGTCTTTGGACATTGATCACGCATTTATTTTCACCCCAGTTTTTAAAGGAATTTTTTGGCACAAATTCATGCAATAAATTGGTATTTATTTTTCTCTATGGAAATGGAGCAAATTTTCAGAACAATTCAGGCGACCAAAAAGTTGTATTCTCAGTTGGTCAATAGATTATGGAGATAAAGAATTTAAAAAAAAATCAGTGGCGCACATTTTATTGACAATAATATTCGATAGGTTGCCCCCTGGAACGCCACTGGCTTTCATAATTCCGATCGAATTATCGCTATATCATCTCCTCATGACAAAAAATATCATTGCCAAATTTCAAGAATATCAGTGGAAGGACATTTGAAATATTCATAAAAAAACGAACTTTTTCAAAAGTTTTTACACACTGTATGTTGAAAACTATGCATTTCCGCACCCACGTACATATGAAATGAAATTCTTATTTATTCATGTAAAATCACCCCCTTGATTTTTTGCACCTAATTTCCGGACACCCTGTATGTACGATGATCTGATTGAGTAATTTGATCCCTATTGAAATTTTGGAAAAAGCTTTGTGTTCCTGATTTCTGGTAACCAACCACTCCACTTTGGGATACGATGGATTTCTACCACAGTCTCATCATAATAAATATTTGATACTCGCATTTATAAAATATAATATGATGAATGGTGTTCATACTATACTATATTTCATTAAGACACATGAGAATGACAATTATAGAATATTCCATGAATATACAAATTGAAATATTTAGTTGAGAATATTCCTGGAATATATATACCTGAATATTCCCTGAACAATCCAACTGGAATATTCCGAATATAGGTATCGTTTTGGATGAGAATAATATTTTCGAGGTAAATTTGATATTGACCCTTTGATTATTTCATCTCTCATTTCGTTATCGATAGGAACTTTGACGTGAAATTAGAGGGTTGGAAAGTACTCGATGGAATCTTCAGAATGAAGCACAGCAACACAAATGCGCTCTATTCGGAACCGGGGGTTGTGCTTTTCCCTGGTAGTGGTTTGAAGATAAAGGGATGAGGAAGGCAAACAAGTTGTTTTTCCCCGAATCAGATATTGACGGGTTCGAGCGTTTTCCCGGATTTTAATTTCAAAGCCCTGAAATCGGGGTGTGAAGTTTTTGTTGGACCATCCTGTATATTTCTGTGTGGATCCGGATATTCCGACTTTATGTATGGAATTATAGAATTTTTTCTCAAGATTCTGAATAGGAAACTGCAAAGTGGTGTATTTATGAAGTTATATCTCCATGAATGAGGAAATGGATGAACTGAGCACTGTGCCAAGTCTCGCATGGAAATACTCCTGATATATTATTATTATGTTTACATCTGAAAGAATTATATGAATAACCTGCATACTGAATCAGCTGGAATTGTCACACATTCTTGGAGAATATTCAACTGAACACATTAAAATTCCTAATAAAAATTTTCAAATCATCTCATTCAAATGAATGAAATGCAAATATCATTAGCATCGAATCCGATCAAATCACTCTCCTCCTCCTAATGAAGTAATGAATAAAAAAATTGTAGACCACTATAATTTCTTATATTTCAATAATTCTGTGTGGAAAAAACGACTTTCAATCTGAAAGAAACTCCTACTTGTTGATTTTATGATCATGCAAAATGTATCAAATTGAAAAAATTAAAGAGGTGTTTCTGATGTATTTCACACAGATAAAAAGGATTTCTTGATTCAATGCGAAACAGCATTGATTCAACCATATAGTGCTCTTGAATAGGTCCAACCAAATATTTGTTTGATTTTTCTACAGAACTTTCTTGACTTATTCAAAAAAAAATTCTTGATTCGAATGGATATTTCTTTATTATAACAGTACGTATTAGTCGAATGAAGAATTAATAAGTTTGAAACAAGAAAATTATTCTATTGTCAAGTTGATCTCCCATAATAGTAAAACAATTTTGTTATTGAATCAAGAAATTTCGAGCTCATTACAAAGAGATATTGTATTATTATAATGAGTGAATATTTTTTCAGAAGATCTTCTTTCTCTTGTGCCAATAAGAGATTATCATTTTGAAGGAAATCAAAATACAGCTTACTATTAGCCCTATATAGCACACAACGTTCTAGGGACGTCCCTATTTGATACAATTCACGTCCGAATGTCCCAAAACAAAAATTAGTGTCCCTGGGACGTCCCATCCCGTACATCACATGCAATGTCTGAGCAAGGACGTCCACGGGATGTCCCAGCTGGTACATCATTTCAAATGTCCTAGAAATATCATCCCTCAGACGTCCCACGTGGTTCATATTGTAGAATGTCCATGCAAGGACGTCCTTGGCATGTCCCTGATGAGATATGATTTTATTTTAAACGTTCTTTCAGGGACATCCATCGGATGTCCCGAATAGTACATATTCTGGCATGACTCCAGATCCTATATAATGTCCTTTCTAGACAACCATGAAATGTCCCTGATGATACATTCCTTCAAATATCTCTGCTTAGACGCCCTCAATATTTCTAGGATCGTATAACAACCGAAATGTCCCTTAAGGACATCCTTCGAATGTCCCTTACAGATATCCGTCGGATTTCCCAATTGGTACATGAACTGTTACTCTTCCAATGTCCTAGAAATAACGTCCTATGGACGTCCCAGTCGGTACTTTCAATATGTTGTACATGCGAGGAAGTCAGCCGACGAATGATTCCTCGTAGGCTATGAGTACTCCTCGACAATATCCTTCACGTAAGTCCATTGGACATCCTTGGAACACTTTCAGGGGACCTTCTACGGACCATCAACTCAACTGAATGTCCTAATCAGTTATGCAAGATCTGGACCTAGAGGGACCCAGAAAAATTCAAATTCAAGAATAATTCGCACGTCCCTGGGACATCCATGATGATATGATGTATTTGCTGTACTATACATGAGTACTTTGTTGTATATTTGTTTTTTTTTTGTTTTCGACGTGTCACATATACAATTTTTAAAAAAGAAATGACGAAATAAACTTGAACTTGAACTTGAACATCCTATGGACATCCAATCGATATCCCTCAGGGTTGCTGATAGGTTGTCCTATGGATGTCCTAAAGATGTCCCTTGTAATGCTTGATGAGGAATACTGTAGGATAAAGGTATTCGATAGTCGTCCCAGGGACATCCCTCAAGGACGTCCCTAGTTGGTCCCTAAGTGGGAAATCTGTGCGTCCCACAGACGTCCAATGAACGTCCACGGTACCAAATTCGAACGTCCTATGGACGTTCTGAATGTCCCTACAGGACGTCTTAAGGATATCCAGGGGACATAATAAGTGTGTTTTTAGGGAGAGTATCAATGGTCCCATCATGGAAAGAATAAAAAAACAGAAGGCTTTATTATCAAAACTTGAGTCATCCTGATATGATATAACAAAAATGGAAACATGTATAACAAAGATGAAAACATATACATATACAGGGTGTTTCATAATTGAATGTCAATATTCGAGGAGGCGATTCTTGGGCCCATTCTAAGAAAAACGTTTCATATGAATGTATGTCCCAAACGTCCTAACTTTTGAGATACAGGGTGGTGAAGTTCTCAAAAATTAATATAGCCTACTACAATGAGGAGTTATAATTCCAAAATACCAAATACGAAGTTCATAAACTAAGAATTGTATTTCTGAAATCTGATATAAAAAATAAAATCTATTTCCCTGCATTGTGATATTGTCATATTCACGATATGATGACGTAGTGAAGCGAAAATCGTGCATCAGATTGAAAAAATTGTTCTGATCAAATTTGCTTAGAAATGATTGGGAATTTCAGGAATGATTTCAATTTCGTGCATAATCAGTGGCGTACCATCAATGTCTGCCAAAATAGGTATGTGAAATTCCATACGAACGCCACTGGTGGCAACAAAAAAAAATGTGGTACACTAACTGATCCCTCTTGATACATAGTACATGTATGCCAAATTTCATTAGAATATCTGAAGTGGTATTACAAATATCAATAAAAAAACTATCAATTTTTGAGAACTTTTATCACCCTGTATCTCAAAAGTTAGGACGTTTAGGTGATACGTCCATATGAAACTTTCTTCTTAGAATGGGCCCAAGAATCGCCTCCCCAAATATTGACATTGAATTATGAAACACCCTGTATAGTTACATCATCAAATACTGTCTGTAGTTTGATCTGGGAGGTAAAAAATTTATTTTTCAAAATTTTTGTGATTTGCTGTCCTCGTCTTCTTCTCCAGAATGTCACTGTGCTTGAATGTTGAACCCCGAAACCTAGAGAAAAGAGTAAACTCATCATTTTGACAATGTCTAGCGTATTTTGCATCAGAGTGCCTCGTTGAATGGGGATCATTAACCGTATACCTATATAGAACTGGCAACAGAAGAAGCAACATTTTTTTTTAGCACATCAGCCAGGCATTGTCGAAAACGAACGAAATTTCAAGACAATCAGATATTTTCTGGTTACAAGAAATTCTGCGTTTGGCAAAAGAGCAAATATAAATGTTGTTAGGTATGTAAAAACATGAAGGAAGCAGATATATTATCATTGGTTTAATTATCATTTTAATCAGGAATGACAGGAATCAATTGAATAATTTACAAAGAATGGACAATTATACCTACCTTCACCTATACCTATTAGGGCGTTTATCGAATGAAATGCGACTGGTCAAATCGTCACTGCTGAACGAATAAGGTTTTTAACATAAGTTTACGATGACATGAGAAGGAAAAACACCTCAGTACAACCATGTTACAAAAACATACAAAGTTCAGAGTTTGTTGCTGTTCGAAATTGATACCTACCCATCCCAACACGTATTCAACTCACCCTCGCAGAGTGTCCCAATAAAATGTTGAATGCCGCATTGCGGTGAGGAAGATATACCACACCATTATTATCCACGACTCAGCACAGTTGATTTTTGAAGACTTCATCATTGAAAAAACAGAAATTTTTTGCACCGTCTTGAGAAAAATTAACAGCGACAACGGCGAATGGCGGCTAACGACTGACAAGTCGAATGGGCGCAGGCGTTCAGTTGTCTCCCACCGCTGTACATCACTGCAAGCCTTTTAGCGACAAGCAGAGATTTTTTTGAACCAACATAAACTTGTAGCGTCGGTTTTCTTGAATGAAGAAATATACTGTTTATGTTGAGCAAAGACATAATAATATCAAGAAATTTCAGGAAACGAAGCAAGCAAGCCAATTGATTTAAGACAAGTGTATATTGCTCGATTCAAATGAAAAATTCTTGAACGAAGCAATTTACTTTCAAGAAAATGGATTTGTTTGATTGAAGAAATCCTTTTTATCTGTGCACAGACTTTGTATTGTTATCGATAGCACCGAACATAAACAGAGACGTTTATGTTCGGTGTCGATAGTTCAGGATTCCTTGACCTTCCTCATACAGGGTGATTCATTGGAAAATGAGCATACAATGCTAGATGGAGGACACCGAGGTGCTCCTAAATAATTTTATATAATATGACTGAATTGTTCAACAAGATTCATTAATTTTCCTCATTCCTACAATTCATCATGACTTAAGAACCACTATATACATTTGTGTAACCTTTTGTTCGTATGTTCTTTGTCCACAGCTGTGACGTTTCACCTAATAATTCAAGTATTATTCCAGGTCTGGCCTTGGAGAAAATTTATAAGTAAGTTTCGAGTCGAAATAGCACCCTATTTATCAATGTTTTCAAATATAATTCATAAATTTGAAGAGAGCAGGAACTATATGTGTGACTGAATGTATTTGGTGTTGCTTCCAAATGGTACTTTTTTATTCTCAATCCATAAAATCATTCAATTATTTCCCATTTTTCTGATTTTTGAATCCTAACCTAATTGAAAAACGAGGGGACAAGTTCGTTTTTGAAACAAATTATTATCTATCATCAATTATGACCTGCTCCAAGCACCCTGTAAGTGTGAGAGATCAGTAAACTAGATTCCTATCTTATGAATTGAGGACACCATCAAAACACCAAATATCTGATAATTATACTCAAGCACACTGCACCACAGAAAATCGGGAACAGCGAATGGACCTCGGCAAAATGACGGTCGATAAACAGAATTCCGGAACAGAGATAATAATATTTCATTTTACATCATCGAGCAAATTTAGATATGACTATTTATTCATCTGAGTGATGACGAAAAATGATAAAATCTGCGAGATTAATAATAATTACCACAATATAATTAGATTGATGATATAAATGTTGATTTCGACCCTGAAACGTTTGGCGTCGTACGTCCTCAGGACGTCCAAATTAGAGTCTGGGACGTTCGTCCATGGATAGGATATAGAATGGACGACCTCGGGACGTTCTATGCTATCTGGGATCCCCATTTCTACTCATTGTAGTTGCATGAAAATACCAGTCTGGGATGTAACATATCATGTTGTTTCATTTTATATCAACTTCGGGTGTCTATTCGAGTGGTATGTCAAATTTCAAGCTATGACAGCTATGTCTAATAGATCAGCATTCTATTAAAGCTCAGAAATCAGATTCACACGAGACCAACGAGACGAGACTTTCATGAAGTCTCGTCTCGTCTCGCCGATAAAATATGAAGTCTTGTCTCGAGTCTCGTCTCGCACCCTCGAGTCTCGTCTTGTCTCGCGTCTCGTACGAGAGTCTCGCAAATGTATCGCATTTCGTCATGCATAATCTTGTTCCAGTCTAGTACGGGATATTTACCTTCACCTACTTTTTAGGTATAATGTAGAAGTAGGAAGAGAAAATTACAACAAAAATAACATTTTTTGAAAAGGAACATTCTCAGATATATTTATGGACACAAAAAATGGATATATATATATATAAAAAAAACAAGGAAGAGATTAGTGGACATAGCCCTCATGAATAAATAACCGTAGACACGTGTTTCGGGCTTTCGGCCCTCATCAGTACGGTGAAAAAGTGTGCAACAGGTAGGCAACACTTGGTGGAAAAAGAAACAACAAATCAGCGGAGTCAACAAACAGAAGCCAGCCGCACATTTGTGGTTTCGGTCAGCAGACCCTGAGGTCTCAGGGAAACTGCAAACGTCACCACGGAGGCAGCTATAGCTATGTCCACTAATCTCTTCCTCGTTTTTTTACAGTTCCCTCGATATCACCTTCATTTTATTGTTTTTACTCCTGGACCCGGATGTCACGCATGTAGCTATAGCTGCCTCCGTGGTGACGTTTGCAGTTTCCCTGAGACCTCAGGGTCTGCTGACCGAAACCACAAATGTGCGGCTGGCTTCTGTTTGTTGACTCCGCTGATTTGTTGTTTCTTTTTCCACCAAGTGTTGCCTACCTGTTGCACACTTTTTCACCGTACTGATGAGGGCCGAAAGCCCGAAACACGTGTCTACGGTTATTTATTCATGAGGGCTATGTCCACTAATCTCTTCCTTGTTTTTTTTACAGTTCCCTCGATATCACCTTCATTTTATTATATATATATATATATATAGAAAACTATGTGTTAGGAAAACAGCTAAAATCTCTATTTTCCTTGAGGTTGCAGTCAAAGGGAATGGCCAATGTAGAGAAAAGACTCTTTGTTAAATTGTCGAGCTTTCGAAAAATTTTATTTTCATTATCAAGACATCTGAAAATACAAAGATCCATTATAAGCATGGTATCTTGTATGAAAAAATGAAACAACTTACTAACTTGAGTGGTTACATGGAAAACAGCTAATGCACATCATAGTAACTTAAAACACTGCACTATTTTTGAAAACATATTAAAAAATATTAAAAAACATTACATTACAAGTCTTATTAGAACCTTACTGGTCCTGTGAAACTTTGTCAAGAAAATGAGCACATGGTGTTCGACCTTCACCAGTTCCAAACGGAAAAAGATGTGACGTTTAAAAATTCAAAAAAGTGGGAGGAGCTATGTCAAAGCCGAACGACGTGTGTTCACTGTCAAAGGTCAATGTCAGTTCATGAAAACCGCGGATAATTTGAATTTGAAAACTAATGATTGGATTTGTTTTGAAAAGTAAGTAGATAACTATATATTGTACTGAGGTTTGCAATATCTGATCGTTTATTCATACACTTAGGTTCGTTGTTTATATGTACCATTTCTAAGAAAGTTCTTTTTTGATAACTGGTTTGTGATTCTAAAATTTTAATATTCGTAAAATTTCCAAAATGATTGAATTTAGTGGTGTGTTCTGAGAGTGCACATCTTGTTTTTTTCAAATTACAATCACTTTTATGAGACGTAATGCGACCTTGTAAATTCCTTCCTGTTTGTCCTATATAAACTTGATCACAGTTGAGACAGGGAATACTATAAATGACATTGGAGCTTTCCAGTGTTGTCAAAGGAGTTTTGATTTTACTATGTAAGGAATATATGGTTTTTATATTTTTTCTTGCAATACGGAGTTTGTCAGATTTGAAAACATATATATATATAGAAATACATATATAGAAATACATCGAGAATCCGCATTCTCCATGTGATGAAAATATTGATTCTTTCTCGGTTTATTCAACAGAAAACAACTACTTTCCTGGCTATATGCCACGACGAATATTGAATTACATCTATTGAACATACACGATAAGAATTTGAAAACAAAATCTTCTGAAGTAGAAAATTTGCATTCACCTTCATATAAAGATATGCATATAATATAATTCTGAATATTCAACAGAAAACAAGTACTTTCCTGGCTATTTGCCACGTCGAACATTGAATTATATTAAACTTGAACGATGGAAACTTGTTATTTTTATAGACCTCAATCGCAGATTCGTGATTAGGTTTTTCTAAATTCAGAATTCCTTTCCACGTCCTGTATGATGAATTTCAATTTATCATACATCTAAAAAATAACATTTTTTATTGAAAAGTGAGTACTTAATAGGTACATACTTACATCATATATATGTAAACAAGAGAAAAAACATAGCATTATATATTCGAAAATTATAAAAATTAAATGAAATGTTTTGTCTATCTGTGCGAAATAGTCTGAATTCTTTCTAAATATGTTGTATTATGAATGAAATTCTCAAGTCTGCAGTCGGCACGCAGAAATATTTACCTGCGAGACTCTCGCACGAGACACGAGAAGTCTTGCACGAGACTCGAGACGAGACCAATAAAAGTCTCGTCTCGTATTGTCCGAGTCTCGTCTCGAGTCTTGTCTCGAAAACGAGACGAGACCATGCGAGACTCTCGAAAACGAGACTCTCGCGGGCACCACTGCTTATCATCTGTCACAGTTGTAAAAAAATGTAGTGTATAACTCGCACGGAAATACATACGTTACTATAGTGATTTGTCGAAAAATCCCAATTGGATTGGTTGAAATTAGCTGTTGTGAAATTTTCATTGGGATTCATTTTCATTGTTGGAAGAAAATCTGAGATAATTCATTCCAACAACATCATCTTGGAAGCGCTTTCCTTGGACAATTTGAGTTGTTCATTCGGAATTCATTGAAATTGTGGCAGAGTACGAGCAATATCACTTCAATCAATCCTACTTGGAGGTATTCAGAATTATGAGAATGCCTTTATATTCTTCCGTTGATGTACCACCAATTCATTTCGTTGGACGAAAAACTGAATCATCCTAAACTTGCAACATCTCAGGACTGAACCCCGTATAATTATTTTCAATCGCAATATCCAAAGAAACTTTCCATCGAAACTTTATATTTGGGAAATATTCAATATCCTCCCAGAAACTTCTCCAATTCGCATACCGAATAACCAATTCAAACTCATGAAGCTGCCACAAAAATCTCTAGAATCAATAAGAAGCTCAGTTCCTTGTGTTCGAACGTAGCATTTCATTCTCCCACATAATAAAACCCAGGTGATTTTCCGAGGATTGAAAATTTCATTTGGATATAGGCGACGCTATAGCTTAAGGCGTGAAATTCGCGGAAACATTGAAGGGTGAAATTTAGAATTTTGTGATCCATCAGCCGTCGTGGAAAATATTTGCATCATGCCTTACTCATTCATCGTGATGCTGAAGTTTCAGAGAGCTTGGATCCTGATTTTGAATCAGGATACCTATTAATTTGTTTATTCATATTTCTATTTGAGAATCAGTGACGGCTCGTGCCCTCAGAACCGGGGTCGGCTAGGGTAGATGTTGCTCTAGTAATTAGTTTGTTAGCTCAATTTTTTGTTGATGAAATTCTTATAAACGGTTCACCATCAGATCATACTACCTCTCTTACGCTGGCCATGACTGTTTTTATTTTTGCTGCTAACTCTGAAGCCAGAATAAACTCTTTTCAACAACTTCAACACCCGACACTCAAAACTCGAGAACCACCACAATGACTAATAACAAGCCACCCCACTCCTGCCTGGTCGGCCAGCCGTACCTCTGACCTCCGGGTATCGTCAAAATATCCTCAAATGTTTCTCGCGATAAACGCATAGACTCATAACCGCTGCATGCTTCTTGGGAAATAAATAATATTCTAGAAGTTCCATACATTTTCATCACAAGAGCTTTTTACGATGTTTTTTGAAATACTGAAATTTGTTCCGCCATATTAGGCACATTGAAAACAATAATATTCATGTTATACTCATATTATCTCCGCTCAGTATCGCTGAAGGTAAATCAGTACCTACTGACTCTGGGATTTAGTACATGTTGAATTGGAAATTTGCAAATTGAGAAATTACCAGCCAATTCAACCGCAGACAGCACTAAGATCATCAAGGATTCATTTCATTTTCGTATACCTATTCGAAATTTATTTTCACTTCCAGTTGGTACATCACAACATCAACATACAAATAAATATGTAAATAATAATCACAAATATGATATATTGCTGAAACAAAAATTTAATGACAATTCGTGCAATAATTGGGTCAGAATACGGGGCACAGCACACTATACGGCTGGTAGGTACGTACGGCCAGGCAATCTCAGCCGTACCAGTGTATGACGTATATACGCGAGAATTTCAATCTGATCCGGGCGATACGTCGAGGGACAAGAAGTCACCAATCGGCTAGCCGATGGTAGTAGTGTGATGAGTTACGGGAGCGTTCCTACGTAAAGGGGCGTTTTGACGATGGAATAGCCAGATGTCGTAGGTCCTGAATGAGTTCGTGATTTTCGGTATATATTCGGATAGCTTATTGGCTTACGACCCAACTGTTTCAGTGCATCATATAAAATGATTGTGGCATTACAGTAGCATGATGAATGATGAATATCGAAAACAGTTTCGAAAAAGTATTTTATTCAACAAATAGTTCAACTTTTTTTCTCAAATTTTCTAGTAAGGTCTGGCCGACCCTGCTCTTCCTGACGAGCCGTCACTGGGATCAGTTGTGCCAGATTCCAGAGATCACACTGCTCAACACCCCTAAATATTGATTCAATAAGTTTTGACCAATTTTGTTTGAGTCATCATAACTCCCAACTGCCTCATCTGATTTCCAATTTCTTTCCAGTTTCTGAATGTTCTTTCCATTGACTATCGAACTAATGGAAATGACTATCGCTGCTCTTCAGATTCAGAATGAGATTCTACAGAATTTCGAATGCCATTTGTTTGGGAGAAACATTTTACGGATTATTTCTGAGGTTGAAAATATATCACATCATCTTTTTTCTTGAATCAGTATTGAAAAGTGTTGGATTTTTTTTATGTTCTGGTTCCCACGAAAAGGGATAACCTGTAAAGTTCAGAGAACATCGTGAGAACCAATGAAAATGAGGTTGGAATAGGTGTTTTTCTGAAATTCCTGGAGGTTATATGCGTATGGAAACACCTTCCTTGGCAATGTCTTCCAGAGCCTCGCTGTTCGTCAAATGAACGAATCTCCAAATTGACCACGAAGGGGTGCGAAGCCTCGACTTGACGGGTTAATCCCGCGGGGACTGCCAAGGTAGGAACAATTGTTGATATTTCAGAAGAGCCTCGTCCATGAAAGTATCTATAAGAGAGAGCCAGATCGACAACTCTTCTACGGTGAGTGAGTTTGTGAGCGAGGCATCACCCACGAGACGAATCGCCCTCTTTGGACAGGATCCAACAGTTTCAGGGTATGTTTGGGTGTTGCACTCCAAATATGAGCACAGTATTCCAGGACAGGTCGGATCTGTGCCTTATAGATCATAAGCAGTCAACTGAAAGTGAAATAGCTTCTGGCCTGGAACAGAAAACCAAGTTTTTGGGATGCACTTTTAGCAATTGATCTCACGTGATTTTATCAAGGAAGGTTATTGCTGATAGTAATACTAAGCATCGGAATGGATGTCTTCAAAGATATGGTTACTCCTGACAAGGTAATGTTGGGCACAGTGAGATCAGCTTCTCTAGAGAAAAGGCATGCTTGTGTTTTGTTTGCATGGAAATCTACCATGATATGAGACTATGCATAATTTCATCGAAAGATGCTGATCAAAGGATATTGCTCGACCTATGTCCTATCACAATCACTCTATATGGCTATGCAAGGTGAAGGAATCAGCAGTAAATATGTAACTGGATCAAAACTATGATTGGGAATCGGTACGTCAGATCATCACTTCATGAAGAGTCGAACAGATTCAGATCGGCAAAAGGTTGTTCACAGGCGGGATACTTTCACCCCTTATGTGGTTATTTCTAGTTGACCCTCTGCTGAACGATTTTCACATGCAGGGGGTTTATTTTCAATGCTATGCAGATGATCTAGTCCTAGAAGTGAATGGAAAATTTTTAGCGACGATCTCAAACGGCCTACAAGAATACCTCAATATACTGTGTACAGATGGTACAAACGGAAGCAGATGTCTGTGAACCCCCGAAAAACTGTAATCATCCCTTTGACCAAAGGCAGAAGCTAGATGAGCTGGTCATTTCAGGGGCGATGTCCACTATTCAACCGCAGCGATAGAAAACCTCCTGAACCTCACTCCCGTCCACATTGTCTCGGAGAGGAAAGCCAGGATGGTTTTCTGTAGGTTCCTGTCACTGGAAAATAAAATCATAGGGAGGCGACTGCTGGACCACTCCGGGATATTGTGTGAAATAAAAAATCATCAAACTCTAGGAATAGTTCTTGACTGTTGGCTACTCAGACATTCGTGAAAATATCTACCTATTTGGTTTATAATTTTTTTGATGCAAAATGACAACATGTATTTGATATATTACTTCACTCCATTGACTTTTATGCTTAACTGTATTTTTTTATAGGTGTGGTGCATTTCAGAGGGGATGTTACTAGAATTTTTTTAGACGAGCTAGCACATCCTGAAGTCCTGCGCACGTATTATGGAACGCATCGTATATGCCCCAGATAGCACACAATCGCCTAGGGTCTAGAGAGGACGTTATATTTTCTACAACCTGGGAACATCATCAGGCGTAGATTTAGTGCCGTAATTGTTTTAGGAAAGTTCTTTCAGTGACAGCCTGAGGCTGCAGCGGATTTCGTGCCTACGGATGTCTTCAGATGACATTCTATGAAATAACGTGTCGACGAAGCCAAAAGGAAGAAGAAGGAGAACTAGAAATACTAGAAGTGAGGTCATGTCTCATGATAATATTTCTCTGAGGAATTGATAAGATGATAAGAAATACAGGTAATTGATTGATCAAATCATCGATAGTAGGAACTGGACATGAAATATCAAAAATATTACTTTATTTCAGGAGGTTATTGAGAACACAAACTTGATATCATCAGAGCAGAGATGTTTAATTCCAAGATATTTTGGCTTTTTCGGAATCTATCAAACATTGTATAAAGGCTTGAACTTTCAGTGGATCCAATAAAGATAGGTACCTACCTGAATCAACTCATTGATAATAGGTACTGGACATGAAATATCAATACATTATCATTTGTTCCAGGAGGTTATTGATGAGAACACAAACTTGATCATTATAGCATCAGATCAGAGATGTTTGATATCCCAACATATTCTGGCTTGTTCGGAATCTATAAAAGCCGTATGCAGGCTTTAACTCTCAGTATAGATACAATAAAGGTACTAGGTAGGAAGCAAATCATATTGATAGTAGGTATACCTACTGGACATAAAATATCAATACATTATGTGTTTCAGGAAGTTATTGAGAGCACAAACTTGATGATATCATATTATCAGAGCAGAGATGTTTTATTCCAAGAAATTTTGGCTTCTTCAGAATATATAAAAGATTGTATATGCAGGCTTGAACTCTCAGTAGTTTCAATAAAGGTAGGTACCTAAATCAAAACATTGATAGTATAGGTATAGGTACTGGACATGAAATGATAATACATTATTTATTTCAGGAGGTTATTGAGAACACAAAGTTTTGATGCTATCATCATAGCAGAGATGTTTTGGCTTCTTCGGAATCTATAAAAGATTGTATGCAGGCATGAACTTTCAGTAAATTGAGCATCTGAAAGTATACCCAGGGTTCAGAAATGATAACAAGAAGAGAACTTACAACAGAATTAGAACGAAACAAAAATCATCATAATGTATTATTATGTTGATGATGAGTTTTCTCTGAGGAAGAAAAGAACAAAAGTAGGTGGATCAAATCATAGATATTACATGGATATGAGATATCTAATCATTGTTTGTTTCAGAAGGTTATAAAAAACACAAACTTGATGTCATCTATAAAATATTGTATGAAGGCTTCAACTTCCAGTAGATTCAGCATCCAGAGTTGAGAAATCAAAAACAACATAGAGAAATATTGCCAATGGGCAATAACTTCTAGTAGTGCTCAACAAGAAGCTGAGATACCTTTTTTCAAAATGAAACTCGAAAATATTCACAATAAGTTATAAATAATAGAATGTAAGTTTTTTATTTGAACATATTATTAATCCAGGGAAATTTTTCAAATTTCATGATATCCATATTTTTCCAAATTTCATATATATCAGCCTATCCCTAGACATTTTTGAATACTACCTGAAGATGTTCCTATAATATCCTATACATGTCCCAGGAGACCTTATACGGATGTTCTAAGACGTTATTAGGATGCAGAGAACGGTAACAGGAGGACGGTCTAGGGATGTCGTCAGGCTCGCCCTCGACGACCTGAGGACATTATTGTGAAAGCCTCAGAAGAGCCTCAAAATGTATTTGTGCTATCTGGGATGAGTTCTACAGATCATAGACAACATTCAGTATGCAAGTTAACTTCGCCCGTCACTTTGAAGTATCTGCCAAACAATAATATGATACGCGACGACATTCACAAAATAGACTCGTTTGATGATTTCATCAGTGAAAAATTGCTGATTCAAGTCCAGATTTCCCAAGTGATATGAACGACCCAGCACAAAATGCACCATTATCCTCCTTCATCCATATTTTCATCACGTTAATGGTATTGAAATGAACATTTCATCACCAGTTATGAAATTTTTCAATTTTCAATTTTTTTATGTACGAAGTTGAAAATCTGGAATCAATATTTCTAGCAAAAATATGCGAGGAATCTATCAAAGAAACTAATTTTCAATATACGTTCTCTCAATTGATAGTGTAATTCTAAAAGACATTGAAGCTCGAAAGCTCCATCAAGCACGAAGCTCTTGATTGGTTGATAATAAAAGTAGGGGCAGTTATCAGGCGTAGAGTAGAATGAGAAAAAAGTACTCTCCAAGCCGAATTCCTTATTTCCATTTGAGGCCAAACTAACAACCTACGATTTTGCAACACGGTGAACCTATACCCCACGCACACCAAGTTTCAGTAGCCAGTATGTTTTCAAACACAGGTGATACGACAGTTCGCCACCATGAGGTGAATTAGGTTTTCAAATTTTTGCTTGCAATTTTTACACTAGGCCTTTCGACATCGTGTGAGCCTATTCGTGAAGTTTCGTTGACATGTCATGAAATGTCCTTGACAAAAAATTCGAAACTCCACCATACATGTGAGGCAAGAATCCACTTGGATGAATCAGAAATCCCAAGAATCGAAAATTTCAGGAAAAATATTAATGGTATTCTTCAGAGAAGTAGATAATCCCAAAATGAAGCATAGAATGAGAAACAACAGATATTTGAGAAAACTACAAAAAAGGAAAACAGATAAAATCGTTGATTGTCCTGCTTCTGCAGAAGAATACATAGATCCGTCCATAATAGATGACTGGATCGAATATGGAAGCTATATTCTAAATGGTGGCACGGGCATATTGAACAACCTTTGATAATGAATTGACAAGAGGAAACAACTCTTTGAATACACCCTGACATTTTAGGTACTTGAATACCATTTTCAATAGATAAAGTAAGCTTTGCTATATGCTGTCAAGTACTTCAAGTACTAGTATTCAATAATGCTTCAAATCTTGCTTAAAATACTCTAATACTGTAATATTTCAGGCCCTTAGTTGAATATTGATATTGGAGGTTTGCCCCTTGCTGATAGGAGTTTTGCACCACTAGTGGGAAAAAAGCCGAATTCACGTTACTTTACATATTCCATATTCAGAGTTTTTGTTTCTGTTGTTCATGCATCTCGCAAAACATTTGTTGTGAATTTAACGACAGCGCGCTCGCTGCAATCCGGTAAACCGTATTTTAATGTAGATATTGTGCCTAATTTCTGGAAATAGAGGTATATCGTACCTGTCCACGAATAACTGATCCTTGAGGTTGGAAAAGTAGGATATATTAGTACGGTGTAATTAGACCTAAACCTCAACATCCAAAGTAAAAGTTTTCCTCCAACACCAAATTGCTCTACATAGTCCCCTTATTCTATGGTGAAAAGTTACACCATTTTGAGCGCCGGGTTTGGGGTTGAGGGGGGGGGGGGGGGAATTTGAAAAATCACTAGTTTTTTTAGTGTTTCGTGAATATTTCAAAAACTAAGCGGTTTATCCTAAGCATTGATATGTACAAAAATGTTCTACGTTAAATTTCAAATGAGAATAGTCCTTTTCATAATCACTCTAAATTGTACGGTTCAAGAGTTACAGACGGTGTAAATGTTAACTTTTTCGTAATTATATGATTTTTTTAAAAATAAGCTTCGTGAAAGAATGTTGCTATTTCAGTGGCCGGTGGTATGTTAGTGATAAGCCCTTGAAGGAACGACAACCTTATCAAGGGGCACTCTTTTTTAAGGGAAAAGAGGCTTCCACAGGCCTAGGCCATATAAACCTGTGGTACGGAGGAACCCACCCTGAACTTTCTACGAACATTGCAACATAAATTCACTTCTTAAGCATAAATATCTTTCAAATTTGGAATGTTAAATGTCTTTATTAACTTCACTCATCCTCCAGCACATTATCCTCCTCCTCTAGCTCGTCGTCTAAGATGTTATTATTGTCCATGTTATCACATGCTTGGCCTGAGCAATTGCTGCATATGCTAGTGCAGTTTAGACCACTCCTTCTGCATTCACAATCACGAACGCATTCATCTTTGCAAGTACATATTATAAGGGACAGTAATTCCTGGGGGGCTGCAGGACGTGCTGTTGTAATTGGTGTCAGGTGGTCGCCAATCTTCTTCCAACCCCACTCGAGTGGATCCTTATCTTCATTCAGCCACTGTTGTACCTGGTGGTAGGTCCTAAATGAATGCTGTCTGGACGCTCCTGAAGTGGGGGGTAGTGGGTAGTGCATCCAACTTCAGTAATGCATGTATAGGGTGCTTTGCAATCGCAAACGTGTGTTATTGGTGATGACACGGACTTATTAGTACCGTTGACTGTCCACGCACCTTCAGGGAATGAACTGAAAATGGTCGTACCTAAAAAAGGAAATCACCAGGAAAAAGTGTACATTATTTCTGACATTCAGCAAGGCATTGGGGATATAAAAGATGTACTCCTGGTTACATACGCCTTCACAGGATGTGACACTGTGTCTGCTGTCTATAAGAAGGAGAAAATTGCACCTTATAGGAAAGTTCAAGCCAACAACGTTCTCTGTGAAAAACTTCTGGTCTTCAACAACCCCAAAGCCGACCCCAGTGCAGTGGCTGATGCAGGAAATTACTTTCTACTTGCAATGTTTGGAGCCAAGAACACTGAAGATCTAGATTGTCTCCGCTACCAGTCCTACTTGAAAGCGATTACAAAGCACCCTATACATGCATTACTGAAGTTGGATGCACTACCCCCCACTTCAGGAGCGTCCAGACAGCATTCATTTAGGACCTACCACCAGGTACAACAGTGGCTGAATGAAGATAAGGATCCACTCGAGTGGGGTTGGAAGAAGATTGGCGACCACCTGACACCAATTACAACAGCACGTCCTGCAGCCCCCCAGGAATTACTGTCCCTTATAATGTGTACTTGCAAAGATGAATGCGTTCGTAATTGTGAATGCAGAAGGAGTGGTCTAAACTGCACTAGCATATGCAGCAATTGCTCAGGCCAAGCATGTGATAACATGGACAATAATAACATCTTAGACGACGAGCTAGAGGAGGAGGATAATGTGCTGGAGGATGAGTGAAGTTAATAAAGACATTGAACATTTCAAATTTGAAAGATATTTATGCTTAAGAAGTGAATTTATGTTGCAATGTTCGTAGAAAGTTCAGGGTGGGTTCCTCCGTACCACAGGTTTATATGGCCTAGGCCTGTGGAAGCCTCTTTTCCCTTAAAAAAGAGTGCCCCTTGATAAGGTTGTCGTTCCTTCAAGGGCTTATCACTAACATACCACCGGCCACTGAAATAGCAACATTCTTTCACGAAGCTTATTTTTTAAAAAAATCATATAATTACGAAAAAGTTAACATTTACACCGTCTGTAACTCTTGAACCGTACAATTTAGAGTGATTATGAAAAGGACCATTCTAATTTAAAATTTAACGTAGAACATTTCTGTATATAACAATGTTTAGGATAAACCGCTAAGTTTTTGAAATATTTACGAAAAACTAAAAAAACTAGTGATTTTTCAAATTCCCCCCCCCCCTCCCCCCCAAACCCGACGCTCAAAATGGTGTAACTTTTTACCAAACAATGGGAGGGTTATATAGAACAATTTGGAGTTGGAATTAAACTTTTACTTTGGATGTCAAGGTTAGGCCTTTTTTAGGTTAATAACACCGTACTATATAAAAATCAAGCAAGCCAACGTTAGTTTAGTTCATTGTAACAGCATATAACCTAACGAAGCTACTGTGTTAGCGAAACATGTCGTGTGTTTGAGAATTTTGTGGAAACCTTATCGTTCGTGAAGTTTTCACAAAAGTAGGCAGATTTGTCTGCTGGATTCCTGAAAAATTATCACCTTTGCATGTGTAGCTCGAATAGCCCAAAACTTGACGCATCCCAGTAAACACAAACTAGTTGATAAAATGTTGAATAACGGTTGGAATCGTGGAAATAACGTTAGCAGTTGAAAACTGCAACGTTGAAATTTGGTTTAAGATGACCAAGAAAAAAACACGTTATTTAGATGTTGTATTCTCAACAATTCATAACTTCCTGTCAATCTACAACCACTATTTAACGTTGAAATAAAACGTTGATACTCTCAAGCAACAACCCGTCAGTCTATTTCAATAAAACGACACATTCACAATGTACGGTAGAATAATTGCTAGAAATAACCTGTTTATAACGTTATAAAACTAATAGATTCAAACAACATTGTCTTGTTCACTTCAAAGTTTCAAATTCACATATTTATAACTGAGTTACTATTGATACGTCATTTGATCAATTCATATGAAAATGGCGTATTATGTTCGATTGACATTTATCACTTACTCTGGAAAAATTCGATCAACTGTGAAACAAGGTGTCCTATTGGAATTAACAAGAATGACTTCACCTCCTGACAAAACCGAAAGTTTGACAATAATGAAAATCTTCAAGTTGGAGTTCCCATTTTCCCTCTACTTTTTCTACAAATTTTCAGAATCATGAGTCTAAGAATCGTACCGTCATTCAAAAACGTGTATTTCACATGATAAACTATTTTTCATTGTTTCGGCAGAGTTCTCACGGTAAACTAACGCTTTTTCGAAACGTTTATCGAACTGTTGAAATGAACGTTGATCAGACTTTTCATTGAGAGTATTTCATAACCGTTGAAAGCAAAAAAAAAAACGTAAAATATATGTTTTCCAACAACGTTAGTTAATCGTCATTGGATAACTTGTATTCAATCTGTTTACATCTCGCCGACGCTCACACCAAGAGTTTAGGTACAAATACGAGTAGTCGAACATATTCGAATAGGGATACGGAGAGATAGGCACTAAGGCACCTCACTAAGAAGAAAGTGGAACAGCTTAGGAAAGGGAAATACATGGACAACATAGCAGGCATTATTATAGTAATTATGAGAATGTTGATAAAATGATTATAGACACAAAAAAAAAACGAAAAAAATAATCTGACTAAAACGTTGAAGAGACGTTCGAAAAACCGAAAATTCGTCGGTTAAAAATTGATCCGAAGTGAATGTTGAAATATATTTTTTCTACTCCTTACTCGGTAAGTACTTCATTTTGATACTGATTTGAGGGAGGAAAACACGTTCTACCTCCCTAGGGAGGTAAGTAAATATTTACCTCCCTAGGGAGGTAGAACGTGTTTTCCTCCCTCAAATCAGTATCAAAATGAAGTACTTACCGAGTAAGGAGTAGAAAAACATTTTTTTTAATCTAAGGGAACTGGAGTAGAAAAAATATAATACAAAACTCGGGAGGCAGTGTTCTTGACCAGTCTCGGACTATTTTGCAAGCCCTCGCTATCGCTCGGGCGCAAACAATGTCCTCGACTGGTAAGTATCACTTGCCTCCCTTGTAGTGTAAATAACTATTTTTATCAACTTGTTCAAACGTTGGTATGCCACGTTTATTCCCCGTGAAAAGTTACGTTGAGAACCGGGCAGTTCCCACCGGTTTCAAACAGATATTTACGTTGAAATCAGTGGTTGAAAATACATTTTTGTACTGGTTGAAAATAACGTGGATGTCAGCGACATTTTCGCGTAGATTCAACGTGATGAAAAGATTCCATTGAACGTTATTTCAACCGACCGTTGTGGTAATTTTACTACGTTTTTTTGACGTGAGTGTGTTTACTGGGATGCGGCTGAAAGATAGAAGTAGGGACATTCGTCGTAAATTTTACGACAGCGCGCCTGCTGGATTCCTGAAAAAATCTCACCTTTGCACGTGTAGCTCGACAGGGAGGTGGTCCTGGTGGGCAGCGACGCCAGCCGCCCCCTGCAGTGCGGACACGCCTCTTCGCCCGGCGTGTCGACACGCGCCCACCGCGCCGCCAGAGGGGGCGGCAAGGGCGGCGGCGGCGGAGAGGGGCTGTCGGAGGGGCTGGACCAGCTGGGGCCGTCTATCGTGTGGGTCGGCGGCATCTGGAAAAGGAATAATCTTGTTATACGACGCTATACATAGTGGAGTATACTACGGCCTTGCTAAAAATGCTATCTCGGAAACTAAGCGAGATAGAGGTATAGTTACTTTGGAGAAAATGATCCCCATCGAATTTTGAGCAACTTTGGTTTTTGTGTGTGGTCTGTCTGTCTGTCTGTCTGTACTCTGTGTTAATCATAAATCGATATATCTCCGGAACCCTTTGACATATCGGCTTGAAATTCTGCCATCTTATTGTACTCAAAACAATATTATGTCATTAATTAAAATATGAAGGAAATCGGAAAACTCTAAGATGGTTTTTCCGGGTTTTTTCGATTTTTCACCGGAAGTTCCTTGTAACCACTCTACAAATCGCAAAAGTGGTCCGATCGATTTCAGTTTTTGTGAAAAAAACCTCTATCAGGAAGAGACGAAGCCTATTGAAATTGAGCAGGGTCGGGAAATTCCAAGTGGGTTTTTCAAGGAGATTTTCCGAAAAACACGGTTCACTTTAAAACGACATATCTCCTGAACCAATAGATTAAATCCAAATTTGAAAAATGCACCGTATGCCTCTTTGATGACGCAACAAATTATTATCTAACCATTTTTTCGTGCATCCATCGCAAAATGGAAAAACAAATGAAAATCAAAACATCAAAATTTGAAATCCTTCCAATTCAATATATATCGAAAACAAATGGAAAAATCAAAAATCATCAGCAGTGCAAAGTTATCCACTGGAACATTTCCTACAAATTATTTTCCATAATTTTTTTTGTAAACCCAATAGTACAGGAAATAAAGTGGGAAATATAAAAAAAAAAGTTAACGACCCATAGGGTACTATGAAGATATATTGAAAAACAAAGATTATCGATAGATGAAGCTCATCGACTTTCACTGAACCATGAAATATTTTTTCATTTTGTTGATTAAAAGTGTTGAAAATTTTATTCTCAGAAAATTCCAAATATCTCGAAAACAACTGGAAATATCTGAAAATGTTATGGAACCAAAATTATTCCTTTTGATAAAATCTACAAAAAATCCTCATAACATTTTTCTCTGAATTCAATAGTTCGGGAGATACGATGAAAAAACTAAAAAATTTACAAGTTCCTAAATAATCACTTGCCAATAGAAAACAAAACAAAAAACAAAAGAAAGTAAAAAAAGCACACTCGAGTGTCTTGATTTTTTTCTCATAAACTACGTACCTAGCTCACTCGACTGTGTGGAAAAACCAAGACAGTCGAGTGGGCTAAGTACGTAGTTTGTGGGAAAAATCTCCAGTTCTCCGAACTTTCATAGCGTCGTATACACATCCTTGGTGCCCAATGATAGTTTCAATATAAAAATATACTCATGATATGGTGCCATGGCCTCTACTTCCATCTTACATGAGCAATGATAAAATATAATCTGCTTCTATAGCGTCGTATAAATAATCTGACCTCTAGATAAACTAATACCTTATGAAAACTACATCTATACTAATCTGATACCTTTTAAAAACTACCTACCCACTTGTTTTAAGAATGTGCATTTTTGAATGATAACTATTGATTACTATCGAAATATCATACTGTATTAGAATTTCATTCTGTCTTCTCATCAAGATACCTATTACATGGGAAACTATGGATCGTTTTTCTATACCTATACAGTGTGTCCATTTAGTATGTAATTCTTCGATATCTCGAAATCAATTATCACAAGAGAAAAACTTTGGAGAAAAAACTTTTTCAGTTACTAAAAGTGCTCATTTAGAAAATATTTCCAACAATACTGGGTGTTTTATGAAAGCGGGGCAACTCGAAGACGAGTTTTTTTAAAATGGAACACCCAGTATTGTTCATTCGAAATTCATTCCACTCAAGTTCAGCTCTACATCGCTGTGACAAAAATTCAATTTGGTTGCGGCGTTGCCAAGTTATGATTGATAAACTCATGTTTACTTCTATTGAAGGGTCATGTTCAATTGGGTATGATATATTTAATTATTAAAATTTCGAAAATATTTTTGGCATACAGTAGAAGCAAGGTCTCACGTATACCAAACCAGTAATCTTACGAGATAATCCTAAATAATGCTAAAATTTACATTCTGAATATTGAAGGATTCAGACGACGATGCATAAGAATTTTTCATATGGAAAACTTTTCATCACAGATTTATTTCGACATCATTCGCCTTTTCATCGCAGAAGAAAAAATCGTAATCGGTTGCGGCGTTTTCAAGTTATGAGAAATTTCCTTATTTTCACTACTATTTTGGGGTAATTTGTACGTCATGATGGTTCCTTAAATTGATTTGAGTTTGGGAATATTGCTTGCCACATGACATTCGAGGTTCTACAAAGATCATTCAGGTATTTTTGTGATATGTGCATCGTCCAAATTTGAAATATTCCGTAATCTTGTTACTTATGATTCAAATAATATGTGTAACAAACAAACATGCCGAAAGCAACGCCTGTCTTTGAAACAACTTCTACAATACAAACAATGAAGATGTGGATTGCGAAAATAAGGACAATTTTATTGTCGTTATTCCCACAATCCAAATCCCCATTTTACTTGAAGAAGGTTAACATAATGATACAAACAATATGTCCCTACTACGCGGCTTTTGGGAGGGAATTTAGCAAAATGTCGAATCAATTCAAGATATATTTGATTGTGGCGATGTTTGACAGGTCATTACACAAATATTTCGAAAAAAATTCAAACTTGGAGAGCCTGTAAATGTTCCTTTTGTGAAAAAATATATGAATGGTCAATGAACAAATACCGTAGCAACGCAATATTTCCACAAAACAAATAAATGAAAGAACTATGACGTACAAATTACCCCGAAATAGTAGTAAAAATAAGGAAATAATCCATGACCTGACAACGCCGCAACCGTTTTTTTTTTTTCAGCGATAAAAGGGCGAAAGATTTTTGAATGAAAATACAGGGTGTTCCATTTGAAAAATTTTGATGAATGTCATTTGAATCTTTCAAAATTCTAAATGCAAAATTGACCACCCCGTTGAGGAAGATGTCGCAAAATACTGGATTGGTATACGTGAGACCTTGCTCTTACCGTATGTCAAAAATATTTTCAAAATTTGAATAAATGAATATATCATACCCAATTCGACATGACTCTTCAATAATGGTAAAGATAGATTTATCAATTATAACTTGGCAACGCCGCAACCAATTTCAATTTTTTTTACCGCGATGTGAAGGTGAACCTCGGCGGAATTAATTCCGAATGTACAATACTGGGTGTTCTATTTAAAAAAACTCTTCTTCGAGTTGCCCTGCCTTTATAGAACACCCAGTAATGTTGAAAATAATTCTGGAATGAGCAACTTCAGTAACTGAAAAAGTTTTTCTCCGAAGTTTTTCTCTATAGGTCATGGCTTTCGAGATATCGAAGAATTACGCACTAAATGGACACACTGTATGAATAAAGTGTTGCTTTTCGGTGTTGGTCTTTCGAAATCAATTCTCTCTCCACTGCTAATTTCACAAAAGGTTATGGGTCCAGATCACTATTAGTGGGGTACAAGAAGGAAATTCCAGCATCCGAGAATATCATTTCGTTCAGTAGAATCAATCTGCCAAGAAAAATATTGACATTGTCACATCAAATTTAATCCTTGGATTATCCTGTGAAAAAAATCTTGAAAATAAGGTGAAAGGATGGACAAACTCAAAACCTTCATGAGTTCAACGGCGGAAATTTTCAGTTATGAAAATACCAATTGGAGATTATATTTCGAGCTGAGGGTGTGACGAATTTGATCAACGGTGAAATTCCCCGACCAGAAGAAACAGGAGATCCAAGAATCAAGAAAGAATGGGAAGATATGAATGCCAGAGCTATGCTCATCATATCAACCTCCATGGAGTTCGAACAGCTACAGACCATCATGACTTGTGATACAGCTGCAGCTATCTGGAATCGGTTGAAGATTATTCACGAACAACATTCAGCGGTTGATAAAGTGATGTTGCAAACAGCAACTCTTCAGTTATCACATGTCAGAAATAGACACTATTGCTCAGTAAAGTGGAATCTTTGACCCAAGCTCCATCTGACGTTGGTGAAAAATTATCAGATATTGGCAAAGAAGCCAAAATTCTAGGCAGTTTAACGTATAAATATAGGTCTTTCGTCACTACTTGGGATTCTGATGATGAATCTAAACAGACATTCGATAATTTGACTTCACGATTACTGAGATTCACTCAGGAAGACCAGTTTTCAATTGCCTCTGCTTCAATGAGGATGAGTTATTCAAGGTTCAAAAATGATCCATCTGTTCCTAATGGTAGCTCTGGAACTGGTGATGCAATCTACAAAACAAAAATCAATAAATGTTCAAATTGTCACAGATTAGGACAGCTAAAACCAGAATGCAGAAAACGGATGAAGAGATACGGCAGCAATATCAATCAAGCTAGTTCACAGAAGAATCTTGCTTTGAGTGCAGAAGCAAAGAACATGGTCGTCTCAGGTTGTAAGGATATTTCGCCCGCTGACAGTGCAGCTTCAAAACATATGACTTCTAAAAAGGAGTGGTTTTCAGTACTGAAACCATTGGAAACTGAAGAAGCCATTAAAATAAGCAACGGTTCTCTAATCCACGCAGAAGGTATCGGTACGATCCTTGTCAAAGCCCTAGTAGATGGAAAGCAAGAACCAAGAAGTCTCGAGAACACGCTGTATGTTCCAAACCTAGGGAAGAATCTATTCTCGATAGGAGCAATCACCAATCGAAACTACGAGGTGGTTTTCAACCAAATAAGAGGCATTGAAGTTAGAAATGAAGCTGGTCTGGTAGTTGCAGGAGTAAAACAGGCAAATCAATGCTACAGACTGTTATTCGATGTAGAAATCTCTGAGATCATTCAAGGAAATGCTGCTGAAATAACTTTCGTCATGTTATGGCATGAAGGGTTGGGTCATATAAATTTTCGATCCTTAAAAGAAATGGCAGATGGAGGTGCAAATCCTGGTCTCGAAATGACGAATACAGATTTGCTTTGTAAAATTTGTTAATTAGGAGAACAAAATGAGAAACCTTTCAAGAAGAACACTCATCGTGCAGAAAATCTCAGCGAGCATATTCATTCCGATGTTTGTGGAAAAATCTCCACCACGTCTCTTGGAGGAGCCAATTTCTTCATTTTTAAAGATGACATATCGCCTTGTATATTCTGTGAAACATGAAAGTGATATCTTCGCTGAATTTCTGGAGTTTCACAAAATGATTGAAAAGCAGACTGGAAATAAAATGAGAGTACTGAGAACTGTCAACGGAAATGAGTATGTCAACGAACATTTCAACCGATTTATGAACAGTCAAGGGATTATTCATGAAACCAGTACACCGTTCACTCCCGAACAAAATGAAAAAGCAGAACGAGACATTCGATCCATTGTTGAAAGTGCTAGAGCTATGTTAGAAAGTACTAATCTTCCAATTCATTTGTGGGCTGGAGCAGTATACTTATTGAACAGGAGACCTAGCAAACCGATCATCTGAAGAAGTTTGGTGCTTCAAGTTATGCGCTCATTCCTAAACAGTTTAGAAAGAAGTTTGAAAAGAAATCCGTCAATCAATTTCATGTGGGAATAAGAATACCAGAAAATCACTGTTGCAAGAAATGTTACGTTTGATGAGAACATCAATGAAGCAGCTGCACAAGTTGGTCCAAGTTTTGCTGATTTTGAGACCGAATGAATACAATCGATTTTGTTGAACACGAAGACCGAGAGAAAATCACAAACTCAAGTGATAGCGAAACAGAAGAGCCTTTTGTTGAAGTGCTCAGTCTGTTCAAGAACTACATAGGTCGACAATTGAAAAAAAGGAAGCATCAACGTCCTCCAGCTCGACTAATACATGAAGTTGCCTGTTCTGCAGTGACAATCGAGCCGAACACTTATAAAGAAGCTACCGAATGTGAGGAGAAACAATATTGGAAAGTAGCTATGGAGGAAGAAAATCGTTTTCTCATGAATAATTATGCATGGACTCTTGAGAAATAACCTGAAAATAGGAAAGTAGTAGGATGCAAGTGGGTCTTCAAAGTTGAGTGTAAACCCAATGGTGATCCAGACCGCTACAAAACGATGCTTGTTGCAAAAGGCTTTTTTCATGTTCCAGGCCTAGATTTTATGGAAAATTCTCCACCAGTAGAAAGATATGATTCAGTTCGGCTGTTGCTAGGTTTAGCTTGTGTCAGAAATCTAGAAATGTGCCAGTTTGATGTGAAAACTGCAATTTTATATGGCGAGCTGTAAAAAGATATCTTTATGAATCAACCAGAAGGATTCTGCAGTGATGATCCTACCCTAATGTGCAAGCTGAGGAAGAGTATCTACGGATTGAAGCAGTCACCTCGTTGTTGGAATCAAAAGTTTGTAGATTTTCTCGTCACATTCTCATTCAAGCAGCTGGAATCAGACAAATGTGTGTTTCATGGGAAATTCGAAGATTACGCGATCTTCTTAACTCTTTTTGTGAATGATGGACTCCTGATATGCGAATTGAAAGAGGTGATAGAACGAATCTTGATCGAACTTCAGAAACAATTAGAAATTACTATATGCGATCCGGAATATTACGTCGGAATTGATATCAAAAGGGATCGAAACCAGAGAAAGATGTTCCTTGGCCAGAAAAGGTACATAACAGAAATTTTGGATAAATTCAATATGCCTGATTGTCATCCAAATGCTATACCAGCAGATCCCAACATAAAACTCCGATCGAAGCCAGTTTCTGATGAGAATATTGAAGAAATGAGGAAAATCGCATACAGGGAGGCAGTAGCAGCTGATAGCCAGGTCAGTAGATTCCTCCATAATCCCGATGAGGAACCCTGGATAGCTGTGAAAAGAATTTTCAGATACCTGAGGGGTACTTCTGATTTTGGAATACTTTATGGAGGTGAAGAAATCAATTTCAAAGCCTATTCATATGCGGATTCCGCTGGTGACCTAGATACGAGAAGATCCACCAGTGGCTATGTAACTATTGTAGCAGGAGCACCAGTCAGCTGGTGTTCACAACGTCAAAAATGCGTTTCCAAGTCAATTTAAGGACTAAATCTGAATATGTATCAGCGTCAGAAACCTCTCAAGAAATATTTTGGCGACGTCGATTTTTTCAAGAAATTGGGGTTCATTTGACCAAGTCTACTTCCTTGTACGTAAATAACCAGAGTGCCGACCCATGAAAAATGCTGAGCATCATAAGCCTACAAAACATATTGATGTCAAGTACAATTTCATCCGAGAATGTATGGCAAATGGCTCCATTACTGTTTTCTACGTTGAATCTAAGTTGCAGTTGGCGGACATTTTCACAAAACCATTACCAAGAAGACAGTTTGAGAATAATAGAACATTCCTCTCTGTGTTTCCATTATCTTCAGAAGAGTAAACAAAGAGGGAGAGTATTGAAATATCATAATGTATTAGAACTCCATTCACTTTGTTCAAATACTGTCTTCTCATCAAGATTGCTATTACATGGGTAACTATGGATTGTTTTTTTATATATAAATAATGTGTTGCTTTTCGGTGTTGGTCTTTCGAAATCAATTCTCTCTCCACAGCTAATTTCACAAAAATTACAAAATATACCATGTATATAATTTTATCCATGAACGCATATATTATTATTTGAAAGCATCATCTTTAAAATCATACGTCAGGCGCGGTCTATCTCTCGATACAAATCAGTAACCGCTACAAAGAGGTTTAGTGTGCCATGGACAATTGAGGGTATTTGAACGACTATTCCACTCATCACATAATCTGACCAATCACAAGCCAGAGATTACATCTATCTATCTATCTATCGATTCTGATTGGTCTGACAACGTTCATGTTCCAACATTGTAACCATGGATAGCAAATCAAAGTCTGAATGTTACTATGCATATCGAAGCGAAGTCTGTCAGTTTGGCATATATCAATTATGGCTGTACTTGTCAGAATGAATCACTGATTTATAATAAATTCTTTTCATGCTTGATTCAAAATTCTATGAAAATATTTCAAGGACATAGTTTTGGGATGAAGATAAGTTTTTTTCTTCATGTGTGTGTCCTATTCACCTCCAAGCCTTAACCACTATACCTGAGTTAGGTATAAAGAAAGAAGATTTTCTGAAATTGTGACTGAAATAAGAGATCAAAACTTCTGAAAATTGGCAGGCTCCAGTCCTTTCTGACACTGTATTCCATTATTTTTTCAAAAATTATGGAGGAAGGCCCTCACTTTTATTGGCCGAAATGAGGTGCATTTTAGAACAGTTGTTTATAATAATATGAAGAAAAATCCTTATTTTGCTCCCAACAAAACCTCCAAATATTTCATTCGAATTTCAAATCACCCTGTATATTATCTCATTCTGACGTGATATATTCTTTCAAAGGAAATAGATTTGCTCAATGTCAGAGTAAAAAATCATAATGGACGCTGCCACCAAAATCTATGATCCTTTCAAATTTATGGCGAAGGCTACATACTGGAAATAAATAAATAATAGCTATTTCTATTATTTATATATTATCAAGATACATGAACCATTGCTCCCATGATATACAGGGTATGTCACGATGAGCTCACACTATCTTTCGATATATCGATAATCAGTCCAGGTAGAAATCCATGAAAATGTGCATGATTCTATTATGATAAAATCATACAGTGTGACTAATGCTATTACCGTCTACCAAAAAATTACTGACTCCAACCCTTGATATAGAAGAACTCGTAGAAGAATTTTGATTTTCAGTGAGCTGAAGAATAGGACATGATGTTATTCTTGCTTCTATTCGTGAAATTCTAGCGTTGCGAAGTAATAATTTTCGAATTAATACATTTGTTGCCAAAGTTTCGCGTGTAGGCAAAATTGATCGTACTCTAAGAAATTCGGCGAGACTTTAAGTAAAATTTAAAATACTCCATTTTAGTTGCCGGTTCATCAACTTTGACAATTCCATGTCACAGGTTACTGAAACCATATACAGGGTGGAATTTACTGAATCCAACCCTGGAAATAGAAGAATGTTGATTATTATTGAGCTGAAGAATTGGAAATAATATTATTTCTACTATCATTCTTAGAATTCATGCGTTGCGAAGTATAAATTTTCAAATTGATACATTTGTTGCCAAAGTTCCGCGTGTAGTCAAAATTAATCGTTTTCTAAGAAATTCAATGAAAGTTTGAGGAAAATTTGAAATACTTCATTTTGGTTGGCTAATCATCAACTTCAAAAATCCATATCACAGCGTACTAAAACCTTATACAGGGTGAAATTCTATATATGAATTAAATTGGCAGAATTTCTCAAGACCGGTCCTAGATTTTTACGATTCTGGAAACGTCAGTTGATTGCTGAGTGACAGCATAATAATCCATGGAAAAATTAAAAAAATCGAAGGAACTGTTGGAAAGTTATGATTGGAAGAAGTTATAGCCATATGCCATAAATCACCCTATAGATTATCTTAGAAGAGGCGGAGACACTTTCTGATGGTCATTTGGTATTACCCTCAGGTGCCTCTATTCGTAGTAGGAGCATGTACAGTTCCTCATGACTCACCCTGTATATACGATTTTATTATATCAACCACCAGATGTGTCATTTCCGAGTGAAATTGATTTGAAAATATTGTTATATCCATATTTCATACATGACGTTGCAAATTTTCAAATCGAAGTGGCTATTTTCTCACCAAACAATCTCATGAAAGCGTTTGGAATGGAAAAATTATGATATGAAAATACCTTATTTTTTTGCATTTTTCTCCATATCCACTACGATCGATTGCAATGTTATGCGCATGATATGCAAGATGTTACAATATTTTCAGATCGATTTTACTCGAAACCTATACATCTGATCGATACGAAACTGAGGTAACTTTTTAATGTGAAGAGGTGTGAATTTTCATAATCCGAGATTGAATTGTCGAATAATATGCATACAAAATTATTTTAGCAATTCACGATATTCACGAAGTGGGCGACATTTAGATTACATAATACGAACTTAAAACTGGGGAAAAACAAACTCTTGTCTATGGATAAAGTGCATAGACTACATTGCATACAGCTTGCTGTAGCTGTAGTTGTCAAACTTGTCAATAACATAAAGTGTTGGTACTTTCGGTAGTGATGATGGTTGAGTTGGTTAATTTTTTTACATTTATTAGTTCATTAAACAGTGAACGGGTGAAGAATTGGAGATAGTTCAAACAATTCAAACTAATTATGACGAGCAAATCAATTGACATTATGAAAGGACAGCTACAACATGTTTACAATACCCAGATTGTCCTGCTTTGCAGGAACTAATACAAATCCATCGTTCTACAGGAGTTCCTCTGGACCCCAACTTCAATATAACTTTATGTGGGGAAGATTTCATCGCCGAAGTTTAAAGACAAAGTGCAAAAATGTGCCTTTTGTTGAAGTCTTCTGCCTCACACAAAATCACATGATTAGCACGGAGAACTGCTTCTCCTTCCACTACTGGTCGGCTTTTTCCATCTAAATAGAGCAGAATGTCTGCCAGAAGAACATCTACAATCGGCGTTATTAGCGTTTTCGATCGAATATTGACAATCAATGTCAAGATATTTAAAAACTTATCACTTTTATCAGTACACAGTACACAAGCTGATGACCCTAATGAGATTGGGTGATGATTGAGTTTGTTTTCCCCCAGTTGACATGAAACGATGAAAACCGAGCGCCACCTGGTGACATTGATTCCCGCGATTATTCAATGTAGTATCACCCTGTATTTCACACACCTGAATGAATTCTTGAAATGACTTCATCTTCACTGCATTGTACCGGGTGTACCACTAAGAATGGACGCCGGCTATATCTCGGAAACTATTTGCCGCACAGGTTTCGAAAAAAAAATGAATGATTAAAATGGCCAAGAGAAATCTCTGGAAATTATTTTCAACAAGTTTTCATGAGAATTTGTTATATCAAGACATATCACGAACACTTTTTTCATGTTATCGAGTTGATTTTCGATCATTTCGATCAAAAATAATCGTGCGTGCTCTCGTAATGAAAGAGGGAGGGCAGGATGAAAAGTATTTTGGGAAAACTCTTATTACTACAGTATGGTGTGACGGAATTCGATTATCTTGGTCTTATTATGAAGGGTTTTTTCAGATCTTTGAGATGAATCTAACTTAAATCGATTCAAATCCTGTGGTGGCCGCTAGATGGCATCGTTTGACAAAAAAACAATCCACAATAAACAATGGAAATTCCAATAGAACTTCAATTATATTTTGACGTTTCTCTTATTCAAAGCCCACTTGCCTTTTTTCGTTTCTGAACCTACTCTATACTTCTCGCACTACTTACATTTCAATTAGCTATGTCATTGCTAAGAGTATTATTCACTATTGTGAGATACTATATATAGCAGTTTGTGAAACCAAAATTAATGAATAATTGGAATCATAATTTCATAGAAACAGGAAATTTTCAGATTACGGTTATTGAAGTCAGATTCCTGTGGTGAATATTTTCATATCATATTGTCGTTTGCTCTACTTCCATATTTAATTAAGTTGGATTTGGAATTCTCAAAAATAATGGAAAATTGTCAGATTTTTTCAAACGATGCCATCTAGTGGCCACCACAGTAGTTGAATCGACTTGATTCGTGATTTATTCGGAAGATCAGAAAAAACCCTTCATAATAAGACCAAGATCATTGAATTACGTTACATCAAACTGTAGTGATAAGAGTTTTTCCAAAGTACCTTTCATCCTTCCCTCCCTCTTTTATTTGAAGAGCAAGCGCAATTTTTTCATCAAAATGTTTGGAAATCAACTCGATAACATGAAAAAAGTGTTTTCGATATGTGTTGATATAACATATTTTCATGAAAACCCGTTTATTAAACTGGCTAATGCAATTACGCCCTCTGGCGGCTGTCCTGGGAACTCGAAAATAATTTCCAGAGATTTCTCTTGGCCACTTTCATCATTCATATTTTTTTTAACCTGTGCGGCGAATAGTTTCCTAGATACAGCCGGCGTCCTTTCTTAGTGGTACACCCGGTACATGGGAAGATCAGGTCTTGTATCGTTGCAATATCGATGCAATATTTTGCAGACTTCCTGCCTCCTTTCAAGGAGCGGACAGTTTGCAAAATATATCTGTTCAAAATGTGCCACAATTTTTTGTTTTCCTTATCAAGTACACAAAATCGATGATAAATATCATGTGACCATTCGAATTCCATTTTCATGGGTGTCATTGAATCTATTAGACAAGTCATAACTTCTAGACCATTAGGTGTATCAAAATGAAATTTAGTATAGGTGAATGGTATGTTAAGAGGAGAGTTTCCACATATTTTTCAGTTTCCGGTCACTTCCGGTTTCACCGGAAATGGCTCCGGTTCTGAATTTTTGAATGTAACACCCTGTATATTGTAACATTTTTGGATTTCTGAGACAATTCTAGATCAGAAAGTGACATTTTCGAAAGTTTTTTTGCCAATTTAATTTTTTCTGAGTCACTTTTGAAATTACATCTAGGTGGCCATGATCGGAAGTAAACTAATCTATGAGGACCTCAGGTGATATCAGAAAATCGAAATCGCGAAGTTTAAGTGACAAGTATGATAGATATGAATAAGACAAGTTGTCAAAATTACATTTTCGTGTCAAACTATTATTATTCAAATGGCGACCTTTTTTTGACAAGCACTTTCCGAAAAAAGGATATTTTGACGAATCTAACGATACTAATTTATTTGCGATTGGATTACAAATAAGAACATAAATTAAATATCAAGTACTGACGGAAATACTTCATGATAATTCATTCACTTTTGTCAAGTGTGCCGAGGATAGGCATGATGCATAATATTTTCCAGTTATTTCGATCAAGTCTTCTTGTTAATTTTGTTGAATAATACTATAATAAAAAATGGTCGCTATTTGAAAAATAATAGTGAGACACGAAAATGTAATTTTGCCAACTTGTCTTATTCATATTTATAATACCTAGATGTAATTTCAAAATTGACTCCGAAAAAATTGAGTTGGCATAAAAACTTTTGGAAATGTCACATTCTGATCTAAAATTGTCTCAGAAATCCAAAAATGTTACAAAATACAGGGTGTTCCATTCAAAAATTTAGAACCAGAGCCCGGTGAAACCGGAAGTGACCGGAAAGTGAAAAATATGTGAAAACTCTACTCTTCACATACCATTTCCCTATATCAAATCTCATTTTGATACACCTAATGGTCTAGAACTTATGACTTGTCTAATAGATTTGTTGACACCCGGTATAGTAGTAACTTTATTTTCATTGGGGGTAGACCTTAGGCCTGTTCGTTTGTGCTTGCTCTACCAGCTGAACTTGATTTTTTTCTATGACGTTCTCTGTTCACCTCATGCCATGAACAGAGACAACTATGGAAAAAAATCAACTTTAGCAAGTTCAGCATCACAAACGAACAGGCCTCTTGTTGGCTAGATACCAAAATCACTCGATCTAATATAAAACAAGATGTATACAGGGTGTTTCATAATTGAATGCTGATCCTAAAGGGCGATAATCCTTGGATGATTTTAAGAAAAATTCTTCATGTGAACATAGGTCCGTAACAGCTTCGTTTCTGAGATACAGGATGTTGAAATTTAACAAAAAAATCAGTTATTCCGCAATATCTCTGAAATCGCTCTGGCTTTTCTCTTCAATTTTGGTACATACCAAGCATGAATAGAAATACATTTTTTCCATAATAAAGGATTCCTTAATTCCCATCAGTGGCGTCCCTGTTAACATACCCTGTCATATTTTTCATCAGAATAATGATACGCCACTGTCTTTTTTCCAAATAAATATTATTTCAGTAATTATCCTCTATCTTCTCATAAAAATGGTTTCTTGTCTTTTTTTCGTCCGGCGAACGGTTTTTGAGTTAGAAAATGAAATGCATTCATTTGCTTGTCCCTATTCGATTTTTACCCTTAGTCATAATTTCACAATTGTGGTAACCAGAAGATCTAAGCAATATTTTTATAATTTCATGGTAACTATTTTCAAGTTTTTGTAATGAAGAAGAAAGCCCGAGCGGTTTCAGAGATATTGGGGAATAACTGATTTTTTTGTTAAATTTCAACATCCTGTATCTCAGAAACGAAGCCGTTACGGACCTATGCTTACATGAAGAATTTTTCTCAAAATCATCCAAGGATTATCGCCCTTTAGGATCAGCATTCAATTATGAAACACCCTGTATATACTGTGCTACAAATGCCTGTTATCATCTGCCTAAAATTGTGTAAGCAATGCATGAATGAGTTGATAGTTGTAGATAAAGAACTTGCTAACTTAAACTTCTACTTGAACTAAAACTTGAACTAAACATTATTGAGGACAATGGCAGTGCTGTCGGAGTCGGAGTAAAAGTAGCATAGCATAGCATAGCATATAGCATTATCTAGAGGCGCTCATGCGTTTCATTTAATTTTCAATGAGAAGTTGAACCAGCAGGAATCCAAAGTATTTGATTATCTAGAGACGGGTCAATGAATTACGGAAGTTTATTGTTGGCGCGAAATGTCTAGAAATGCTGGTGATATCTTACTCGAGATTCATTCTAGTGTGAAACTGAATTACATACTTTTGTTTATTAATTCGAAACGTTGTAGATGTAATCCAGATTCCTATCGTTTCATTTCATTCGAAGACATTCCTCAGTATTGGTGGAATCTGTTGCGCAATTTTATGCACGACAAAAGGCCGTTTTGAAAACTGAGCAATTCCGAATACTCTCAAAGATTTTTGTTAAAAAAATTAATGTTCGTGATTTCATTCAAATTCTTTCATCACTCTATTCGAATAAATGTAACAAAACGGATAACACATTCTCATTGCTACTTTTTTTGTTGCACAAGATAAAGTTATCAGATTTTCAATACGACATTTCCTCTTTGAACTGCCGTCATCATTCTTTGTACGACTCTAGATTTCTGTATAACGCATTCTGAGGGCTTTTGACCTCTAAAAATCAAAGGAGTGTCTCAATTCCTAATGAAAAATACAGTGCAGAGTTAAAAAAAAAACAAAGTTAATGCTGGCAGCTCTAAGACGAGACGTTGGTTTGAGAACCTTTCGAAACCATCTTGTGAAACAGAAAAAGTGTAGCAATGCGTCTTGATTAAATATGAAAATGAAATCGTGGATATTTGTTTTCTTTTTTCAAAGAATCTCTGGAATTTTTTTCCAATTTGAATGTATGATGGATTGATATTCATCATACAGGACGTGAAATGAAATTCTGAATAAAGAAAACCTAATCATGAATCTTCGATTGAGATCTATGGAATTAACAAGTTTTCCATCGTTCAGGTTTGGACCTCTTGATTGAGTGAAATTATATTTCACATTTTCGTCTCGAATTATAAAAAATAACCACTTGTAGTCGTTCCTTTCGACTCTACTAGGTACGAAGTTCAAAGACAAATTTTCAACATCCACCCTGATACCTAACATTCCTGTGCCCAACCGATACCGCCTAGCAGCCGATAGTCATTGTTCTTTTCGTACCGCTAGGGTATGAACGTTTCAGAGACAAGTGTTGATTTAGAAGTGTTTTAGTTTTAGTAAAGTGATAAAAAGTGTACCTTATCATGGGCAAAAGTGGAAAATCAACGAAAAATTATAGAAAGATACCCAAATTGAGAAAGAAAATTAGACTGTCAAGAAATATTAGTAGAGTTTATCGAGTAAGTACCTACACATTACTTAATTACATCATAGCTGGAAATTGAGGAATGGTGGACACACAAAGCATGATAGGAATGTTCAGTTTTAATTCGACAGCATTTGGATTTTCCTTTATAGACATCCGGCACACGCTGGATAGAATGAAAAGTATACTATACAGGCACTCATACGAGGCGCCGCTACGGTACTATGACCTTGTTTATCAACTGAATGCAGGGTTTGGTTTTTTTTTTTGTTATAGACATCCGGCAAACGCTGGATAGAATGAAAAGTATACTATACAGGCACTCATACGAGGCGCCGCTACTATAGCAAATGTGCTATAGCCTTGTTTATCAGCTGACTGCAGGGTTTGGTTTTTTCATTATGGACATTCGGCACACGCTGGATAAAATGAAAAATGTACTATACAGGCACTCATACGAGTCGCCGCTACGGTACTATGACCTTGTTTATCAACTGAATGCAGGGTTTGGTTTTTTTTTGTTATAGACATCCGGCATACGCTGGATAGAACGAAAAATATGTAAACTACAAGAGGCAATCATTCCTAATAATAATGGAATTAACTCCAAAGTCTTTATTTTATAATTCGTATTTTCAATATTCAACGCTGTTCGACTTCAGACTGCTGACATTTCCTGACTAAGCATCTTTACCACATTCTAGCTACAATGGCGTAGCTATAAGGAGATATCGCTAACATATATACAATACAGGCACTCATACGAGGCGCCGCTACTATAGACTTGCCCAAGACTGGCCTGAGGAGAGCTAAATATGTGCACAGCTGATTAATGAACCGTTTCTTGTGGGTTTCTTTGTTTCTGTTAATGTCACTACGTGGCAGGTTTATCTTGTCATTGTTGACAGGTGAAAAAAAAAAAAAATTTTTTCTTATCGGTATATATATATATATACCTGATTGAATCAAACTTAAAAAAAGGGGGGGGGGAGAGGAGAACCTCACTCCTCCGTTCATCCGAGCCTCACATTCACAATATATGAGGTATATATACTGTAGACAGAGCTTAATTACTTTTTTTTTCTCTTTTTTCTACACTAGACTCCACGACCAGTGGCAGTAGCTGGAGCAACTCACACTCGCATCATATATAATTGTTTCGAAAGTGAGGGTCGACCAGTCGAGCTTTCTGATGAGGATCCCCAGCAAGATTCAGATAAAGAATTAACATAACTCATCCTCCTGAAGAGTTATTTCTCTGGGAAAAAAATCCTGATTCTGAGACCTCTTTTTGGACCGGAGATCCACCAAGAAATTGCAGGGGGTGGAAAGGTTTCCCTCACTGAAGGAATCGACAAGAGTTCAGAGCTGAAATGGTTACCAAGTATCCTCCGATTAAAGATTGTTAGGTAATGATTCCGCGAGGCTCAACCCTGATGAAATACAATCCGTTCTTCCAGAAAAGTCTGTTGAATGAGTTCCTCATCAATTCACAGTAATAGCTAGTAATGGGTCTTTCTGCAGTAGCTAGACCCAATTATAAATTGTATTCGCAGCCAATACAAACGAATCCAATGAAAATTTGAGAAATATGTCAATGGGACTAAACTTTTGGCTGATGATGCCTCCCACTCCATATCGTTACATCGGAGGTATTTGATCATTCCTCATCTCAACTTCACCACCAAAAAGTATTGGCCTATTGACGAACTACTGTTCGGGGCGTACGCCTACATGAGTAAAATACAATCGAGATATGAAGAATATAGGAGCGCATCTGCTCAAGAAGCCGTTATTTCCTCTTACTTTAATAACCGCCAACATCTCAGGCTTTAAACGAAACAGAGGAACAATTTCGACAGAGGTGAGCAGCAGTACAGGATCCATTACTGTACAAATCAGAAATTGTAAAGCTTCAACCAATTATCCTCTCATTTTGAGTTAGGTGCAGGGTTATCAAACGAATTTTGCCAATAAACCTTACCAACAGTCTTGGCCAATAACTTCCATACAGGAAAGAAATTTGGCTGAGATGAGAAAGGCTATAAATAAGCTGCTGAGCATAGATACAGTTTCAATAATTGGCCTTATGGGAGAATCTTTTCTCTCCACATATTTCCTCGCCAAGAAATTAAATATAACTCACTGGTTCATACTAGACCGGAAAAACCTTAATACAATTATATACTTTATACTAGAGGATAATCGAACAGTAGTGACGAAGCTTCTACATAATAATTGTTATCTCACAAAAGTAGACTTGAAAGATGCTTAATATTCTGTATCTTCAGAGAGATAGATCGAAAATATCTGTTTAAGATTTGAAAACAAAAATTATCAATTAATTGACTCCCAATGGGCCTCTTTGGCCTCTTTACTTTGACATTCTATAAATCTATCGCCCTGTAGCACCACATGTGTTTACTGATGAGTCGATGAATCCTACCTTGAAAAAATTTAAAAGTTGCTACCAGTCACATGTATAATTTATCTAGATGACATACTAGTAATAGTAGTGATTGCAAGAGAGAGTATATATGGAGTGTCAGAAAAATTCTAGGACAGTTATAAGATTGTTAGTGGTTTGGGATCAAAATTAATTTTAACTAATGTGTACCATCTCACTCCTTGCCTGAGGTGTACTTTTCTTGGATTTTCATTCGATACTACTGACATGAAAATATCACTACCTGGAGAAAGAATTGACAAAATTAGAAATTTCACACAGAAAATGAAAATTAACAAAACTTGTGAAATCAGGGAATTTGCAAATTATATTGGAATACCTGTTTCAATAATTCTAATGGTGATTATAGTCAACGAAATGTCCGGAAAAAAAAAAAGTTCTTATCCATAATTCCGTTGCCTCTTTACGACCAACCCTCAAAAGTCTTCAAAAGACTTGGACGAGCAAGGAAGGACGGGGGTCTTACCTTTTAACGTGTGATCCCAAACACTCTCTTAGGCCATCAGAATTTTTTTTTGCGGTCGTGGTGGGAATCGAACCCATCTACCGGCAATCCAGATAAAATACTGGCGCTTCAACCATGAGGCTACGATGTCATGAACATTTACACTAGAATATTAGTCGATTTCAATTGTTGATCAGAATCTGTTTCAAGAAACAGAATGCCGATAAGAAACAATAGTTTTCATGTTGTGAATTTTTTCTGACGTATATCTCACTGGCTAGGGGACTACTCAAATGGTAGTAAAGATAGACAGATTTGGATATTTGCCTCATATATGAATTTGGAACAAGATACTGAGGCCGTCAGCAAATCACGCTGCACTTCAATTGAAACAGAATATGAATTGTCAGGAAAATATTTTGATATTATTTTAAAACAACTAGGCTCTCCAGAAATATACTCAACCGATTCATCAGTCAATACAAAATGTAGAAAGTTTATGTCATGGAAGCCACAGACCCTAATTCTTGGAAGGTGGATGCATATTCACCAACAATAGAAAACACTTTTTCGTCTAGGTTTCCTCCATTTGCGATTATACTTTATATGTTGAGCAAAAAATCAAAATCAGAAAGATAGCAAGAGGGATCAGATCAACTCATTCCTTGTGAAAAAGAACTACCCTGGTGGCAGAGGAGTATTTGATACAGATATTGTCAAGATAACAAGCAGAAACTTTATGATCCGGTTCGCAATAAAATTTTAGAATTCTTAAATCAGCAGTATAAACAAGATATATCATTCTCGCTGATAAATTCATATAAGTCGGCTTCATCTCTGATTCTTCGATTGAACGAAAGCGATAGCCTGCTCCTCGAAAGCCTCTTCAAGGGGAGTTGCAATATAGAAGGCCTCCACAACCAAAATAACTGATTAACCTTTGGAGACTTTATCCTCTAGAAATTTTTTCAGATTTGATTACAAAAATTGTAACTGTAACTTGAAACTGAGAGGAATTATACAGGTAAATGATAGAGTGGACAAGACTACTGACTGGTCAAGAAATCAGCCAGTGTTATTATTGCCCTTTTTTGAAAGAGAAACCTCAACTTTGTCTTGCCACCACTACTATACGATTACGATACGACATATAACTCGATATATAATTCAAGCACTTGCCTTGCGAGTTCTTTCTGGCTCAGTAGTTAACGATGATTAAGTTATGGGTTATATAGAAGTCGAGGTTAAAATACTGATATTATTGTCCTCAAATTGTTTTCCTTTTTTACGGAATATTGAAGCAAGCGAGTATTAGGTATGGTTAATTACAATATTTTATCAACCAGACCTATTGATATTCTCTATAGACTTTGTTTCGAATCACTATAACTCCATATTTTGTGAATTCGCATATTTACATGAAATACTTGATATGTATTTCAATAGATTGTGAGACACAAGTCTCAGACGTTCATAGGCTAGATCGTCTGACCTCTTTGAACAACTACAAGTGGTTATTTTTTATAATTCGAGACGAAAATGTGAAATATAATTAAAAGATCAATTGACTTACCTGTTAAGGAAAATTGATCATAATTATATGAACATTTTCGTCGAAGAATTATAAATTCCCGCCCTATTCGATCCCTCCCTGACGATCCAGCAATACTTTCAAGAAATGACTATCGGCTGCTAGGCGGTATCGGTTGGGCACAGGAATGTTAGGTATCAGGGTGGATGTTGAAAATTTGTCTTTGAACTTCGTACCTAGTAGAGTCGAAAGGAACGACTACAAGTGGTTATTTTTTATAATTCTTCGACGAAAATGTTCATATAATTATGATCAATTTTCCTTAACAGGTAAGTCAATTGATCTTTTAAGTATTGAGAAGGAATATTCTCAGATATAATCATGAACAAAATTGAATGGATATACAGGGTGTCTGTAAAAGGTCTTTACAAAAACATACCACATATTCCTTAGACCAAAATAAGTCGATAAGTAAAATTACCTTAGTACAAAGTTGCATCGTTAGGGCTCCAGAGGGCCATGAAGTTACAATTTTCCAATCGTCTTTCCCATATAAATTCAAAACGGCATATGCGATTGTGTTGAAATTCGGTATATTGATAGAGTTTTATGTGGCGGAAAAATGGTGTTGAATTCTTGTCCGATATTGATCCAAAGGCGTAGAACTTGACTTTTTTTAATAATTGCACCTTTAACAATTCTACGCCAATGGAATAAAACGAGTTTGAGTATGACATTCCGATTGCGCAACTCATTTACTTTAAAAAAAGTACTCCTGATAAGACTCGATTACTCTCATGGTTTTCGCTAAAGGACCCCGCACTTTTTCTATATAAAAATGGCGTTCCGTCGAATTTCCCCAATTTTTGGTAAATGATAGTACTCGACATACTGATTGAATATGCCAAGTCCCAACTCAATCCTATGACTAGTTTACGAGATACAGGGTGTTGAAGTTGAAGAATACCTAATTTTTCTCGGCCTATATCTCTAAGATAGGACAAATGAATTCCAATTTTTCGGGAGCACGTAATAGTTATGCCCTTAGGCGCAAGAACTATATAGGTATTCGACCAAAACTGATTTTTATTACAGGGTGATTCTCATTTCAAATAATGTGTTTTTTTGAATATCTGAATATCAATGCTACAAATTGATAACAATTACAAAATGAGATTTATAGCCAAGTATGCTCTTCTTACATCAATTGAATTCGTAAAATATAATAATTATACATGGTGTTTCATTAATGCTGTTGATTGCATAATTGGTCTATCCTAAAGTTCATTGGGCCACCTCGTATTATCGGGTTGATTCCAGACATTCAAAATATTTTTGAAGGATGTATCCCAATGAGTTCCATGATATACAGAGTGATTCATCGATTGAAAAAATTGACAACCACGAAAAAATATTCAAAAACCACTATTTTTTTCATCACCCTCTAATTCGAAATTATTACCGTCGATGTAAGATTTTTTTCCACCAATATACTCAGTATGGATATTTCAATCAAATTGGGAATTTTCAGACCCATGCTATGACTAGTTTTTTTTATACATCGAATAATGTGAAAATAATTATGGAAAAGTAATTACATAATAACACGAAAAATTGCTCCGAATCGCAAAACTAGTAGTCACTAGTCAACTATGTCAAAAAATGTGATTTGTTCGTAAACAAAATCTAGTGGTCTTATTATAGGTCCGCTAGCAAAACATCTCGAAAATGTTTTTCAGAAAACATCAAACAAATCACAATATGCCCCCGAAAAAATCTCATCAACGACACAACTCATCAACGATCCCACTCATATAAACGTGCTAAAACTCATGAGCGTTCCAAGTCGACAGCGGTTTTTCCCAACTCAATCCTATGACTATACTTTTCGAAAAAAATATGAAACTAAACTTCCGCAAACGCCTAGTGAGAGGTGCGCGTTAATATATTTTGCAACTCTCCTTTATCCAACCAACTTCCAATCTTTTGATCATACTGTATATTGTTAGAATCGAAGTTAGTATATGCACATCGGAAAGACACTAAAGTTGGAGTTTTGGTTATGTAGATATTCGTTACCGGGTTCAGTATAGACTTGAAAGAAAAATGGAATACAGGAACATCAGTAGGTACCGAGGAATCATCATTTATCCAACACATCAAAAATATAGTAAAATAATAATGAAACAATCTCGAAGCCTCTTTCTTCCACTCAATATCAATTCAGAATTGCAATCATAGATTTTGAAAAAATACATGAACCAACTCGTTTTCCAACAACATCTATTTGTTGGAAGAAATAGTGGCATTAGGTAATGTATATCGTAAGATATACATACCGTAATAGATCGATAGACATCCTCAAATAACTATAAAATTATATTTTAGGGTAAGTTCTAGTCCCAATTCAAGTTGACAACTGATATTTTCGGAATCGGCGGGGTCGAATTAGTCTAGAAACTTGGGTTGTCACGAATTAATAAGTATGTTTTACTTCGTAGAAGTCGAATTTGGATTATCGCAACCAGATAGAATATTTTTCAGTAGGCTTAGAAAACAAAATCATGATATCAATAAATGTGTCTGTCATCCAGCAACTTTCGGGTTGTCAGTATCTTAAAATATCATATCAGCGTATATCTTTATTCTGAGTGTTTTTTAAGTCGTTTTCAGTAATTGTTTAGTGAATTTAGTGCGCATTATGGCATTTGCAAATAGGGTAAGATGTTATGTATGCGAAGGGAATTTCATTCCTAGACTCACAATTCGTATAAATCGTGAAGATAATGTTGATTTTCTGCAAATTGCAACATTTAGAAGACAAGCTGCTGGAAATCCTCCAATTGACATTTTTGATGATACCAGAGTTTGTTTCAATTGTCATAACAGTGTAATAATTGATATCAATGAGATGGAAAATAACCCAAACTGTCTTCGCCTAAATGTATTGAGTCCAGTAATGAGCCGTGCCTGCATAATCTGTAATGCTCGTCAACATGTTCAGAGAATAACTCTTGCATGTAGGGTGAACATGTTTGTTGTAACGAATATTTATGTTCCGGACTTTCTGAGAATTTGTGGTCATCATCTTGACCCTCATGGATTTCTCTTGAATAATTTGCATGGAGGTTTGAATTTTATCAACAAACCCTATTTGATATCAAATATGCTTCAATTTCTACAGTGTATGAGAACAGTTGCCAATGAAAATAGACGTATTAGAAACTGGGATGATATTGATAGTTTTACAGAAGAAGAGTTCAAAGCTCTGACGTCGATTTCAAAAGAAGATTTTCAAGAACTTTATGGATTTTGTGATACAATCGAGCAAGGGGGAAATAGAAGGCATATCAAAAAGAAACATTTACTGACATTTCTAATCAAAATGAAACATGGAGTTTCAGATGAGTTTTTGAAAATCTTGTTTCATTTTTCTTCAAGACAAACAACTAGCTTGATAATATCGAATGTGAGGATATCTCTAATGCAAAGATTTGTAACTAATAATATTGGTTTCGACTCTATTACAAGAGACGATTATATTAATAGACACGTGTCTGTATACACCAATCAGCTATACAACCCTTCTCCCAATATCCCAAAAGCAATTGTGTATATAGACTGTACATATAACAAAATAGAAAAAAGTAGTAATTTCCGAATATTGAGACAATCCTACTGCTTCCATAAAAATGAGCACCTGGTTAAGCCTGAAATTATGGTCGCTCCTGATGGCTACATCTTGGCAATTAATGGTCCATACTTTTCTGATGCTAGAAATAATGATGCCACCATTCTGCAGCATGAGCTACAGAATGATATAAATAGAATGAGGACATGGTTTCAAGAAGGCGATGTAGTGATAGTCGATAGGGGTTATAGGGACTCTATTGGTCTTTTACAGGATCTTGGTCTCCATTACCATATGCCACCATTTCTACCACCAAACCAAAGACAACTCACAACAATCGAAACTAATAGGGCACGCTTAATTACTAGCACCAGATGGATTGTAGAGGCTAGAAATGGGCATTTCAAATCGATTTTCAAATTTTTCCGAGGAGCGATATCAATAACACATGTTGCAAAATTACGCGAATTCTATTTGATTGCTGGCGCCCTAATAAACAAATACCATCCTCCAATAAGGATGCCGGGCACATTGGAATTAGCTACACAAATGTTGCATGATATCGAAGAAGTCAACATTGTTCAGGCCCGAGTTGAGGCTGAAAACCTCCGTACAAGAAATGGTCGATGGTTTCGTTTGAACCATAGACATGTACCGACGTTTCCTCGACTTGACTTAGAATATTTGAAAACACTCACAGGGTCATATCACATTCACTTAGCTGCCTCCTACATACAAGACACGATACAAAGAGATGGAGGGGAACAAAATACTCTCGATATTGACGAACTCATTGAGGAACCCAATTTTTTAAGATTTCGAGTATTTTCTCGGTTCAGAAATGCCACTATACATATGCTGTGGTTAGTATTCAGAGAAATCGATGATAATAATTTACAAGATCCGCCCATTTTAGGGTACTACTGTACTTGTAGGTCCGGTGCTAGAACATTAGGGACGTGTGCACACGTAGCCAGTGTGGTATGGTTCCTTGGATACGCAAGAAACCAAGGAAATATTACCTTTCCATCTGATCGCCTTTTGAATTGTATCGACGATGCTGCAAATCGATTGAATCCTGAAAATATGAACATCGGTCCGGAACTGATTTGAATCTGGCGATTAGTTGATTTCTGTGTTCCTTGTGAAACATAATTATAGTAGTAGTAGTAGTATATGTCCTTCGTTGGTAGGTATGTACATACCAACCAACCATCGATTCCTAATGAGGTCCTTTAGCCCATAGTGTTCTGAACATGTATCTATATTGTATGTTGGCACGCAACAGTGAATCGTGCAGGACTATCCCCAGCCGATGCTCCGAAACTTCACAATATTTAATTCGTATATTAATATTCGAAAAATTCCTTGCGCTGTCTGGGAATCGAACCCACGACCCCGCAGTCCTGACTCGGGTGCTCGTCCACTGCGCCAATCCTGCCTACACACAATCATATTATAGGTATTGGAACTTTCACTTTCTAACGTGGACTAGGCCTACAGGGGATACCACAATAAAAAAAACGCGCCTGAAACTCTACCTCTCAGGTGGTGGGGAAACGAGTTGGTTTGTCTATTTTTTCAAAATCTGTGATTGAAATTCTTAATTGACATTTTTCTTTCAGGCCTATACTGAACCCGGTAACGAATAGCTACATAACCAAAACTCCAACTTTAGTGTCTTTGCGATGTGCATATACTAACTTCGATTCTAACAATATACAGTATGGTCAAAAGATTGGAAGTTGGTTGGATATAGGAGAGTTGCAAAATATATTAACGCGCACCTCTTACTAGGCGTTTGCGGAAGTTTAGTTTCATACTTTTTTCGAAAAGTAGTCATAGGATTGAGTTGGGAAAAACCGCTGTCGACTTCGAACGCTCATGAGTTTTAGCACGTTTATGAGTGGGATCGTTGATGAGTTGAAAGTTGATGAAAGGGGTGCGTAGAATAGTTGTGTCGTTGATGAGATTTTTTCGGGGGCATATTGTGATTTGTTTGATGTTTTCTGAAAAACATTTTCGAGATGTTTTGCTAGCGGACCTATAATAAGACCACTAGATTTTGTTTACGAACAAATCACATTTTTTGACATAGTTGACTAGTGACTACTAGTTTTGCGATTCGGAGCAATTTTTCGTGTTATTATGTAATTACTTTTCCATAATTATTTTCACATTATTCGATGTATAAAAAAAACTAGTCATAGCATGGGTCTGAAAATTCCCAATTTGATTGAAATATCCATACTGAGTATATTGGTGGAAAAAAATCTTACATCGACGGTAATAATTTCGAATTAGAGGGTGATGAAAAAAATAGTGGTTTTTGAATATTTTTTCGTGGTTGTCAATTTTTTCAATCGATGAATCACTCTGTATATCATGGAACTCATTGGGATACATCCTTCAAAAATATTTTGAATGTCTGGAATCAACCCGATAATACGAGGTGGCCCAATGAACTTTAGGATAGACCAATTATGCAATCAACAGCATTAATGAAACACCATGTATAATTATTATATTTTACGAATTCAATTGATGTAAGAAGAGCATACTTGGCTATAAATCTCATTTTGTAATTGTTATCAATTTGTAGCATTGATATTCAGATATTCAAAAAAACACATTATTTGAAATGAGAATCACCCTGTAATAAAAATCAGTTTTGGTCGAATACCTATATAGTTCTTGCGCCTAAGGGCATAACTATTACGTGCTCCCGAAAAATTGGAATTCATTTGTCCTATCTTAGAGATATAGGCCGAGAAAAATTAGGTATTCTTCAACTTCAACACCCTGTATCTCGTAAACTAGTCATAGGATTGAGTTGGGACTTGGCATATTCAATCAGTATGTCGAGTACTATCATTTACCAAAACTTGGGGAAATTCGACGGAACGCCATTTTTATATAGAAAAAGTGCGGGGTCCTTTCTGTTTCAATAATTCAGAGTGTATAGGTTTCACAAAAATATTCATTTACAACATAATCAAAATAGAGATTTCACAAAAATTTTTCAAGATGTTCACCATTTTCGAGCGTACAAAGATTTATATGTCGAAGAAAATTGATAATAATACATAGGCGTAGAACTTGATATTTCAAATAATTGCACCTTCAAAAATTCTACGCCAATGGCAGTAAATGAATTTGAGTATTAAATTTGGATTTGGTACTCATTTACTACAGAAAAATTACCCCTGATAACACTCGATTTACTCTCATGGTTTTGGCAAAGTTTGTATTTTAATAATTATTGTTTATGTTCTTGAATTAATAAAATGCAAATATCGTCAAAACCATGAGAGCAATCGAGTCTTATCAGGAGTACCTTTTTCAAAGTAAATGAGTTGCGCAATCTAAATCTCATACTGAAACTCCTTACTTTCCATTGGCGTAGAATTTTTTAAAGGTGCAACTATTGAGAAAATCAAGTTCTACGCCGATGTATTATTATCGGACAAAATTTCAACACCATGTTTTTACCACATGAAACTCTATCAATATACCAAATTTCAGCAAAATCGCATATGCCGTTTTAAATATATATGGGAAAAACGATTCAAAAATTGTAACTCCAAGATCCTCTGGAGCCCAAACGATGCAACTTTGTACAAAGGTAATTTTACTTAAATCGACATATTTTGGCCTAAGGAATATGTGGTATGCTTTTGTAAAGACATTTTACAGACACCCTGTATATAAAGAAATACATTGAGAATTAGCATTCTCTATGTGATGAAAATATCAAAACTTTCTCGGTTTATTCAACAGAAAATAACTAGGAGAGTAGTTGTTTTATGTTCAATAAACCAAGAAAGAGTTGATATTTTCATCACATAGAGAATGCGAATTCCTAATGTTTTCTTCAATATACAGAGAAGTGCACAAAAAAACGGCCAGAACTATAACTTTTGAATTATTCGATGAAGATCTTTGGAAATTGATGGCAGCTAGTATACGAAACAATGTTCCTTCTATCACTTCCGGTTTTATTGAAAACGACCAGAACTTTTGATTTTCAAATGAGACACCCTTTATTGTATTCCATAATCGATTAGGGATTGTCATACCAAATTAATCGATAACGGGTTTGATAGGGTTATTTCAAACGATTACGCAGATATTCTCGTTCTAAGTTTCTATATACTCAATTAGTGTGACAGACAAAGGAGTTTTGATATTGCGAAGTCACATTCATTGAGCATATGGATACTTCGAACGCAAATATCTTTGTATATAATCGTTTGAAAAAACCCTATCAAACCTGGTATCGTTGAGATCGTCATGATAATCCCTAACCGATTATGGAATACGATACGGTGTGTCCCACTTGAAAATCAAAATTTGGGGTCATTTTTGGTGAAACTATAAGAGTGATGAAAGATAAATTGTTTCATCAAACAATGAGCAATTTGGTATACTTGCTACCCACCAATTTTCAAAACCCTATCTCGAATAATTCAAAAGTTACACTCCTGGCCGTTTTTTTGCACTTATCTGTATACACCGTGTCTCAGCTAAAATGTTCCCCCTGTAAAAAATCAACCGCGTGATCGAATGACTTGGAATTTAGTCACCCAGTATATTTGATGATGCTCACTCGAAATATGCTATTGAATAAATCGTAGTAATACAGGGTCACACCGAAATACTGCACCTAAACTTTTCTATTTGAATAGGGACACCCAGTATATTATTCCATATTCGAGTAGAATTTATTGTTACAAATTCAACAATGCCGGGTTTGTGGGATTTTTTCAAAGGACTACGAAGATATGACAAAAAATAAAACGATTCAATAACAAAATTATGTGATTAGATTTTATTGATATAACACGATTAAAATCGAATTAAAGGGAGATAATCAAAACCTCAACTGCTCAATATGTCGTCCATTCTGCTGTAAAAATTTCCGAGCTCTTTTTATGGCGTTTATTGTGACCCTATGTATCACGTTGCGCATAAATTTGTGATTTTCTCTTTCATTTCTTCCATATTCACAATTGGCAACTTATGAACCTGTTGTTTCGAGTAGCCCCACAAATAAAAATCAAGTGGGGTGAGGTCTGGCGACCCAGCTGGCCAGTTGCTATCACCATCGAGACAATTGGTGGTTATTAGATTTTCTTCAAATCGATGGCAAAGATAATCCTTCACGGGTCTGTAGTTATGTATCGTTTTATTTTTTGCCATATCTTCGTAGTCGTTTGAAAATATACCATCAAACCCAGCATTGTTGACTTTGTAATAATGAACTCTACTTAGATATGGAATAATTTACTGGGTGTCCCTATTCAAATGAAAAAGTTGAGGTGCATTTCGGTGTGACCCTGTATACCTACGTTTTATTCGATAGCATATTTCGAGTGGGCATCATCAAATATACTGGGTGACCAAATTTCAAGTCATTCCATGGCGCGGTTGATTTTTTACGGAGGGGGACATTTTAGCTGGGACACGATGTATATTAATTTTTTTCATGTTCATAATTATACCTGCCCAGATAGCACACAATCGCCTGAGGACATCCTTAAAATGTCGCCAATAGCCTCAAGAGGACGTCCTATTTTCTTCATCCAAATAACGTTATTAGGCTGCCAATTTCTACTAATAATGTCCAGAATTAGAAGATTTGAGGACAGCCTGGGGACATTTCTATATGCGAACCTAGGGACATCTTCAAAATGTCACCGAAAGCTTGGAGAGAATGTCCTATTCTCTTCATTCTGTTATTAGTTACATTTGTTTTGAATTCCTCTCAATGGATGTTGAACCAAGTTTACCAAATTTTCCATGGAAAATATGATTCATTCCTGATATTCGTCAATATTATGTTCTTTGTTCCTGAAATATGTTTTTTCTTCTGTTTCAGGCGAGCATAGGCATATGTCAACATTAAAATATCTTATTTTCAAAGAAATAAAGCTTTTTTTCATTTCATATTATCAGTTTTGTTCCAGAATATATTATAATTTTGTTGATAAATGAAATGAAGTTCATTATTTGACTTATAATAGACACCATTATCCGCATGCAACACATTCAGGAAAACAATATTTTTCATTTTAGTATCAAGCTTTTTCCCAATATATCCTTGATTCAGATGTGGAAATAAATCTCCCCAGAAGGTCTGTGAAACGTCTTCACTTTGACCCTGTATGGTGGATTATGAGAGCATGTTTTGGACATTATTTGCATGTAGAAAACTGTAACAGGTGGACATCCTAGAGACGTCTTGCAGCTGCCTCTCGACATCATAGGTAAATTATTTAGTACGTCCTCAGAAATATCCTGAGACGTCTTCAGGACGTCTCTGGATGATATTATCGCGATGTTCTGAGACGTCATTTGCATGTAGAAAATGGTAACAGATGGACGTCCTAGAGACGTCTTGCGGGTGCCTCTCGACATCCTAAGTACATCATTCAGTTCGTCCTCAGAACGCTCTTGAGACGTCTTCTGGACTTCTCTGGAGGATATTATTGGGATGTTCTGAGACGTCATTTGCATGTAGAAAATGGTAACAGGTGGACGTCCTAGGGACGTCTTGCGGATGCCTCTCGACATCCTGAGTGCATTATTATGACGTCCTCAGAAGGTCATCAAAACGTCTCTGTGCTATCTGGGTGAGAATATTCCCTTCCAAAATCTCTTGGAATATTTGGAACAGACCCTGTATCTTTTACGGCTAACGAGATCCCAAAGATGAGGCTCGAATTCCAGTCACCCAGTACAGTTACTCATACTGAATAACTGAAGCATGTGTCACTAATTATAAGAGGTATAATAACTCACTTTGATAAGTAAGTGTACTTATACGACCCCGGTGTACCCTATAGTTAAATGCCTGCCGACGCTGTAGGTGGAAAACTCATCATTAATGTTTCCAAAGGGTGAAGCTTTGTTGAGATGAATGCCTGTCAAACAAAAGCGCCGCTTTGTTTTAATCTCCTCACCAGAGGAGTTCCACGAATCTCACCTAACACATTATGTAAACTGAGATAATCCTTTGGCTCAAGTCGGGTGTGAGCTGATGTGAATATTGCATAAGAGATAATAGTCATCAGGGTGTGGATATAATGGATGCATTGATACAACTAGGTTTCTCGGGCTCATTCAATATTATAAGATCATGTATGAATAATATAGATCATTTTAATGGCATGGAATGTGATTATGCATATTGTCTCTTTTGATATCTTACTCAACAAATTGTTGATATTTGTGTATTTTTATGAAGAATACTAATGAAACTTGATCAAAAATTGTAACGGATCGTGTAAAATTGATA